>CM028383.1:43397474-43450656 GCA_013146195.2 Codonopsis lanceolata | reverse complement strand
GCTTAATGGGAACTTTAGCATTCTACTCTGTTCATGTATTATTGATGCTGGGAATTTCAAGCGCAAAGCTTTTTCAAATTCTACGCCTTGCTCTGGGTGGTACCAACACTAGCCCGGCCACTCCCAAATCGACTAGCCGAGCCATCCACATGAAGTCTCAACAATACCCCTGTCTTGGCCTGGGTCTACACCGCCGTTGTCGTCGACTTACCTCTACTTCCTCGACGATCCTCAAACTTGTCTCAGCCTACAAAGTCCGCTATATGCTTATGCCTTGATTGTCGGAGGTTGATAATCAATATCAAACTCGCTTAACTCAATTGACCAAGTGAGGTCACTGTGAGGTATCTGCTTATGCAAAATCTTTCGCAAAGGTGAATCCGTATACAACAATTGAGCAGTAAAAATAAGCTCGAAGTTTCCGAGCAAAGAATAACAAGCGAGTAAGCTAATTTCATTAAAATATCTTCCTCTACAGTGGAGGCTTTAGATACATAGTAAACAGCTTTGTACATTACCTTCTTCCCTATCAAATCAAATAGCCTACCGCTCGCTCTGTAGCCGCTAAATACATACAATTTTTCCCCTATAGATCGGCATTTAACAGGCGGGTTTCCTGTGATATTTCACCAGCTCTTCAAAAGTTTCTTCGGCACTCAGAGTCCATTCAAAACCCTTTATTACCTCGCAAACCTTGAAGAAGGGTAAGCAACGCCCGCCGACTCTCGAAATGAACCTCCCTAAAGCGACATTACTCCACTGCCTCACCTCCACACACGAGGAAGTTTCATGGTAACTAACTCTATCTTTTCAGATTTGCCTCACTCTCGCTACCATGAACCCAAGGAATTTGCTCGTTTACCCCGAACACACACTGCTCTGATTCAACTTCATGTCGCTCCTCCCGAGATTAGAAAAGTTTCACCCAAATCCTTCAGGCTCAGTGGCCTTTGGTTTGACTCACCATATCATCTATATAGGCTTCAACATTTCTCCCTATCTCGCGAGCTAAACACCTTGTTGACCATCCTTTGATACGTGGCCCCAAAGATTCTTCAAACCAAAAGGCATCATTTTATAGCACATGTGCCGCCTTGCTCGGAAGTCATAGAGCCTTGTCGAACCGCCATCTTAACTTGATGATACCCCGAGTAAGCATCAATAAAACTAAGGAGCTCGAAACCCGCAATGAAGCCAACCAACTTGTCGATTCTCGGCAAGGATAACAATCTTTTCGGGCAAGCCTTGTTCAAATCCGTGAAATCGACACACATCCGCCACTTGCCATTCGATTTCTTTACCATAACCACATTAGCCAACCAGTTGGATAATGGATCTCCTCGATATCGCCTTGATCAATTTCTCAACTTCCTCCTTGATTGCCTCGATCCTTTTCTACACCGAATAAACCCGAGGTCGCTGTTGGATTGGTCGGTAAGCAGTTTGATCAACATTCAATTGATGCAAGGCCACATCCTCGCCACCCTCATGTCCTGGTCGCTAAGCAAATATATCCAAGTTGTCCCGCAATCGCTATCGCTAAGCTTGCTCGTGTTCTGCCAACAAAGCCTGGCCCAATCTTAATCTTCGCTGCCGGGTAGTTCGGATTAATGACTATCTTCCAGCTCAAAGCCATCATGACTATCTCCACCTTTTCATCTCTTTTCTCACCGATCCTCAACCTTATCGAGCCGACTTCTGGGCTCCATAGCCTCTATTGTGTTCCTCGCATAATCAGCTGGTTCCAAAAATTCCTCGGCAAGATCCACGGCCTCAATCGCTACCTCTAATCCCCGGCGTCGGTGTCGGCAAAGGATTACTTAATACTTTGCTCTAAGAACCTCTGCTTTCAAATCTTTCCGATACATGCACCAATGGCAACGAGGTAACCGCAACCTCTGTTTGGGCATTGATCAAAGCCGCACGCTTCATTCTCGTGCTCCCCGACTTCACTGTCCTGCATGGAGTCGTCTTTCCATCTCCAAATCTTCCCTGCACTCATCGCGACCACCGATGGTCCGATAGCCACATGAGAAGTTTCCTCGTGCCGATGGTAACCTTCTGCCGCCATCTTCCAAAGTCAACTTCTGCTTTCTTTGAGTATCCCTAACATACTCCAGCACTGACCGCGGCTGACTACGCAATACACCCACTCCTTGGTCTGTATAAAATTTTGCCCTTCAGTGCGGGATTGATGCCAACCATCCGAAATTTGGCCATGCTCGGTGACGCCCAAGATGATGTATATGGGGACTTCAAATCGATTACCATAAAGGTAATCTTTTTCAACCTCGGTTCAAGTCCTCGCCGATGAATACCTCCAACTCAACAAAGGTGCCCTTCACTGACCTTATGATTTGTAAACCCTCCGAGCCCCGGCTGCATGGTTTTAGGCGATCATCGCCAATTCCAACCCTTGAAAACAAGAGTAATACATTACATCTCTAAGGCATGCTCCAAAGATTCACCAAGATTCTGTGCACAACCCACCCATCGACCAATGCTGAAACTATCAAGGATCGCTGTCATGACATTACTCGCCAACTCACCGCGAGTAAACGATGGCTCTGTTAAGCCCTCTTGCAAAGTCGTTGGTCGATCTACCACTTTTGACAAGGAGTAAATTTGTTTGCCGAGCGTGTCTGGGTGAGTTCCTCGTCCATTATGACATTAATAACCCCCTAATTGGTGGAGCCTCTCGTGGAGCATTCCTCTCGCTTTCCCTGCATCTCGTTTGAAGCGGTCCAACCTCCCCTCATTGATCAACTTCTGGATGGCCTTTTTCAATGGCCAACATTCTTCAGTGGTATGCCCGTAATCATCATGGTAGGCACACCTCTTCGTCTGGTCCCTTTCCCCGGCTGTATTTGGATTCATACGAGGTGGATTGGGAAGCTCGTTTCTGACCTCGTACATAATATCCTCGCGCAAGGTATTGAGCGGGGTCAAATCCGACTCTCGAAGAAACTCTTTTGGCCGATCATACCGAGACTTACTTTTGTTGTAACCACCACTTCCAGCCTGGCCGCTGCCTTTAACAGTTCCCGTGGCTTCACTGCTTTCTTTCTTCTTTTCTTTCTTCGCCGTCTCTCCAGCGCACCACTTCTGTGCTCGCATGAGCATCTCACTGCGTCTGCCTTGGTTCACGCATACTCAACTCTCGATCGCAAACCACCTTCACCCTCGAGCAAGCCAGTCTCGAAACACAGTGTCACCTCTTGCTCGGTTAGCCCAGGAACTTGCTCGAGCACCTTGGTAAACCTCTCCAGATAGCTTGCTGTTGATTCATGTGCACCTTGCTTGACCTTAGACAAGTCGGCCCTTGTCTTAGCTAATGAACCAGCAGTCCCGAAATCGGCCAAAAACTTTGTTCGCAAATCTGCCCAATTGTTGATCGAGCGTCGCGGCAATGCCCCCATCCAAGCCAAAGCCTTACCCTGCAAGGCCCCTACAAAAGCTCTTATTTTCAATGCTTCGTCTGAGGTTACCAACCCAATCTGAGACTCGAAAGACATCAACCAATCTCTTGCTTTAGTCTTGCCAGTATATTCCTTGATGTTTGGAAAAATCAAACCCTGGGCTGGTGGAGCATTCTCGATCCAAGGTGCCAACGGGCTAGCAGACGTCCCCAAAAAATTCCCATCAAGGGCTTTGCCCTGTTCCCAAGCCTCCATCCGGCGTTTCAACTCTTCAAAATCTTGCATATTAATGGTTGCAGGCAAACCACCCCCGGGCTGAGGTTGTACCGCAGAGGAGGGGCCTGTGGGGGTCCCATAACCGCGATGGCTTGTGGAGCCCCCACGGCCTGCGCCACCCCCACTGTCCCTGAGGTGCCCCAGCGAGCTGTGAACCAAAAGCCGCCGAATGATGAGACCGCCTAGGAGAGGGAGTCCTATGTCTCCGAGCATAGGATCCCCTGGGTGATCGTGAGCGGCGGCTACATGCACGTGAACGCCGTGGTGAGGGCGAACGACGTCTACGAGCATGCGACCTCTGCGGTGTAGGTGAACGCAGCCGGCGGCATGACGTAGCCGAATCTCACCAATGCGAGGTCCCAACCTCGAATGAACACTAGGGATAACCCTATGACTGGCCTTACTTCCCTGATCGTTACGCTTGGAATCATGTTCGCGTGGTTGGGAATGTACAACCAAAGGATGCATCGGATTTCCCCCCGTGCGTGAAACCCCAGCAGCCTGTCCCGGTGCCAACAGAGTTGGTAGTGGCTCCAACTCGATGGGCAATGGTGGTTTGCCCATAGCAATCATTTGTAAATTGAGTTGATGCATCTGACCGAGATAGATGGCTCTTTGGCGTAAAGCTTCTTCACGAAATTCATGGGCTAAACCAACCGCAGCTTCAGCGCTCCTGGCCATCGACTCAACCCCACGCCTCTGATTCAATTGGTGGCGTGCATCATGGGGTGGAGGGACATTACTCCAGCGGCGATTGAGGTGATTCGATGTGCCTCCTCTCTGCGACTGCCACTACCACCGTTTACACCATTCTCCGCCATGAATAGAACTTTGAAAAACAATGAATCTCACTAAACGAGACTCTTAATGCCGTAAAAACACACGTTTCCCGGCAACGGAACCAACTGATGCGTCCAAGAATATTTGGACCCACTAAAACGGCCCAATCCAAGCACCTGGCTTTCAACGTGCTCACAAATCCTCTAAGCCCAACTCTGCAATGTAGGAGAAGAAACGTAAGAACAGAACGGGCGGGCGCCTCGCAAAGCCCTCGGCGTGTGAATCAAGACAATAAGCTCACAATTCGACGAGTTTAGGCTAGGGAAACAAGATTGTGCGTACCTTTCTTCACCTTTGTTTTTATATCCGTAGTGTAATCCCATGTAGCCGCCCACAACGGCTATCAACCGCCTATGAACGCTATTAACTGCCCATGAACGCTATTAACTGCCCATGATCTTCATGGCCCTTAATAATAGGTATAATAACTAACCCATTAATGAGCACTTATCAGGTGGAGGATTTCCTGACATAAGCGCCTCGGCATTTAACAATGTGTCTTGTCTGTAGAATCGACCTCACCATGTCTTGCTCCTTCTCGCGAAGCGTATTTCATCATGCTCGCTCTTCAAGATTGCTCGCTGACTAAGCCCCCACTGCGAAGGTACTTTAACATAGCCTAAGCATGTGCTCGCTTGCTCGAAGGTCATTGACTTGCCTTGCATTTGATTCTCTAGTTCGGGCCTGTTGGGCCAGTTGGGCCAGCCAGCTCAGATTCTTTAAAAAATTCCTTATACACAATATTTGTTGTTTTATTAGTTGGTTTTTCATCTTCACCGCATATCAATATCTTCAAATTAAAATAATTTGTTACTCTAAAAACTGTAACATATAACTACGCATGGCTAAATACTGGTTTCTTCAAGAAATGACATACATGCAATTATTGACTTTAACTCTTGTTAATTGTCATTGCATATGATACAAAATTGTCTTCTCTAGAACTTGAAAGTCAGTCTTACATTAGATGAAGTTTTTTTTAGAAGTTTTTTTTTAAAGTTATTTTAAAAAAGTTTTTTGTGTATAGACTTTTCCCCTAAGGGGACATGAGAAGTGATCGAACTTAAGATTTCACATTTTGTAAAGCTTCAAATCTACTACTGGGGCATCCCTCAGGGTTTACGTCTGATGAAGTTAATTAGGGGTGTCAATCCGAGTCGCCAAACCACCAAGTCGAGCCGAACCAAGTGGAACCATGCAGTTTGGATCGGTTTTGGGTGCTATATGGTTCAGCTCGGTTTGAGATTTTGGGAAGTCGAACGGTTTGGTTTGGTTTGCGGCTTGACATGTCGAGTCGAGTCAAACTGAACCAAACCAAACCATTTTGAGCTGAACCACCAAGTCGAACCAACGAGCCGAACCACCAAGTCGAACCACTGAGCCAAACAACAAATTCTTTACAATTCCTAACCTTTATATTTTATTACTCTTATACTATTAATATTTTTATACTATATAAACTATAAGGCTAACATTAGTATTTATGAATTTGCATTTAAACCTTTTGAATTTACATAAACGTTTTTAATATCATGTACGTTATTGTATTTTTATTATATTGGATTCAATTTAATGATTATAAGAATTAAAAATGTTAATACTTTTATTTGAAAGTTTGTGCAATTTTTTTAAAAGTGTTTATGAATATAATTGTATTATATTTAATTTTTTAGTATTTTCTAGCGTGCTTTTATAATATTTTATTGGTTTACTTCAATTTTGAATGACTAGAACTCTTTCTAAATTCAGACCGAACCATGAAACCAAGCCGTGAAACCGAACCATGAAACTGAACCACGGGACCGAGTCGAACCAAGTCGAACCATCATGGTTCGGTTCGGTTCAGCTCAAGACTTTAAACGGTTTAGCTCCGGTTTGATTTTTCTCAAACCAATGACATGCGGTTCAGCTCATAATTTGCTCCAAGTCGAACCATTTAACACCCCTAAAGTTAATGACAATATTGGGATTTAAAAAAAATTCTCCAACATTCCTTCATTTCAAAAAAATTTGTTTCAATTATGTGATCTCCAAGATTTATGATGATTAGCCTTGTTTCATTGTACAATATAGCATGATCAATATTTCTCAATAGCATTACTGCAACACCAATTTTAAGTGTCAATCAATGGCCTGGTAACCCCGAACACTTTATACTATTCAAAAACTCTGTAGAATTAATGTATTCAAACAAATTTGAATTTTTTCCACCCTGCAAATAAAATCTGAACTCAAATAAGTTCTTCATTATGAATGATTACTTTTATTAAATTATATTTGTATTTTACAAATAAAGGAATTTCTGATAAGAAAATAAGCTAAAATCAAAATAACGAAATTATTTTTACTGTTAACTATTATTTTTATTCCGTAAATTATTTTGATTTTACTAACTTCGATTATATTTTTTTGTTTTATTGACTTTGTAACTATTATTTTTGTTTTATTTTTAAGAATTAGTTTTACGGAAAACTTTTCTTCCGTAAATTATTTTTATTATTTTACTAACCTTAGTTTAAATTGTTTTTGTTTTATTGACTCTGTAACTATTATTTTTGTTCCATCAAGTATTTTTATTTTACTAACGTATTTTTGTTTTACATAACTATTTTTAAGAACTTGTTTTAAACTTTTGTTCCGTAAATTATTTTTATAATTTTACTAACCTCAGTTTAAATTATTTTTGTTTTATCAACTCTGTAACTATTATTTTTGTTCTATCAATTTTTTTATTTTACTAATGTATTTTTGTTTTACATATACATTTTTAAGAATTTGTTTTAAACTTTTGTTCCATAAATTATTTTATTTTACTAACCTCCGCATTAAATTATTTTTGTTTTGTTGATTCTCTAACTTTTATTTTAATAGTGACGTGTTCCATAAATTATTCTTTATTTTACTAACCTCTTATATTTTTATTTTCTTGACTCCGAAACTATTATTTTTTTCTTAGTTACTATTTTTTATGTTGAAATAGAGAAAAATGGTTAAACATAATTAAAAGAGATGAAATGATGGTGATAAGAGAGAAAATGAGGAGGCGGGAGAGAGAAAGAGAGATAAAATAGGGAGAGGATATGAATGAGAAAAAGTAAAATGGTAACTCAAAAGTCAATAACTCAAAAATGAGATTTTAGATGAAAAAATGTACCATTGTGATTAATTGTATTGCTTATTATTCAGATTCTTCCATATTAAATATTGATTGATCGATTTATCTTATTTTTCATGCATTCTTCCCAAACTTCAGCTAAAAAATTTCCCTTGCGAATTGCGATGAATCAATTTTGTGTCTCGTCCTTGCAATTGTGCTTCTTGACTTTCCAATATGTTTGAGAAAAAAATACACTAGGTGATGCATCACAAATCCTACAATTGCGATGCAAAATTCCTACAGTCCTACAATGTGTCATGGCAAACTTTCCAATTTGTCAAAAGTGAGAAAAATATCCAAGGGGATGCATCACATATCCATAAAACACAAATAAAAATAGCCCCAACATTGGGCAGTTTCAAATGTGTCATAATCACCCAACCCCTATTTTACATACATATGCTTCCAAGTAGCAAAATAGCCCCCAACATTTGGCAATCACCAGAAAATTAGCCTAACTTAATCAAGTAGCAAAAGGAAAATTACACATTAAAAGTATTAAACACATCTAATCTATCTCTATTGCCACTCCATTGGTCTCCTTGCACTTCCCCTTCGACTTATTATTCGTACTTCTTTGTGACCTTCTGGTTTTTTTCCCATTCTCAACTTTAATTCTCTTGTTCAATTGAGCCACACATTCATCCTTCATCCTAGCAATCACCCCATTCCTCTTAAAACTTGCTCGAGATGTAGTTATAGGTACCTAATTGAAAGACAAGAAAATGTTAAAAACAATTCCAAGTGTGTTCATCTTGTAGAATTCCATCCACCTACCTCAACCAAGTTCATTTCATCTGGGATCAATGTTTCCCCAGTCTCGTACTCAGTAGCCTCACAAAGCAGTTCCAGTTCATTCCTTGTTCTACCCCAAAGTTCTTCATTTTCCTTTCTAGTTGCTTTCAGAACATTAATAAAGTTCTGCATATCATAGAAAATTAAATATAGTATAACGTTAGAGAATATGCATCGTGAATAAATTCCATACATCATGTAGTAATAAAACAATACATTCAGAACAATATGATGCATCGTGATTTAATAGAAGAATGCATTTTCTACAATATGATGAATCAAAAATAAAATTCATGCATTGCAATTTAATTAAAAAAAAAAATTTAGAACAATACGACGCATCATGATTCATAATTGGAAGCATCACAATTGAATAGTTGTCATTTCTAAAAAAAATACTTAATTTCTAATGTGTCATTACATCCACTCACCTGATTGTTCACGATCGAAGCAAAATTTGATGCATTCAATGTATTGTACAGAGCTAACAAATCCCATTTCACAAACCTCGGGATATATGTTTCGTGAATCGGTTTTAGAATTTGAGTTCGCTCACATAACCAATACTGCATACGGAAATTTAACACAATTAATATGATAAATCAACATGACAAGTAGATAGAAATTGGATGTTAATTCAAATGTATTTAAATTTACCGTCAACAGCAGCACGCATCTCTCTACCCAGCCATTCTTTGTACTTTCCAAGCTATCCAACAACAAATCAACAACATGTTTGGACCAATTATAATTTGATATGGTGTCCAAATCTGATACAAGAGTCGTATATGCCCATGGGATATAGGAAGTTTTTGTTGTAACAAGCAAGCTCGCTAGGACAAGCAATGTTGTCAAACTTGCAACACAGTTGACATCTTCTTGATGTGGACTCTCTATCATCTCTTTAATCTTATCACATATGAGTTTCGGCCTCAATCTTATGTTTTTTGACGTTTTTGAGATTTTTTCTGGGAAGCACCTTTGGAGGAAATCAGTTCGTTCAAATTGCCAAAAAGAAATATTGATTTCCTTCTCCCCATCGTTGATGCCAAATATTAGCTTTGCATCTATTGGGTTAAGCTTCATCTCTCTTTTTCCAAATCGAAAACACTTTTTTCCTTTAACATAACAGTTAACAATACTGTTTATGATGCCATCTTTCTTCATACACTGCTTGTCTAAAACATTATCGCTACGTAGTATGTCAATCATGTGCCAGAATGGCGTTTTCTCCAGCGCTTTTAACTGGTTACTCGTGAATTCTAAACTTCTAACTTGCTCTCTTAAGAACTGCATACTGCATCTGTATGCCTTATGTTTTGCTATTCTGCCCTTTTGTTTGGTTATTCTGCCCTTTTGTTTGCTTATTCTGCCCTTTTGTTTGCTTATTCTGCTCTTTTGTTTTGTCGTTGCAGCTGCATAACACGTATATAGCTGTTATGATCACAACTATGCAATACAAAACTAAACACTGATGCATAGGTCATTTATCGCGATGCACAATTGAAGCATCACAATGAACACATTGATGAATCGAGATGCAAAATTGGTGCCATGCGATGCACAGATTAGGAATAGCAATTTATTGATGCTCAAACCCTAGAGTCGTGATGGACAAACCCTACAATCACGATGCACAAATACTACAATCCCGGTGCACATATTGTATAATATATTCGAGAAACTGCAACCAAATCACATGCATAACACATTTTTCAAAAAATGCATTTCAAAACATGCATTTCTATGCAAATTTTTCCAGATTTCACTTTTTTATTGAAGTTTTAAGAAAATAATTCAACTATAAAATGCATTTCAAATAGCTACAGAAGAAATACAGAAGAAATACACGTCCTACTCAATTTGAAGTTCATTTTGTTCTTGTTGTCAAGCTTTCCTTCTTATAGTAGGATATCAATATCCTTTACTAGTGACGAAGAAATTATTGTACTTTCAGTAGATATTTTTCTCTTGTATTCACCAGAGGATGCTTGTGTAGAATTGGCGGGAGGATGCTTTTGGAGAAATGGCCAGAGCTTATGAGTTTTTTTGGAAGTAAAATGAAAGTGAGAAACTATTTAACAAGCCTGCTTGAATTCATAAGGGCAAAAACAACATTTTCGCCTAAAACTGCCTCTTTATGACTTTTGTGTATCGCGATGCCTGAAATTGTGCATCGCGTGCCTGATTTTAGGCAAAATAAATCACGAAGCATAGGTCATTCAACGCAATCCATAAATCGTATTTTGCATTAGGGAAACAATTGTTTCGCGTGCGTGTTCGATTCATTAAGGGTATAGTTGACATTTCGCCACAAAAGTGCCTTTAATTAGTTTTTAAAAATGTGGTACTAAACAAGTTGAAAAATGTCCTTGGGGAACCAACCCCAATTTCACCCTAGTACAAACTAATGAATGAAACAGGTCAGTGATGTGGAGCTCTTTAAATGGACCAAATCAGTTACATTTCCGGCCCAACCAGTCTATGCCTACATTTTCTATTTAACTAGTTTTACACCCGTGCGTTAAACACACGTGCATATATCTCTTTTAATTAAATTATACATAAATTATACACAAATAAAACAAAGATAATAAACAAAAAAAAAATAAAGAAAAAACATGAGGAAAGGAACAAATTATATCGGTATAATTGATATCATTTAATCAAATATTTTATGAATTGTTTAAATCATTTTCTCGTTCATAATTTTATAGAGTTTAATAATTAATATTTTTTGTTATTAAAATTTAGGATCTTAAATAGTATAAATAGTAATTCAGATGTATATTCTTCTCTATATAACATATAGATTTATTAAATATTTAAAATTTGTGGTTGGTATCTACTACTATAATTTAATCGTATATATTCATATGATTTACCAATAAGTTATAATTAATTGTGGTTTCTTGCAAAAATAAATTTTGTTTTGATATTATAATTTCGGATACGATGAAAAAAACACAAAAGTTTCAAATACAGATAAGTCATATATGAAGATTTTCATAGCAGACTTTTTTATAATTAATTGTGATTATATTTTATTTTGTAATCACATGTATTCAATGAATATGTTTTTTATAGCACATTTGTTCGTATTCCAGTGTTATTTGCTTATTTTAATTAATCAGTAATTAAGTATGCACCAAAAGAGATTTGTATTAACAAATTTTCACATGGGTGGCTACTCATATGAAATACTACTACATAGAAACTTGGTGTTTTCTACAACATGTGCATATTTGCACATTTTTAATAAATCTTTTTTTTTGATAAGTAAATAATATATATAAAATATCAAGCATCAAAAGAGGTGATGCGTCCTTTGTACACTAGGCATTATACCGACCAAAAGATTAACCAATATCTATATTTACAAGATCTACAAAAGCTATATTGGATCTAGGAAGAGAGTGATCAGCCTCGGAACTCCAAAAATGAAGAGTGCGAATCAACAAATTCTTCAACTCCGGGACTAACATTTCCACGTTGTCGAATGCCCTATGGTTCCTTTCCTTCCATAGAATCCAACACACACCCAAAAGAGTTGTCCCCCATATACTATTACTCCTCTTCGAATAACCCCTATTCCAACCTCTGACATGGTCAATGATCGAATTTGGCATGACCCAAGACATATTGAACATACTCAACACAAAGTTCCAAAGCTCTAAAGCCACTTGGCAGTGAAGAAGTAAATGATTTACACTCTCCGCGCCAACCTTACACATATAACATCGATTAACAAAAACCATGTTATGTTTCCGCAAATTATCCCCGGTTAGGATAGCTTCATGAGTCGCTTCCCACATGAAAAAAGTCACTCTCTTAGGGGCTTTGGACCTCCAAACTGCTCTCCACGGAAAAGAAGTTCTGCAACCGTTGAGAAGCTTGAAATATACTGAGCTAAGCGAAAAAAGAGAGCCCCCGAGCCTTTCCAAACCACCTTGTCCCAATAAAATCGGCTTTGTGCTTTTTACGCTCTTGAAGCATCCTTAAAAGCTGCACAACTGACTCTAACTCCCAATCATGAAAATTCCTTCTGAACATGGGATTCCAGATAGGCTTACCCTCCACCCAAGATAATACAGAGCTAACTCTACAATCCTTATCCGTGGATAGCTCAAATAAGTTCGAAAAAAGCGCCTCCCTCAAGGCGAATATCCCCATCATCTATCTTCCCAAAACCTCACCGAGGCCCCATCACCAACCTCAAAAGCAATGAATCTTTCAAAAGAATTCCACCCCTTCCTTATACCTCGCCCGGACTCCCACCCGTGGGCAATTGACCTCGTTAGGAAACCAACAATGACCCCTCCCCATACTTGCAAACCACCACTTGCCTCCACAAAGCCTCCTTGTGCATGAGATATCGCCACAACCATTTTTCAATGAAAGCCTCGTTAAATAATTTGAGTTTTTCGATATTCGGACCCCCTCTGAACCCTCGAACACACCTTATCCCAATTCACTAAATGAAACTTATGCACATTTGTTTGCCCCTCCCACAAAAAATCTCTTTCCAACTTTTCTAATCTTTGCCTAATTGTGGCAGGAATCACAAAGAGAGATAAGAAATAAGTTGGTAAATTAGCAAGAGTGTTCTTGATCAAAACTAATCTCCCCCCTTGGAAAGAAGATGGCCTTCCACCACCGCCAATCTCTGCTCGAACCGCACTACCACGGATTCCATAACGCCCGCTCTTTGGTGTGCACATAGGAAGCCCAAGATAGGAAGTAGGAAGAACAACAGACTTACAACCAAAGAATGCGACTAGATCCCCGACATTCTCCACCCTCCTACGGGAATAATTTCACTCTTAGAAATGTTGATCACGAAGGTAGAAGCAATTGGAAAAAATAATAGAACTAATCGGAGATTTCCCATGAGCCTTATCGCTTACCAAAAACTAATGTATCATCTTCAAAGAGAAGATGGGAAATCGACACCTCCCTCTCCTCTCCTCCCACACTTAAAGCCACTTATAAGACATGCGCACCCTCTCTAACATCCTACTAAGAGCCTCCATTACCACGATAAACAAAAATGGGAATGACAAAGGATCTCCTTGGCAAGCCTCTCGAGCTAGGGAAAAATCCCGATGGTTCTCCATTCACCAAGACTGAGAAGCAAACTGTAGAATTGTGCAATCAATTAATCAGATTTGTGTTCCTAATGCATGCTAACTACTATATAATAATACTCAAAGATGACTTTCTTTTTTTAGCAAGCGTATTTTGCGGGATTTTACCTCTTTTAGACTACCTAGCATTTATATATATATATATATAGATTCTTCTACTCCAAGTGGAGCTATAACAAAGAGGAAGGAAGAGGAGAGAGTGAGAATAAATGAGGTATTAAATTTTAAAAGCGTCATTAGTCTGAAGAAGAAGATGTTTTCTTCCAAAGCCAACAATATTAAAGGTGCTCAGATTAATTGATCGGATAGAAAAAGAAGGCATTGGAATTTCGGACATGAAAAGAGTAGACACATAGGAGGTTATGGAGTGCACCCCAATCAATATGATTAGACCAGAGGAAAGGGAAGAAGTTGAATTTGAAGTAGATGAAGATAAAGAGAAAGACGTATCTGCTTGGGTAAGGAATAAAGCTAAAAGTTTCGGAAAATTTTTAGGGGTTTCGTGTAAAGGTTAAGAAGACAAAATAGAGGATTTTTTGCTGGAAATGGAGAGAATTCACAATGGAAAATTAAGGAGTAAAAAAGGGGTTAACTCAGGTAAGAGTAAGGGGAGACTCAGTGGGGAGCTCAAAACTTGTCTTTGTAATATCAATTTTGATGGGGCGACTAGTAGAGAAGGAGGGGGATCGAGATGTACAAAACACTGTTAGTTTTTATGGATACAAAAATTTTGAGCTGGAATGTTTGGGGCTGAATGATTACAAGAAAAGAGAAGAAGTGAAAGAGGCATTAAAAGGTGGAATCCAAGCGTGGTGTGTTTGCGCGGGAGACAAAAATACATAATATGGATGTTTCGAAGGCAATATCTTTGGAGGGAAATAGATGGTCTGATTGGGTTCATCTAGAGGCTGTAGGAGCAGCGGGGGGGAGTGTTGGTTATGTGGGATAAAAAAGACTCTTATCCAATATGGATGTTGTGAAAGCTTCGCACTCAATTTCGTGTCTTTTAAAGCGGAAAAGGATGGTTTTATGTGGGTTTCTGAGGGGTTTATGGGCCAACTTCGAATCGAATCGTTCAAGCTTATGGTCGAGTTAAAAGCAGTCAAACAAAGGTGGAATCATCCTTGGTGTGTGGGTGGGGATTTCAATGTTGTTCGGTTTCCTCGGGAGGCGTCTGAGGGGCTCGGATTGTGTCGCAAGCTATGACTGATTTTAATAATTTTATCAATGAGGAGGAATTAGTGAATCTTCCTTTGGAAGGGAGTATATATACTTGGTTCAGAGGAGGAGGTAGAAGGCAATGCTCTAGATTGGACAGATTTTTGATCACTGCAGATTGGGAAGATTAGGTTGGTGAGGCCATTCGGAGGAGTCTACCGGGTAACCGGATCACTCTCCAATCATTCTTGAGTTTGTTAGTCGGCGACGGAAAACTCCATTCAGATTGAAAATATGTGGTTAGAGGCCGCCGGGTTTTATGGAGTGGGTGAAATCTAAATGGGATTCTTATGAGGGAGAAGGAAAGCCGTGTTTTCGGTTGGCAAGGAAGCTTATATTACTTAAGGAGGACCTCAAAGTTTGGAATAGGGAGACTTTCGGGAAGATTGAAGAGAAAATAAAGAGGGCTATGGAGGAGATTAAGCGGCTGGATGATTTGGAAAGCGTGGGTAGCTTGGGGGAGGCAGATCTCAATCGTTGCAAGGAGGTCAAGATGGAGGTCAGTAAGCTGTTGATTAGTGAGGAAATTTGCTGGAAGCAGAAAGCTCGTGTTCAGTGGCTCAAAGAGGGAGACAAAACGAATGGCCAAGGTTCACGCAAGCTTCAATCAGATCAGGAAGTTAAAGATTGATGGCAATTTGACGGAAGATCCGGATTTGATTAAGAAAGGGGTAGTGGACTTCTATGAGGAGCTCTACAAGGGTGGAGGGGAGGGTGGAGTGGATATGGGAGGGATTCCGGTTAAAACAATTTCAAACGAGGAAGCAACTTCTCTTGAGCATCCTTTTTGCGAGGAGGAAATAGTGGCAGCCCTAAGTGTTTAAAAGAAGATAAAGCCCCAGGTCCAGATTCTCCTTTGCTTTTTTTAAAAGGTGTTGGGTGGTGGTTTAGCAAGACATCATGGAGGTCTTCCATTCTTTTTTTGTGGATGGGAGCTTTGAAAGAAGTTTAAATGCCTCTTTTATTGCTTTGATCCTGAAACGGAAAAGAGCGGAAGGAGTTAAAGGAATTCAGACCGATCAGTTTAATGGGGGGAGTGTATAAATTATTAGCGAAAGTGCTTTCGGCGCGGTTGCAGAAGGTAATTGGTAAGGTTGTTTCTGAATCCCAAAACGCCTTTGTGAGTAATCGACAAATTCTAGATGCACGCTCATAGCTAATGAGGTGGTGGACGTCCGGGTTCGAGATGGGGTTCCGGGAGTTTTGTGCAAGCTGGATATCGAGACAGCCTATGACAACGTAAATTGGGATTTTTTGATGTATTTACTTTCTCGAATGGGTTTCGGGGACAAATGGAGGAAATGGATTTATTTTTGTATCTCGATTGTGAGATTCTCAGTCCTGGTAAATGGCGAACCGACGGGGTTTGTTCTGAGCTCGCGAGGTCTTAGGCAAGGGGATCCTCTATCTCCGTTCCTGTTCATCATGGTGATGGGGGCGGAGTTCCTTGATTGATAAGGCGGTGGTTGGGGGTTATATAAAAGGATTTAAGGTGAATAGGGGAGCTAAGCTTTTAGTTAGTCCTCTTTTATTCACAAACGATAAATCACAATTTGGTTATCTCAGGATTGTTCTCCTTTTTTGTTTCGAGCTACATCCGAGGCGAAGATTAATATTGAAAAGAAGAAATAATTCCAGAAGGGGATGTGGAGAACTTAGAGTTTTGACAGATTTCTTCGGGTGTAAGGCAGGGAGTCTTCTTACGAAATATTTGGGTCTCCCCCCTAGGGGACCCCTTCAAGAATGTGGAAGTGTGGAAATCGGTTATTGAAAGATTTGAGAGGAGTCTAGCGGGTTGGAAAAGAGAATATTTGTCTAAGGGTGGTCGACTGACTTGATCAGGAGCGTTATTCCAACTTGCCCACTTATATGCTTTCACTCTCTGTGTCAGTGGCGAAAAGGCTTGAGAAATTGGAGAGGGACTTCATGTGGAAACGAGGAACGGAGGAGAGAAAGTACCATTTGGTAAATTGGGAAACGGTATGTAGCAGTGAGAGGAATGGAGGGTTAGGGGTTAAAAATATTAAGACTTTTAATATTGTTCTTTTGGGTAAGTGGATGTGGAGGTATTTGGTGGATAGAGGATCTTTGTGGAAGAAAGTGGTGGATAGTAAATACGGGTAAGCGGGTCACAACTGGAAAAGGCTTGAGAAATTGGAGAGGGACTTCATGTGGAAACGAGGAACGGAGGAGAGAAAGTACCATTTGGTAAATTGGGAAACGGTATGTAGCAGTGAGAGGAATGGAGGGTTAGGGGTTAAAAATATTAAGACTTCTAATATTGTTCTTTTGGGTAAGTGGATGTGGAGGAATTTGGTGGATAGAGGATCTTTGTGGAAGAAAGTGGTGGATAGTAAATACGGGTAAGCGGGTCACAACTGGTTTTCAAAGGAAGTGTCTTATCCCCATGGGTCGAGTGTTTGGGGTATCTTGCAAAGTAGTCTTCTTTGAGAACCTGGTGTCTTTTGATATTGGTGGGGGAGAGAGGGTGTGGTTTTGGAAGGATAAATGGTGTGGAGAGCTTACCATGAAATAAAAACTTCCTAATATGAATTCAGCCGTGGTGTTTATGGAAGGGAGAGATGTTTGGAGCCGTATGTATCGTAGAAATTTACATGACTGGGAGATTGGTGACATCTCTAGGCTATTCGAGAAGCTTTATAAGGTTAAGAGGAGGGGATTGGGTGAGGATAAAGTGGAGTGGGAGGGATCTACATCGAAGACCTTCTCGGTGAAATCTCTATACTCTTGCTTAAGGAAGGAGGACAAAGGTCTATTTCCTTGGAAGGCAATTTGGAGGACAAAAGCTCCATGAAGGGTGGTTTTTTTTGCTTGGGAAGTGGCTCGGGGAGCAATATTAACAGGGGATAATTTGAAAGCTAGGGGATGGATTTATGTCAACCGGTGCTTCATGTGCAAAGAGGAGGAAACTGTCGATCGCTTGCTTCTTCACTGTTCAGTTGTAAGGGAGGTGTGGAGTTCTTTCTTCCTCCGTTTAGGTTTGCAGTGGGTAGTGTGTTGATCAGCTCCTTAGTGTGTGGGAATCTTTCAACAGAAAAAGGAAAGAGAACAAATGGGGATCTATTCCTTTGGCTATTTGGTGGAATGTTTGGAAAGAGAGGAATAGAAGAATTTTTGAATCAGTCCTTACAGTACATTGACCCGGTAGAAGGGGATCTTTTGGTTAATATTACGGAAAGTGTATAGTTTTTCGGTTTTGTATACTCCCTGTGTACATGGTTGCGCCTCCTTTTTAGGCGTTTCTTTCTGATACAATTATTACTTTTCAAAAAATATTAAAGGTGATAATTTCTTTCTAAATCTTGCTCTTTTGGCTTTCTTTCATTCTTTTGCAAATCCCAACCCTCCTACTCGTAGTAGTACTCAATGACCTAATAGCTTTGTACCACCAAATGGCCCAGCCCCTTCTCCCCCCTCCCCCTCTCATGAATTCAACAAAGTCTTGTCTTCAATTACAAAGATGAAGCATTATTCCATTACCATTTCTCTAATTCGTCAATTCCACCTCTTGGGAGTCAATCCAGTGGTGTGGGCAGAAGTGAAGATGTTGCACGAAAATAAAATCAGTAACAACTCTCCAAGCGTACACATGGTACGCTTTTGGAATCCCTATGTATACACAAAAGACTTAACGAGCCACGCATGCTTTTGAAAACTATGGAAAGCAGTGGCCTAGTTCCTGGTTCCTGAAATCTATACTTGTAATATCTTCATTGACGCGATGTGGAAAGCGGGGAAGGCGGATGCTGCAAAGAACCTCTTTTATAATCTCTCTCCTAAAGGCTTAAAACCCAATAATATTACCTATAATGTGATGAAAAATGGATATTGGAAGAGAGGTAAGCTTACTAAAGCAAATGAGTTGCTCCTTAAAAAGAGGAAACTGACTGCTTGCCTAACGAATGTACTTTTTTATATATAAGTAAAGAGTATAAAGAACTATCGCCAAAAGAGGTGACGCGTCCTATTTACAGAAGAAGGAAAAAGAACCCCTACAACCCTACAAAACTATTATCCACAAGCTCTACAAAGTGACTTAGCCCCTGTGAGACCACATCGTAGCACCCAAAATACAGCTTGATGATTTGCTCTTTAAGATTTTCGCAGCTCCTCTCTAAATTATCAAACGCCCTGGAATTACGTTCTCCCCAAATAGTCTGATTTGCTGCCGGCGCAGCCATCCAAAAACTGCAAGGTTTCTTCTTACGTTTGAAGAAACCCCAACCCATCAACAGCTCTTTGACAGAAAGAGGATTCACCCAGCCACCTGGAATAAACAGAGAACAAAATTCCAAATTTCCTTTGCCATTGGGCAGTGTAGCAGAAGGTGATTCACAGTTTCTTACTCCCTTTTGCACATGAAACCATATTGACATATATCATCCTTCTCCTCCTCAAATTGTCTCCCGTAAGGGTGGCTTCATTTGTGGCTTCCCACAGAAAAAAACCCACCCTAGAAGAAGCTTTAGTCTTTCAAACACTACCCCAAGGAAAGTAGTCCTGCCCTGTCAACAAATTGTGATAGAAGGACTTGACAGAGAATTTTCCACACTTTTCTCCTGGCCAGACCACAGAATCTTCAGCATTCCTGTTCACCTTTTGTTTATACAGCAGCTCAAAAAATTTCCCCAGAGTGTCAACTTCCCAGTTGTGCACATTCCTTCTAAAAGAGGGAGTCCATATCATAGTGTCCCCAGCGAAGTGCAAAACAGAGCTGACAGTCTCTTCTTTGTTGACTGATATGTTGTACGGAGCAGGGAAAGCTCTCTGCAACTCTCTCACACCACACCACTTATCATTCCAGAAGCTGACCGAGTCCCCCTTACCAATGTCAAAGAATATAAATCTCTTCAGCACTTCCCACTGTTTCCTAATACCTTTCCAAACTCCCACACCATAAGAGGAGTGAATCTCATTTGGGAACCACCTATGACTGTCGTCCCCAAATTTTCCTACCACTACCTTCCTCCAAAGGGATTCTTTCTCGCCAAAATATCGACAAAAGCCATTTTCCCATAAGCCTAACGAATGTACTTATAATACCATTGTGAAAGGATTTATCCAAATTGGTGAGATATCGAAGGAAATTCAACTTTATGAAAAAATGAGAGGTGATGGTTCCTTGGCTGATGCAAGCACAACACAATTGTTCACCAATTTGTTAGCAAATGGCCATTTAGATAATCTATCAACGGAATTGCTTCACCGGTATTTTGGAACTAGTCGATGATTTGGTTCTATTTAGTCAATGATTGGCGGCTATATCATGATTTTGCGGTTGTGGAGGAATGCCTCAAAGTTTGGTGGTGGACAACTAGACATACAGTAGAACAGAATGTGGGATTTTACCAGATCGAGCAGTCTCTTGAAATCAGTTTATCTTTCCCTTGTGGTTGTTATATTTATTGATCTTTTTTTTCCTGGATATGCAATGCTGGAGAATCCTTGAAACTTCAATTTTTGATGTATTTGTAAGAAATAATTATTTGTGAGGAGGGTCTTTAATTTGTGCAATCACATGTATTAACCTGTGATGGACAGTAAGTGAAAAACTTTCAATTATCATTACAACTTCCTTATTTAGAAACTTAACCTCAACTTAAGTCCATTTATATTATTCACAAGAAGAAATAGACAATTATGGGTAACAATTTTGAGATGGCCTTACCAAAACTCATCCAGTTTGTCCAGCATGCAACATATGGGTCTAAATTTGGCTGTAGAGGTGTTAAGGAGTGCAGGCTTTCTATCAAAGTTTGGGCACTCTCTCTTCAATGAGTATCAGAGTTTTAAAATATAAAAAAAAGGTGACAGAGGAGATCACAAAAAGGTGACATTTTGTGAGAGGCTTCGTGAAATTTTATGATGCCTATTGTCATATTGAACCAGAATTTTTTATGAAGCCCATGAAATACTTATACTTTACTTATCAAAAAAAAAAAATTTATGAAGCACATGCTAATACTTGTACTTTACTTATCAAAAAAAAAAATTTATGAAGCCCATGAAATTGAAAAGTTTGCCAAAAATTTTCTGTCAAGTTTTAGAGGAGCCACTCAAGTCTTTGAAGTGAACATTTGCTAGGCTTTAGCATGTGCTTGCAAACCTTTTGCAACTTTTCATGAAAACTTGTGCTTGTTTATACTTTATCACTTGCTGGGTTTTAGCTCATTACTTATTCATCTTTTCAAGTACTGATTGATGAAATTAGATAAGTTATAATTATGATGCAAGTTGTGAACATTTTGTTAAGGGAATAACTGTGATACAAGTTGTATATATTTACTTACACTTTGAGATTGTGACAAATGTTTAAATTGGAGGCTCTTTAATTTTCAATTGCAAGGTTTGAATGCTCTGCTTCCTATTATTTCAAAGGGTGGAATTCAGGCCTGTTGTGTCCGAGTTTGTGGCTTGGCAGATGTAATATTTTAAGTCCTCCGACGTCCATACATTATTGCTTGTGCTCGTACTCATTGTAGTCCAGAAATAACGTCTTCAGTCTTACCATTTTCTCATTTTCTTGAAGTGTATCAGGTTAATGTTATGTGGAATGGAATAAATTTGCTTGATGTGTATCAAGTTAAATAGAAATTAGTACCTGTACAAGTTAGAATTCTAGAAATATTTGTGAAACTTGAGCTTCCCGGTTTCAAGAAAAGTGTTGGAAATTGATTGATAAGTTTGTAGGGCTACTGTAATTGGTGTTAATAAGGCCTATTCTTCAGGAACAGGTTATTTGGTTTACTTCTGCTTGAAGTTGTCCCCCGCGTTGTTAAGATTTTAAAACGTGGGTAGCATAGTTTTAGCTTTCAGTTACGTTTGTAAGGCTATTTATAGCCATAGTTGTTCTTTGAGTCAATTATAACACTCCCAGCATTTGAGTGTTCACGCAAACTTCTGATTACATGTTTGTTGACTTGTTCAACCAAGGTTCTCAACATATAGAGAGCCCCTCACTCCTCACTGGGCCTGAGTGAAGCCGGTTTCATTGTCTGAGAACGATACCATGACCACTGAAAATAGATTTGTTCAACCTGAAATCCCCCAAGGTTAGATGGACACTATGATCATTGGAGTATGCCATGGAGAATACATTGCGCTCCAAAGAATATTGGAGTTTGGTGGAGACTGGGATTCCTGCAGAAGCAGACGAGGACAATTTCACAATCTCACAGAAAAGAAGACTATTGCGGATCAAAGGCTAAAGGATTTGAAGGCTAAAAATTATTTATTCCAAGCCATTGATTGATCAATTCTGGAGACAATAATGAAGAAAGAAACTGCAATCTGGGACTCCTTGAAGCAAAAGTATCAAGGCACAACACGCATCAAACGTGCACAGTTACAAGCTCTTCTCAAAGAGTTTGAAAATCTGCATATGAAGGAAGGGGAGTTAGTGAATGAGTACTTTGCAAGAACTCTCACCATAGCTAACAAGATGTGGATTCATGGGGAAACAATGGGAGATGTGGTGGTCATCGAAAAGATTCGACAGCTAAATATGACTACGCTCCATTGAAGAGTCAAATGATCTCGACAGTCAACATCTTGTCTATTGATGAACTGCAAAGTAGCTTGATGGTACACCAGCAAAGGATGGGGAGACACATTAGATGAGCAAGCTATAACGGTCACTTACAATGTCCAACAAGGCGGGCGAGGTAGGCGCAACAGTTCCACAGGAAGATGACGAGGAATAGAACCGGTTTATACAAATCTACTCGAATGTTACCATCGTCATGAACTTGGGCATTTTCAGTGAGAATGTCCTAAGAAGGAGAAGGATTCAAAAGGTCTCTACGTAGCACTCTATCCAATATGCCCACCTACTTCATGTCCTTATTTGTGCTCCCCTACTCTGTCCGAAATATTTTAGAGAGACTGGAAAGGGATTTCCTTTGGTAAGGACACAGTGAGAGTCATAAATATCATTTAGTCAAATGGGAAAAGGTTTGCTATGGTTTGAGGGAAGGAGGCCTAGGTGTTAAAAACTTGAACACTTTTATTAATAAGGCGTTGCTGGGCAAGTGGCTTTGGAGATTTTTGGTGGATAGAGATGGTTTGGGGAGGAAGGTGGTGGAGAGTAAATATAGGGAAGGGGAAGGGCAGTGGGCCCCAAATGAAGCCTCTCTTTCTTACGGAGTTGGTGTTTGGAAAGGGATTAGGAAAGGGTGGGAATCTTTCGAGAGACTCCTTCGCTTTGAGATTGGTGATGGCTCGTTGGTGAAATTTTGGAAAGACGAATGGTGCGGAGACATAGAGTTGTGGAGATTATTTCCTGATCTGTTTAATATAGCCGGCGATAAGAACTGTTTTGGAACTGTTTTGTTAATGCATCCGGAGGATAACAAGGTGGTTTGGAGCCCTTCATTTAGTAGGAATTTCCATGATTGGGAAATGGAGTCATGTGTGCTCTTCTTCGATTTTCTATATTCCGACAGGCAATTGGAGGATAAGGTGTGGTGGAAGGATCCTAAAGACAAGATATTCTGTCAAATCTTATTATGAGTCTTTGTCTCACAAAGATGGGTCTTTATATCCTTGGATATCAGTTTGGAAATCTAGAGGTAGCGTTTCTTGCTTGGGAGACTTGCAATGAAGCCATTTTTACTTAATTTAAGAAGGTGGCATAATACTTATGTAAATTGGTGCTATATGTGTAAAGGAGATGAGGAAAATGTTAACCACATGCTCATTCATTGTTCGGTAGCTAAGGAACTTTGGAACCTTATCTTCGGGCTCTTCAATATTTCGTGGGTTATGCCTAGATCAACGAAGGAGAAGGGTCTTTTTATAAACAAAGGAGAAGGAATTTAACTTGGCAAACTGCTCTTTTGTGTGTGTGTTGGACCATTTGGCTTGAAAGGAATAGAAGGGTTTTTGATAACAAGGAAAGGTCCTTGTCGGACTTGGTGTTCAGAAGATGTTAATACTACCAATTCACACCCTTATTCCTTTGTAGATTTTGTTAATAGTCTCTCCTCAGATTAGTTTTCTATGTATACTCCTAGCGTACAAGGATGCGTCACCTTTTTTTATGCTTTCTAATATACAATACTCTTACTTATCAAAAAAAATGTGGATATCGAGGAGGTTGACGGAAGAGAACTGTGGTTCCTGGACTTGGGATGCAGCAATCACATGTATGGCAAGAAGAAGATGTTCACAAATTTGGATGATACCTTCGAGAAATCTGTGAAGTGGAGGAACAACTCAAGCTTGGCCATGGTAGGAAACGGAAATGTTCGTATGGAAGTCAATGGAATCATACAGGTCATCACTCATATATTACAAGTGTCGGATTTACAAAACAATTTACTAAGCATTGGACAATTGCAGGAGAAGGGTCTTATTTTTCTTATCAGAGGACTGACTGATGTGGTAGACTAAAATGGCAGCAAACTGAATGTTAACCTTGCTGGCTCGCACACAATCACAGGGACAAAAGGGTTTCAACACCATAACGGATGATCAACCTCACCTATGGCAAGGCTCGCACACAATCATAGTCACAAAGTGTTTCAACAACATTACAGATCATCAACCTCACCTACGGCATCACAGATATGGACATTCAGGTTGTAGCGGCCTAAAATCCTTCAGCAAAAGAATATGGTGAAGTGAAGGGCTTACCAAAATTTCAAATACACACGACGTTCTATGAAGTGTGTTTCGAGGGAAAGCAACAACGAGATCCATTTCCAAAGAAGAGTACGTGGAAGGCGTCTCAAATTCTTGCCTATTAATCCAATCTCCAACCATAAGAAGAGGTATCTCATTTCCTTTATTGATGATTATAGTAGGAAAATATGGGTGTACTACTTGGTTGAGAAGGTCAGAAGCTCTTAACATTGTCTAAAGTTTCAATGCTAGGGTTGAAAAGGAAACCAGTTCAAGTGTAAGAAATTTGCAGAGATCGTGGGGTTGAATTCACTTCACAGGAGTTCACAGATTTCAGCAATACAAATGGAACTCAAAGGCAATTGGCAATTGGCAATTGCCAACACTCCCCAACAGAATGGCATCGCAGAGAAGAATAATCAAACTATTATGAACATGGTTTGAAGCTTGCTTACAGAGAAAAAAAAACCACAAACTTTCTGGCCACAAGCAGTCAATTGGGCTACTCATGTACTCGGCAGAAGTCCAACTCTGGCAGTGAGAAACATGACGCCAGAAGAAGCTTGGAGTGGCTCCAAACCATCAGTGGACCACTTCAGAGTTTTCAGGTGTTTAGCACACGAGCATGTTCCTGACAGCAAGAGGATTAAGCTCGATGACAAGAGTATGAAGTGCATTCTACTAGGAGTCAGCGAGGAATCCAAGGCCTATCGTTTTTTCGATCCAGTTTCTAAAAAAATAGTCATCAGTCGTGATGCTATTTTTGAAGAAGATAAATCTTGGGACTGGAGTGACAATCTCCAAGAAACAATCATGAATCATGGCTGATCTTGAGTGGGAAGTGGATGAAGAAGCAGAACATAGTTGTCAAAGGTGAGAGGCGAGGCGAGGCGACTCCTTGGCGCCTCAGACATGCTGGGTGAGTCAATGTGCAAGAGGCAGGAAAGGCGTCGCCTTTGGCGCCTTTTGTAGGCGTGAGGAGCCGAAAAGTCGAATAAGTCGCTCAGGTTTTTTTATATTTTTTTTTACTTTTTAACTAGGAAAGGACATAGTTTTAGGTTAGCATAAATAGATAATAAAACCTAAAATACCCAAATAAACTTCATTCAGACGAATCAGACCAAGCGACAGTCCGACATAGTGATACGAGCCCTAACCAGCTTCCGACTTCACTGTAGGCTTCGTCTTCTTCTTCCGACTTCAAGCGACTGAGGGTTTCGTCTTCAAGGAGAGTTTCATCTTCAAGGAGAGTTTCATCTTCAAGGAGAGTTTCATCTTCGGCTTTCTTGACTCTGTTTTCCAAGAAAACTCTTATTTCTTCACTCTGTTAGACTTTTACTGTATTTTTTTTATTTTTTTGTATAAAAAAATACCTGGCTTCTTGAACTCTGTTCGACTGTGCAAGTGTGTAGACTTAATCTGTTCTGTTTAAAAAATTTATTTCAATTTCTGTTCTGTTTAAAAAATTTGTTTCTATTTCTGTTCTGTTTAATTGTTTAAAAAAATACTCTGTTCGACTGTGTAGACTTCACTCTGTTCTGTTTACAAAAATTGTTTCTATTTCTGATTTTCTGTTCTGTTTAAAAAATTTGTTTCTATTTCTGTTCTGTTTAACAGTTAAAAAATTTTACTCTGTTCTGTTTTAAAAATTATAATTAAGAAAATTGTCTCAATTAAAAAAATTTCTCAAAATTTTTTAGCTTGTTCTTTTTTTTTATAAGTAAGATAGATACATAAAAAACTACTTCAAAAGAGGTGAAGCGTCCAATATACACCGTGATAAAACATTGAGACCCCACTAACTACCAAAAATATTATCCACAAAATCTACAAAAGGATTAGCACCCTGCGAGAACGCCTCCCATCACCAAAAAAATAGCAGCTGCAGAATTTGATTTTTGATTTCTTCCAAGGTCTTTTCCTTGTTTTCGAAAGCTCTAAGGTTCCTTTCTTTCCAAATGACCCGGCACATGGCCCAGCACACAGCCAACGGAGCAGTATCCCAGTTTTTTCCTTTTATGCTTATATAGGGTCCAGCACAGGAGGAGTTGTTTGATCGAATTTGGCATCACCCAAGTAATATTGAATAAATTCAGCACATAGTTCCAAATCTCCCCAGCAAAAGACCAGTGGATAAGAAGGTGATTTGCATTTTCTTCGTCCCTCTTACACATAAAGCATGAGTTAGTATAGATTTTCTTTCACTTCCTCAAATTTTCTACTGTTAAGATGGCTTCAAGGGCAGCTTCCCACATAAAGAACCTCACTCAAGGTGGAGCCCTTGCCTTCCAAACGCTCTTCCACGGAAAGGCCATGTCACTCGTAACTAGGAGATGGTACATGGACTTAACTGAATAATTCTTATCTTTCTTCCCATTCCACACAACGGTGTCGACCGAATTCATGTCCATCTTTTGCTTGTACAACTAGCTTGTTCTTAGTTGTTTCTTATTACATTCCATGACTTAGTTCTATTTTGATTTCCATGACTTTATTTCATTTGCTTTGATAATTAGTTTCTTGTTTGAATTTTTAGTTAAGTTCATCTAATGCATTGGAATTTCAACTATGAATGAAAATTTTGTGTTATTGATATTATGGTAGAACTTAGTTTCATGTATTATGCTCACTTATAATATGTTTTGTTGATATTTGTTAAGTTATATGCATTTTTCCTTGGTATTTTTTTCCGTGAACGCCTTTTTGGCGCCTTGCCTCTCGCCTTAAATTTGGACCTATCGCCTTTTTAGCGCCTCTTGACTTTGACAATTATATAGAAGAGGCTGATGAAACAGCAGTAGAGAGCGAGTAGAGCAAGGATTCTTATCATAATGACCAGACAAACATAACTGTCATAGAAGGGCGTGTTCGAAGACCACTTGTTTGGATGAGAGACTATGTGAGTGGAGAGTCTTTCCTAGGAGGAAGGTATGGCTCACTTAGCTTTATTTACAGATTTTGATCCAATTCCCCTTGCACCAAACATTTACTTAT
Source organism: Codonopsis lanceolata (assembly GCA_013146195.2). Taxonomy (NCBI): domain Eukaryota; kingdom Viridiplantae; phylum Streptophyta; class Magnoliopsida; order Asterales; family Campanulaceae; genus Codonopsis; species Codonopsis lanceolata. The sequence goes on along the minus strand of CM028383.1, from coordinate 43,423,165 downwards.
CAAAAAAAAAAAGCAGCAGTGAAAAGTGACAAATGGAAGAAAGCGTCGGATGCAGAAATTGAGGCAATAGAAAGGAATAACACATGAGAGTTGATAGAGATCATCAGAAGGAAAAGTAATAGGTGTAAAATGGGTTTACAAAACAAAGCTCAACGAAAAAGGTTAAGTGGATAAGTATAAAGCTCGCTTGGTTGCAAAAGGGTATAGACAGCAATATGGAGTACATTATGCAGAATTTTTGCACCCGTGGCTTGCTTGTATAAACTTCATGTTATTATATCACTTGCAGTTCATAATGAATTAAAAGAAGTGTTCACTGCACAAAGTCCAGGCTATGAAAAGAAGGGGCAGGTGCACAAGGTATATAAGCTGAAAAAGGTATTATACTCGAGCCTGGTACAGCCGCATCGAGTCCTATTTCATGATGGAAGGTTTCGAGAACTGTCCACATGAACACACCTTGTTTGTTAGAAGAATGAATGGAGGTCAAATGTTAATTGTTTTCTCTAAAAAAATGTTGATGACCTCGTATTCACTGGGAATGATGAGTCTAAGACTCTGTTTAGAAACTTCAAAGAAATTCTAAGATGACTGAGTTTATTATGACTAATCTGGGGAGAATGGGCTTCTTTCTTGGCTTAGAAGTGCTTCAAAGGTGTGAAGGCATCTATGTTAGTCAACGGAATTATGCGCAAGAAGTGTTGGAGAGGTTTAATATGAACCAATGTAATGCAGTTCATCTGATTGCTACTGGTTTCAAAATGATAAAGGATGAAAGGGGAGTAGAAATTGATAGCACTATGTACAAGCAAATTGTGGACAGTCTTATGTACTTGACTGCAACATGACCAGACATGATGTAAGCATGTTATCAATTTGATTAACAGGTTCATGGAACATCCTGCTGAGCTACATCTTCCAGTTGCGAAGAGCGTGTTGAGATAATTGAAGGGCACGGTGAATTTTGGGTTGTTCTATATGAAGGGAGGAAAAGAATAGTTCATTGGCTGCACTGATAGTGTTTATTCCGGAGATCAAGATGATAGGAAGATACTTCCGGTTACGTTTTTATGTTGGGTTCAGTGGCAGTTTCATAGCCCTCGAAGAAACAACCTGTGGTCACTTTATCTACCACCGAAGCTGAGTTTATAGCTGCAGCATCCAGTGCATGTCAAGCAGTTTGGTTAAGAAGGATTTTGCAGCAGCTCAATCATGAACCACGAAAGTCCACAACCATTTATTGTGATAATAGTTCTACTAGTAAGCTCTCAAAGAATCCAGTGATGAATAGGCTAGCAAGCACATAGATGTTCTGTTCCAATTTCTTCGAGAGCTCACCAAGGATGAATTCGTGGGATTGGTTCAATGTTCTTCACAGGAGCAGGCGGCAGACATCATGACCAAGCCTTTGAGGCAGGATGCATTTCAAAATTTGAGGGAGTTGTTGGGTGTTCATCCACTCATGGATATAAACTGATTAAGGGAGGATGTTGAAATTGTTAAGTTTGTTGTTTGTAGGGATGCTTTGATTGGTGTTAATAAGGCCTATTCTTCACGACCAGGTTATTTGGTTTAATTTTGTTTTAAGTTGTCACCCACGTTGTTAGTAATGCAAATGTGGGTAGCACAGTTTTAGCTTTCAGTTAAGTTTGTAAGGTTATTGATAGTTGTAGTTGTTCTTTAAGTCAATTATAACATTCTCCCAACATTTGAGTATTCAAGCAAACTTCTAATTACGTGTGTGTTCAACCCAGGTTCTGAACGAAAAGTGCCTTTCCAAATTGCCCAAAGAATGGCAATTGAATGGTCCAATGATTATACTCTTTTGTAGGTCCCATCACACCAAGCTCGATTACAGCCTGCCTGATTTCACATTATAACTGGATGACGCCATGTCCAACCAATATCTAAGAATAATATCAGCAGAAAAAAATTCATGACATGTAGACACCATATATGCGTAAAGATAAGTAAAATTGTGCAAACCAACCAACACAGAAACTCAACAAACATACAAGTGAACATGATAGACATACCGGCTTGCGGTGGCGGGAGAGTGTATTTGACGAGGGTATTAAGGTTTTCCGGTTTGCTCTTAAACCTGCCAGCAAATTCGTCCTCCCCTTCTTCTGTAAAGTCGAAAACTTCAAGATCTTTACCGGAAGTCGTCATCGTTCATATAAATACACGCATATGGGAAAACAAACTCAGAGCGATCAATAGCTGGAGTTTCGCCAAATCAATTTAGGACTTCTAAGGAATTCTAGTCGTGGCGCGGGGAATTGGGGGTGTAATTAGGGTTTAGAGATGGAGAATTGCGGAGCTTGAGAGATTCGATTTCGAAGAGTGATTGGTCGAATGGAGGTCGGAAGAGCGAGATCGGAGCGAGAAAATATTTCGGGAAGTGGAATAGTGAAGCTGATCTTGGAGTTGAAAACCCTATCCGAACGGAACTGCTATCGGTAATTGCAAGAGTAGGTCTACCCCAATATAATTTGGTAGATCTATCTCATCACAACTCATCGTTACACGGGATAGTAAAAAAAATTCGTTTTATAGAAAATATCAGTAAAACTATTTTACATATTTTTTTAGGGTGGGAATATTCACACCCCAAAAACATAGCTCTACATCTCATTATTCTTTACACCTCACTTCATTCTCACTTATTTCTCTACACCCCAGCTAAAAACCTATTATACCATTTTCCCCAACCAACTTAATTAATAACCACCAACAAATTAATTACCTACTTACCCTTCTTTCTACCCAAATTTCAGCGTTGAATTCCTCTATGCTTGGCGCAAACTAAAAATTCAAAAATCCAACCATTATCTCAACGGCCAACAACAACAACAGAGAAACATCAACAACATCATCATCAACATTGTGTGCAAAGGAATTTGATTCTTTCACGTTTTGAAAGTCATCAACAATGTCTTCATCTATTGATATAATTTTTCATTCTCTTCTACATTATCTCAGCCACTATCAAATGTATGAAATGCATTCATTTGTGTTGAATTTTCTTTAAAAAACATCAAAAAAAAATGAATTTCGGTGGACTGGCAAAAATACGTTGTTCGGTTAGCCAGAACACTACATGCCGATTCACTCACATTGGCCGAACACTACACAGGTCGTTCATCTCAAGGTGGCCGAACACTACACGCCGTTCATCTCACATTGGCGAACACTCGGCTCACATTGGTCGAACACTACATAGGCCGTTCATCTCACATTAGCGAAACGACCCATAGGTTGTTCCTTTCACTCTGCCGACCCATGGGTTGTTCATCTCACAATCGGCCGAACTTCGATTGGGCACACTTTTCAGACTTTGATTTTGTTTTATTGGTATTATAACCTTAATTATGATTTATTTTGTTTGGTGTTTACAGGAAAATTGTTTAAAAACGTTTATACAAGGAAAAAGGTGACGGCATCTGCTAGGAAAGAAATGGAACGCGCACGCCAACAAGAACACGAGCAGTCGCAGAGGCAGGAAGATGAGCATGGGCAGGGGCAGAGTTTTGAGCCTCAGATTGGGCAGGGGCAGACTTTTGAGCCTCGGATTAGCGAGGCATACTTTGAGCCTCGATTGAGTATGAGCATGGAGGGGGCATACTTTGAGCCTCGGACTTTTAAGTATGAGCATGGGCAGGGGTTTGAGCATGAGCATGGGCAGGGGCAGACTTTCCAGCAGACTTTTGAGCAAGATGAGTCATTTCAGTTCGAGCAATCGCAGGGGCAGTTTCAGCAGACTTATGAGCCTCAGATTGAGCTCGGATTTCCTGGTGGTCCACGTGATACATCGTTACTGACTCCACATGAGTCACACGTAGCTGCATATATTTGGGCTGGTAAAGAAGAACGTGGTATTCTAAAATGCCACTATCATACACAGAAGTTGCTTAATTGGGTCATTCCTACTGGCGAAGATTCGAGGGTATTTCGGGATATGGTCAGGGGCAGTGCGCTTAGTAGACTAAGGCATGTATGCTATGCTGATGTGAACAAGGTCTTAGTTTCTGCTTTCGTGGAACGATGGCATCCAGAGACTAACACTTTCCATATGCCGTTCGGGGAGATGACCATTAGTTTAGACGATGTGTTTTGTCTGCTCGGTCTTCCTATTATGGGTGATCCATTAGCTTGTGCTAGGGATGTTGATGCCTCATATGTGAGTGAGATGTTGGGAGTGTCACTTGAGGAGGTTTTTGAGGGCATGGGAAATAAGAGGGGGGCTTCGGTGACATTGGAGTGGCTACGTGTGAGGTTTAATGATGATGTCACGTCTGAGGATGAGTTTAGGGTGGGTTGTGCTGTGAGGGCATACTTCTTATTGATCTTGGGTTGCACAATATTTGCTGATAAGAGCGGGACCCGTGTACCTATTGCATACTTAGAGTGGCTTGAGGATCTTGAAAATCTAGATACTTATGCGTGGGGAACTGCCACCCTTGCATATTTATATAGACAGCTAGGACAAACATCTAGGTATAACACGAAGCAGATAGCTGGTTCCATAGCATTACTTGAGGTAATAATTATAATTATTCTATAGTTTTATGTTGTGTATTTACTAGTAAAATTAAAATGTTTTATTTGATACTTAAATCTTTAAAAATGTATATTTTATTGCTTTCGGCGTGGATCTACTTGCGGTTTCCATATCGAGGCCACCTCGTAATGTTGATTACAAGTCTAGATACTGCTTGCGTGTAGTGGATCCCGCATGAGGAACCGGGGACGACCTTGACGTTTATTAGCATCACGTGAGCAATTAGATAGATTGACGAGCCGTGACGTGAGTATACGTATTTTTCTATCAATTTCAACAACTTTTTAATATTAGGTTTCGTATTGAAAGTTTTTGACTTTTTGTTGGTCTATTGTTTTAGGTTGACCGCTTCCTTACGACAAGTAAGGTCGTGGACCTGGTTTCCATGACATCGATTGCCACGTATCTAGGATGCATACAGATGGGCTATGTTGTCGAGTCATACCATCCGCATAGAGTCCTTCGGTTCGGGCATGTGCAAACGATTCCGAGGATAGTCATTGCTCAATGCGGCCCTCGAGATAACTCGAAGGCCTCATGCATCTGGCTAGGTTTTCTTTGGTCTGGTTGGCGTCGACGCCGATAGTCCATCTCCTATCGAAGAACGGCTCGGCAGGCGTGCCTACGTGCTTGGGATTGTGCTCTGGTTATTTAAACCGGCAGGGCGTTCACATGTAGTCGCACAACCCCGTGGTAGACGATCCGCATCGTTAACACCACTACGATCGATGCCGCCGCCGACTCGATGACGGGATATTGGGAGTTGTGAGGACTATGATTGATCCCACAAGCAGCCGGAAATCGGTGACCGATCTATACCATATGTGGACTTGGGCTCCTTGCTTGATAGAGTGCACACGCTATCAACGGTCAGGTGATGACACGGACCGTCTCATAGGAGGGAATAGTGATGTGGACTATGTTTATGTTTTTTAATGTTATGAATTGTAAAAGCAGTTTTAGTATTTTTGTGGTAATGAAACTTGTAGCAAACTTTGTATAGCGACTATGCTTTTTGTGTGACTTGGTTTTCATGTTATTTTCTTATTGCAAACTTTGTATAACATAGGACATTTCATAGCAACATAAAAGAAGCATTAGCAGACGACGAATATCATACATAATTTAAATGGCACGTTCAAATACATGTTTTTAATATAATACAATCAGAACTACTCCAAATGTATACTATCATAACTACTACCAACAACTCTAGCTGAGCCTACAGATTCACTATATGAAAGTTGTCGATTAATATATAGTAATTTCCACGCATTAGCGACCGAGAGCAATTCCAGTCCCAAACCCATGGCACAAAAGCTAAAGGGTAACCATCACGTAAAAAACCTACAAATAAATTGAGATGTCAATAAATAATTTAAACTAAATAATATGTCAACCAATTGTAAATAAGTGAAGTAAAGCAATCGAAAGTGATCAAACCCGAATAAAGTGATCACCGCTTACTCTTCCGATACAAATAATATGTGGATCATTTGGGGGTGCGGTCCTCAATGGTAAGTAAGTGAAGCAGTGTTTTCTATCTAATACCATGAAAGCAATGTTGTAATATGATGCCACCAAATGTCCCATATCATTTGCATCAAACCAATATGCCTTGGGAGCACTAATGTCGTTATATTGTAGACTCGCGTTCACTTTAGGCACACGATTACATGCTCAATTAAGATACGTGTGTATAATTCTGGTTTGACATCAACTCCATCGACAAGTCCGCTTGAACCCCGCTCCATGACTCTTCATTTCTATACATAAACCCAGCTACACGAAAACCACAATGACCACCACCAATGATATTCGGCTGTGCCCAATATGAAAGGCCGAAATTCCTTCTGAATTGTTGGGCGTAATTACCACTAGCTTTCCTCGGCCCTCGTGGTCGCACAACCTATTGAAAGTTAAAACAGATTAAATTCATAATGTATATATATATATATATATATATATATATAGCAAACCTTATATAGCAATCCTTGAAATATAAGAAGATTAATACCGAATCTTTTCGTTAAGCCGGGCAACCAGAGTGAACGTGGGAGGTTCCGCGCGATGGACCAACCTCGTATAACAATCCTTGATCACAAGGGGAGCAGCTATCTATCATCGACTCCACATGCTCAAACAAACTAGGATCACGCTTGGTTGATTTATCTTTTTACCTTCGCCTTGGACGACCACGAGTGCGCACTTCATCCCGTGGAACAATCAAGGAGTTTGTTCTCGCGTCTTTCACCTCCATCATTCTTTTAATGATTAACAACTTTTCGCCTCGTGAGGCGTTCTCATAATATTCACGAATCTCATCATACGTGCTATTGAATCGATTGTCCATATCCAAACTTCACCGAAACTTCAACATTCTCGTGAGTAGGTAACATATCTAATTTCCTCCAAAATGAATCAACCCGATCAAGGGAATTGACAATCATTTCTTATATACTCAAGAATCTCATGACGACAAGGCAACCCGCATGTTTTTCAAGTACACAACCACACAACAACGGGTCTATATAACCATCTTCAGTATATTAGTCATCTCATTGTATATCGACTCAATGCATGAGTAGACACCAAACCTCGAAGTTGTTGAAATATAACCGATTTGTATTTCTAAGAACGAAGAACATTGTAAGGCTTTTCGTGAATGACACCTTGATTGCAATGTGAGATGTCTCAATCGTGGTGTGCAACTGCCTCCAACATGTCTCAAAGTCACCTTGACTTGATTTCAACCGCTGTCTTTTAAAGCCGCATGTTGACTCTCCACCCTAAAATAAGATACAATTAATATTTATATTACATGACAAAATTTATGGAAAACAATGAAATGTTGAAAACATTTAAATACCTGCTTGTTGTGTTGTTGTCGAAGTGCATTACATTATTCGTCCAAACCGACACAAACCTTTCCTTGTACGGCCGTATCCATTGCTTCATGGCGCACTCAACCGCAGCAGATAATCAATAAAATCCATCCGAAACCTCTTCAGTATTCTTCATATATGTGCTCATTTTTTGCATCCACCAAAAAATTCCAACAGATGGAAAATTGATCCCATTGCACTTTTGTGCGAAAGTATTTCTTACAATTCGCAAGGATGTTTTTGTTGATATGCCATCGACAAAGTAAATGTTGGGAGGTAGGAAAAGTTACCTCAATTGCATTCATTAACGCAAGATCTCTGTAAGTTACTATCACAGTTGGCAAGGATGATTGATTCATCAAAGCTTTCAAGATACCAAGCGCCCAAATGTAGTTATCTTGTGACTCCGACCCCATATATGCAGCTCCAACCAAAAATGTCATATTTGTCGACGCCACACACAACAATCTCCAACAAGGGTAACTTATATCGTTTGTCTTGTAAGTGCAATCCATGAAGAGAACCTTGGGAAAAGAACGTAATAGCTCAACGCTCATTGGATGAGCCAAGAACAAATCTTGGACGGTTGGTTTTCTCACATCTCTATGATGGTAGTAATATCCATGCTCTATCAATTTTGCTACAAGGCTCGCTTTGCATTTGCGATCGACCATCACGCTCGATAATTTTATTCTTGCTACGAGCATTGTAAATAGTCCGTATTGAAGACTTATTACTTTGAAACTTCTCGTGTAAACCTTGCAAAATATCCTTAGGCCTCGAATTGGCATGCGACATGTCAAGAACATAAGCCTTCTCTGGCTCTGATAATCGGCCAACAAATGAGTGGCCATGCATGTGAGGGGCCTCGGCATGGTTATGCAACCCACATTCAACCTGAAGTTCCCATACTCCTTCACATAATTGTATACCCTTCAAACGAAATGGACACCCACATTTTTTTCGATCCACGTTCTCTCTTGCTATTCTTTGTTACTTTACTCGAATCATCCCTTTTTTTTGACGAGGTTGCCCACCACGTTCACAACCTAAAGTCAACCGAGGTCCTCTATTTGCCGTACCACTATCAGACCTAGTAATTACTATCACAAGTCCATTCTCCCTTCCGGTCGTACGAACCCAATCAAATAAGTCATCCCGGGATGAAAAATATGCGTGATTTACAAACACATTGTTGTAATCTATAACAATCTGTTGTTCAAGAGGAATGATCGCATCATCTACAGGACCAACGACACTATGCTCAGTAGGATACGTGTTTGCTTCTGGAAATTAAGCAAAAAAACATGTTAAAAATTCATGATTCTTATTTGTTCATAGGCATGCTCGGCGGATGAGGAGCCGAATGAAGAGAGAGTGTTCGGCCAGGCTGAGATGAACAACATTGAGGGTGTTCGGCCAGGATGTGATGAACACAACATTTGGTGTTCGACCAGAGTGTGATGAACACCCTTAAGGGTGTTCGGCCAGTGCTGGCCGAACATCCTTAAGGATGTTCATCACACCAGAGCCGAACAGACGTAAAACCCAGCTCGAATTTTTGGGCAAAAAATCAAATTTTAATGGAAGAAAGTCAAAGAAATACTTACATTACCCGACCTCATGACTTCTTTAAGCTCCTTATAATGTTATTTTTGACAATGTGATTATGTTTGGTGTTGGTTTTGAGAGAGTTTTTTGAAAAAAATTAAGAGAAGAACGCAAAAATGAGGTCCCAAGTAAAACATGTATTGGTGGTTTTGAGATTTGGGGTGTGTAGATATAAAATAATGTGGTGTAAAGAGTATTATTTGTTTTTAGTATAATATTTGTGATTTTTAAAATTTGGGGTGTAAATATAAAACAATGGAGTGTAGGGAGTATTATTTGTATTTTAGTATAATGGTATTATAGTTATTTCAATGGGTGTAGAGATTAATTAATGGGGTGTAATGTTTAAAGGGGCCTTTTAGGTCATTTCACTCAATGACATTTTTGTAATTATTTTAAGTGGGGTGTAGAGATAGCTTTTTGGGGTGTGAATATCCCTTCCCATTTTTTTATAATAGCTTAGACATGTAAAAACCGTGGTAATTATCAAGTACAACCTTATGACCCATGCATTATACTTTTATAGTCTTTGAAACAGTAAATTTAGAAACTGGCAAAAATACCCTTCGGATTTTAAGGTCGATCTTGGTCAATCAACTCGACTGTAATGGTCGATCAACTCAACTTTACCCTTTGAAATACCTTATATGACATATATAATACAGTCGATCAATACGGTCGATTAACTCGACCATCGACTCTTTGATCGACTGTATTATATTATTGGTTATTCCCACCTTTCTGCATTCATTACATTCAAACAAAAAATCGATTAACTCGACATTGATAGCAGACGAACTCGACCTCCTAATCACGATTAACTGAATTTGTATTTTCAAAGGTAAACTTAACCTTAAGTTTCTCATCATCAAGGTAAGCTAATGGGCCTGTTTGATTTAGCTTATCTAGAAGTGGTTATGACTTATGACTTATCACAAGTTGTTTTTGATGCGTTTGATTTCACTTATGATAAGATAAGTCATAAGTCATGTACAAGCCACTTAAAGCACATGTAAGGTCATAAGTTATAAGCACTAAGCCTAGTGCTTAATTCTACTTTTCAAAAACATATGAGTCGTCTTTTTTATTAAAATTTTATATATTCAAATATTACCCTTCTCAATAATAGTAGTAAAAACAAAAATTAATAATAACAATGAATAATAATTATAATAAATAATAATAATAAAAGGAATTATAATAATATTAATAAATAATAATATGACTAATGATAATAGTTATAATAATAATAAAAATAATAAATATAGTATTAATAATGATAAATATAATAATAATAATTATTATTAATGCTAATAATAATACTAAAAATTAATAATAATAATATAGTAAAAATAATCGTAATAATAATAAGTAGTAATAATAATAATAAAAGTAATATTAATATCAATATTATAATAATAAAAGATAATATTAATAATAATAAAATCAATGATAATAATAAGTAAAAATATTAATATAAATAAAATTATTATTATTATTATTATTATTATTATTATAAAATCAATACTAAAATTAATAAGTAATAATAATAATAAAAGTAATAATAATGTTAATACAATAATAATAATAATAATAAAGGCAATAATAATAATAGTAATAATTAATAATAGTGATAAAATCTGTATTAATATTAATAAAATAATAAAAAGTGATAACAATAATAAATAAAATAAAGAATAATGATAATAATACGATTAAAAGTAATATTAATATTAATATTAATATTAATAGTAATAATAATAATAATCATACTAATGATGTAAATCACATTTTGTAATGATGTTATTTTACTCTTTATATTTGATTTCAACATTATTTCAATTTATTAATCAAACACACATAATAACTTATCAAAGTTAATCAACACTTTTAAAAAACTAAATCAAGCATCACCATTTATTAGTCATCAGTCATAAGTCATAAGCAATAAGTCATCAGTTATAAGTAATAAGTCATTAGAACATATCAATAAGCTGAATCAAACAGGCTCATTACATTGTTATAATTTTCTTTTGATTTAGGGTTTTAGGTTCTTTTCATCATTCTTAGTATACCAACTCAATTTTTGATCAACTATGATGAAAATTAGTTATAACCATGTATACTTTGATTGTTATAATCTCTTTTTTTTTTTAATTAATTTCACTCAACTAACAGTCAATTTAATATAGGAGTGATGAACATTGTTTACAAAAAACAATGGAATAGTAATATTCGGTCCAGACCACCGAACATTCATAGTAATGTTAGGGAAAGGTAACCGAACACTCTATAGAATTTTCGGTGGTCTGGACCGAACATTACTCAATTTTTGTAATGGAATAGTAATGTTCGGTCCAGACCACCGAACATTCATAGAAATGTTAGGGAAAGGTAACCGAACACTCTATAGAATTTTCGATGGTCTGGACCGAACATTACTCAATTTTTGTGTTTGTATTGTTAATGTTTTATGTTTCTAATACAGACTCAATAGTGGTTGTTTGTTTGTGTTTTAATTAATCTTTATTGTTTTATGTTTCTAATACAGGCAAAATAGCATTGTATTTGACTAAAAAAGATGAATGGTACAATTCAAAGATCAGTTGTAGGGAAGATTTGAATGTAGTTGATGATGTCTATTCAAAACTTGACGATGTACACAAAGAATTGCTTATGAATTCTTCATTTGGAAAATTTTGTAGCATCAATAGGAATATGAAGAGGAGCAATGTGTTGTTCCATGTACTGACAATATTGTTGATCGAGCCACCCACCGGCAGAAAGGATGAGCTTTGGTTTCATATAGGTGGGAAAAACGTAAGATTTTCGTTATCCGACTACACATTAATCACCGGCTTATCTGCTGGTTCGGAAGAAGACTGTTGGGAACGAATTCCCACTACGAAGAGGTTGGTCAATCAATATATAATGGTACGGACCGCTGTGAAGTAATCTGATTTGAAAACAACATTTGAAAATGCAGAAAATGAGGATGATAAATATAAATTGGGGTTAGCCTGTATATATATATATATATGAGTGTCTATTGAGAGCTAAGGAAGGAAATACTTCAATCGACCTTAGTGTTTTGGATATTATGGATGACTTGGAGTTGTTTAAGATATATCCACGGGGGACAAAGTCATATCCTTACCTTATCAATTCGATTAAGAATATTGCTGAGAAAAAAACTCATACAAGTACGAACGTATGCTATATAGCTTCTGCTCTGCATTACATGTAAACAATTGTAATTTGAAATATTCTAAAATTTATATTGATTAGTTAATTATTTGATGTTTCTAACATGTAACTTATTTGTTGGTTTGGGCATTTGAGATGTTTAGTGAATTTAATGGATTTGGAGATCTATTTCAACTGTCAACCAGAAGATCTGATGATGATGTGGCCATTCTTCAAAGAATGTGCAAATGGCAGTCGAAAAAAACTCCAAAGTTCCATGAAATAATTGAAAAATTGGATGTAAACTGGGTAAATGTTTTCAACTTTTGTGATAGTTGATTAAAATTTAATTTTGTTTGTATAGTTGTTGATTAATGAAGTTATTTTTGATTAATTGCCAAAATGGTGTTCTTGTTCCATTGACCCCGACGGCGGCCGAACTAAATGAGCCTTACGTTCTTGATTTTCAGCAGCGTTTTGGTGAAGTTTGGGCAACATCATTTGATGTTGAGGCTGAAAATTGTAGAAACGATGAAGCCCAACCTTCTCCACCACACAACGATGAAGCCCAACGGTCGCCACCACGCAACTCCTCTCCAGTCCGATCCCCACGAGACCACTCATTACCAGACCACTCCCCACCACGACATGGTGAAACTCCTGCAACCATTTCTTCTAATGTGATGCTTATTTCCATTCTTGATACGTTGCGGGAGTTGAACCAAAATATTGATCAACAAAGCATTCAAATAAGTGGTTTGAGGAATGAGGTCTCCGCTTTGGATGAAAAAGTGGTAAAAATTTTCTGTTTTGGTTTTGAGTAAGTATTTGTGATATTTATTCGTTTTTACCTACTTACTTAATTTTGTTTTAAATGGCAGTGTAATGCAATGACAATGATAGAGGAATTGAGGGGACGTGCACCATTCTCACACGATGATAATATAATGTGGACTCCTACTTATACTCCCAACACAACTCTTAACACAACCTTCACTACCACCACATCTCCCCCTCCCCCTCCCCCTGTTACTGCCACCACCACAGTTACGTCTCCCCTCCTCATTACTGCCACACTTTCTCATGCCACTACCATTACCACAATTACCCTTCCCACTACTTTTGCCTCTCCCACTACCATACTTCTCACTCCCACTACCACTGCCTCTCCTACTACCACACTTCCCCTTCATCTTCCACTTCCCCTTCCCTCTCTGACTACGTCTTCGTCTCCCACTACCAGAAGTGTGACCAAGCTGTTGGCAAGGATAAAGGACATTGATTTTGTTTATCAGAGGGCAAAAGGTAAGGGTAAAAAAAGGAAAGAGGTCGATTCTGGAAATGTTTTGCAGACGGGAGAGAAGAGGGGTAGAAAACCATCAGTCCATGCGTCTTCTCCCTACACAACGATGCTACCTGACCCCATTAATTCTCTACGATTGGCGAGGGTATTTGTAGATGGAGAAATACCAAACAAATGGCTTCAGATTGATGCTGGAAAGGAAAAATTGATGGTTGATTGGATAAATGTTGCGGATGAAAAGTGAGAATATACAAGTTGATTTATTGAGTTGAGTTTTTATTTATTGTTATCATTATTAAACGTCTTATTTTTTTTCCACAACGATTTTGTTATACGTCGGGGATTCAAGTGTAACAAGAGATGGTTTGTAGTTTTTTCAAAACCCAAAGCAAATCTATCTGATGAAGTAAGTTAATTAATTACTTGCTTGCAAGTATTACTTGATTATTTTTAGTTATTGTGTGATCCTAATACTTGGCACTATTGAAAATTTCAGCATGTGGATCTGGTGTTGCTTCATATGAGGATGAGAATGACAAAATATCCCTTGTCATTTCGAAGACAAAATGACAGGTGTATTTTGGATTCTTTATTTCAAATGCTAGTGGCCACCATGTATTCACATTTGTTAAGCAAAAATGAAATGGAAATTAACGATGGATCATTAGTGATTTTAGACTGTGCGATGGGTCAGTGGCGAAAATTTCAGGATGTTGAGTGGTTTGCGAAAGCATGGATTGAATCTAGTCATTTATACTTTCCAATATGCGCATGTAATCATTGGATTGTTGGAGACCTTGATATAAAAGATTGTAGGCTCATCATATATGACTCAGATATAAGTGCCATACCAGCAAAGGAGTTGAAGAAACAAGTTATGCCTTTTTTGGTGATGATCTCACGCATTGCAGACCTGGTTGGACTGCACTTTGGCCAAAAACTTTCTTATGGTCGGGATACTGGTCTACCCGTACAGTTGTCATCGTGAGTAATCTTTTTGATCTACTTTATATTATATATTTATTTGCCTTGATATCTAATTTATGTTTTGAATGTGTCACAAGGGTGACTGTGGGATTCTTGCACTAAAGTATATTGAGTATTTGACCTTCGATATATACCTAGTTGAAGTAGATGTCAACCTTGTTCGAAAGTGGAGGGAAAAGTTTACCATCGATACTTTTTGTGATAACTTTGATCCCTGAATATGCTCCTTGAAATGTAATATTTATAATAAAATTGATGTGTAGTATAGTTTGTGCAAATGTAATCAACTTTTAAGTTGTAAATTGTATAAATCAGCCTTAGTGTATTTGTTGTTTAGTAACAATTTAAAATGTTGGATTTGCACCAACAAATGTTGATTATTTTATTCTGTTATGTTTTAATTGTATATGGGGGTGTTGAAGTTCCACCAACAAGTATAAAATATTGAATGAACGTTCGGATCACGTAGCCGAACATATGTAGTAATGTTCGGGCACAATAGCCGAACATATATAGAAAAGTTCGGGTATAATAGCCAAACTTTTTGATCTACCTTGATATTTTTTAATCTACCTTGGCATTTTTGATCTACCTTCACATTTTTTGATCTACCTTGGCATTTTTTGATCTACCTTCACATGTTTTGATCTACCTTGGCTTTTTTTGATCTACCTTCCCATTTTTTGATCTACCAAGGCTTTTTTTGATCAACCTTCACATTTTTTGATCTACCTTGGCATTTTTTGATCAACCTTCCCATTTTTTGATCTACCTTGGCATTTTTTGATCTACCTTCACATTTTTTGATCTACCTTGGCTTTTTTGATCTACCTTCACATTTTTTGATCTACCAAGGCTTTTTTTTCATCAACCTTCACATTTTTTGATCTACCTTGACATTTTTTGATCTACCTTGACATTTTTTGATCTACCTTCCCATTTTTTGATCTACCTTGGCTTTTTTTGATCTACCTTGACATTTTTTGATCTACCTTCACATTTTTTGATCTGCTTTCCCATTTTTTGATCTACCAAGGCTTTTTTTGATCAACCTTCCATTTTTTGATATACCTTGGCATTTTTTGATCTACCAAGGCTTTTTTTTATCTACCAAGGATTTTTTTAATCTACCATGACATTTTTTGATCTACCTTCCCATTTTTTGATCTACCAAGACTTTTTTTGATCTACCAAGACATTTTTTAATCTACCATGACATTTTTTTATCTACCATTGCTTATTTTGATATACCATGAGTACAAATAGTTAATACATTGACAATAGATTAAGTATCAATATCATGATTACAAATAGTTAATACAATGACAATAGATTAAGTATAAATATCATCATTACAAATAGTTAATACAGTGACAATAGATTAAGTATCAATATTGTAAGTCCAGATGGCAACAAACAAGGCTAGAGGGGGGTGAATAGCCTTTTTAAAACTAGAGGGTTGATTTGTAAAAATTTTAAGTTAGCAGTGGAAAATTGGTTTTGTCAGTCAGCTGATATTGGTCAGCTGGCTGATACTTTTAAAATGCTTTAAGCTGATGAGAGTTGGTCAGCTGGCTGACACAACAGTTTTTAAAGAGGTTGGCTTTTAATGTAGATCACTGTATACAAAGAAGAAACTGAAAAACAATATATCAGAACAATTAAGTAAACAATTATGTTAGTAACTGGCTGACACTTAATCAGTTGAAAAACTTCTTAAGTGTTAGGTCAGTTTGCAAGAGTATGGACAATAACTGACAAAACAATTGAAGTGGTTCACAGTAAAACTGCTATGTCCACTACCAAGCTGGTCAGACTTGGATTTTTGAAGTGCACTAATTTTATTAAAAAATCTAATTGATCTCTAATGGATCAGTGTACAACAAAAGACCAGTGTTTATGGAGAATGATTGAGTAACAATCAAACTCGTAAGACAAATTGACTGATTTCAAAATGATATGGAAAGGATCACTCAGTGTTTGCCTAGACAATAACTAGAAAGAAATATACAAGAAAGATTATCTAGCTATGGTTTTTAAGAAGACTAAGGTACTGAGAGAATTTCTTAAGAGCATATGGCTTCAGACTTCTATGTCTTCAAAAATGCTTCCAATGGATATTTATAGATGAACTTCAAGAATAACCCGTTAGGAATTGAATTTGAAAATGTGTTTGGCAGAGTATACATATCTTCACAAGATCACAAAAGATCATGGGAAAGAATATCTAACAGAATATCTACCAAAAGCACAAAATGAGAAAGCGTCAGTACAAGTATTAGTTCAATCAAATGAGGAAAGCAAGCTGACACATAAAACGTTATGGTCAGTTGAAGGAGTAACTGACAAATTATTTTAAGCTGACCAAAATATCTTAAAGCTTTTGGCTGACAATCAAGTGGAATGATTTTCAACAAATTCAATTTAATGCAAGATTCAACAATCTCCTCCTATTTGCTTAAAACCATTCACTTGAAAGCAGAAAGTCAAAAATACTTGAGTTCCTGCAAGAAAGATGTTAGTACAGCAAACAGATAAAATATGAAGGAAAGTAGCTGGAAATTAAAAGCAGATGATTGTATGCTACAAGTAAAACAGAAGTTCTAAATAGTTCAAAGTTTTGAGAGAATGAGAAGTTCAGTTTGCTGATGTGGATCCTTTAGTTGGCTTTTCTACTTCAACTGATGGACCAACTTCAGCTACATTTCTAGCATCCTGTTCAGCTTCAGTGTTCTATTCGACTTTTGTCCAGCTTCAGCTTCAGTTCCTTGTGCTGCTTGTTGTTCAGCTTCTGTCTCTTGTTTAGATTCAGTTTCATGCTCTTTGACTGCTTCAGTCACTGGCTGATCAGGCAGAAGTTTCAATCGCTGCCTAAGGATCCTGTTCTCAGCTAGATAAGTATCAGCCCTTACTTTCTGCTTCCTCTCCTCCTGAATGGTTTGAAGCAGTGTAGCTTCAACATTGAAAGCCATGTTGGCTCATTCTTGCTCCAATCATCCATGTGGGCTTCTCGAGGAGCACAAGCAGCAATGGCAGCTTACACCTCAGTTGTTATGATCTGGGTAAGGTTGGGAAGCAGAGATGCAACTTGCTGTTGAAGGGTGGCAAGTTGATTGGTGTGATGAGTAAAGGCTGACTTCATCTGAAGATGATGAACATAGAGGAGGTCTAGCTTGGCTGACAGAGAGAGAGATCCTGGTGGAGTAGATTCTGGAGCAGGTGGCTGTGAGGTTTCAGGATCACTGGAGAACAGCTGAAAGGTGTGAATGTCAGCATCCTCAGGGTCAGGAAGGAAGAAGACATCCATAGGGTAGGCTGGAACTTGGACTTCGTGGTTCAGTGCGGAGGCAGAATAGGCATTTCTTCAGGGAAAACAATTTTGGTGCCTGTGGGGTGAAGAAGAGCTTTAGAGATGATTTGTCTTTGCTTTCTTGCCTTTCTGCAGGCTAGTTGAGAAGGGCTGAGGAGAGACTCATCTTCAGAAGTGGACTTGGAAGAGTCGGAAGAGGAGCCTATTAAAGAGGTTTCCACAGATTCCTCAGTGGTGTGATGAGTAGAGTCATCAGCTGAAGAAGCATCAGCTTGGGTAGGTTTGTGAGCATTTAGAGGACTGACAGACAGGGGGAGAGAGGAATGAAGAGATAGGTCAGGCATGATAATCAGAGAGGAGGCCTGGTTTGGATGAGAAGGTAAGTCAGTTTCAAGAGGAGTGGAAGAAGCAGCTACGGTGTCAGCTGAAGAAAGAATGATGGCAGATGTAGGATCAGCTGGAGGAATAGAAGCAGCTGACACTAATAGGATAGGTTGAGGAACAATGACGGAATGGGGAGGAATGAGAGGAGCCCGACCTGGCCGAAGTGGGTATTACCGACACATGGACGGATCGGACACAGAATGATCATTGGGACTGATGATGGTGTGACTGATACTGGAATAGCTGGTGTTGAGAGAGAGGAACAATGACTGGAAGAATTGAGGTGGAGGACGCAACAGTAGGGGTAAATGAAGGTAGGGAGATGGGTTGGAGAGTGCGAGTGAATGTAGGTGTTGGTTCAGCTGAGGTAGAGACTGGTAAAGTTGTGGATGAAACAACAAATGGGATTGAAGATGGATTTATATGAGGGATGGTAGGAATGGATTCAGATATTAAGGGGGCAGGATGACTAGAGAATGCATCTGGGAAAGCAGTACTCATAGAAGCTCCTCCTGGCATGGAGGCCATCTGTCTGTGTAATTCTATATAGGCTTGATTTGCAGCATTTACTGCATCTTGGACATATTTATTTGCAGCCCTTTGGATTCTAGCTAGCTTGGTTGGTTCTACATAAGGTTGTTCCCAATCCTAGTTTATTTCCTCATCTTCAGGCAAGACAAGTCTGCCTACAAGGAAGGGATCATTGTGGGGAAGGGTTGGCAGTTCATGCACCTTGTTGTATATGGTCCAAGCTAAGAAAATGAGCTCATCTTGAACAAATCTATCATTTGAGAGATAGAATCTATTCCAGAACAGTGGTAGAGGGTCAAAGTATTTGCCATAATTGGCCACAAGATCTTCTTGACTTAGGTTTGGGGTGACAAGATATAAGACATAAGGTCTTCTCTTAAGATTGTGGTCAATGTACTTTATGGGATTGACAGGAGGTTTCTCATATTTCTTCCCCTCATGGAAAGAGAGGAGAAACTGAACGAAGTATGGAAGATGGTCTATTGGGAATACCCAGTTAGGAGGAATGAGAACTGGATTGGCCTGAAAGTAGGAGTGTCTAGGATGGAAAGTTGGATTCCTAATAGGTGGGAAGAACTTGATTGGTGCAGTGTTGGGAGACCTCAGATTGGAGGGGGGAGAGACTGGTACAGGGTCAATGACAGGAACAACATGAGTTGGGGAAAAAGGAACAAATGGACCTGGATTCAATTCAGGATTTCTTCTTTGCCTCTTAGGAGCAGTATCAGCTGCTAATGTCTATCTTCTCCATCTAGTTTGCCTCATTTCAGGTATTTCAGCTGCTTGCACATTAGCCGGCTGACCAACATCAGTTGGTGGAGCATTCTCAGCTGGCTGACCTCGTCTTTGACCGACCTCTGGTGACCACTTGGCGATCGATTTCGTTCTCGAGCAACGTCAGCTGTCTGACTAGATGAAACAGCCGTAAGAGCTTGGGTCCTTGTTCTTCTTGGTCTTCTGCTTGGCTGGGCTGTGGAAATTTCTTGACCAAAATGACTTGAAACATTGGCCCACCTAATGTCAGATGCAACATACTTTTTGACTTCAACAGCTTCCAGGTCACCAATCTTGATGAGTTGATGCTGAAGAGTGAGGAGTGAACGAAGAAACTGATTGATGATTAAATGGTGGGTAAGCCTTGGGTTCCCCGTAGCCATATTCTCCTTGTACTTGGCTATATTCACCTTTACACACTCAACTAGAATCAAGCCTCCCAGTTCATTTCACGCTTTTTCCACTATACCTTCCATAAGAAATAAGCTTCCGTGATTTTGTCGTGCCCTCCGATTTAATAATGAGGCACTTGTCCAAAACAAGAGCTGTGGCATAATGAAGTGGTGCAAATCGATGCTTGTGCTCGTCGAATGCAAGTTCAACCGTACTTCACCTCTCATAGTTATCCATCCCGCTTTCTTTGAGTGTCTTCGGAATGGTGTAAGTTGTTGAGCCATCATCGCATGATCCGAAAGGCGGATGTGATAGATTCAGAGTCAAAGATAATGGGGACTCCTCTGATAGTGCCGGTGAGAGAGAAAGGATCGGCTGGGTTCTCTTCCATGGCCATGAAAAACTCTTCAGTCAGCTGGCAACTGTAAGTGCGAATGTTGAAGGAGAGTAGAGGCATTAACCCAGATGAGTAACAAGGTGGATAAGCTCGAGCCCTAATGGTTCTTCATTCAGTGAGACGACATCCAGAAGACATCCGATTGCAGTGTTAGAAGCCATTTTCCCCGCATTCACGTAATAGTTAAAGAAGAAATAGAGCTAAAGAAAATGAGAAAGAAGAAAGAAGATTGTTGTTACTAAGAGTTTGTAAAAAGAAGAAGAGAGAGTTTTGAAAGAGAAAAGATTTTTAGTGAGAGAGAGATAAGTGAAAAATGAAGAGAGTGTGTTTTAAATATAGAAGAGATAGGTACGGATGCTTATAAGTGTTAATGGGTTTTAAAAGTGAAGATATGGAGTGTAGTGATAAAGTACTCAGAATTTTGGTTTTTGTGATAAAAATAGTGATTTATGACAGAAAGTTATTATCACAATGATGAGTCGTTTTTGTGTAAACACGTCATTTCAACCGCCATAGTTGGTGGGATAGTGGAAAGGTCAATTTGGCTTTTCAAAAAGCTTCGCGAGTTCCAAGGGAGAATAAAAGGCGGGAATTAAATAAGGAAATTTTTAATGATTTTTAGAGTAAATCTTAGCTGAGATACGATCAGCTTTGACTTAAGGCTCGGAGGCTACCTGGACAGTGACAATCAGTCACTGTGTTGTCAGCTTAATCGAATAGAGAGTGGAAAGTTTTCTGCTGAACACATGTTAACTTATGAAATGTCAGCTGTGAATATGTGTCAGCTACTGGTTGACAAGCCTTTGATTCTCAGCACGGTTCCAATGAAGATACATTTTTGTCAGCTGATGGCTGTCAATATTTGTCAGCTGGACAAGACTTGACTGATGAAACAAAATTTCAATGTTGAAGGACGTCAAATGTCACTACTGGTTGACCAATTTATACTATCTTCTCAATGTCAGTCAGCTCATAGAAGAGTAAAATTAGGAGACTGAAGAGTGTCAGCTGAAGGGTGTCAGCTGATGTAATTTTTGTCAGCTAGATGAGTATCAACTGACAAGCTGAAGAATGCTAATGCCCTGCAAAGATTAGAAAATTCAAAGTACCTTTCTATGACATTATTAGCATTCCCAATTCACCTCTTAAGAATTCAAACCTATCAGCTTTTAAAGCTTTTGTAAAAATGTCAGCTAATTGAAATTCAGCAGGAACATATTCTAGCTGAACATTACCTTTTTCAACATGATCTTTTAAGAATTGATATCTAATGTCTATATGTTTGGTTTTAGAATGCATAACATGATTTTTAGAAACTGAAATAGCAGAAGTATTATCACAATAAATAGAACATGTTCCCATTGGCATTTCATAATCCAATAGTTGTTGTTTCATCCAAAGGATCAGAGAGCAACAGCTTCCAGCAGCAATATATTCAGCTTCTGTAGTTGAGGTGGAAATTGAGGCTTGCTTTTTGCATGCCCAAGATATCAGTCTGTTTCCAAGGAACTGACATGTTCCAGGTGCTTTTTCTGCTCACTCGCAAGGCCGCAAGGTCGACATCGAATATCCAATCAAATTAAAAGAAGAATCTCTGGGATACCAAATGCCAAATTTTTAGTGTCAATCAAATATCTAATAATTCTTTTTGCAGCAATCATATGAGATTCTTTTGGATTAGCTTGAAAACGAGCACATATACATACAACAAACATGATGTCTGGCCTACTAGCAGTTAAATAGAGAAGAGATCCAACTATACCTCTGTACTTAGTTGTATTAACTGGTTTACCTTTTTCATCAGTGACCAAGTGACATTCAACTCCCATTGGAGTGTTTGCTGAATTTGCTTCTTGAAGATTGTATTTCTTGATCAGCTCTCTTATGTATTTTGATTGATGAATAAAAATTCCTTCTTCAGTTTGCTTAATTTGCAAACCTAGAAAGTAAGTTAGTTCTCCCATCATGCTCATCTCAAATTTTCCTTTCATAAGATTTTCAAATCTCTTACACAAGGTTTCATTAGTAGATCCAAAAATAATATCATCAACATAAATTTGAACTAGTAATATATTACCTTTGTGTTTTAAAGAGAAAAGAGTAGTATCGATTTTACCTCTTTGAAACCCTTTTTCCATGAGGAATTTGGATAAAGTTTCATACCATGCTCTTGGAGCTTGCTTTAGACCATAAAGAGCTTTTCTTAGCTTGTAAACATGGTCCTTCTTTTTGAGATCAAGAAAGCCAGGAGGTTGCTCAACAAATACTTGTTCTTGTAGATCTCCATTCAGAAATGCACTTTTTACATCCATTTGATATACCTTGAAGTCCTTGAAGGTTGCATAAGCAAGAAATAGTCTGATGGCTTCCAGTCTGGCCACATGAGCAAATGTTTGATCATAGTCAATACCCTCCTCCTGTCTATAGCCGTGTGCTACTAATCTTTCTTTGTTTCTTGTAACATTTCCATCTTCATCCAACTTGTTTCTGAACACCCATTTAGTTCCAATGACTTGTTGATCTGAGGGTCTAGGCACAAGTTCCCAAACTTTACATCTTTCGAACTGATTTAGCTCTTCTTGCATGGCCTCAATCCATTGAGGGTCTTCTAAAGCTTCATCAACCTTTTTGGGTTCAATGGAAGAGACAAAAGCATGTGAATCTAGAGTTTCATTTCTGGAGCTGCTTCTAGTTCTTAAGCCAGCAAATGGGTCTCCAATGATGTTTGAAACTGGATGATGTCTAGCTTCCCTAATTTCTTTAGGAAGATCTGCAAGAGGTTCAGTTTGTAAAGGTGGAGAAGGAGGAATGTCAGCTGACTGAATAGTTTCAGAGTTAAGTGTGTCACCGACGATCAACGTGACAGATTAGGATTATCACCGGTTGAAAGTTGTCACCAGCTCATTCGAATATCTAAGGTTACGAAGGAGGAGTTGAAGATGAGGGATAATTTTGAGTTGAACCATCATTGTTTTCTGTCTCAAAAATCTCAAAATGGTTAGTAACATCAGGAGCCTTAGAAGACTCAAATAAATTGGATTCATCAAAAGTGATATGCATAGATTCAACAATTACTTGAGTTTTTCTATTATAAACTCTATAAGCTCTACTATGTTTAGCATAACCAACAAAAATACCTTCATCAACTTTTCCATCAAATTTACCTCTGTAATCACCACCATTGTAGTGAATGAAGCATTTGCACCCAAAGATTTTAAAGAAAGCAATGTTAGGTGTTCTACCTCTCCATATTTCATAGGGAGTCTTACCATGAAACTTGTTTATGAGAGATATGTTTTGAGTGAAACATGCTGTGTTGACATCTTCTGCCCAAAAATATTTTGGCAATTTTGCTTCAGCTAACATTGTTTTACCTGCTTCAATCAGTGTCATGTTCTTTCTTTCAGTTATACCATTTTGTTGTGGTGTTCTAGCGCTAAAAATTATGATCAATTCCATGATCATCACAGTATGTATCCATGCCAAGATTCTTGAATTATGTACCATTATCAGATCTAACACTTATAATTTCACATTCCTTTTGAGTTTGAAGATTTCTAAATAGGGAAGTGAGAATGATGTAAGTTTCATCCTTAGATTGCATCATTTCCACCCATGTGTATCTGGAGTACTCATCCACAACAACCAGAGTATACTTGTTTCCTCCTAAACTTGCAGTTGTAATGGGACCAAACAAATCCATATGTAGAAGTTCAAGAATTCTTTTGGTTGAAAGACATGGTTTGGGTTTGAAAGAAGTTTTTGTTATTTTTCCTAAAATGCAAGCATCACATTTTTTGTCAATAGGAAAATTTATGGATGGAAAACCTTTCACCAAATCTCCTTTTGAAAGTTTTGAAAGATATTTAAAGTTCAAATGTAGGAGTCTTTTGTGCCAAAGACATGAGGTTTTTGAAGTATTTTTGCTACCAAACAAATTTGAGTACTGTTATTTAAAGAGAGTAAATCAATAGCAAAAACGTTTCTTTTTCTAGAACCAGTGAGTAAAACTTCATTTGTGATGCTATTTTTGATGAAACAAAGGTGTGGAAGAGAAAGAAGCGAAATCTCATACCTTTATCACAAAATTGTGAGATACTTAGAAAGATTGTGTTTCAAACCTTGTACCAATGAGACATTTTCAATTATTACAGATCCCCTGATAATGGATCCATAACCTATAGTCTTTCCTTTTGACTTGTCTCCAAAAATGACAGAAGGTCCTTTGGCTGCAATAATGTCGAAGGAGTTCAATGACTTGACCCGTGTTGTCGTGTGGGAGCATCATCCACTGTCTAATATCCATATGTCAGTTGTCTGATCATCTGCCATTAAGCATACCTAAAATATGAGTATTTAAATCATGGTACCCTTTATATTTTTTGGGTCCAAATGGTTAGTTTTCTTAGGTAACCAAATTTGCACGAAATTAGGCATCTTGACTCGTCGATGGGTTTAAATCTAAATAGGCATTCATGAGGCGATGACCAAAAGTAGAACAAATATTACACTTGTGATAACCGGGTTTATCGGTCTTTTGAGGTGAATTCTTTGATTCCTTTTGACTCGGCTTAGAGGTCTTAGCAACAACAAAATTTATTGGCTTGAACTTGTCGGTTGTCCTTCCTCAGATCCTCCTCTTTTGTCAAATTGACATTTGTCGGTAATGACATTGTCAATTTGTTTTAGGCGGCCGATGATTTCAGGCTTTTGACGAAGAAAATGACAAGCTGTCATTGCTCGCCTTATCCTTTTGTTGATGGACTTCTTAAGTCGATTCATGTTTTAGGGATATTTGAATGACACAGCATTATAGACTAATCATGTCCTTTTTAGCGAGAATCTTAGTCCTTGTTTGATGCGATCTCACGGTCTTCATCATCCTTTGAGTATCCAAGACCATGTTGGTCTTCATGACTTTTCGTTGACCGATGATGGTTTCTCAATGCGGCTTTGACTTTGAGTAAGTATCAACAACATTGGTCAATCAAGATTTCTTTCTAAAAGGTCGTTAATCGGCCATCCGAGATTTTTTGAATCTCATGTTTCTCATCGATGCTTTTAAGTTACGGCAATTCTTTTTTGCCGAACCTTGTAAAGCTCATTGACACAAGCTCACCGGTTTCTTGAAATCTTTTTAAAAATCACCGAGATAAAAACATGGATTTTTAAGTGTTTCAAATTTGGAACCATTCTTGCATTTGTTCCAAGAAATCACCAACACTTGAGTCAAGAGCCTTCTCCTCCTACCTTTTGACATATTGCTTATTTTGATGTCGCCAGCCTCAAGAAGGTTGACTTGACTTTTCTTTCGGGCGACTTATGATTCCTTGTCCATAAAAACCATTTCCTATTTTCTTAACCAC
>CM028383.1:43339581-43397374 GCA_013146195.2 Codonopsis lanceolata | reverse complement strand
TTTTAAATCAGCACTAAACAACAAATACACTAAGGTCGATGATACAATTTACAACTTAAAAGTTGATTACATTTGCACAAACTATACTACACATCAATTTTATTATAAATATTACATTTCAAGGAGCATATTAAGGATCAAAGTTATCACAAAAAGTATCGATGGTAAACTTTTCCTCCACTTTCGAACAAGGTTGACATCTACTAAACTGGTATATATCGAGGGTCAAATACTCAATATACTTTAGTAAGAATCCCACAATACCCTTGTGACACATTCAAAACATAAATTAGATATCAAGGCAAATAAATATATAATATAAAGTAGATCAAAAAGATTACTCACGATGACAACCGTATTTGCAGACCAAGATCCCGACCATAAGAAAGCCAAAGTGCGCCCAACCAATCCGCAATGCGTGAGATCATCACAAAAAAGGCATATTTCTTCAACTCTTTGCTGGTATTACACTTATATCCGAGTCATATATGATGAGCCTACAATCTTTTATATCAAGGTCTCCAACAATCCAATGATTACATGCGCATATTGGAAAGTATAAATGACTAGATTTAATCCATGCTTTTCGCAAACCACTCAACATCCTCGAAATTTTCACCGACCCATCGCACGCCTAAAATCACTAATGATCCATCGTTAATTTCCATTTCATTAACAAATGTGAATACATGGTGGTCACTAGCATTTGAAATGAAGAATCCAAAATACACTCATTTTGTCTTCCAAATGACAAGGGATATTTTGTCATTCTCATCCTCATATGAAGCAACACCGCATCCACATGCTGAAATTTTCAATAGTGCCAAGTATTAGGATCACACAATAACTAAAAATAATCAAGTAATACTTGCAAACAAGTAATTAATTAACTTATTTCATCGATAGATATGCTTTGGGTTTTGAAAAACTGCAAACCATCTCTTGTTACATTTGAATCCCTCGACGTATAACAAAAATCGCTGGAAAAAAAATAAGACGCTTAATAATGATAACAATAAATAAAAACTCAACTCAATAAATCAACTTGTATATTCTCACTTTGCATCCGCATCATTTATCCAATCAACCATCAATTTTTCCTTTCCAAAGATCAATCAAGCCATTTGTTTGGTATTTCTCCATCTACAAATACCCTCGCCAATCGTAGAGAATTAATGGGGTCGTAGTAGCATCGTTGTGTAGGGAGAAGACATGGATCGATGGTTTTCACCCCTCTTCTCTCCGCCTCGCAAAACATTTCCGCCGACCCGACTTTCCTTTTTTTACCCTTACCTTTTGCCCTCCGATAAACAAAATCAATGTCCTTTATCCTTGCCAGCCAATGCCTTGGTCACACTTCGGTAGTGGGAGACGAAGACGTAGTCGAGGGGAAGGGAAGGAAGTGGAAGATGAAGGGGAAGTGTGGTAGTAGGAGAGGCGTGGTAGCGGGAGTGAGAAGTATGGTAGTGGGAGAGACAAAAGTAGTGGGAAGGGGAACTGCGGTAATGGTAAAAGTGGCATGAGAAAGTTGTGGCAAGAATGAGGAGGGGAGACGTGAATCGTGGTGGTGGCAAGAATGCGAGGAGGGAGGGGAGGGAGACGTGGTGGTAGTGAAGGGCCGTGCGTTAAGAGTTGTGTCGTGGGAGTATAAGTAGAGTCCACATTATATTATCATCGTGTGAGAATGGTGCACGCCCCTCAATTCCTCTATCATTGTCATTGCATTACATTGCCATTTAAAACAAAATTAAGTAAGTAGGTAAAAACGAATAAATATCACAAATACTTACTCAAAACCAAAACATAAAATTTTTACCACTTTTTCATCCAAAGCGGAGACCTCATTCCTTAAACCACTTATTTGAATGCTTTGTTGATCAATCTTTTGGTTCAACTCCCGCAACGTATCAAGAATGGAAATAAGCATCACATTAGAAGAAATGGTTGCAGGAGTTTCACCATGTCGTGGTGGGGAGTGGTCTGGTAATGAGTGGTCTCGTGGGGATCGGACTGGAGAGGAGTTGCGTGGTGGCGACCGTTGGGCTTCATCGTTGTGTGGTGGAGAAGGTTGGGCTTCATGCTTTCTACAATTTTCAGCCTCAACATCAAATGATGTTGCCCAAACTTCACCAAAACGCTGCTGAAAATCAAGAATGTAAGACTCATTTAGTTCGGCCGCCGTCGGGGTCAATGGAACAAGAACACCATTTTGGCAATTAATCAAAAATAACTTCATTAATCAACAACTATACAAACAAAATTAAATTTTAATCAACTATCACAAAAGTTGAAAATATTTACCCAGTTTACATCAAATTTTTCGATTATTTCATGGAACTTTGGAGTTTTTTTCGACTGCCATTTGCACATTCTTTGAAGAATGGCCACATCATCATCAAATCTTCTGGTTGACAGTTGAAATAGATCTCCAAATCCATTAAATTCACTAAACATCTCAAATGCCCAAACCAACAAATAAGTTACATGTTAGAAACATCAAATAATTAACTAATCAATATAAATTTTAGAATATTTCAAATTACAATTGTTTACCTGTAATGCAGAGCAGAAGCTATAGCATACGTTCGTACTTGTATGAGTTTTTTTCTCAGCAATATTCTTAATCGAATTGATAAGGTAAGGATATGACCTTGTCCCTCATGGATATATCTTAAACAACTCCAAGTCATCCATAATATCCAAAACACTAAGGTCGATTGAAGTATTTCCTTCCTTAGCTCTCAATAGACACTCATATATATATATATATACATGCTAAGCCCAATTTATATTTATCATCCTCATTTTCTGCATTTTCAAATGTTGTTTTCAAATCAGATTACTTCACAGCGGTCCGTACCATTATATATTGATTGACCAACCTCTTCGTAGTGAGAATTCGTTCCCAACAGTCTTCTTCCGAACCAGTAGATAAGCCGGTGATTAATGTGTAGTCGGATAACGAAAATCTTACGTTTTTCCCACCTATATGAAACCAAAGCTCATCCTTTCTGCCGGTGGGTGGCTCGATCAATAACATTGTCAGTACATGGAACAACACATTGCTCCTCTTCATATTCCAATTGATGCTACAAAATTTTCCAAATGAAGAATTCCTAAGCAATTCTTTGTGTACATCGTCAAGTTTTGAATAGACATCATCAATTACATTCAAATCTTCCCTACAACTGATCTTTGAATTGTACCATTCATCTTTTTTAGTCAAATACAATGCCATTTTGCCTGTATTATAAACATAAAACAATAAAGATTAATTAAAACACAAACAAACAACCACTATCGAGTCTGTATTAGAAACATAAAACATTAACAATACAAACACAAAAATTGAGTAATGTTCGGTCCAGACCATCGAAAATTCTATAGAGTGTTCGGTTACCTTTCCCTAACATTTCTATGATTGTTTGGTGGTCTGGACCGAACATTACTATTCCATTACAAAAATTGAGTAATGTTCGGTCCAGACCACCGAAAATTCTATAGAGTGTTCGGTTACCTTTCCCTAACATTACTATGAATGTTCGATGGTCTAGACCGAATATTACTATTCCATTGTTTTTGGTAAACAATGTTCATCACTCCTATATTAAATTGACTGTTAGTTGAGTCAAATTAATAAAAAAAATGAGATTATAACAATCAAAGTATACATGGTTATAACTAATTTTCATCATAGTTGATCAAAAATTGAGTTGGTCTACTAAGAATGATGAAAAGAACCTAAAACCCTAAATCAAAAGAAAATTATAACAATGTAATGATGAGAAACTTAGGGTTGAGTTTATCTTTGAAAATACCAATTCAGTTGATCGTGATTAGGAGGTCGAGTTCGTCTGCTATCAACGTCGAGTTAATCGATTTTTTGTTTGAATGTAATGAATGCAGAAAGGCGGGAATAACCAATAATATAATACAGTCGATCAAAGGGTCGAGGGTCGAGTTAATTGACCGTATTGATCGACTGTATTATATATGTCATATAAGGTATTTCAAAGGGTAAGGTCGAGTTGATCGACCATTACAGTCGAGTTGATTGACCAAGATCGATCTTAAAATTCGAATGATATTTTTGTCAGTTTCTAAATTTACTGTTTCAAAGACTATAAAAGTATAATGCATGGGTCATAAGGTTGTATTTGATAATTACCACGGTTTTTACATGTCTCATCTATTATAAAAAAAATTGTGTAAGATAGTTTTACGATTATTTTCTATAAAACAATTTTTTTTACTATCCCGTGTAATGATGAGTTGTGATGAGATAGATCTACCAAATTATATTGGGGTAGACCTACTCTTGCAATTACCGATAGCAGTTCCGTTCGGATAGGGTTTTCAACTCCAAGATCAGCTTCACTATTCCACTTCCCCAAATATTTTCTCGCTCCGATCTCGCTCTTCCGACCTCTATTCGACCAATCACTCTTCGAAATCAAATCTCTCAAGCTCCGCAATTCTCCATCTCTAAACCCTAATTACACCCCCAATTCCCCGCGCCACGACTAGAATTCCTTAGAAGTCCTAAATTGATTTGGCGAAACTCCAGCTATTGATCGCTCTGAGTTTGTTTTCCCGTATGCGTGTATTTATATGAACGATGACGACTTCCGGTAAAGATCTTGAAGTTTTCGACTTTACAGAAGAAGGGGAGGACGAATTTGCTGGCAGGTTTAAGAGCAAACCGGAAAACCTTAATACCCTCGTCAAATACACTCTACCGCCACCGCAAGCCGGTATGTCTATCATGTTCACTTGTATGTTTGTTGAGTTTCTGTGTTGGTTGGTTTGCACAATTTTACTTATCTTTACGCATATATGGTGTCTACATGTCATGAATTTTTTTCTGCTGATATTATTCTTAGATATTGGTTGGACATGGCATCATCCAGTTATAATGTTAAATCAGGCAGGCTGTAATCGAGCTTGGTGTGATGGGACCTACAAAAGAGTATAATCATTGGACCATTCAATTGCCATTCTTTGGGCAATTTGGAAAGGCCCTTTTCGTTCAGAACCTGGGTTGAACACACGTAATTAGAAGTTTGCTTGAATACTCAAATGTTGGGAGAATGTTATAATTGACTTAAAGAACAACTACAACTATCAATAACCTTACAAACTTAACTGAAAGCTAAAACTGTGCTACCCACATTTGCATTACTAACAATGTGGGTGACAACTTAAAACAAAATTAAACCAAATAACCTGGTTGTGAAGAATAGGCCTTATTAACACCAATCAAAGCATCCCTACAAACAACAAACTTAACAATTTCGACATCCTCCCTTAATCAGTTTATATCCATGAGTGGATGAACACCCAATAAGTCCCTCAGATTTTGAAATACATCCTGCCTCAAAGGCTTGGTCATGATGTCTGCCACCTGCTCCTGTGAAGAACATTGAACCAATCCCACGAATTCATCCTTGGTGAGCTCTCGAAGAAATTTGGAACAGAACATCTATGTGCTTGCTAGCCCATTCATCACTGGATTCTTTGAGAGCTTACTAGTAGAACTATTATCACAATAAATGGTTGTGGACTTTCGTGGTTCATGATTGAGCTGCTGCAAAATCCTTCTTAACCAAACTGCTTGACATGCACTGGATGCTGCAGCTATAAACTCAGCTTCGGTGGTAGATAAAGTGACCACAGGTTGTTTCTTCGAGGGCTATGAAACTGCCACTGAACCCAACATAAAAACGTAACCGGAAGTATCTTCCTATCATCTTGATCTCCGGAATAAACACTATCAGTGCAGCCAATGAACTATTCTTTTCCTCCCTTCCTATAGAACAACCCAAAATTCACCGTGCCCTTCAATTATCTCAACACGCTCTTCGCAGCTGGAAGATGTAGCTCAGTAGGTTGTTCCATGAACCTGTTAATCAAATTGATAACATGCATACATCATGTCTGGTCATGTTGCATTCAAGTACATAAGACTGTCCACAATTTGCTTGTACATAGTGCTATCAATTTCTACTCCCCTTTCATCCTTTATCATTTTGAAACCAGTAGCAATCAAATGAACTGCATTACATTGGTTCATAGTAAACCTCTCCAACACTTCTTGCGCATAATTCCGTTGACTAACATAGATGCCTTCACACCTTTGAAGCACTTCTAAGCCAAGAAAGAAGCTCATTCTCCCCAGATTAGTCATATCAAACTCAGTCATCTTAGAATTTCTTTGAAGTTTCTAAACAGAGTCTTAGACTCATCATTCCCAGTGAATACGAGGTCATCAACATTTTTTTAGAGAAAACAATTAACATTTGACCTCCATTCATTCTTCTAACAAACAAGGTGTGTTCATGTGAACAGATCTCGAAACCTTCCATCATGAAATAGGACTCGATGCGGCTGTACCAGGCTCGAGTATAATACCTTTTTCAGCTTATATACCTTGTGCACCTGCCCCTTCTTTTCATAGCCTGGACTTTGTGCAGTGAACACTTCTTTTAATTCATTATGAACTGCAAGTGATATAATAACATGAAGTTTATCCAAGCAAGCCACGGGTGCAAAACTTCTGCATAATGTACTCCATATTGCTGTCTATACCCTTTTGCAACCAAGCGAGCTTTATACTTATCCACTTAACCTTTTTCGTTGAGCTTTGTTTTGTAAACCCATTTTACACCTATTACTTTTCCTTCTGATGATCTCTATCAACTCCCATGTGTTATTCCTTTCTATCGCCTCAATTTCTACATCCGACGCCTTCTTCCATTTGTCACTTTTCACTGCTGCTTTTTTTTTTTGATAAGTAAATGTTTGGTGTAAGGGGAATTGGATCAAAATCTGTAAATAAAGCTAAGTGAGCCATACCTTCCTCCTAGGAAAGACTCTCCACTCACATAGTCTCTCATCCAAACAAGTGGTCTTCGAACACGCCCTTCTATGACAGTTATGTTTGTCTGGTCATTATGATAAGAATCCTTGCTCTACTCGCTCTCTACGGCTGTTTCATCAGCCTCTTCTATAGAATTGTCAAAGTCAAGAGGCGCTAAAAAGGCGATAGGTCCAAATTTAAGGCGAGAGGCAAGGCGCCAAAAAGGCGTTCACGGAAAAAATACTAAGGAAAAATGCATATAACTTAACAAATATCAACAAAACATATTATAAGTGAGCATAATACATGAAACTAAGTTCTACCATAATATCAATAACACTAAATTTTCATTCATTATTGAAATTCCAATGCATTAGATGAACTTAACTAAAAATTCAAACAAGAAACTAATTATCAAAGCAAATGAAATAAAGTCATGGAAATCAAAAGAGAACTAAGTCATGGAATGTAATAAGAAACAACTAAGAACAAGCTAGTTGTACAAGCAAAAGATGGACATGAATTCAGTCGACACCGTTGTGTGGAATGGGAAGAAAGATAAGAATTATTCAGTTAAGTCCATGTACCATCTCCTAGTTACGAGTGACATGGCCTTTCCGTGGAAGAGCGTTTGGAAGGCTAGGGCTCCACCTTGAGTGAGGTTCTTTATGTGGGAAGCTGCCCTTGAAGCCATCTTAACAGTAGAAAATTTGAGGAAGTGAAAGAAAATCTATACTAACTCGTGCTTTATGTGTAAGAGGGACGAAGAAAATGCAAATCACCTTCTTATCCACTGGTCTTTCGCTGGGGAGATTTGGAACTATGTGCTGAATTTATTCAATGTTACTTGGGTGATGCCAAATTCAATCAAACAACTCCTCCTGTGCTGGACCCTATATATAAGCATAAAAGGAAAAAACTGGGATACTGCTCCGTTGGCTGTGTGCTGGGTCATTTAGAAAGAAAGGAACCTTAGAGCTTTCGAAAACAAGGAAAAGACCTTGGAAGAAATCAAAAATCAAATTCTGCAGCTGCTATTTTTTTGGTGATGGGAGGCGTTCTCGCAGGGTGCTAATCCTTTTGTAGATTTTGTGGATAATATTTTTTGTAGTTAGTGGGGTCTCAATGTTTTATCACGGTGTATATAGGACGCTTCACCTCTTTTGAAGTAGTTTTTTATATATCTATCTTTACTTATAAAAAAAAAGAACAAGCTAAAAAATTTTGAGAATTTTTTTTAATTGAGACAATTTTCTTAATTATAATTTTTAAAACAGAAGAGAGTAAATTTTTTTAACTGTTAAACAGAACAGAAATAGAAACAAATTTTTTAAACAGAACAGAAAATCAGAAATAGAAACAATTTTTGTAAACAGAACAGAGTGAAGTCTACACAGTCGAACAGAGTATATTTTTTTAAACAATTAAACAGAACAGAAATAGAAACAAATTTTTTAAACAGAACAGAAATTGATATAAAATTTTTAAACAGAACAGATTAAGTCTACACACTTGCACAGTCGAACAGAGTTCAAGAAGCCAGGTATTTTTTTATACAAAAAAATAAAAAAATACAGTAAAAGTCTAACAGAGTGAAGAAATAAGAGTTTTCTTGGAAAACAGAGTCAAGAAAGCCGAAGATGAAACTCTCCTTGAAGATGAAACTCTCCTTGAAGACGAAACCCTTAGTCGCTTGAAGTCGGAAGAAGAAGACGAAGCCTACAGTGAAGTCGGAAGCTGGTTAGGGCTCGTATCACTATGTCGGACTGTCGCTTGGTCTGATTCGTCTGAATGATGTCTATTTGGGTATTTTAGGTTTTATTATCTATTTATACTAAACCTAAAACTATGTCCTTTCCTAGTTAAAAAAGTAAAAAAAAATATAAAAAAACCTGAGCGACTTATTCGACTTTTCGGCTCCTCACGCCTACAAAAAAGGCGCCAAAGGCGTACGCCTTTCCCTGCCTCTTGCACATTGACTCACCCAGCATGTCTGAGGCGCCAAGGAGTCGCCTCGCCTCACCTCTCACCTTTGACAACTATGATCTGCTTCTTCATCCACTTCCCACTCAAGATCAGCCATGATTCATGATTGTTTCTTGGAGATCGTCACTCCAGTCCCAAGATTTATCTTCTTCAAAAATAGCATCACGACTGATGACTATTTTTTTAGAAACTGGATCGAAAAAATGATAGGCCTTGGATTCCTCGCTGACTCCAAGTAGAATGCACTTCATACTCTTGTCATCGAGCTTAATCCTCTTGCTGTCAGGAACATGCTCGTGTGCTAAACACCTGAAAACTCTGAAGTGGTCCACTGATGGTTTGGAGCCACTCCAAGCTTCTTCTGGCGTCATGTTTCTCACTGCCAGAGTTGGACTTCTGCCGAGTACATGAGTAGCCCAATTGACTGCTTGTGGCCAGAAAGTTTGTGGATTTTTTTTCTCTGTAAGCAAGCTTCAAATCATGTTCATAATAGTTTGATTATTCTTCTCTGCGACGCCATTCTGTTGGGGAGTGTTGGCAATTGCCAATTGCCAATTGCCTTTGAGTTCCGTTTGTATTGCTGAAAAATCTGTGAACTCCTGTGAAGTGAATTCACCCCCACGATCTCTGCAAATTTCTTACACTTGAACTGGTTTCCTTTTCAACCCTAGCATTGAAACTTTAGACAATGTTAAGAGCTTCTGACCTTCTCAACCAAGTAGTACACCCATATTTTCCTACTATAATCATCAATAAAGGAAATGAGATACCTCTTCTTATGGTTGGAGATTGGATTAATAGGCAAGAATTTGAGACGCCTTCCACGTACTCTTCTTTGGAAATGGATCTCGTTGTTGCTTTCCCTCGAAACACACTTCATAGAACGTCGTGTGTATTTGAAATTTTGGTAAGCCCTTCACTTCACCATATTCTTTTGCTGAAGGATTTTTAGGCCGCTACAACCTGAATGTCCATATCTGTGATGCCGTAGGTGAGGTTGATGATCTGTAATGATGTTGAAACACTTTGTGACTATGATTGTGTGCGAGCCTTGCCATAGGTGAGGTTGATCATCCGTTATAGTGTTGAAACCCTTTTGTCCCTGTGATTGTGTGCGAGCCAGCAAGGTTAACATTCAGTTTGCTGCCATTTTAGTCTACCACATCAGTCAGTCCTCTGATAAGAAAAATAAGACCTTTCTCCTGCAATTGTCCAATGCTTAGTAAATTGTTTTGTAAATCCGACACTTGTAATATATGAGTGATGACCTGTATGATTCCATTGACTTCCATACGAACATTTCCGTTTCCTACCACGGCCAAGCTTGAGTTGTTCCTCCACTTCATAGATTTCTCGAAGGTATCATCCAAATTTGTGAACATCTTCTTCTTGCCATACATGTGATTGCTGCATCCCAAGTCCAAGAACCACAATTCTCCTCCGTCAACCTCCTCGATATCCACATTTTTTTTTTGATAAGTAAGAGTATTGTATATTAGAAAGCATAAAAAAAGGTGACGCATCCTTGTACGCTAGGAGTATACATAGAAAACTAATCTGAGGAGAGACTATTAACAAAATCTACAAAGGAATAAGGGTGTGAATTGGTAGTATTAACATCTTCTGAACACCAAGTCCGACAAGGACCTTTCCTTGTTATCAAAAACCCTTCTATTCCTTTCAAGCCAAATGGTCCAACACACACACAAAAGAGCAGTTTGCCAAGTTAAATTCCTTCTCCTTCGTTTATAAAAAGACCCTTCTCCTTTGTTGATCTAGGCATAACCCACGAAATATTGAAGAGCCCGAAGATAAGGTTCCAAAGTTCCTTAGCTACCGAACAATGAATGAGCATGTGGTTAACATTTTCCTCATATAGCACCAATTTACGTAAGTATTATGCCACCTTCTTAAATTAAGTAAAAATGGCTTCATTGCAAGTCTCCCAAGCAAGAAACGCTACCTCTAGATTTCCAAACTGATATCCAAGGATATAAAGACCCATCTTTGTGAGACAAAGACTCATAATAAGATTTGGCTGAATATCTCGTCTTTACGACCCTTCCACCACACCTTATCCTCCAATTGCCTGTCGGAATATAGAAATCGAAGAAGAGCACACATGACTCCATTTCCCAATCATGGAAATTCCTACGAAATGAAGGGCTCCAAACCACCTTGTTATCCTCCGGATGCATTAACAAAACAGTTCCAAAACAGTTCTTATCGCCGGCTATATTAAACAGATCAGGAAATAGTCTCCACAACTCTATGTCTCCGCACCATTTGTCTTTCCAAAATTTCACCAACGAGCCATCACCAATCTCAAAGCGAAGTCTCTCGAAAGATTCCCACCCTTTCCTAATCCCTTTCCAAACACCAACTCCGTAAGAAAGAGAAGCTTCATTTGGGGCCCACTGCCCTTCCCCTTCCCTATATTTACTCTCCACCACCTTCCTCCCCAAACCATCTCTATCCACCAAAATCTCCAAAGCCACTTGCCCAGCAGCCTTATTAATAAAAGTGTTCAAGTTTTTAACACCTAGGCCTCCTTCCCTCAAACCATAGCAAACCTTTTCCCATTTGACTAAATGATATTTATGACTCTTACTTATCAAAAAAAATGATATTTATGACTCTCATTGTGTCCTTCCCAAAGGAAATCCCTTTCCAGTCTCTCTAAAATATTTCGGACAGAGTAGGGGAGCACAAATAAGGACTTAAAGTAGGTGGGCATATTGGATAGAGTGCTACGTAAAGACCTTTTGAATCCTTCTCCTTCTTAGGACATTCTCACTGAAAATGCCCAAGTTCATGACGATGGTAACATTCGAGTAGATTTGTATAAACCGGTTCTATTCCTTGTCATCTTCCTGTGGAACTGTTGCGCCTACCTCGCCCGCCTTGTTGGACATTGTAAGTGACCGTTATAGCTTGCTCATCTAATGTGTCTCTCCATCCTTCATCAAGCTACTTTGCAGTTCATCAATAGACAAGATGTTGACTGTCGAGATCATTTGACTCTTCAATGGAGCGTAGTCGTATTTAGCTGTCGAATCTTTTCGATGACCACCACATCTCCCATTGTTTCCCCATGAATCCACATCTTGTTAGCTATGGTGAGAGTTCTTGCAAAGTACTCATTCACTAACTCCCCTTCCTTCATATGCAGAGTTTCAAACTCTTTGAGAAGAGCTTGTAACTGTGCACATTTGATGCGTGTTGTGCCTTGATACTTTTGCTTCAAGGAGTCCCAGATTGCAGTATCTTTCTTCATTATTGTCTCCAGAATTGATCAATCAATGGCTTGGAATAAATAATTTTTGGCCTTCAAATCCTTTAGCCTTTGATCCGCAATAGTCTTCTTATCTGTGAGATTGTGAAATTGTCCTCGTCTGCTTCTGCAGGAATCCCAGTCTCCACCAAACTCCAATATTCTTTGGAGCGCAATGTATTCTCCATGGCATACTCCAATGATCATAGTGTCCATCTAACCTTAGGGGATTTCAGGTTGCACAAATCTATTTTCAGTGGTCATGGTATCGTTCTCAGACAATGAAACCGGCTTCACTCAGGCCCAGTGAGGAGTGAGGGGCTCTCTATATGTTGAGAACCTTGGTTGAACAAGTCAACAAACATGTAATCAGAAGTTTGCTTGAACACTCAAATGCTGGGAGTGTTATAATTGACTCAAAGAACAACTATGGCTATAAATAGCCTTACAAACGTAACTGAAAGCTAAAACTATGCTACCCACGTTTTAAAATCTTAACAACGCGGGGGACAACTTCAAGCAGAAGTAAACCAAATAACCTGTTCCTGAAGAATAGGCCTTATTAACACCAATTACAGTAGCCCTACAAACTTATCAATCAATTTCAACACTTTTCTTGAAACCGGGAAGCTCAAGTTTCACAAATATTTCTAGAATTCTAACTTGTACAGGTACTAATTTCTATTTAACTTGATACACATCAAGCAATTTATTCCATTCCACATAACATTAACCTGATACACTTCAAGAAAATGAGAAAATGGTAAGACTGAAGACTTTATTTCTGGACTACAATGAGTACGAGCACAAGCAATAATGTATGGATGTCGGAGGACTTAAAATATTACATCTGCCAAGCCACAAACTCGGACACAACAGGCCTGAATTCCACCCTTTGAAATAATAGGAAGCAGAGCATTCAAACCTTGCAATTGAAAATTAAAGAGCCTCCAATTTAAACATTTGTCACAATCTCAAAGTGTAAGTAAATATATACAACTTGTATCACAGTTATTCCCTTAACAAAATGTTCACAACTTGCATCATAATTATAACTTATCTAATTTCATCAATCAGTACTTGAAAAGATGAATAAGTAATGAGCTAAATCCCAGCAAGTGATGAAGTATAAACAAGCACAAGTTTTCATGAAAAGTTGCAAAAGGTTTGCAAGAACGTGCTAAAGCCTAGCAAATGTTCACTTCAAAGACTTGAGTGGCTCCTCTAAAACTTGACAGTAAATTTTTGGCAAACTTTTCAATTTCATGGGCTTCATAAATTTTTTTTTTTGATAAGTAAAGTACAAGTATTAGCATGTGCTTCATAAATTTTTTTTTTTTGATAAGTAAAGTATAAGTATTTCATGGGCTTCATAAAAAATTCTGGTTCAATATGACAATAGGCATCATAAAATTTCACGAAGCCACTCACAAAATGTCACCTTTTTGTGATCTCCTCTGTCACCTTTTTTTTTTTTATATTTTAAAACTCTGATACTCATTGAAGAGAGTGTGCCCAAACTTTGATAGAAAGCCTGCGCTCCTTAACACCTCTACAGCCAAATTTAGACCCATATGTTGCATGCTGGACAAACTGGATGAGTTTTGGTAAGGCCATCTCAAAATTGTTACCCATAATTGTCTATTTCTTCTTGTGAATAATATAAATGGACTTAAGTTGAGGTTAAGTTTCTAAATAAGGAAGTTGTAATGATAATTGAAAGTTTTTCACTTACTGTCCATCACAGGTTAATACTTGTGATTGCACAAATTAAAGACCCTCCTCGCAAATAATTATTTCTTACAAATACATCAAAATTTGAAGTTTCAAGGATTCTCCAGCATTGCATATCCAGGAAAAAAAAGATCAATAAATATAACAACCACAAGGGCAAGATAAACTGATTTCAAGAGACTGCTCGATCTGGTAAAATCCCACATTCTGTTCTACTGTAAGTCTAGTTGTCCACCACCAAACTTTGAGGCATTCCTCCACAACCGCAAAATCATGATATAGCCGCCAATCATCGACTAAATAGAACCAAATCATCTACTAGTTCCAAAATACCAGTGAAGCAATTCCG
The DNA here is from genome assembly GCA_013146195.2 of Codonopsis lanceolata. Lineage (NCBI taxonomy): Eukaryota > Viridiplantae > Streptophyta > Magnoliopsida > Asterales > Campanulaceae > Codonopsis > Codonopsis lanceolata. The sequence goes on along the minus strand of CM028383.1, from coordinate 43,383,172 downwards.
TTGATAGATTGTCTAAATGGCCATTTGCTAACAAATTGGTGAACAATTGTGTTGTGCTTGCATCAGCCAAGGAACCATCACCTCTCATTTTTTCATAAAGTTGAATTGCCTTCGATATCTCACCAATTTGGATAAATCCTTTCACAATGATATTATAAGTACATTCGTTAGGCTTATGGGAAAATGGTTTTGGCGATATTTTGGTGAGAAAGAATCCCTTTGGAGGAAGGTAGTGGTAGGAAAATTTGGGGACGACAGTCATAGGTGGTTCCCAAATGAGATTCACTCCTCTTATGGCGTGGGAGTTTGGAAAGGTATTAGGAAACAGTGGGAAGTGCTGAAGAGATTTATATTCTTTGACATTGGTAAGGGGGACTCGGTCAGCTTCTGGAATGATAAGTGGTGTGGTGTGAGAGAGTTGCAGAGAGCTTTCCCTGCTCCGTACAACATATCAGTCAACAAAGAAGAGACTGTCAGCTCTGTTTTGCACTTCGCTGGGGACACTGTGATATGGACTCCCTCTTTTAGAAGGAATGCGCACGACTGGGAAGTTGACACTCTGGGGAAATTTTTTGAGCTGCTGTATAAACAAAAGGTGAACAGGAATGCTGAAGAGGTCTGGCCAGGAGAAAAGTGTAGAAAATTCTCTGTCAAGTCCTTCTATCACAATTTGTTGACAGGGCAGGACTACTTTCCTTGGGGTAGTGTTTGAAAGACTAAAGCTTCTTCTAGGGTGGGTTTTTTTCTGTGGGAAGCCACAAATGAAGCCACCCTTACGGGAGACAATTTTAGGAGGAGAAGGATGATATATGTCAATATGGTTTCATGTGCAAAAGGGAGTAAGAAACTGTGAATCACCTTCTGCTACACTGCCCAATGGCAAAGGAAATTTGGAATTTTGTTCTCTGTTTATTCCAGGTGGCTGGGTGAATCCTCTTTCTGTCAAAGAGCTGTTGATGGGTTGGGCTTTCTTCAAACGTAAGAAGAAACCTTGCAGTTTTTGGATGGCTGCGCCGGCAGCAAATCGGACTATTTGGGGAGAACGTAATTCCAGGGCGTTTGATAATTTAGAGAGGAGCTGCGAAAATCTTAAAGAGCAAATCATCAAGCTGTATTTTGGGTGCCACGATGTGGTCTCACAGGGGCTAAGTCACTTTGTAGAGCTTGTGGATAATAGTTTTGTAGGGTTGTACGAGTTCTTTTTCCTTCTTCTGTAAATAGGACGCGTCACCTCTTTTGGCGATAGTTCTTTATACTCTTTACTTATATATAAAAAAGTACATTCGTTAGGCAAGCAGTCAGTTTCCTCTTTTTAAGGAGCAACTCATTTGCTTTAGTAAGCTTACCTCTCTTCCAATATCCATTTTTCATCACATTATAGGTAATATTATTGGGTTTTAAGCCTTTAGGAGAGAGATTATAAAAGAGGTTCTTTGCAGCATCCGCCTTCCCCGCTTTCCACATCGCGTCAATGAAGATTTTACAAGTATAGATTTCAGGAACCAGGAACTAGGCCACTGCTTTCCATATTTTTCAAAAGCATGCGTGGCTCGTTAAGTCTTTTGTGTATACATAGGGATTCCAAAAGCGTACTTTATAATGCTAAACATGTGTACGCTTGGAGAGTTGTTACTGATTTTATTTTCGTGCAACATCTTCACTTCTGCCCACACCACTGGATTGACTCCCAAGAGGTGGAATTGACGAATTAGAGAAATGGTAATGGAATAATGCTTCATCTTTGTAATTGAAGATAAGACTTTGTTGAATTCATGAGAGGGGGATGGGGGAGAAGGGGCTGGGCCATTTGGTGGAACAAAGCTATTAGGTCATTGAGTACTACTACGAGTAGGAGGGTTGGGATTTGCAAAAGAATGAAAGAAAGCCAAAAGAGCAAGATTTAGAAAGAAATTATCACCTTTAATATTTTTTTGAAAAGTAATAATTGTATTAGAAAGAAACACCTAAAAAGGAGGCGCAACCATGTACACTGGGAGTATACAAAACCGAAAAACTATACACTTTCCGTAATATTAGCCAAAAGATCCCCTTCTACCGGGTCAATGTACTGTAAGGACTGATTCGAAAATTCTTCTATTCCTCTCTTTCCAAACATTCCACCAAATAGCCAAAGGAATAGATCCCCATTTGTTCTCTTTCCTTTTTCTGTTGAAAGATTCCCACACACTAAGGAGCTGATCAACACACTACCCACTGCAAACCTAAACGGAGGAAGAAAGAACTCCACACCTCCCTTACAACTGAACAGTGAAGAAGCAAGCGATCGACAGTTTCCTCCTCTTTGCACATGAAGCACCGGTTGACATAAATCTATCCCCTAGCTTTCAAATTATCCCCTGTTAAAATTGTGCCCCGAGCCACTTCCCAAGCAAAAAAAAACCACCCTTCAAGGAGCTTTTGTCCTCCAAATTGCCTTCCAAGGAAATAGACCTTTGTCCTCCTTCCTTAAGCAAGAGTATAGAGATTTCACCGAGAAGGTCTTCTATGTAGATCCCTCCCACTCCACTTTATCCTCACCCAAACCCCTCCTCTTAACCTTATAAAGCTTCTCGAATAGCCTAGAGATGTCACCAATCTCCCAATCATGTAAATTTCTACGATACATACGGAGAACAATCCTGAGATAACCAAATTGTGATTTATCGTTTGTGAATAAAAGAGGACTAACCAAAAGCTTAGCTCCCCTATTCACCTTAAATCCTTTTATATAACCCCCAACCACCGCCTTATCAATCAAGGAACTCCACCTCCATCACCATGATGAACAGGAACGAAGATAGAGGATCCCCTTGCCTAAGACCTCTCGAGCTCGGAACAAACCCCGCCGGTTCGCCATTTACCAGGACTGAGAATCTCACAATCGAGATATAAAAATAAATCCATTTCCCCCATTTGTCCCCGAAGCCCATTCGAGAAAGTAAATACATCAAAAAATCCCAATTTACGTTGTCATAGGTTGTCTCGATATCCAGCTTGCACAAAACTCCCGGAACCCCATCTCGAACCCGGGTGTCCACCACCTCATTAGCTATGAGCGTGCATCTAGAATTTGTCGATTACTCACAAATGCGTTTTGGGATTCAGAAACAACCTTACCAATTACCTTCTGCAACTGCGCCGAAAGCACTTTCGCTAATAACTTATACACTCCCCCCATTAAACTGATCGGTCTGAATTCCTTTAACTCCTTCCGCTCTTTTCCGTTTCGGGATCAAAGCAATAAAAGAGGCATTTAAACTTCTTTCAAAGCTCCCATCCACAAAAAAAGAATGGACGACCTCCAGGATGTCTTGCTAAACCAACACCCAACACCTTTTAAAAAAAGCAAAGGAGAATCTGGACCTGGGGCTTTATCTTCTTTTAAACACTTAGGGCTGCCACTATTTCCTCCTCGCAAAAAGGCTGCTCAAGAGAAGTTGCTTCCTCGTTTGAAATTGTTTTAAACGGAATCCCTCCCATATCCACTCCACCCTTGTAGAGCTCCTCATGGAAGTCCACTACCCCTTTCTTAATCAAATCCGGATCTTCCGTCAAATTGCCATCAATCTTTAACTTCCTGATCTGATTGAAGCTTGCGTGAACCTTGGCCATTCGATGAGAAAATCTTGTATTTTTGTCTCCCTCTTTGAGCCACTGAACACGAGCTTTCTGCTTCCAGCAAATTTCCTCACTAATCAACAGCTTACTGACCTCCATCTTGACCTCCTTGCAACGATTGAGATCTGCCTCCCCCAAGCTACCCACGCTTTCCAAATCATCCAGCCGCTTAATCTCCTCCATAGCCCTCTTTATTTACTCTTCAATCTTCCCGAAAGTCTCCCTATTCCAAACTTTGAGGTCCTCCTTAAGTAATATAAGCTTCCTTGCCAACCGAAAACACGGCTTTCCTTCTCCCTCATAAGAATCCCATTTAGATTTCACCCACTCCATAAAACCCGGCTCCTCTAACCACATATTTTCAAATCTGAATGGAGTTTTCCGTCGCGCTCGACTAACAAACTCAAGAATGATTGGAGACTGATCTGAAGTTACCCGGGGTAGACTCCTCTGAATGGCCTCACCAACCTAATCTTCCCAATCTGCAGTGATCAAAAATCTGTCCAATCTAGAGCATTGCCTTCTACCTCCTCCTCTGAACCAAATATATATGCTCCCTTCCAAAGGAAGATTCACTAATTCCTCCTCGTTGATAAAATTATTAAAATCAGTCATAGCTTGCGACATAATCCGAGCTCCTGTACGCTCCTGAGGAAACCGAACAACATTGAAATCCCCACCCACACACCAAGGATGATTCCACCTTTGTTTGACTGCTTTTAACTCTGACCATAAGCTTGGACGATTCAATTCCGAAGTTGGCCCATAAACCCCTGTAAAAACCCACATAAAACCATCCTTTTCCGCTTTAAAAAGACACGAAATTGAGTGCGAAGCTTTCACAACATCCATATTGGATACGAGTCTTTTTTATCCCACATAACCAACACTCCCCCCCGCTGCTCCTACAGCCTCTAGATGAACCCAATCCGACCATCTATTTCCCTCCAAAGATATTACCTTCGAAACATCCATATTTTCAATTTTTGTCTCCTGCAAACACACCACAGTTGGATTCCACCTTTTTAATACCTCTTTCACTTCTTCTCTTTTCTTGTAATCATTCAGCCCCCAAACATTCCAGCTCAAAATTTTTGTATCCATAAAAACTAACAGGTGTTTTGAACATCTCGATCCTCCCCTCCTTCTCTACTAGCTGCCCCCATCAAAATTGATATTACAGCACAAGTTTTTGAGCTCCCTACTGAGTCTCCCCTTGCTCTTACCTGAGTTAACCCCTTTTTTACTCCTTAGTTTACCATTGTGAATTCTCTCCTTATCCAGCAAAAAATCCTCTATTTTGTCTTCTTAACCTTTACACGAAACCCCTAAAAATTTTCCGAAACTTTCAGCTTTATTCCTTACCCAAGCAGATATGTCTTTCTCTTTATCTTCGTCTACTTCAAATTCAACTTCTCCCCTTTCCTCTGGTCTAATCATATTGATTGGGGTGCACTCCATAACCTCCTATGTGTCTACTCTTTTCATGTCTGAAATTCCAATGCCTTCTTTTTCTATCTGATCAATTAACGGAGCACCTTTAATATTGTTGGCTTTGGCGGAAGAAAACATCTTCTTCTTCAGGACTAAGGACTACTTTAAAATTTAATACCTCATTTATTCTCACACTCTCCTCTTCCTTCCTCTCTGTTATAGCTCCACTTGGAGTAGAAGAATCTATATCTATATATATATAAAAGCTAGGTAGTCTAAAAGAGGTAAAATCCCGCAAAATACACTTGCTAAAAAAAGAAAGTCATCTTTGAATATTATTATATAGTTGTTAGCATGCATTGGGAAAACAAATCCGATTAATTGATTACACAATTCTCAAGATTTATTAAAAATGTGCAAATATGCACATGTTGTAGAAAACACCAAGTTTCTATGTAGTAGTATTTCATATGAGTAGCCACCCATGTGAAAATTTGTTAATACAAATCTCTTTTGGTGCATACTTAATTACTGATTAATTAAAAGAAGCAAATAACACTGGAATAAGAACAAATGTGCTATAAAAAACACATTCATTGAATACATGTGATTACAAAATAAAATATAATCACAATTAATTATAAAAAGTCTGCTATGAAAATCTTCATATATGACTTATCTGTATTTGAAACTTTTGTGTCTTTTTCATCGTATCCGAAATTATAATATCAAAACAAAATTTATTTTTGCAAGAAACCACAATTAATTATAATTTATTGGTAAATCATATGAATGTATACAATTACATTATAGTAGTAGATACCAACCACAAATTTTAAATATTTAATAAATCTATATGTTATATAGAGAAGAATATACATCTGAATTACTATTTATACTACTTAAGATCCTAAATTTTAATAACAAAAAATATTAATTATTAAACTCTATAAAATTATGAACGAAAAATGATTTAAACAATTCATAAAATATTTGATTAAATGATATCAATTATACCGATATAATTTGTTCCTTTCCTCATGTTTTTTCTTTATTTTTTATTTTGTTTATTATCTTTATTTTATTTGTGTATAATTTAATTAAAAGAGATATATGCACGTGCGTTTAACGCACAGGTGTAAAACTAGTTAAATAGAAAATGTAGGCATAGACTGGTTGGGCCGGAAATGTAACTGATTTGGTCCATTTAAAGAGATCCACATCACTGAACTTTTCATTCATTAGTTTGTACTAGGGTGAAATTGGGGTTGGTTCCCCGAGGACATTTTTCAACTTGTTTAGTACCACATTTTTTAAAACTAATTAAAGGCACTTTTGTGGCGAAATGTCAACTATACCCTTAATGAATCGAACACGCACGCGAAACAATTGTTTCCCTAATGCAAAATACGATTTATGGATTGCGTTGAATGACCTATGCTTCGTGATTTATTTTGCCTAAAATCAGGCACGCGATGCACAATATCAGGCATCGCGATACACAAAAGTCATAAAGAGGCAGTTTTAGGCGAAAATGTTGTTTTTGCCCTTATGAATTCAAGCAGGCTTGTTAAATAGTTTCTCACTTTCATTTTACTTCCAAAAAAACTCATAAGCTCTGGCCATTTCTCCAAAAGCATCCTCCCGCCAATTCTACACAAGCATCCTCTGGTGAATACGAGAGAAAAATATCTACTGAAAGTACAATAATTTCTTCGTCACTAGTAAAGGATATTGATATCCTACTATAAGAAGGAAAGCTTGACAACAAGAACAAAATGAACTTCAAATTGAGTAGGACGTGTATTTCTTCTGTAGCTACTTGAAATACATTTTATAGTTGAATTATTTTCTTAAAACTTTAATAAAAAAGTGAAATCTGGAAAAATTTGCATAGAAATGCATGTTTTGAAATGCTTTTTTTGAAAAATGTGTTATGCATGTGATTTGGTTGCAGTTTCTCGAATATATTATACAATATGTGCACCGGGATTGTAGTATTTGTGCATCGTGATTGTAGGGTTTGTCCATCACGACTCTAGGGTTTGAGCATCAATAAACCGCTATTCCTAATCTGTGCATCGCATGGCACCAATTTTGCATCTCGATTCATCAATGTGTTCATTGTGATGCTTCAATTATGCATCGCGATAAATGACCTATGCATCAGTGTTTAGTTTTGTATTGCATACTTGTGATCGTAACGGCTATACATGTGTTATGCAGCTGCAACGACAAAACAAAAGGGCAGAATAACCAAACAAAAGGGCAGAATAACCAAACAAAAGGGCAAAATAGCCAAACAAAAGGGCAGAATAGCAAAACATAAGGCATACAGATGCAGTATGCAGTTCTTAAGAGAGCAAGTTAGAAGTTTAGAATTCACGAGTAACCAGTTAAAAGCGCTGGAGAAAACGCCATTCTGGCACATGATTGACATACTACGTAGCGATAATGTTTTAGACAAGCAGTGTATGAAGAAAGATGGCATCATAAACAGTATTGTTAACTGTTATGTTAAAGGAAAAAAGTGTTTTCGATTTGGAAAAAGAGAGATGAAGCTTAACCCAATAGATGCAAAGCTAATATTTGGCATCAACGATGGGGAGAAGGAAATCAATATTTCTTTTTGGCAATTTGAACGAACAGATTTCCTCCAAAGGTGCTTCCCAGAAAAAATCTCAAAAACGTCAAAAAACATAAGATTGAGGCCGAAACTCATATGTGATAAGATTAAAGAGATGATAGAGAGTCCACATCAAGAAGATGTCAACTGTGTTGCAAGTTTGACAACATTGCTTGTCCTAGCGAGCTTGCTTGTTACAACAAAAACTTCCTATATCCCATGGGCATATACGACTCTTGTATCAGATTTGGACACCATATCAAATTATAATTGGTCCAAACATGTTGTTGATTTGTTGTTGGATAGCTTGGAAAGTACAAAGAATGGCTGGGTAGAGAGATGCGTGCTGCTGTTGACGGTAAATTTAAATACATTTGAATTAACATCCAATTTCTATCTACTTGTCATGTTGATTTATCATATTAATTGTGTTAAATTTCCGTATGCAGTATTGGTTATGTGAGCGAACTCAAATTCTAAAACCGATTCACGAAACATATATCCCGAGGTTTGTGAAATGGGATTTGTTAGCTCTGTACAATACATTGAATGCATCAAATTTTGCTTCGATCGTGAACAATCAGGTGAGTGGATATAATGACACATTAGAAATTAAGTATTTTATTTAGAAATGACAACTATTCAATTTTGATGCATCCAATTATGAATCATGATGCATCGTATTGTTCTAAATGTTTTTTTTTTATAATTAAATTGCAATGCATGAATTTTATTTTTGATGCATCATATTGTAGAAAATGCATTCTTCTATTAAATCACGATGCATCATATTGTTCTGAATGTATTGTTTTATTACTACATGATGTATGAAATTTATTCACGATGCATATTCTCTAATGTTATACTATATTTAATTTTCTATGATATGCAGAACTTTATTAATGTTCTGAAAGCAACAAGAAAGGAAAATGAAGAACTTTGGGGTAGAACAAGGAATGAACTGGAACTGCTTTGTGAGGCTACTGAGTATGAGACTGGGGAAACATTGATCCCAGATGAAATGAACTTGGTTGAGGTAGGTGGATGGAATTCTACAAGATGAACACACTTGGAATTGTTTTTAACATTTTCTTGTCTTTCAATTAGGTACCTATAACTACATCTCGAGCAAGTTTTAAGAGGAATGGGGTGATTGCTAGGATGAAGGATGAATGTGTGGCTCAATTGAACAAGAGAATGAAAGTTGAGAATGGGAAAAAAAAAACCAGAAGGTCACAAAGAAGTACGAATAATAAGTCGAAGGGGAAGTGCAAGGAGACCAATGGAGTGGCAATAGAGATAGATTAGATGTGTTTAATACTTTTAATGTGTAATCTTCCTTTTGCTACTTGATTAAGTTAGGCTAATTTTCTGGTGATTGCCAAATGTTGGGGGCTATTTTGCTACTTGGAAGCATATGTATGTAAAATAGGGGTTGGGTGATTATGACACATTTGAAACTGCCCAATGTTGGGGCTATTTTTATTTGTGTTTTATGGATATGTGATGCATCCCCTTGGATATTTTTCTCACTTTTGACAAATTGGAAAGTTGCCATGACACATTGTAGGATTGTAGGAATTTTGCATCGCCATTGTAGGATTTGTGATGCATACCCCGTCTTCTCATTTTCTCTCTCATCACCACCATTTCCTCTCTTTTAATTATGTTTAAACATTTTTCTCTTTTTAAACATAAAAAATAGTAACCAAAATAAAAATAATAGTTTCGGAGTCAAGAAAATAAAAATATAAGAGGTTAGTAAAATAAAAAATAATTTATGGAACACGTCACTATTAAAATAGAAGTTACAGAATCAATAAAACAAAAATAATTTAATGCCGAGGTTGGTAAAATAAAATAATTTACGGAATAAAAGTTTAAAACAAATTCTTAAAAATGTATATGTAAAACAAAAATACATTAATAAAATAAAAATATTTGATAGAACAAAAATAATAGTTACAGAGTCGATAAAACAAAAATAATTTAAACTGAGGTTAGTAAAATTATAAAAATAATTTACGGAACAAAAGTTTAAAACAAGTTCTTAAAAATAGTTATGTAAAACAAAAATACGTTAGTAAAATAAAAATACTTGATGTGACAAAAATAATAGTTACATAGTCAATAAAACAAAAACAATTTAAACTAAAGTTAGTAAAATAATAAAAATAATTTACGGAAGAAATTTTTTTCGTAAAACTAATTCTTAAAAATAAAACAAAAATAATAGTTACAAAGTCAATAAAACAAAAAAATATAATGGAAGTTAGTAAAATCAAAATAATTTACGGAACAAAAATAATAGTTAACAGTAAAAATAATTTAGTTATTCTGATTTTAGCTTTTTCTTATCAGAAATTCATTTATTCGTAAAATAAAAATATAATTTAATAAAAGTAATCATTCAAAATGAAGAACTTATTTGAGTTCAGATTCTATTTGCAGGGTGGAAAAAATTCAAATTTGTTTGAAGACATTAATTCTACAGAGTTTTTGAATAGTATAAAGTGTTCGGGGTTGCCAGACCATTGATTGACACTTAAAATTGGTGTTCCAGTAATGCTATTGAGAAACATTGATCATGCTACATTGTACAATGGAACAAGACTAATCATCATAAATCTTGGGGATCACATTATTGAAACAATTTTTTTTGAAATGAAGGAATGTTGGAGAAAATGTTTTTTATCCCAATATTGTCATTAACTTCATCAGACGTATACCCTAAGGGATGGCCCAGTGGTAGAGTTGAAGCTTTACAAAATGTGAAATCTTAGGTTCGATCACTTCTCATGTCCCCTTAGGGGAAAGGTCTACACACAAACTTTTTTAAAAAACCTTTTAAAAAAACTTCATCTAATGTAAGGCTGAGTTTCAAGTTCTAGAGAAGACAATTTCGTATCATATGCAATGACAATTAACAAGTGTTAAAGTCAATAATTGCATGTATGTCTTTTTTTTTTTTAAGAAACCAGTATTTTGCCATGGGCAGTTATATGTCGCAGTTTTTAGAGTAACAAATTATTTTGATTTGAAAATATTGATCTGTGGTGAAGATGAAAAACCAACTAATAAAACAACAAATGTTGTGTATAAGGAATTTTTTAAGAATCTTTAATGATTAGTGATATACTGATATGTATTTGTTAATAAACTGATTCTTCTTATTTTATCATTTAAGATTTTTTATCCTCTTTATTTTGTTTATATATGATTTTGTTAAAAAAAAAGAATAATTGTGTATTTAACACACGGGTTAACAAAACTAGTTTGATATAATGATCGCGTTTTCGAAAGAAATCAAAGGGAAAATTTACGAGGAAAAATATTATCAAAAAGCCTTATTACAGCTAATTAAAAATTGTAATTAAAAATTGGGGACTACACCGATTAAAAACCTGTAAAGTTGACTGGCCCACAAATATTCCTTTGTACTAGATATAAAGCGATGTAGCAATCATTACTTCTGTTGTAATAATGATATGACTTTTTAAAATGTTAAACTATTTGGTGGTTATAGGAATATCGTTCTAGTTGATTCATAGCACTGATTAAGAAAAAATAATTGATTTAATTATTTATATTGATTTAATGTGTAGTTTCCTTTAAAGCTTATATGTATGTAGTCCATAATTAAAATATGGTGAAAAAGTAAGGATAAAGTGGTAAAAGTGATGTTCTAAAAATGTAAGTTTCAAACTTGACAATTATTTTGGGACGGACGAAAAAAGAAAGAAGGACGATAATTTAAGGACGAAGGGAGCATCATATTTAACGAATGTTGGATACATCAATTCTTCTTTATATAATATTAGAATTCTTTATTTAAAATTTTATAAAAACAATACTTGCTAACAAATGTGGAATTCTACTCTTCTAATAGTAATTATGGTCTAAGTTTTTTTTTTTTAATTTTATCTAAACACTTTTAAAACCAAAACCAATTCCTTACCAAGGTGAAATACATCTATTCTCTTGATAATAATATTATTTTTAAAATCAATATCAATTTATAACAAATGTGAGATAAATCTCTTCGATTAATAATAATAGTTGAAGGCCTTTATCTAAAAACTTTTAAAACCAACGTCACTTTCCAAACAATGTGAGATACATATCTTCTTTTGGTAATAATACTATTTTTAAAGTCAGTACCAATTTCTAACAAATATGCGATATATCTCTTATATTGATAATAATATTAGAAATGTTTAATAAAAAAACTTTTAAAATCAACATTATTTTCTTACCAATGTGAGATACACTTCTTCTATTGGTAATAATGATACAAATCTTATCTTTAAAAAATTTAAAACCAACACCACTTTTTATCAAATGTAGGTTACATATCTTCTATTGATAATAATAGTATTTTTAAAACCAACATAATTTCTAGCCAATGTGTGATACATAATTGAGAATAATAGTTGAACATTTTGTAACCAATGTGAGATACATCCCTTCTATTTGTAATAATTTTTTAAGTCTTAATCTAAAGACTTTTATGATCAACATCACTTTTAACCAATGTGAGATGCATCTACTCTATTTGTGATAAACTGGTAATAGTACTTTTAAAACTAACATCAATTACTAACCAATGTGAAATACATATCTATTGGTAATAATAATAAGTCTTTTTTTCTAAAGAATTTTAAAACCATCAATTTCTAATTATTGTTGGATACGATCTTTTCTATTGATACTAATATGTACAATCCCTAATATTCCGCCCTAGAATTACTCCTCCTTTCCTTTTTCGGTCCCAAAATAATTGTTACCACTTTGACAACTTTGTCTTTTAGAACAAAATGAGATACATATGTCACTTTAAAGGGCACATAGTTGTCATCATAGTAGTAACTCGTGGTAATCCTAGCAATGTTGTAATATGTAATAGGGAGAGACTAATTTCACTACAATTTTTGCTTATCTACTGCATCTTTATTTATTGCATTAAATAATTATATATTTGGACAAAACTACCCCTTAAGTACTTACCCATTTTAAGTTGACTAATCAAGTTACTTTCTTATTGCCTTATAATTTTTTTTGTTCAAACATCAATAAACATCATAATTATTCTATTTTTATTTTTACATTTTAACTCTCAACAAATAAGGTACTTATTCCTTTTTTCCGTAATAAATATGTTTAGCCAATTCTTCTAATCACTCATGTCTCATATTCCATTATCATAAAAATAATACAATTCATGCATTTTCTACCAAAATTTTAGAAATTTTTTTTGAATATTTTATTATTAAACTAAAATAATTTAATCTAGTTTTAAAAAAAAATATCATTTTAAAAGATCAATTCAATAATAATAATGTGTTAGGTATGAATCTGAATATTTGTTTCAATGAATTCAAGAATTAAAATTTTGGGCAAAGGAATGGTCATCTTTGGTGGATATATTTAAGGGTGAAACAACACCGATTTTTGGGAAGCTGGATCATGGGGATGGCCGGAAATATTTAGGTTTTGGACGGGGTTTTGGTGTATGGTGGGAAGCCTCCAGTGTGCTAGTAACAGCTCGGCCGCAATGGGTCGAAGGTGACCTGTTATCAAGATAAATTGCCTATTTGAGGAACTTCATGTGTTTAATGGTTTGCAGGTCTATATCTTCCAGGTCATCAACTCGTGTAGTTTTATCATGTTTTTACATGAGTCGATTCATTATTCTTGAGAAGTTGACAAATCCAGGAATACTTGGCGATGAGCGGTGCTCAAAGATCGGAAAAAAGACTCAACTAGCTAGAAAGAAACAAAAACTTACTTGACTCGAATATATATATAAAAACCTTTGGAAACTTTGATTTGAAGACTTGATTGGACTTTTGAGGGAGTGGAAAGATAAAGGACTAACGAGCATATTCTATAAGGATGAGTTGCAGACACGGAATGGGTAATCAAGACAACAACGGGAAAGAGTAGGTTAATAAGACAACCTTCCAGACGTCTTTCCTTATTGCTTGGAAATTCTCCCCTTCCTTGCATTGGATCATGTCTGGCTTTCGGCCTTTCCTTGCTCTGCTTTCTTTCCTGGCTTCCTATCGGTCTCTTTTTATTATTATTATTTTTTTAAGTGGTAAACCTCGACATTTCGAAATAGGACTCACTGAAGATGTGTTTATAGTCGAGAATGAATGATGTACTTAATCGACCAGGGATGCATTTGCGAAAGGTTAAGAGGTAAGCTTGCAATGTATTGTGTTAAGCTAAGCATGCAATGTATTGTGTTAAGCTAAGCTAAGCATGCAATTTAATGTGTTAAGCTAAACATGTAATGTGTTGTGTTATGCAAAAATGTTAGTGGTAGCAAAGAAAAGCAACACAAAAAATTCCCATGTATATGCACAAAAGAAAACTGAAAACATTTAACCGGACCCGAAAGCTGTCTACGTTCCTCATTTCGAGGCTCAGGTCCTCGTAGTTCAACTTTGTCAAATAAATTTTCTTTTCCTGAATTTTTTTGAAGCAATCTTTATTCTTGCCTTTAAAAAAAAAATAAAAGAATTTCTTTTTTGAACTGAAAATGAATTATTTTCTTGTTCGCTTTTGAAAAAATAAGACTTTTTTTTTAAAAATGAATTGGAAAACCAAATTTCCTTTTTCTTTTTTCAAAAGGAGATGATTTTTTTTTAAAAAAAATTGGAAACAAATTTCCCCTCTTTGTTTTTGAAAAGAGATAAAAAAATTTAATTGGAAAATGAATTTCCATTTTTTTAAAAAAGAGAGGCATTTTTTTTATTTCGAAAAAAATTTCCAATTTTTTTTATTGAAAAGAGATGCATTTTTTAAATGGAAAACTAATTTCCATTTTTAAATATTTTTATTTTATGATTTTTGATTTTTTTAAAATAATGATATTTACATATAACACAAAGAATCAACATGTAAAATAATAAAATAATCAAAATTTACAAATGTCAGTTGCCAAAAGCAAACAGTAATAATAATAGAGCATGTGCATTGTATTGTATTGACAAAACAATTAATATTTTCAACATATATATGTGTAAAATAAAAATCTAGACTATGTGTAAAAGTATGTTGAGTATGAAAATAAATTTATCAACCCCAAAAATATTGAGTCTAGCCCTCTTTTGTTTTTTTTTTTTAAACAACATCCCCAGCAGAGTCACCACTGTGCGAACCTTGTTCCGAAACATCCGCCGTCTGCGTGAGAAAACGACGATGTGCCTCAAGAAACATCAAAGTGCATGGAATACGCCCGGTCTCGTTGTGGACTATAAATGTGTGTGTACAGAGTCATCACCTCTATTTTAAGGTTAAAAAGAGAAAAACCAATTTTACCAAAAATGTATTGGTTCGGAGGCTAGGTTACGAGTTGGGAAGGGGTTAGGCACCCAACTTGTCCATTTTGATCTCATTTTAGGATTTTAATAGAATAACAAGCTTTTAATGTATTTAGTATAGACAAAGTATTTTATATGTATATATATTGAAAATAGCAGTACTTTGCATTTAATGTCATTTGGACATAGTAGCAGCTATGTTTGTATTTATATAATTTATACATTTCTAAATATTAACAATATATATATATATATATATATATATATAAACTATTTAAACTAACATATATTTACAACATTCATAATTACTTTATTTACATTCTATTTATATTAACGGGAAAAGACAATAAATTGATATTTACCTCTTGAGGCGTGAATGTCCGGCAATTTGTATATATGCCTAAAAATCTTATTTTTATAATGGCTTTATCCCACTATATATATATATATATATATATATATATATATATATATATATATATATATTATGAATATTAACTATTTAAACTAACATATATTTACAACATTCATAATTACTTTATTTACATTCTATTTATATTAACGTGCTCGAAGACTTTAAGTGTGCTTCCCTTCTCCTTTCGAGAAAGGAAGTTTTTTTTATGTGTGTGTGTATGTGGTTTGTGTGTGTGTGATCAGCTTGCCGGGGGCAAAGACTGAATCTTCGGATGGCTCGATTCGGGGCGAAGAGGCTTGCTCGGGGGGCAAAGAGGAGGCAAGTTGGCTTGCGGGGCAAGGCTAGGAGATAACTTCTTATGGATGTGTGTGTTGAGTGTTTGTTTGCCCTTGACTATCCTGCAGAATGAAGAGGCTGGGGGACTCTATTTATAGGAGGAGAAGCGGTGGCATGACGTCAGGTGGAGGCAGGAGAGCAAGACAACGCAGGATGCACGAGGCGGCTGGAGGAAACAACAACATTTGAGCTGCCTGGAGAAGTGGACAGAGGGTGCGGCAACTAAAGTGAGGGAGAGGCTCCATTTGTTTTTTTGAGGAAATGGGAGGAGGGTGCAACTCCCATGTATGGGGAGGGGCACCCTCTTTGTATGTTGGTCTTTTACTTCTTGCAGTTTAGTCCTTCTAGCTTTCTCTTCTCCGTTAAGATTCGTTAAGTTCCGTTAAGTCCTGTTTTCTGAAACATAACGGAAAGTAATATCATTTAGTCCATTTAATTTATAAATTATATTTTTATTGTAGTTTTAGGACATTATATCGTAGGGGTATGAAATTGGGGTGTCTATAGGGACCAAACCCAAAAGATCTCACGTGGCCGCCACCTGGGATACATCAGCTAGGATACACGTGGTAAGTTTTAAACATGGAGCCAAGGTTGACATCTCCATAGGATGCCTCAGATGTTCGTTAGTTGTCGGCTCTTAGATAGGGGGCAAGGTTATGCCCGCTAGTCCCCGACTCTAGGATAGAGGGCGAGGTTGGCTCCGTTGGTTCTTGAAGCTAGCCAATTGGTATAGCATGGTCGGTCATGACCGCAACAACTGGTTGCCCAACATGATGGTCGTCACCAAGGAATTAGGGAAGGTCGCTAAAGGTCAGAGTCGCAGAAAGATACCCGCATGAGCAGTCGAATTGCCATTAATGAAAAGTCCCTTTATCTGACAACCGCCAAAGTCACACCGTCGTGCTCCAGTCAATTACCATTAATGCTAAAGTGCTTTTTCTAACACACACCGAGAAAGCTTCGCCAAATAAACGTCCCATAACCATCAATGCTGACAGAGACGTGCTTAGACCTTGTATCTTACAGTTTCCACCATATAAGGCCCTTATTTCCCTCCAAGCAAGGTTAGATTCTCTTTTGACTCCCAAGACCTTTGCACTCGTGTTCTCCCCTCAATTCTCTTGTGTTCTTGTTCTTGTCTTTGATCTTTCCTCACAAGTGATAGTTCAATGACTGTTTTGATCCTTACTTATTCTTACACTAGAGGGTTATTGGTTGGACCAACCCCTAACCATCTTACGGTGTTGTTTAGTGATTTCAGGAACATAAGGAGTTCATTGGGGTTTGTTAAGTTCATCAAGTTTTCCTTCAAGACAACCAAGGCATATATGCAAGCCAGATCATCGTGCCATATACCACTCGTCCACCCATGTGGACCGTTGACAAGGTCGAGACTTTTTGTGCATGATAAAAAACGTACCCATAATTGACCTAGGTTCAGGGGCGGACTCACCCTTACCACATTGGATGCAAGTGAACCCAATTTCATTTCTTTTTTAATTTTCACCTTGTAAAACGACGTCGTTTTACAAGGTGACCCACCCCAAATTACCAACGTGACTCCCAATTTCCCGTCCTTTAACAGTAACAATGCTAAGTCGCTTATCGCTAAGCTTAACCAAGTCAAAAAGAAAGAGATGGAGATTTGTGATATGATATTGATAAGCCATAAAAGTGTTTTTAAGAGTTCAGGGTCTATTTGTTAAGTTTGGAAACTTGTAGAAAAGTTTGGAAGCCTAGGAAACTATTTGGAAACTTGAAGGGGTCAAAGTGGCAAAGCAGCAAAGTGGATAACAACTTTGAACACAACCTTCTGTGAAGATTGCGGCTGCAAGGGGCCATAGGCTTGCGATCGCAAGGTGTCTAGAAAAGCTACTGGGTTTTTTTCTTTGTTTTAATATAGAGTTTTAATGATTTAACTGTTCGGGTATTTTCAGGGTTTTAGTTTCCTTTTATTTAGGTTTCTTGTTCCTAAAGTTTATGTTTAAATGTTTCCTTTTTATTTAGGTTTCTTGTTCATAAAGTTTAGGTTTAAGAATTTCCTTTTATTTAGTCTTCTATTTCTACAAGAATTATAATTCATTTTGTAAGCATATATAAAGGCATTATTAAACATTGTTTAGGGAGTTGAATTTTGATTGATAAAAATTGAGTTGATTTTCTGGATAGAAAATTGTGTTCTTATTTGAGTGTCCTGGATTGGAAGCTCCGATTATAAACATAGTGGAATTCATTGTTTATAATTGAATTCAACTTTTCAGTTGGAGAATCATCCCAATTGTGGTGTCATTCACAATTCCAAGGTTCGCGTCATCTCGAAGGCATATGGTCGCGGAGTCATTCATCTTAAAACCTTTCTAGGAGATCTTGAGTCCTCATCATTTGGTATCAGAGCGGTCCTAGTTACGGTAATTTCATTCTATCTTAATTTTTGCATTATTATCATTCTAGTTTTTAAACCCTAATTCGCTAGTGTTCAAGTCAAAATAAAATAAAATATTGTTTTGATTTTTTTTTCTAGTTGTCTTGAATTTGGATCATCAATCCTTGTTTATTTGTCTAGTTTTTTTTCTTTTATTTTCGAAATCCTAATTGTTTTATGGTTTGTTGTTTAAAAAAAATATAAAAAAATTGTGATCTTGAGTGCATACACGTAAGGGAGAGAATCAACCAACAATCACCATGACTGACGAAACTTTAGCTAAAGGGGTTCCTTTTGTTAATCCGACACAATTTATGGAGGCGATGCTCGTTCACATGGAAGAGGTTAAGCCGTTAAGGTTAAGTTTGCTCAAGTAGATGAGAGATTGAGAAGGATTGAAGAAAGCTATGGCATCATTACTCATGTGCCTTCAACATAAAAACTATCTTTTATAAATACCACAAAGTTGCAAAAAAGCTTGAGTGAATGGAAGATTGAAAATGACAGAATTGAAAAAGAGAAAATTGAATAAGAAAATATTGAGAAAGAAAGGATTGAGAAAGAGAAAATCAAGAAGGAGGAGGAAGAGCGAGAAAGGGTGGAGAAAGAAGAAACTGAAATAAAATTAATAATGGTTCGAGAAAACTTGAAGCTATCGCAAGTATACGAAGACTCGTTTGATTTTGCAGCTTTGATTTTGTCTTGTTTTTGGTTAATCAAACAGATGATTGATGACGACTTCTTAACTCAATGGGCAGATTGGATGGATCTTGTCTCACGGGCGGATTGTCGAGTTCCATGTGCGAATTTGAGGACAAATCTTTTTCAAGAGGAGGAGTATGATATGATATTGACAAACCATAAAAGTGTTTTTAAGAGTTCAGGGGTCTATTTGTTAAGTTTGAAAACTTGTAGATAAGTTTGGAAGCCTAGAAAACTATTTGGAAACTTGAAGGGGCCAAAGTGGCAAAGCAGCAAAGTGGATAACAACTTTGGACGCAACCTTCTATGAAGATTGTGGCCGCAAGGGGCCACAGGCTTGCGATCGCAAGGTGTCCAGAAAAACTACCGGGTTTTTTTTCATTGTTTTAATTGTAACACCCCGACTATTTGGTTAATTTATTTGTGCATTATTTAATTGTATTATGTGTACAATAGTTTTGAATACCTAATTAAAATGAGATTTTCGGGTTGATTATGTTAGTACATGCAGTATCATGTTACATTATTAAGAAGTTATAAAAAAATATTTGACTCGCATTAATTATGTATAATCTCAACCCCAATTGATAATTATATTTTAACTTGTATGACGTACAAGTTGTTATTGTAATTTAATAATTAATTAGTGGTCATCTTATATTGTGCTATTGATTTCATTATGAAAATATAATATTGATAATTTTGCCATTGGGCTAATAGGTGATAAACATATTTGACCAATTAATATTTTGTTGACTTTTTTGTATTTATAATATCTTAAATAAACAATACTACTAATATTATATTTAGTTTGACTAAGTCATATTCTGTTGACTATGTTGACTATTTGAGTGAATAATTTGATGTCTCATTGTTACTAATCAATATTTTGTAATTGGTACTTAATTTGTTGGATCAGTTTGAGTGAATAAAATGATTTGCTGGAAAATTAGTAATAACAGTATCCATTTCCTACCATTTTCCTTTCCGTTTCTTCGGTGTTCAATCATACCGAGAGAGACAGAGAGAGGGAGGAGTTTTCCGATTTTGAGGCAATTCGATTGATTCGTCACTGTAGAAGCTACGGGTTTGACTCAAGGATTATTATGGAAGGTTTTTAGCGGTGGAATTATCTTCTTTTGAGGTAAGAGAGACGATGCAATATCAATTCTGTATTAGTTTAATCACGTGTTTATCCCTAAAATATTTCTATTTGATTCGTGCTATTGTTATTGAAACGTATTTATTATAATCGGTATACCTTTGGTATTGATTTGACTTTTAAATTGTTTTGTGTTAATAATATTTTATTGGGTTTTGGGTTTCTGTTTGCATGTGAGTTTGTCCTGATTTCATATGGATCAATTTGTTAATTTGTATTTAATACATAGAAAATATGTGTATATGTATATTAATTTGTATGTGTTGTGGGGTGTAGGCATTTGTAATTAGGATAATAGTTATGATATGATAAGTAGTTTAATGATATATGGAGATTGAAGGTAAAGAAAAAAAAAAGAGGAAATAAAGAATTTATATAGGAAAAATGGAGTATTGAAGTAGCTAGGTTTGAGGTTGAAAAAGAATAATTTCGAAAATTACAATTTAGTCCATATAGTTTAGTTTTTAATAGAAAGCTTACCTTAGAGTTATTAATTCTCGGTATGGTCATGTGAATTTTAACAAAATGTTACAAACTTGAAATAGTCATAACTTACTCATTTTAAATCGGAATTAAGTGATTTAAAAGTAGAGATGTTAATAGGGTCGAAAACTGTAGGTACGAACCGAAACCGTTAGGGTTGAAATTTTAGATGGACCGTTTAGGAAACGAAACCGTTAGGGCCAGATCGAAAACCGTTAGGGTTGAATCGGAAGCCGACTTGCATACGGTTTAGTATAGTTAGTAATATACGGGATGGGTATAATACCGAAAATCGTTAGGGTTGGACCGATTAACAACTTTAATATAGTTAGTATAATGTACAGGACGCGTATAATACGCTGAAATAAGCGTACAAGCCTCGAAATTGGGAAAAAACCGTACAAGTGTAATCATTGGCTGGAAACCGCAGGTTTGAACCGAAACCGTTAGTTTTTTGACCGGACAACAGCGATAATCGACTAAACCGAACCTATTCTGGACCGGAGCCGTTAGGGCTGGACCGACTAACATCTCTATTCAAAAAGCCTAAATTGATTATTTTTCAGAGTACTATTGAATGGACTTAGTTTTAGAATCAGTTTGTGCGTGTATTTTGTGATATGATTAATAATCGCATATTGTAATTGTAGTGATAATAATTCATGCTCATTGTTAAAGATATGGTACTTGAAGTTGGTTCTTAGATCGTTTTATTGTGTTATATGCTTAGATGGAAGCGAGTTAGCTAGATGGGTGTTTGGATTGTCTCGGACTTGAGGTAAGAGTTCTTGTCAACCTAGTTACCAATCAATTCTTGATATTCGATACCTTTGATAATTGATATAGTTCTTACCAAGTTGAATTTGAGATTGTTATCGTTTCCTTGTTCACATTATTTGAAATCGATCATTCGTATTTGTTTTGATACTCCACCATTTACACTTTGAATTGTTACTATGTTACGATTTGATAGCGTCACAAGTTGACTGCTCCATCACCGGTTGTTGGTATTGTTATTGCGGCTCTTGGTCAAAGTGGCATCTGCAGTGGCACTTTGATAGTTGAGTTATTTGTTTTGCAGGTATGGGCATTTGGCCGGCTCAAGTGTTATGGAATTTGATTTGATATCATTGTTTATCATTACTGTTCATCCACTATTCGATAGAGAGATATAATTGTTTGGCTTTGTTTTTGCAGCTTTTGGTTTTGTTTCACATCTATTGTTAGCAGATCGATAAAGTCACTTTGATACAGTTTCGATACACTATCACATCCTTTAATTTAGCAGGTTCCTTACTGGGCAATTTGTGCTCACCCTTTCTCTTTTCTTCCTTCCAGGTGATAGTTAGAGGGAAGCTTGGTGTCTGGTTCGGGTTTTGCAGTTAGAAGTATTATAGTGTTGCATGAGTCAGCTCACCTTTGGACATTGTATTTTTGTCTATTTGTATAGTTTATAGTATAAAGTTTTGGAGGTTCGTGATTTTTTTGTGGGTTATCAACGGACTCTTTGGGTTGCTTTGTATGCAGAGGATAGTTGCTCTGATGTACTCGTATATAGTGGTATATATATATATATATATATATATATATATATATATATATATATATATATATATATATATATATATATATATATATATATATATATATGGTATTTTGGTCTATTTTGACAGGAACATTTTCCTTGATTTGGCTTTTGCTTTAGATTTGTGTTTGGTTTTGTTCTTCACCTATCGTGAGACGTGTAATCACGATCTCTGGGGTGTGAAATTAATATAGGATTTTAATGTTTTACTGTTCGGGTATTTTTAGGGTTTTAGTTTCCTTTTATTTAGGTTTTTTGTTCCTAAAGTTTAGGTTTAAAAGGTTCCTTTTTATTTAGGTTTCTTGTTCCTAAAATTTAGGTTTAAGAGTTTCCTTTTATTTAGTCTTCTTTTCCTACAAGAATTAGATTTTATTTTGTAAGCCTATATAAGGCATTATTAAACGGGCAATGCTAGAGCCACTCTCATTTTGCACCAAAATATGGGTACTTTATGACGTGACATACTCTCATTGGTTGTACATTTTGTGGGTCCCTCTACTCCAACCAATGAGAGTGTGCCACGTCATAGAGTACCCATATTTTTGTGCAAAATGAGAGTGACCCAAGCATTACCCTTATTAAACATTATTTAGGGAGTTTAATTTTGATTGATAAAAAATGAGTTGATTTTCTAGATAGAAAATTGTGTTCTTATTTGAGTGTTCTGGATTGGAAGCTCGGATTATAAACATCGTGGAATTTGTTGTTTATAATTGAATTCGACTTATCAGTTAGAGAATCATCCCAATTGTGGCATCATTCACAATTCCAAGGTTCGCGTCATCTCGAAGGCGTTGGGTGTAGACACCCCAATTTCGTACCTCTGATAT
This sequence comes from Codonopsis lanceolata, assembly GCA_013146195.2. NCBI lineage: Eukaryota > Viridiplantae > Streptophyta > Magnoliopsida > Asterales > Campanulaceae > Codonopsis > Codonopsis lanceolata. The sequence goes on along the minus strand of CM028383.1, from coordinate 43,360,225 downwards.
TTGACTCTGACATGTGATATCAAGAACTGCTTAAACTTAACAAATGTCAAGTTACAGGAGTCGAAAATGCGAAAGGCAAAACATGATGCGCAAAACAGTAAATTGCGAGGGGTGAAAGTGTCAAAACTGAACCTGGAATAGGGCCATGGCGCGGCCAAAAGGTTGCATTGGCGCCGTGCCATGCCATAGTGTATTCGACGCCCACTAAGCTACAGTGCCTCCGGAACTTAACGCATTATACAAGCTGTAAAGGCTGGAGTACCTGTTTGTTGAGCGCGTTGAGGGAATTTTTAATTCCCGATGAGTCCCTTCTTCCATCTATAAATAAGAGTGATGGGCTCCCTTCAGAGACACAAGATTGAGTCGCGAAGAAACTCTTAAAAATCTCTGCGTCGTCCTAACGTTGAGATAGTAGCGAGAGAAGTGAGATAGGAGTGTGTAGCCCACCAAAGCTTCCAAACCCTGTCCAAACTCTGCCAAAACACAAACCCACCGGTTAAAGGTGATCCCTAGCGTTTTAGTTAGGTATCCACCCTACTTCCTCGGCCCAAAATCCATAAAGTAAGCCGTTACTCTGCCCGAGTAATAGGCTGAAAAACACACAAAATAAGCCGTTATTCCGCCCAACCAAAAAGGCTTAAACCATCCGAAATAAGTCGTCATTCTACCCGAGTGAACGAGCCAAAATCATCCAGAATAAGCAGTCACTCTGCCCGAATCACAACAACAACAACAAAGACTCCCTCTCCCTGAAGGACAGCGAGCACACCGCGCTCTAAAATGTAATAGCCTTTAAGGGCGCTATTTTTTTTATAAAGTTACTTTTTAAATCCGGCCCAATGTAGTTAATATAAGCCGTTGTGCTGCCCGGATTAGATTAGAAAATATTATGTAAAAGAGCCATTATAATGACCAAATATTTTTAAATATATTTGTAATTATTGTAAGGAAATGGCTGCAAGTCCGTAAATAATGTAGCCACGGATGTATTTGTTTTTATTTCCTTGCCTTTTAATGCTTTATTTATTTGCTAAATAAATATAACAATAAGCATACTTTAGCCAAAAACCACTTTTGAGACCGAAAGGGCGAGTTGGGTGCCTAGTACCTTCCCAACTCGTAACTTAGCCTCCGAACCCGTTTTCTATCGCTGGTTTTCTTTTTCTGGTTTTGCTTTATTTTTGCCTTAAAATAAAGATGGCGACTCTAAAACTTTTTGGATCCAGTGGGGCCTCGCAGCACTCCTTTCTTGCACTTTTCCGTTTTCCCTTAAAAAAAGGAAAATGAGAATGAAAGGATGGTGTATTCCCATATCCTGGTATCCCCTAACCAAGGGATAACTTGATACGGGAAACCCAAAGCTCCCATAGTGATCCGAAATGGGCCATAAGGCTATTTTTAATAAAATCCATAGTGGGGGCGTCACAATATCCTTTTTTGCACTTTTCTATTTTCCCCTAAAAAAGGGAAAATGAGAATGAAAGGGTGATGCATTCACATATCCTGGTATCCCCTAAAAAAGGGATAACTTGATGCGGGGAACCCAAAGTTCCCATATTGGATCAAAAATCCACTAAAGGCAACCGAGACACATTCCACCGCGCTATCTTAGACAGCACTCCTCTCGCACTTTTGATTTCGTCTTCCCTTAGAAAAGGGAGGGTGGAACGAGAGCAGTGGATGTCCCGCATCCGCACGTACGCGCACCTTTATCCAATGGCGCGCGGGGCGCGGGCGCACCGTCCCGGGAACCCACATTGGGTCGCGGAGTCATTCATCCTAAAACCTTTCTAGGAGATCTTGGGTCCTCATAAACTTGTGTGTCGGTGCTGTGTGAGTCGAATAGAAAGGACTGAGATCTCACTCTCAGATCTGCTGTCGTGTCATTGGCCGTTGTTGTCTCACCCTGCTAGAGCCTAGAGGGACTGTAGTGTCGGACTGAGGGACTGAGGTGAGGTGAGGTGAGGGAGTCGACCCAATTGGGGGAGCAAATTGGGAATTGGGAATTTGGGAAAGGGAAAAAAAGATTCAAAGAGAGACTAAGAAGAGGAGAGGTCTTCACCCTTCATTTCGATTTCCGCCCCTGTTCACAACTTTAGCAAGGTATGTAGGTCTATTTAAATTTAAATTTTTGTTTCTTTTGTTTAAATAATATTCATAAAAAATTGTCTAGGTGTAATACCCCGTTAATTTTGGGTTAAAATATAAATTCTAGTTAATTAATATTATGTGTTTTGGACTTATTTAATTAACATTATAAATGTTTTGAGTTAATGTAATTATTTTGAACATATTTAGTAACCAATTAAATTAGATCGGGCTTGGCCCACTTTTGACTAAGACTTTAATTCTAATTTCTTATTTATATTACTTAATTAATTTCGACCCATTTAACTTTAGGATTTCGATTTAGGGTTGGAAAACCTAGTAGGGTTTTATATAAATAAGTTTGAGAAGAGGAGACGGAAGGATTGGAAAAGAACAATACGCATAACAGTAGAGAGAAAAAGAAAAAAAAGTCAACAAACATTGTGAGAGAATATTATTAGAATTTTAATTGTTAGTAACTTTTGTTACATGAACATCGATTCAGACAAGAGGAGTTAGAAATTCGATCGCGGTTGAGATTTTGCTATTTGTGACTTACACTAAGCAGGTAAGAGATTATACCTCTTTTATGTCTCAAATATTTTATGTATCGTTCGTTAGGTTTTCATTACTCATTTGATATTGATGTTTCTTGAAACGTACGCCAACTTTAAATCGGTAATTGAATTTGAACTTCGTTGCTTACACTTCATTTGAACTCTTGATTTGATTCTCTGTAAATTCTCACATAATTATTGAACTTCATGTGAGATGTCTTTTTATATGAAAAGTATGATTTTTGCGATGCCTGATTTTGTAATAACATTTGATTACTTGAAATTCTACCATGATCACTAAGTTGAGTTAATGACACTATGAATTATGAGGCTTATGAACGCCACTTGGCCCGTAGTGCGGTTATCCAGATATACCAATCACTATGAACTATGAACTATGATTTATAAACTGCTTATATGATCATGAGATTCTGTGAGTGATCAGTTGTTCTTAGTCGGTATGGGACGGTTGTTTGCAATTGGTTACTCGAGTCTACTTGTTACATTGTTACCTTTCACTTGGAATCCTGAGTATATATATATGAGTAGTCCGTTGCCTTCAATCGGTTTGGGACGGTTGATGGTAGTGGGCTACTCAAGTCATTTGTTGAATACTTATCTTTCTTTGGATTTCCGATTTTATGTTTGACATTTGATAGTTGCTTCCGCTTATCGATTTTTTAACAATGAATTTTGAACACTTGATCCATCTTTGATTTTATTATGGTCAACTCCTCCTTAGTAAACGGAGGGGTTGTATATGAACTTACTGAGAATTTGTCGCTCACCCCTTCATTATCTTTTCTCTCATGTAATGAGTAAGATCCATTAGAGAATTTTGGCTCGAGTAGACCAAGATGGCGATTCCGAGATTTCTAGATTTGGACTTTTATTTAATTACATGACAGTACATTTATTAAAAATGGTTGACATTTATTTAGTATGGAATTTTGTAATACATTTAAAGGATGCATTAAGGTTATTTATGATGAGTTCGAGAATATTTATGATTTAAGTTATGATTGTTGATGACGTGGCCAAATTGTAGGAACACGTTGTCAGTACCGAGTTTGGGGCGTTACATAGATTTGTAACGCACTGAGCCCGATCCGCTACGTGTAGCCCACACAATGGCCCACTGAGCATGCAACACCTTGGGTCATCAGGCCCACCACAAGCCGACTCAAAAGTTCATGAATGATGTTAGTGCTTAGTAGTATAATATGACCACCATATAAATTGCACACAATTCTCACACCTACCCGATGTGGGATGAAGGCATTCCACCAGGTGACCCACCATGTCTCCTGAAAAACACTGCTAAGAATACATGAGGTAGTCAAGTGTAAGTCTAGTTAAAACTTTAGAGGTGTCGAGTGCAATTGTTCATTGTTAATGTACCTTTCTGTCTAGTTGTAATACAAGTCAGTTAGGAAAAGGAATCTGTTTTGATATATACAGATTTGGGGCAAAACAATGTATGTGACTTGGACGAAATAAGAAAGATCCAGTATTCTCTCTCTTCTCTCAAATCTCTCAATGTTCAATTTCAGCTATGTTTGGTATCACGTTTTGATTTCATCATTATAAAATATTGTATCAACACCGAAAATCGAGCGAAAATCTACATGTTTTCCGCTAAAAATATAAAACTAAGTTGGTTTGAAATAGTGAAATAAAACAAATTATGAAAATAACGTTTTGAAAATGTATCCAAACTTTGTAAGATTTTAAACCGATTTCAAGATATCATTGAGAGTCTATTTCATCGATTTTTTAAAAGGGATTTAAATAGAAGAAACTCCATGGACCACAATGGCGCTGATAAGGAAAATGAAGAACAAACACATGAAGAGGAAGAGGAAGAGGAAAATGAAGAGGATGAGTACGACATTGATATTTCCATACTTCAACTCCATCAGTTACATCCCTTGTTTCTTCATTCGAATGATCACCCAGTATGGTTTTGATCTCTCAAATTCTTACTGATACAGTAAATTTTAATCAATGGAAAAGATCTGTTGTTATTGCTCTATCAGCTAAGAATAAATTAGGATTGGTCAATGGTAGTAATAAGAAACCTACAATAAGGTCAAAATATCTAAATCAATGGGAAAGATGCAATCACATGGTAATTTTGTGGTTGTTTAATGTCCTTTCTCCAGAAATCAAAGCTAGTGTGGTTTACCTTTCTCTGCTAGAGCCATTTGGGAAGACTTAAACATAAGATTTTCTAACAACAATTTACCAAAAGTCTTTCAGATTAGGAAAAATTTGATAGATTGTGTTCAGGGAAGTCTGACTATTTCTGCTTACTTCACCAAATTTAGAGCAATGTGGGATGAGTTGCTTAGTCATACTAGTCTACCCAAATGTACTTGTAACAACTGCACTTGTGGAGTTTCACAAAAACAAATGGATTATGAGCATGGGCAAATGCTAATCCAATTCTTGATGAGTTTGAATGATTCCTATACTGCCATTAGAGGTCAGATTATGCTAATGTCTCCTTTCCCTAGTATGACCAAGGCTGAAAACATCTTGGTTCAAGAAGAGAGTCAAAGAAGACATAGCACTGGAACTATGAATATGGAAGATATATCTGCAGCCTTAATGAGTAAAATCAATCACAAACCCTTTAAGAGAAGAAAAGCCAACAATACTGGGAGTGGTCAGAAAGGGTTTAATGCAAGGAGGTTCATCTCACAAAAAAAAGCTTTGGTGTGATTATTGTCATGGTGAGACCCATGTCAAGGACAAATGTTTTTTTCTTCATGGATATCCAGAGTGGCATGCTTTGTATGGGAACAAGCCAGACACATCTAAGATGCCCAAGAACAGACCAAACATTGTTGCAAATATGACATTTGACGGACATGGGACTGGTGCAAATTTTCAAGGTTTCACACCTGCTTAGTGCCAGCAGCTGCTGTCTTTGATCTCGAACAATAATACAGGAATGGCTAGCCTAGAATCTCACATAGCTAGTAAGATTACTAGCAAATCTAGTGTTGTTAACCCTAAATGTTTTTTAAGTCATGGTCATAACACCAATGAATGGATTGTTGACACTGGTGCCACTGATCATATTACAACCCGTTTTGATCTTCTTCTAAATCCTGTTATTGTAGATTTGCCTATCTACCTTCCCAATGGTTATGTCTCTAAAATTACCCATAAGGGCATTATTCAGCTCACAGAAGACATTGCCCTCCTTAATGTCTTATATGTGCCCTCTTTTCAATATAACTTGTTATCAGGTAGTAAGCTTGCTCTTGAAAATAAGATCACATTGGTGTTCTCTTCCTCCATGTGTGTTCTGCAGGACCAGGATCTCAAGAAGATCAAGGGGACTGGTAAAATCATTGATGGGTTGTATGTGTTGTGCACTTCAAGCAATTATTCCAAGTGTTCCTCTTCTACTACTTGTAATAGTTCTAAGTCTTCTAGTTTTGTTCCTAGTAGTAAGGTCACATAAAGTATGTTATGGCACTTGAGGTTGGGTCATGCACCTCTTCCTTCCTTGAAACATTTAAACATTTGTAATATTGATAAAAATACTACAACTTCTCCATGTGATGTATGTCAATTTTTCAGACAAACAAGACAATCATTTCCTGTTAGTCATTCTCATTCAGATACATTGTTTGCCCTTCTTCACTGTGATTGTAGTGACCCTACAGACATAAAACTTACAATGGCTATAATTCCTTCTTGACAATTGTCGAGGATAAATCCAGGACAACTTGGACCTTTCTCCTCAACTCCAAAACTCAAGTTTGTACTTATCTTACCAATTTTCTCTCCTTTATTAAAACTCAATATAATGCCACTGTTAATGAGGTTAGATATGATATTGGGACATAATTCTTCAATGAATCTGTGTCTCCTCATCTGACTCCCTAGGTATAACACATCAAAGTTCTTGTGTTGCTACACCTCAGGAAAATGGCAGAGCTGAGAGAAAGCACAGATATTTGCTTGAGTTGGCCAGGGCTCTTAGATTTCAGTCTCATCTTCAGATTGCCTTCTAACAACTACTTATCTGATCAATAGGTTGCCTAGCTCCATTCTTTAGTTTCAAACTCCTTATGAAGTTCTACTTGACCACACTCCTTCTTATTCTTATCTCAAAGTGTTTGTCTGTTTATGTTATGCCTCTACTCTCAGCCATAATAGAGAGAAGTTTGGTTCAAGGGCCAGAAAATGTGTTTTTATGGGGTATCCTTTTGGCAAAAAGGCTTACAAACTCTTTGACCTTCAAACCAAACAAGTCTTCTACAACAAGGATGTTGTATTCCATGAGTCCTACTTTCCATTCTCTAGACCTCCTACTGATCAATGCCCTGCCATGCCCACCGATTCTTTTCAGCCTGCTCTGGATGAGGACCTTTTTCCTCCTACATTCACTACATCTGAATCTTCCTCAAGAACACTCCCTACATCTGAATCTATTTCATCTTCATCTGATTTTTCCTCTCAGTCTTCTCCTGCACATGAACCTCTTCCTACTAGGCCTCTTAGAACAAAAACCATTCCCTCTAAGTATAAAGATTATACAAGTCTACCTTTCTTACAACCTGTCCATTCTATCCACAATGTTATGTCATACACACATCTCTCTCCTGCTTACCAGTCCTTCATAGCTAATATTGACACTATTGTTGAGCCTAAAACCTATAATCAGGCTGTTCAACATCCTCATTGGTGCAAAGCCATGGCTTCTGAATTGGAGGCTCTAGAAAGAAACAAAACTTGGGTATTGGCATATCTACCTACTGGAAAAAGAACTCTAGGGTATAAATGGATATATAAAGTGAAATACAAACCTGATGGCACTATAGGGATTAGATTTCTTTGAGACATTTTCCCCATTGGCAAAAATGACAACTGTTAGAGTTTTACTTGCATTCTTGCTATGAATAATCGCGGCCACGTGCATCAGATGGATGTTTCTAATGCCTTTCTTCATGGGGATCTCCATGAAGAGGTCTACATGGCACTCCCTCCTAGTTATAGTCCTCCTTCATCTGGCTCTAACACCCCAGTGTGTAAACTTATTAACTCTCTTTATGGCTTGAAGCAAGCACCCAGGCAGTGGTTTCATAAATTTTCCTATGCATTGAAGTCTTTTGGCTATGTCCAGAGTGCTTGTGATCATACATTGTTCATTAAGACCTCCAGTGGATCATTCACTACTCTTCTGGTAAACGTTGATGATATTGTCATCTCAGGTTCTTCTTCTCAAGCTATTACAGATCTACAGGCTTTTCTTTATACTCAGTTTATAATTAGAGATTTAGGGTAGCTGAAATACTTTCTTGGTCTTGAGTTAGCTATAAATTCCTCTGGGATTTGTCTACACCAAAGGAAGTTTGCTCTAAATATCATAAAGGAGACATGTTTAACTAATGCCAAATGTTCTTCTCTACCTATTGTTGCAGCATGTTTAGTATTTTCGCCGAGAGATAGTATATATCTCTTTAGCTTGTTCAATAGTTTGAGCTCGTTAGCTCGGGCTCAACTTTATTATTTGCTTCCGCAGGTTGTTATTATGTTTGGAATCGTCGTTATGGCTTTGCCTTTATGTGCTTAGTTACGTTTGCACAACCTTGAGATTCTGTATTGGGGTCCGGGTCGGGTCATCACAAGCTTTATGTCCTATTACTACTCGCATTTCATCTCTCAGTTCTTATAACGCCTCGAGCCCAAAAGTCAGGTCTACTACTTATGGCCCATACACTGGCCCACTAAACACTGTCATCTGGGTCATCCAAGACTTGTTCAACTATTCTAGTAATTAAAACAAATAATAAAAGGTAGTGATATTTGGTTTTACTAAACTAAATTAACTAGAAAACAATAAAATAAACTAATTAACAAAGAAGATCAAATTGAGATAAATCAAGGTTTGGAAAGGCCTAGGAATTAGATTCACTTGTATATCCACCGTATGTCCCTGCAAATAATGTAACAATCAATGTCAATGATCCGTTCACATATGTAAATATTAGTATGCTTTGGTCACGGTTTGCAATCTTAGTATTCCTAACAAATTATACTTTCTTGATCCGTCCATATACTCCCTCCGGACCTATATATAAGCAAAAAATATCAAATTTTGGTGGACTTAAATATAAGCAAAAATCACCATATTAACTCTACTCACAACTTCCAAGAAGTTTGGTACCAAAAATACCCCTTGTTAATTCTTTTGTTTTTCAAGATGTGTGCACATTGCCTATACACAAAGAACCACTAATTATAAAAGGAGTCATAATGAATTGATGACAATGAGTTAATATTGCATTAATTGTCATCAGTTTTGAGTGAGATACTTAAGGGTATTTTAGTAAATATACTTTTGTTTTATATAAAATCAAGACAATTTAACTAATTTAACTCACTTTCTTAATCTGTGTGAAATTGGTTAGTTTTGCTTATATATAGGTTCGGAGGGAGTAATTGCTAAGAATTCATTAAGCATTCGAAGAACAATTGAGCTTAAATCATATCTTAACACTATCATGAATAAAAAAGATTTAATTATCCAAAAGATGTCAAACTTATAACTTATACACTTTGGTCATGCAATTCATTATACCTCAATAATCTAAGCAGTTGTAGATACATCTCGCATAAACACCTAAAATAAATTAGCTAATTATGCTCTTGTGAAACAAAATAATTGATTGCATAAATATAAATTAGAACATAATGTTTCAATACAAGTTACCTCACCGTTTTTTGAAGAATTTTTTTCTTTGTAGACAAAGAAGACATCTCTCCTAAATCTAACCTAAAAGAAGTATATTTATATCTAACTAATGTACAATAACTAAGGAAAAAGAGGTACAAAACAATTAAGCACACAAAAGGAACCAAAGTGCCAACAACTTGGAAAGAAACATGCGGCTGCTAGCCTAATTGTAGGGTTAAATCAGATTTTCAGCTTTCAGCCTTCAACTTTCCAAGATTTTCACTCTGACTCCTCAAGTCTTTAATTCCGTATAAATTGCTTCTATTTTGCATACTTGAGCCCCAAGTCCCTGAAACTATGAAACAAAACTAAAACACATATTAGACAACAAAATTTCCGAGAAATAGCAAAGTTTAGGTAAGATAAATACCCAATAAATGAGTAAAATACTCATCTATCAACAACTAAGGGTTCACATCCAGTAGCTCACCTCCATAGGCTGACTCTCAAACCTACACAAAAAGATTGAATTTTTTTTTGAACATCCATCCAACATGAAAGAATTAGTTAAGCACCAACCTCGCTGGAAGGCGCTTTGTCTACATGCAGTAAAATTGTTTCCTTGTTGGACTCAAATACCCTTCCTGAATTGGGAAGGGCCAAGTAGTCTACATTCACCACAGCAGTATTATCTTGTTATTAGCCTTTGTTAGTACAGATTTTACACCACTTTCGAGTTGATCTAGTACTCCACCTTGGAGTACATTGGCTAGAGGACCAAGTCTCTTGAACCAGGCCTCCAACGGTGAAGGCTTGCAGCAGTATGTAATGGGTCAAGTCTTTATCTGAGAAAGTGAGAATATCCATTCACATTCATGTTCACAATGATGGCTTTTTATTCTTATAATTCCTTAAAATCAAAGAAAACATAAAAAAGAAATGAACCATTATGTCTGTGGAATGAAATCGTGTTTTTGTTTGGGTGCAAACAAGGAACGGTTAAGGGGATCAAAGTTAAATTCAATAATTTTACAAGTCAATATTTTAATGGAAAAAGATAGTAATTTAACCAAAAGGATCCAACATATACACCTAAATAAAATCATCTATTTGCCATTACGGAGACCGAAAATTTGAAGTAGGAGGGTGGAAGAATGATGCCTGTCATTTCTCAGTCGAGGACTCGTCATCATTGCTGCATTTTCCTACTAAAGTCTGTCGATCACCCTTCTCCGTCACCTCAGATCCGGTAATTTCCCACCTTCTGTTTTGCTGTATGTCCATTAAACTTTCAGGAATTCCTCCAGCACTGCTAATCATGATATAGCCCCCAAATCATTGACTAGTGCCAAAATACCGGTGAAGCAATTCCTTGGATGGATTGTCTAATTGATCATTTGCTAACAAATTGATGAACAATTGTGCCGTGCTTGCATCTGCCGAGAAACCATCACCTTGCATTTTTTCATGAAGTTGAATTGCCGTTGATATATCACCAATTCGGATAAATCCCATAATAATGGTATTGTAAGTACAATCATCAGGCAAGCAGCCAGTTTCCTTCATTTTAAGGAGCAACTTATTTGCTTCAGTAAGCTTACCTCCCTTACAAAATCCATTCATCATCATATTATAGGTAATTAGATTGGGTTTTAAGCCTCTAGCACAGAGATTACAAAAGAGTTTCTTTGCAGCATCAGGCTTCCCAGCTTTCCACATCGCGTCAATGAATAAATTGCAAGTATAGATATTAGGAACTATCCCACTGCTTTCCATAGTTTTTAACAACGCAAGTGCCTCGTTAAGTCTATTGTCTTTGCACAGAGAATCTAACAAAGTATTGTAAGTGATGACATTTGGATTTTGACCACGGGTTCCCATTTCATCGAGAAGCGTAAGAGCATCCCTAATCCTACCGATTCGGCACAATCCACCAATAATAGTGCTGTGTGTAACAACATTAGGAACCAATCCTCTACGAGCCATTTCTTTAACGAGATTCATTGCTTCATTTATCATCTCTTTCTTACAGTACCCATGAATTAAGATGGTGTAACTGAAAACATTAGGTTCAACGCCCCGGCTAATCATCACATCAAGTAATTTTGCAGCTTGAGTAACTTTGCCAATCAGACAATAACCATCCATAAGTGAACTGTAGGTGACAGTATTGGGCACCTCACCTCTTTGGATCATCAGCTCAAGCACATCATGCGCTTCTGCAACCAACCCTTCTTTGCATTGTGCATCGATTATAATGCTATACATGCGTACATCTGGAGAGATGTTATTGACCTTCATTTCGTGCAACACCCTCTCAACTTCTTCCCACCGACCATAATCACATAAACCTTGAATCAAGCAAGTGTAAGTAACAACATTAGGCGGGATTCCCCTTTCAGTCATTTCTGAAAAGATCTGTTGAGCGTCGGTAGTCCGTCCATCCTTGCAAAGGCTGTCAATGACTGTGCTGTATTGAACTATGTCAGGTTTGCAAGTCTCATGCATCTCCATCTTACGAAGTAAAGCAAGGGCAGCATCAGTGTTACCCGATTTGCACAACCCATTAATAACAGTTCCATAAGTAATTATGTCTGGCTGAAAACCTCTGTCCAAAAGTTCATGAATCAACTTAAGTGCCCGTGGGAGGTTACCAACAGAGCAAAGCCCCCTTATGAGAGTAGTGAAAGTAACAGAAGTTGGTTCAAAACCTAGTTTCATGATTTTACCCAGCACGGAGAAAGCGAAATCCACCCTCCCCAGGTGGCAAAAACAGTTTATTGCGATGTTAAAGGTGTAAATGTTAGGATTGACCAACGGATTGAGTCCTAAAAGGCGGAATTGACGAATTAGAGAAATGGGGGCAGAATAATGTTTCATCTTAGTAATTGAAGATAAGATATTGTTGAATTGATGGATGGGGGGCAGAGGATGGGAGCGAGACATCTGATGGAACAAAGCTATAAGGTCATCGAAACTAGGAGGAGGAAGAGGGTTGGGATTTGCAGGAAAAGAATGAAAGAAATTAGTACCTTTGATATTGTTGGCTATGGCGGAAGAAATCCGTATCTTCTTCTTCTTCTTCAGATCTCCGACAACTGCATTAACATTAATTCCCCTCATTCTCACTAACTCTCAGTCTCACTATCTTCCTTTGTCTTTGTTACAAATAATAGGCGCATATGTTATTGACTATTGAGAACATCGGTAGGAGCAATAGATTTAATTAATTTTTTGGTCCCTTGACTTTATGAAATTCATTTATTTGGTCCCACTACTAAATAATTAATTCGTTTTGTCCTACATGTTGTTGATGAAAGTTAACCAATCCAGTCATTTCACACATTCGATCCAACTAAAGTTTTTCATTCTTTCACACATTTCATCAAACACTTAGTATGCTATTTTTTTTTCCAACCTTAGAGTGATTAAAGTTAACCTACCCGGCCATTTCACACAATCCAACTTAGGGATTTGAATCCCTAAGCACCAAGGTTCATGAAATTGGCTCCCATTTTTGCATATAAATAGAGCAAGACTTATTCTGCAATGATAAAATTTGTAGAAAAAATATCTACATCAACCTTACACAAGCATTCATTTAAAGTTCACAAATAAACACAATTATTTACATCAACCTCAAAGAAGCATTCATTTAGGAACATAAGCCTAAAAGTACCATTTGGACTCAAAATGTCATATACAACAACCAGAACAACAATTAACACAACCCACAACTTGATATTCCAATTGAACCTAACTTGAGATTTCAGCAATGCAATTTCCATTTCTTTCATTATCAATTATGATTCAAGCATCTTCACCTCCTATTTAGTGCCATTTTCCTCTTTTTTTTATCTTGTGCAATTTCATTTTCAACATTGGTCAACTTCTCATTCTATTCATCTTCGCTTATTCTTGTTCCATCATTTACCCATTCAAAAAATCAACAACCCTTGCAGTTTTCTACATTAAACACAAACACAAATATTACACTGTCAAGAATATTTTCAGCAATATAATTTCCACCCAATTATACACTTACTTACACTATAATTTTCATATCCATAGATGAGCTTGCTATAGTTAATATCAGTTCGTGAGGTCTTCAATGGAGCTGGAGCATTGCACTTACACATGATCTTGTGTGTGATTGAGTAGTGGATGACTGACGCCAAAAACGGTGTGAAATAAGGAGGAAATACAAGTGAAACGTTAAAATGGGATAAACACTTGCTACATTTATGAATCCACCGAAGATAACGAGTAAAAAAAGAAGAAATCATTCTTCTATAAAATGTGAAAGGCTCAAATATACTCCAAATCTATGTCTTTACCCCCCTCACATATAGAGGTTTATATAGGCTAGAATGGAACATGCATCCATTCATTTGGAAAAGACACATGAACCATGAACCTAGAGAATTCATGAATGGGGAAATATGAAAAGTTGGAACATTACAAACAAAATACAAAGGACTTATCCAAATAAAAAAAAGATGATTTGAACTTGTATAGCTACTAGGGATGATGAACTTCCAGCCTTGTCCATTGGAGAAGAAATCGAGAGGAGAGATCAAAGAAAGATGAAAAATAGACTGCAAAAATTGTGTTCAGACTACCCGGACACCTCGTATGAAAATGCCTTATCTTACTCCACATGGCTCGAAACGACAAACCATTTTTTTCCTTTAAACTAGACTAGTATATCTTTCCATCCTAAATTTTTTAGTGTCTTGGCAAACATATGATTTTATTTTTAGGACGTTAGTGAAATCTTTGAAAATATGTTGAAAAATATTTAAGTGTCTTGTTAAACATACGAAAAAATGTTACGGGAAATAATTGATGAATGAACACGTACAAAAATGTATATTCTATCCATCCTAAAATTAATATCCTTATGGATTATACACCGATTTTTAGAAAATGACTTTAAATAATTTTCCTTCAGTAACCTCTAATTTATCACTAAGTAGTGATGCATCTGTGCGTTGCACGATTTTTATATGAGTGTAAAATCATATACTCAATTAAAGTTGAATAATACACAATTAAAAATTTTAATATGAATAAAATAAACAATAAAATTAAAGATAGAAAATCACATAAATTTTAAAAAGTTAGTATAAATTTTGAAATGCTTCTTTATATATAACATATGTCGTTCGTTTAACATGTGCGACTATAACAACTATCCTAACTATCACTATCACATAACAAAATTCAAAGGCCCTTATAATTAGTAACGCTAGACAAAGCAACACATGTGGCGACTTGTCGTGATCCAAAGGTTGCTTGTGTAAAAAAGATTATACACATCTGGTGGATGAAAATTAATCCTTTCCGAATTTGCTTTGTTTTTACTTGACTAAATTTAAATTTTAACACATTGAATTGTGTTTTAATTTTGACACATATTGAGCTATGTTTTAATTTTAATGTTTCCAAAAGTTCTACTCCGTCCGTTCCACCCAAAAAGTCAACGTTTAAAAAGTCAAATAATTATAAGATATATTAATGTCATTAGAGTTGCTCATAATTACAAAAATATTTAAACACAACTAATATGATAAAAACACAAATAGGGTAAAGATAAAAGATTTTGGAAATTGTAAACATATTTTTTAAAGTACTCATTATGTGAAATATTCCAAAAAATATATAGTGGACTATTTGCTTAGAACAAATTGAGTATTGAGTTTATTTGAATTATTGCTACACAATATTAGAATTAGCTGTTAGGAAAACACGTTTGTATAACTCTAAGTTAGCTGTCAACTTATGATGGAGGTCTCGTCGAACTGCATGCCATCCATCTTGAGTTAACCCAAGTGCGGCGGCAACCGAGCGATAACCGCAATGTCCATCTGCTTTAACATCATTTGTCTCCGCAATAAAATTGACAAACTGTGATGGGAGTAGGTCAACGAAACGAATCGCAGAGTTGAGTTTCAATCGTTGCTGCGTAACCTATTGAACGAAGACGAATTAAGCATGAATTTAGCATTTTTTTTGTAATTGTAAAGATCTAGTAAATAACAAAAACACATTAATTGAAATTACCGGTATCTTTCGCCTAGTAGTCGATGGGCGAACCTCGTACGTCACTTGTTCTCGCGGCGAGTAACTGTCTTCCATCGACTCGATATACTCAAACCTACTCGGATCATGTTTTGTTGATTTGTCAATTTTAGCCTTTTTTTTTTTTTTTGAAGCTGACCACGAATAACTTCCAAAACCTGAGGCTCAATCAGTGATGTAATTGATGGTTTCACAAACTCTCTAGCTCTCTTCAACAGTGTCAACCTATCTGAGTCGGTTGAGGCATTGTTGTATATAGAATGAATTTCTTCAACTGTGTTTTTCCATGCACAATCCATTTCACCCTGAATTCCATCACCTTCGCCCTTAACCGGTAACATATCCAACTTTCTCCAAAAACAATCAACTTGGTTAAGGGGAATTGGCCTACCCAATTTGACAAGCTCAGCCCTCTCATGCGCACATGGCAAACCACACATCTTTCTCGGTACACAACCACACAACAAAGAATCGACAAGTATCTTTGCCAACCACAGATTCTACTTCATAAATTTTATTCAACGTTTGTATGGATACCATGCCTCGCAGATCCATGTATATAGTGATTTGAATTTGTGCATGACTACGTTTCTGCTCTTCTCAAATGAGTGTTTGATTGCGATGTGAAAAGTCTCAATAAGAGTGTGAATTTGTCGCCAACAAGTCTCAAAATTACATTGGCTCGATCCAAGTTGCCTTTTCAATGACGCATGTTGACTTTCCGCTCTGAAAGTACAAACAATATTCAGTAATTTGAAGTACGTATGTAACAAATAAACGAAAACAATTAATACCTTCTTGTAGAGGTATTGTCATAATGCATGACGGTATTTGTCCAACATGACACAAATCTTTCTTTGTAGGGCTCAATCCATTGATACATCACATAGTTGATGGCACTTGGATAATCTTTGAACTCAGACTGCAGTCTTCCCAAATAGTCATTATCTTGCGACTCAGTATCAGACTTTACCAACAAATTCCAAAACATATTAAGCGAATCTCACTTTTCTTTAGTCGTTAAGATTTTCCTACAATTTGCCAAAACATTCTTATTGATGTGCCATCGACAAAAGGAAATGTCTCGAGGTAGAAAACGTTATCTCAATTGCATTCATTAAAGTTATTTCTCTATCAGTAATGATCACATTAGGCATGCTCCATTGGTCCATCAATGATTTCAAGCATGTGCACACCCACTTATAGTTGTCTGCGCTTTCTCATTCTCTAAATAAGCATTACTCGCAATTAAAAAGTTATATTTGTAGACGTCACACCAACAATCTCCAACAAAGGTAACTTGTACCTATTTGTCTAGTACGTGCAATCCATTAATATGACTTTCGGAAAGGCACGCAATAAATCAACACTTCCTAGGTGAGCGAAGAACAAATCCTTCACAGTGTTCGTCTTCTCGCACCGTCGATGATGATGGACATATCCATGCTTCTCTAACATAAACATAAGCTGCTGCATTTGTGATCGACCTTCACACTCAATAACTCTATTCTTCAAACGTGCATTATAGACCATCGTCCTTATTGTAGATCTATTTTCTTGAAATTTTTCTTTCAAGCGCGCCGAAATGTCCTTTGGTCTACTATTAGCGTGTGTCATATCAACCACATATTCCTCCTCAACTTTTGATAATCGACCGACATATGAATGACCTTCTTTGTACACTCCAAGTTCATGATTGTGGTCACCGCACTTTACAACCAATGATCATTCTCCAACTGACACTTCTCTGCCCCTCAAACTAAATGGACAACCAAGCTTCTTAGATCTGGTTTCTTTCCGATCTTTCTTTCCACTTTGATTTTCATCATTTGCTTGTGATTTCTTGCGTCCAATGTAATGACCAACACGTTCACAAGTCATTAATACACGGGGCTTTTTCTTACCCGTACCACTGTCCGACCTCCTAACTATTATTACCATTTCAAGCTCATTCCCCCTAGCACGTACCCAATCAATCAACATTTGGCGAGATGAAAAGAGTTCATGCGTCATGAATACATCGGTGTAATCTGCCACAATATCTTGAATAGGAACTATCGCATTATTTTCAACTTCAACAATCTCATTATTAGCAGGACCATCAACACTAGGATTAGTTGACAACGTGTTTGAATCCTGTCACCAAATACAATAACCCATCAAAAACACAAGCTCCTTTAGTTTTTTTTAAACTGTTCGGTAAGGTCTGGTGGAACATTTACAAAATGTTCAGCAGGGGCAAATTGAACAAATTCCAAATGTTCGATTAGTGGGGTCCGAACAGTTTGGAACTAGAAGAACATTTTTTAAAAATGTTCGATTATCTCCAACCGAACAATTCAAAAATGTCTGGTTGACACAAGGCGAACATTTACAAAATGTTCGGTTGGGCACATCCGAACAGTTTGGAACTAGAAGAACATTTCAAAAATATTCGGCGAATCCCAACCGAACATTTCAAAATTGTTCGATTGCCACCAGCCGAACAATTCAAAAATGTTCGGTTGGTTGTAGCAAAACATTTAAAAAAATGTTCTGATCTTCAGTACCGAACCGTTTACGATGAGGACTTATTTTTTAAGAAGAAAAAAAAAGATTTTTTTACACAAATTTAAGCAAAACAACGTTTTAAATGCTTACCACAAAAGTCATAATGGCTTGTTTTTCATCCATGCTTGATATCTTCACACCCAATGTTGAAGCCTTAGGCTTTTTTTTTTGGAAATTAAAGGTTTTTGGAAGGTGATTTCTTCACAACAAAAGAAGAGGTAAATGAAGGAGAACAAAATATTGTGTTAGTAAAGATATTTAGTTGATGAAGAAAAAGGGTTTGAAGAAGAATGTATTTAGAAGACTTAAGGATTGATAGGGAAAAAGATGAAGAATGAGAATGAAGGGGATGAAGAAAATGAAGTTGGGAAGAAAGTGTATATTTCTTTTGGGGTGGGGGTTTACTTAGAGGTTGTTTGTTTTAGAAAAATAGGATGGGGGTCTACTTATAAGTTTAAAGGGTATAATTGTCTTTAGACTTGAGGGTATTTTTGTCATAAAGAAAAAAATTGGAATGGAGGGTCAACTTGGAGGAATTGAGGGGTCAGATTAGCGCAACCCTTTTATAAGTTTCTTTTAGGCAAAACACACAAATGAGCCACCCAACTTTCCCACTTTTTTCAATTTGGCCACCAAAAGTTTGAAATATCTATTTGGGCCATCCAACTTTAGTCTTGTTGCAAGGGAGCCCATTTTTTGGATGGACGTTAGATTTAACCGTTAATTTATGTCAAATATCTACTTTGCCCTTCTAAATACAATTTTTTGCCTATTAGAAATCTAAAGGGGTCTAACTGAAAACACGAACAAAAAGAAAGAACAATTTTAATTAAAAAGGGTCATACTGTAAATAACAGAACTTTGGGGTTACATGTTTGGGTCAATAATGTTCATCTTCATCTCCTTCATCTTCATCTTCTCTAATCAAGGGGGAAAAAAATCCTAGAGCTCAGAAAAAATAAAATAAAAAAAAATTAGAGAGATAGAGTTCATTTTCAAGTGGTTACACATCTGTTCATACAAATAAAACCCAGATATTCCTTGTTCTTTGTCCCAAACAAAACCCAGATATTCCTCCTCATCATGTTCATCCCCACTATCTCTCCATCGAATCCATTTCGCCCCACCTCTTTCAATCCCCCACCATTTCTCCGCCACTCGCCACCACCGTTCCCAACCTCCCCTCTCCTTAAATCACGCTACATGTAGTGCCAGTACCTCTTCTTCTTTCTTTCGACTCCATCTCTCTTCTAAACCCTCTATTCAAACCATCCTTAAAACAAGTCACTTGCCTGAATATGAAGATGGAGGTGGAGGTGTTGACTGAAGATGAAGATGTTGATCAGAGAAAAGAAGAGATGGTGTGACTGTGGATGGAGCAGGACCTTTTCTATTATACTTTTGATATTGAAGATCGAAGGGAGACAGCAGGACTGAAGACGGTGACTATGGCAGATTTGGGGGGAGGGGCGCTGTAGAAGAAAAAGATAACCGGAGAGGGAGCTTGCAGGGAGATTGCCATAACCAGATCTGGCCAGAAGCGAAGAAGGAAGGCCATCGCTTTTGTTGGCGTCAGCAATGGAGAATGGCGGTTGGGCGGAGGTGACGCTAAAACAAGGGTGGCTGGATTGAGTTGGTGATAGGGGTGATGGAGATTGGGGATAGAGATGGTGGGTTGGGGATGTTTCTAACCGGTGGAGATGAAATTGAAGAATGATTCACTGGCAATGGAGAATCTGACTATTGAATTTGAGGGAGGGGTTTGCTTGGTCGCCATGGAAAGAGATGGAGGATGCGAAGCTCAGTCTGAATTTGGGAGAGTGATCTCAGTGTTGAGGGAATTTTGTTGGGTTTCCTGGAGAGTGATAAACTGAGAAGGAGGCGGATTGAAATGAGAGAGAGAGAAAAAAAATTAGTAGGTGTTGCGGGTGGTAGCATCTTCATCTTCTCCGAATTTTTTTGAATTTATTTTTTCTGGGTTATAGGATTTTTTTTTCACTGAAGATGAAGATGCACATTGTTGACCCAAATATGTAACCCCAAAGTTCTATTATTTACGATTTGACTCCTTTTTAATTATAATTGTTCTTTCTTTTTGTTTGTGTTTTCAGTTAGACCCCTTAAAATTTCTAATAGGCAAAAAATTATATTCAGAAGGGTAAAATAAATATTTGATATAACTTAGCGGTTAAATCTAACATCCATCCAAAAAATGAACTCTCTTGCAACAGGACGAAAATTGGATGACCCAAATAGATATTTCAAACTTTTGGTGACCGAATTGAAAAAAATGGGAAAATTGGGTGACCCATTCGTGTGTTTTGCCTTTCTTTTATCTTTGGGCAAATTTTGAAAGCATTATTTACTTTAGGCAATGCAGCTGAAGTGTTTTCTTAAAAAGTAAGTTTAGAAAGCAGAACAATTTTTTCAAAGAACAAAAAAGAGAGAGGAACAATTAATTAGGAACAAAGAGTACAAGGAAAAAGGACAAAAGGCATACAAGGATCTAATAGGATGGGATCCTTTGATGCCTTCTTGTCCATTGAGTAAATAAAGCTGATTTTCCTCTCACATTCTTAAGGGCTCTCGAGAGTTTCCCTTTTGAAGAATGAGGGATCACTAACCATTTTCCTAAATTACTCTTCATCTATTCTAAGTAACTGTT
>CM028383.1:43205883-43339481 GCA_013146195.2 Codonopsis lanceolata | reverse complement strand
ACTTAACAAATGTCCAAGTTACATGGTTGAAAATTGAAAGGACAAAAGCGAGGATCATAGCTTGATGAAATGCGGTGTTAAGGAGGTGCAAAAAATAGAAAGAACTTGGCTAAGGCTGGCGCCACTCGAATGGGGTGGCGTCAGTTTGGCTTCTGATGCTCCCCAAAATGCTCTGAGACCTACAGTCCAGCGTAATGTGCAAAATTACTCGGCGTTACGTACAATTGAATGAAGCCATGAAAATATAATTCCTTGGTGTCCTCTCTCCGAGGCTATAAATAGAGCCTTCGGGGTTCATTTTCGAGACACCTTTTCTTCCCAAAAATTCTCTAAGCGTCGTTGTTCTGTGGAAATAGAGGCGAAGTGAGATAGGGAGTGATCCTACTGAAAAGCCTTGAAACCACCAAAACTCAGCCAAACCTAAAACCAGCAGGTGAAAGTGATCCACTAGCCCTTTAGTTAGGTATCCACCCTATTTCCCCTCGATTCAAAAACCTCAAATAAAATACTCCTCGCCCGAGTAAATAGCCAAAACCGCTAAAAATAAGCTGTTATTCTGCCCAATTAAATAGGCCAAACCACAAAAAATAAGTCACATTTCCGCCCAAAACCACCGCAAGAAGAACATAAAAGTCTCCTCTTCTCGAGCAAGACGTAGCGAGCACACCACGCTCTGAAAGGTAAAACCTTTAATAGCATTATTTTTATATAAAGTTATTTTCAAATCCCGCCCAAAAAAATATAAGCCGTTGTCGCCCGGATTTAGTTAGAAATACTATGTAAAATAGTCGTTATTATGACCAAATATTTTAAATGTATTTGTAACTATTGTAAGGAGATGGTTGCAAGTTCGTAAATAATGTAGTTGCGAATGTATTTGCTTTTATTTTCTGTCTTTTAATGCTTTGTTTATTTGCTAAATAAATATAACAAAAAGCATACTTTAGCCAAAAACCGCTTTTGAGACCGAAAGGGCGAGTTGGGTGCCTAGCATGCACTTTCCCAACTCGTAACTTAGCCTCCGACCCGTTTTTGCAATCTCTGGTTTTTCTTTTTTGGTTTTTCTTTATTTCTTCCTTAAAATAAAGATGACGACTCTATAAAACATTTTGGATTCAGTGGGACATCACAACATCTTTTCTTGCACTTTTCCGTTTTTCCCTAAAAAAGGGAGAATGAGAATGAAAAGGTGATGTATTCCTATATCATGGTATCCTCTAAAAAGGGATAACTTGATATAGAAAACCCAAAACACCCATAGTGATCCGAAATAGGCCATAAGGCAATTTTCATAAAATCCATAGTGGGGCCCCGCAACACTCCTTTCTTGCACTTTTCCGTTTTCCCCTAAAAAAGGGAGAATGAGAATGAAAGGGTGATGTATTCATATATCCCGGTATCCCCTAAAAAAGGGATAACTTGATGTAGAAAACTCAAAGCTCCCGTATTGGTCCAAAAATTCTCTGAAAGTTACCGAGGCGTATTCAAACGCGCTATCTTAGACAGCACTCCTCTCGCACTTTTAATTTCGTCTTCCCTAAAAAGAGAGGGTGAATGAAAGCTGGTTCCCTGGGCGCGGCGCATTTCCTAGAACCCAGTGCATCCCACGGTTGAGCTTCTCGATTGAGCATATGGATTTCTAGAGGACTCTCACGACGGTGAGGCTACTCGGATTTTTGAAGACCCTCACCATATTGAGGCTGCTGGATTTCTCAAGACCTCACCACGCAAGGCTTCGGATTTCCTTTATGCGCTTACGCCCTCGTGGGTATCCCACTGCTGAGCTTCTCGATTGAGCATATGGATTTCTAAAAGACTCTCATGACGGCGAGGTCGCTTTTTTGAAAACCCTCACCATGTGAGGTCGGGCCGATCTGAGACCCCTCACCACTGTGAGGCTTCTTTCACGATTTGTATGCTACGCTTCTCATTTGGGCATCCCACGGTTGAGCTTCTCGATTAAGCATATGGATTTCTAGAGGACTCTCACGATGGTGAGGCTGCTCGGATTTTTGAAGACCCTCACCATGTTGAGGTTGTTGGATTTCTCGAAGACCAACGCCACGGTGAGGCTTACGGATTTCACTTTATGCGCTTGTTTCTGCTCCCCAGTTTGGGCATCCAGGTTGAGCTTCTCGATTGAGCATATGGATTTCTAGAGGACTCTCACCATGGTGAGGCTACTTGGATTCTTGAAGACCCTCACTACTTTGAGGTACTTTACTCTCCCATTCGAGCATCTGCGGTCGAGCTTTGTCCGTATCCTCCCGTGAGCATCCATGCGGTGGACCTTTATTTACCCCCTCCCATTCGAGGCATCTCGCGGTCGAGCCTTATCTTATTCTCCCCGGCAGGCATCTCGCGGTCGAAGCTTTATATTGTCCACTCGGATCGTACTTTCGCGATTGAGTAGTACAGCGCTACTGAAGCATGCTTCGTTCTCTGTTTGGGCATCCACTGGTTGAGCTTTTACATTGTCCTCCTCGCCGAGTGTTACTCGTGGTTGAGTAGTACCGCGCTACTGCTTACTTGCCACGCCCCGCTCGAAAGTGTTACTCGCGGTTGAGTAGTACACCGCGCTACCTGCTTGGGCAAGCTCCCCGCCGAGTTTACTCGCGATCGAGATATATATTATCCTCCCGCTTGAGCATCTCGCGATCGAGTTTTATTTTATCCTCCCGCTCGAGTATCTCGTGGTTGAGTAGATGTTATGCTTGACAGAAAATTATACTCCTTACCCTTGAGATAAATCCCCGAGGAATAAGGACCAGGGGGCTAACTTGAAGTTGTATTTAATTTGCCTTCAAAGGCTGGGCCTCGCTAGGTGAGGGGGCTTTCCACTACATTGGCCCATTACACTTTACAGGACCACTGAATACCATGGGCCAGGCCCATGCATGACAACTAAACCCTAACCCCTCAGGTATAAATAAACCCTACTATCTAATAGTATGGGGACTCTCACGCTCTCTCTCTCCTACAGTACTCACTCCACACACGGGGGCTACGCGCCCTCCTATATTTTTTACATTGTACTGATTCTCATGCCGGAGGGTTTCGGGGGACATCCCCACCACTTGCTCATTTTGCGAATACCTACATGCTGACGGATATCCGAATCGAACGACGATTTCATCACCAAGACGATGATTTCATCATCAATTCGGTCAACGAACGACTCACAGATTTCGACGACTTTCGGCACCCCCGGTATGACTGATATTTTTGCCACATCATCTGGTTTATTATGAATTTTGTATCGCGGTGCAAAAATAGAATATATCATATTTTTTTGTAAAAATTGTTTCATCACGATGCAAAATTTGATTAGGTCATTAAAATTTATGTATCGCATTGCAAAAATTGTTTTACCGCGGTGCAAATTTGGATTATGAAATTAAAATGATGAATCACAGTGAAAAAATTGATGCATTAAAATTTTTGTATCGCGGTACAAAATTTGATGTAGCACGATACACTGAGTAAGTGACCTCCATAACGCGCCTTTAGTTCATTAAGGGTATCGTAGTCATTTTTCCCATAAAAGTGACTTTTTCTGGTTGAAAAAAAAAGTGTACTTTAGCGATTAGAAACTTCAAAAAGTGGATTGGCCCGCAATCTCTCCTATATAATAATAGACCACAAATATTAGTATTAAACTACTCCCTCCGTCCCTAAATAATCGTCCTAGTTGACCCGGTGCACAGTTTAAGAAAAAACAATTGACTTGATTATTTATATTGGTTTAATGTGTAGTTTCCTTTAAAGCTTATGTGTATGTGACACATAATTAAAATATGGTGAAAAAGTAAGGGTAAAGTGATAAAAGTGATGTTCTAAAAAGGTATAGTTTCAAAATAAACAATTATTTTGAAACAGACGAAAAAGGAAAAGATGACGATAATTTAGGGACATAAGGAGTATTAGTTATACTCAATCTGTCCCCAAACTAAATCTGGCCCAATAAGAAGCCCTAGCATTAATTTGACTTGTCAATACACTATCTCACTCACTAACCTATGTAAACAACCGCACTCATTCTTACCTAAATAGTAAATACATTGCAGCTACTCTTACTCATTCAAGCCGACCTTCGATCTAAGGATTAACAAATTCTTGGTCCCAAAGTGAGGGGTCTACCTTATGAGAGAGAGGGCAATGGAAGGAACGTGTCTAGATTCTGTGTGAGCCATGTGAGAAGTCTTATAACAGATAATTGGTAAATAGCATGCTCCATCTTCCCTTCCTCGGCATCTGTAGCCACTTCATCCTATACATCTCGTCTAACCCTTCGTTTCAACTTTCAAGTATTCATCCATCAAATTCTCCAAGAAACCCTAACGTTGAATAACTTCTACCATTTCTTTGCCAGGTGTGTTAAACTTTCTTTTTTTATATGTTAAATATAATTTTTACAAGTTATTGTATCATTCAAATTTGTATTTCGATTATTTTTAAAATTTTGAGTGTTTAATTTTATGAAATACTTGGAAAAAATACTGTTCCTACTCCTCTAAAAAAAGGGTTTTAAAAAAGTTGAAACTAAGATCTATCGGATCCTTTTTAAGCACATATTTTAAATTTATTTTGGATTTAAAAGTTATGTGTATGTTCAAGATTTGGACAAATAAACTACAGATCTCCACTTTTTAAAATAGGATCTGATGAAAATGGACAAATAAATTTTAGATATAATGTTTTTAACTTCAGGTCGGATAACAATAGACAAATGAACTATAGATTCTGCACTTTTTAACTTATGATGAAAAAAAGAGAGTACAAATCTACACTTTATTACTTCGGATTAACACTTTATATTTTTGTAAGATTACGGTTTCAAATTAACCTTGGACTTTTACCGATTTAGTTTAATAAACATATAATCTTTTATAAATTTTAGTCGGCATTTTTGAACTTCTGGCATAATGAAAATGAACAAATATATCTCAAATATTTTTTTTAAATAGATATGTAAATTGATTTTTAAGACTTACCCATTAGTCCATTTATTCGGATCTCTCTTACAATATTCATATATGCTATTTAGTTTCCAAATATGTGATTCAGTTGAGTCTACAGAACTTAGGTTTGGTAATTAGTTTTGAAGCAGTTTCAGACTTTTCCATTTGTCCATTTAATTGGATCTTTCAATTAAAATTCATATATGCTATTTTTTATTTTGTTATTTTACTGTCAAGTAAATCATCAAATGTTCTTATATAAATGTATTTTTAACATGACAGAATGAAAAATAAATGATTAAATTTGAAAATATAATATTTTTTGTAATTTTTTCTTGCAGAATTTCATAGATATGCAATTATTGTTCAATATTTAGATAAGTACATTGACACTCATGTATTCACAAAATGTTTAGTAAATAAAGATCTAAAAATGTATGGCATGTTTGGGAATGAACATTTAAAATTGAAAATCTTTAAATTTAAAGGATTTTCACCGTACTTATATATTTTGTTGACATACCCTAATTTATCAATTTTATGTCAATGCAGAAATCAAAAAATGGTGAAAGCATTAATATGAAAAGGCATCACTAAGGTATAACTTCTGTTGGTTCCAAATAGGCTCAATCTAGACTAGAAGAGGAGGGAGGGTTGAATAGCCTAGTTATACTTTTAAAAATTTCACAAGTGTTTTCTCCTTTTTGAAAATAGCTAACTCAATAGAAGAGTTAGAGCAGCAGAATAAGTAAGAAGGGAAGGACAATAGTTTGAAGAACTGTCGGTTATAATGTAGTATAACAGCAGTCTTTTAGAGTTTGATGCAATGTCCAAAGAGCAGATAAGATAAAGATATGATGAGGACTAATCAGTCAAGACAGTACGTAAGGATCTAGAAGTGGTTCGTACTATAAAGTACTACGTCAACTACCAAAATGGTTAGCATTGGATTTTGAAAGGTGCACTTGTTTTTAATCCACTAGGTGAGTAAAGAAGATCTCTAATGGACCGTGTACAAAATAGTTTTCAACCAAGTGTTTAATGATAAGAGAATCAATCAATGAAAATTTATTCTCTCGAGTGCTTTAAATTAACAGTTAATGTAAACTAAAGAAGTTGTTGTGAGTTTCGATGTAGAAGATCTACAGCTTCAATGAGTGGTAGAGTGTTAGTTCTTGTCCTTTGATCTCTTGAATGCTTGAGTATTGAAGATGAATGCCTGAATATTGAATGTGTTCAAGAGTATGTTGTTCAGATCTACAATGCTTGAATATATACCAAAGGAGATCTTCAGGACCGTTGGGCTTGAAATGAGGAGGAAATCACCAACGTTATAATGCATTAAATGCATTCGGTGCTATATACGTTCTGTCCAGCAAGCAGATATCAGAGATGCGGTGTCGCAGAGACAGATACACAAAATAGAGTAAGTATCAGTCTTGTCAGATAAGTATAGTTGACTTCTTTTGAGAGGGAAATCTGATAAAGATAATTTGAATATTATTTGACTAAATATTAAAATATCTAGTTCAAATAATATATGACCTGGATTCCACGTGTTTGGCTGTCGTCATATTTTGAGCAAAGCAGACTTGGAAGTCTGCTGGTGAATGGAGCTTTCAAGGACTACTGTTAAAACCTGCTGGTTCGTGCCTTGGAGAAACTAACAAAGTAATTATTATATTAAAACATTGATTCTAAAGACAATTGTCACACTAACCGGTACGCAGACCTTTTAACCACTGTATAATAGAATTAAAAAAAGATGACTCAACCAAATCTAGAACCTATGAGGGTCAACAACCTCTAATTTTTCTGTGTCATCATTGAATCACAAAAACAGAGATAACAAACAATACATCGATAAATTTGAGTTGAATGTAATGAATGACAAACAGAGCCCTATAAACAAAAACAAAAAAAAAAAAAATCCAAAATGTCGGTTTTGGTGTATTGATAAAATTTGGTGTATTGATAAAAGTTCCTACCCATAAACTCTATGAATAGATAGCTTATGAACCATAAGAATGAATAAATATTTTTTTTTCTCAAAAGAACTTGGAATTGTTGACTTTTTTTCTATTTGACTATGACTCTTAGTTTTGAGGTTGTTAGACAAAAGGTTAGTTTTTCCGTCATATTAAATATAGGAAGATAAATTTATCTCTTTGTATTTAGTAATTTAATGTATCAGTTCATTCACTAATTTGTCATTTTCCATTATCAAATTAATTTGAAATCTGTCTTTCACATTTCATATTACTTTGATTAATCACTTTCTAAAACAAAAAATTATGTCCTTTTTTTTTTAAATGTTTTTTTTTTCACATTACTACGATAATGGGCTTTAAGTTGTACCGAATAATAAGCTGATTTTTGTATTATCTTCATCTTCCTCGAATTTTTTTGAATTTATTTTTTCTGGGTTCTAGGATTTTTTTTTCACTGAAGATGAAGATGCACATTGTTGACCTAAATATGTAACCTCAAAGTTCTATTATTTACAATTTGACCCCTTTTTAATTATAATTGTTCTTTCTTTTTGTTTGTGTTTTTAGTTTGACCCCTTAAGATTTCTAATAGGCATAAAATTGTATTTAGAAGGGTAAAATAAATATTTGATATAACTTAACGATTAAATCTAACGTCCATCTAAAAAATGGACTCGCTTGCAACATGACTAAAGTTGGATGATCCAAGTAGATATTTCAAACTTTTGGTGGCCGAATTGAAAAAAAAAAAAGGAAAATTAGGTGACCCATTTGTGTGTTTTGCCTTTCTTTTATCTTTGGGCAAATTTTGAAAACGTTATTTACTTTGGGCAATGCAGCTGAAGTGTTTTCTTAAAAAGTAAGTTTAGAAACGGAACAATTTTTCAAAGAACAAAAAAAGAGAGCAGAACAATTAATTAGGAACAAAGAGAGTACAAGGAAAAGAGCTTAGGACAAAAGGCATACAAGGAAAAGAAAAGAAACCGATCCTAATCATGATGGGATCACCGGTCCTCCTAACTACTTAATCGCTAAGTCACCGTGATTTTTCCTCTCACATTCTTATGGGGCTGGGGTGTGGGAGCTCTCGAGGGGAGAGTTTCCCCTTTTGAAGGATACGGGATCACTAACCATTTTCCTAAATTACTCTTCATCTATTCCTAAGTAACTGTCCTAATTTGACTTTAAGTTCATTAAGATGAATGGAATCATAATTGCATTTCACGAGTAAACCACACTAAGATTGAGCTTCTTTGCCACACTCTCCACAAGTACATGTCAAGCTTTTGTATGGAATCTATTTTTGGCTTTCAACAAGTGTAAACATTCAAAATATGATATGATGGTTTTAGTGTAAACACAAACACAAACTATCAGAAACATCCTTGCCAACAAAATAAATTACCATTAATACCATGTGTATGCATAATGCATAGAACCAGCAGGATAGCAACTTTAACCTCGTAGATTGGATATTGTTACAAAGGGAAGGATCCGTGACTAAATTACAGCTTCCTCCTATGTAGGTTTTAAAACAAAACGGTATCGACTAAAGTAAGGAATCGTCCCTCTGAAGCTCCACAAAATCAAATTAAAAGAATAATTTTACAGAAATATACAACACTGTGGAGTAAACATGTAATTAAGTAATTTTCTGCTCCAGCTGTCTTCAATCACATCTCAATGTCTTCAAGATCTGGTAGCGGGAAACGAAGGATCGCAGCAATCCCAGTCAGCTGAGCCAGTTCTGTCAAGTCATGTGAAAGTCATTTTAGTGAGTTTGAATTGTGGTGATGGTGGTGGTGGGGTGTGTATGTGTGTGTGTGTGTGTGTGTGCGTGTGTTTTTTTCTTGGGAGGGAGAGAACCCGATAAGCTCCAATATTATCAGTATCATGTCCTAATAACTATGCAACAACCCAACCTTTAACTTTAGACATCATGGTTTCAATAGTTCCCAACGTACAACAGTGTAGCTCTGCTCATTTCCAGATTTGCAGCTTAAGACAGCTATGGATTGCTTACAAGCAGTGTTCTATGATACCAAGAGAGGAAGTAGAAGAAAATACACAAAAGATAATATAAATGTATACTCACGCTCTCCTGACACATGCATGGATGAAAATATATGAGAAGTGCCCCCAGAATCCTTAACTGCTTTGACCAAATTGACATACTTTTGCCTTGTTGCGACATCAGCACTCCTGGAAGCCAAAATCATGGCAACAAATGAAGTAAAAGGCTGGTAAAGCATATGCTTCAGGAATCAATAATATTGAGAAACTAGAATGACGAATGCCAAGAAAGTTAAAGACGTAGTACAATGAGAAAGGAATACATCTCTTTGAGAAGACATGAAAACCGGTAAATGAAAATGAATTAAAAACACTTGGAATGGGAATTATACCAAACAAAAATTGTGTATCATGAATTACAAGCCACACTCATCGGTGAACCTTTTCTTCTCTTTTTCCGGACAAGTTATCCACTAGGGAAACTTTAGCAAACAAAATCACCATGCAAATTCAAATTACTAAGGGAGGGACGAGGCCGGAGAGGTAAGAAAATGTTGTGTGCATTAGCATATTCCTTAAGTCCTTCTCCCTCTTTTCTTCTCATGTACTCCACACAATTTTATATTCTTTTCCTTCACTTGGAGAACCTCAAATAAATTTGTGGTCAAACATACTACTTCCTTTGTCCCAAATTGAGTGTCCATTATTAAAAAAAATTGTCCCAAAATGAGCGTCCATTTTCTACGAGTTTACTGATTTCATCTTTGCTAACTATCATGTCCTAGTGTTCACTTACAATGGAATAACATGGACGGTAACATTCGTTTGGTAACCATGATAGGATAGGATAGGATAGGATTAATAACACCAAAAGGCTGTTTAGTAAGTTTTTACGCTCTGGGTTATTAATCCCGCTACACGGAAAAAAGGGCTTAATCCCCTTGCAATTAATACTAGGGGGAGGGTGGTATTGTTATAAATAATTATTATCCATGTCTGTCTACCAAACGGCCCCCACGGATATTGATGTATGTGCACTACTAAAATACACTAAAAGTCAACTTTCTTAATTTTTAATTGAAAACTCTCATTTCTAGGTGGAGGGAGTAACATAAATGGCAGTGAATCACGGAACCCAAACAATGGGGCTTGACTTGTCGAAGCCACTCAAAGCTTCTTAAGAAAATAAGAAGACAGTCAAATGAACCAATATACTCAAAGGCACGGTAAATGCAACCAGATACCAGCAATTTGTGAGATTTTTCCACGATTGACACTTAGTAAGAGATTTCGTCATATGACAGTTTTTAAAAAGGTACTCCCTCTGTTCCTAAATAATCGTCTTGGGCACACAGGTTAAGAAAAAAACTACTTGACTTTATTATAAATATTGGTATAATATGTAGTAGCCTTTAAAGCCCTTGTACATGTGGCCATAATTAAAGTGGAAAGAAAAAGTAATGGTAAAGTAGTAAATGTGTTTTCCTAAAAGGAAAGTTTAGAAACATAACAATTATTTTGAAACAAACAAAAAAGAAAAGTAGGACAATTATTTAGGAACAGAGGGAGTATTAAGTACTACCTCTATACCTAAATGTTTGTCACTATTAGGTTTTAGGAATGACTTTCTATAATTCCACGCAAAGAGCAAAAGTGTTACTCTTTTAAGAACAGACGTATTAGTTTTTAGTGAATCAACTGAAAGAACCACACAACAAACTCCCCTTAGCAAGGTGAGTGAAGGGTCTAGTGAACGCAACCTTAGGTTCTTGCCGTAGTTCGAACTTCGAACCTGTGACGTAGGCAATCTCATCATTCCCAAGGTTTTCCCTCAAGTAACTGAATAACAAAGCCCAAATGTTCACATAGGTACTTAGTGCTCGTTTGTTGCAGCTTATTTGGAGTGACTTTTTGGCTTTTGGCTTTTGAAAAGCCATATTTAGAGTGTTTGTTTCAGCTTATAAGCCAAAAGCCAATAAGTGAGGTACAACACCCTTTATGCATGGAAAAGCCAAAGCCAAAAAGCCAAAATTTTGAGCTTTTTTGGTTTTTTTTTAAAAGATGAAGACAACTATTTATTAAAAAATATTTGATTATTCCCATTTCATCCTTTTATGAAATATACATAAAAATATGAATACTAATTTTGAAGTTTTTTTTTTAACAAAAAAATATAACAACTCATAAACAGCTTTTCAACATCGTCAACATCTTTCATAAAAGCAATCAAAAGCCATTCACCATCGCCTTAAGCTATCAACTATAAGTCATAAGCCATCAGCCACAACAAACGAGCCCTTAACAAAAGGCCATTAGAATATTGGAGCATAATTGCGCAATACTGGAAGATCCAAAATGCAATTAATACCCCAAATAAACATAAATGCAAGATCATGAAAGAATACCGCTGGTGATGGGGTAAAACAAGAAGAAATTTGCTACCAACCACCATAAAGGAGCAGATTCAAGAAAAAACAAGAAAAGAGTTCACATGATGTAACTACTATCAAATTGATGCAAACATACATGCTCTACTAGCAAACTGATTTCAGTGCTGTCCAACATAGAGTTGTTCATACTACTTGCCTGAAGAGCTCGTCAGTGATGAGTAGCGTCTGGATGGCCATTCTTTCGTGGGCAACTTCAACATGCTTTGGTCCATAACATGCACGAGCTTGATCCTACAGGAAACCAGATAATTTTACAACCTTCAAAGAAGACGAGCAAGCCTAAACATGCTTTCCTCAATTACGGAACAAGAAACATTTTTACCAACTAACATTCAATTTTGGCTGGAAAACTATGTTCTTAGAGAAAGGGCAACAAAAAAGGTCAAATAAATATGGAGAATATTCGGACATGGTATAAATGGGCAAACAGAAAGAGCAAGGAAAAAATAATACTACTATAAAAGTTAAATCACAAGTCTTGAAATAATATTATAGAAGCTCAATCTTAACTTAAAACCAAAAAAGAGCTCAATCTTAATTAAAAAGAATGTTTTACATTCGCATGTTGCAGAAAAATAAAATACTAATTCCCAAATTAGTGCAATCATAATTAGGTAAACTATACAAAGCATAGTAAACTGGACTATGTGTAACAGGTCCAGGTAATCATAGTCACTCTAGGCTCACACATAATCTCTGTGAGCATCTCATTGATAATATGTTCTTTAGCAGTTCAATGATGGAGAGTCAAAAGAAAGTTGGAGGAAACCCAACTTGATCGAGTGCCTGTAAAAGTATATTATGACTTTATAAGGTTCATTATTTCTTCTAGGTTGGGCAGTTTCATAGTGCATCATGAATGAACATGTAAACATCCTGCTCCAAGACCACAATCACTACATCAAATATAAAGAGCATTCAAAATAAGGACAAGAACTGACATTTGAAAGCATGGCGAAGAAATCTTCAAGTGCTCGGACCTGGATAATTTGGAAAGAAATATTGTCAATTGCCAGATAGAATAGACAATATGGGAAGAAAGCATGATATAAAGTTAAATTGGATTTGAAAGTTACTTCCTGTGCTGCTTTTGTATCTTTTACGAGATTCATGACATTTGGGGCATCCAGAACTTCTCTCAAACTATGCCTGCGTAACATATGATTTAAGTTACGATCATAAAAAATGAGTTCTCAGGCAGAAAAATGTACTACACTAAATCATCAATAACAATGGCCAGTAAGACATGAACAGCTCCAAGTAAAAGAAGAAATAGGGAAGGAAAAAAACAGCAAACCAAATAGATGTTCTAGCTCAGAAAATGCTGGTCGGATGTTAAGATAGAGATCAAATTTGAATTATTCTCAGGAATTAGTAAACATGATTTATAAAAACTGTCTTTGCATTACCGCAGATGCAATGCCATAAGTTCACATCCATCCTCAGATTTCAATTTTTCCCCTATTTTTATGGGATTGATATAATCAGTTATTGAGATTTGAGAATCATCAAAAAGAGAAAAAATGGTCACATCCTGTAAAAAATATCTTTATCGGTTTGTATTTCTCCTTGGTATTTATAAAATTAGAAAATATTCAAGAAAAAGCACTACAGTCAGCTGGAGCAAAATCACAATAAGTACATTAAATAAAGAATGAAAGGATGCCATATTGCGACTATCTCTGCAAGTGTCCACCACCCCACGAGTTAGCATGTTATCCCCCAAAAAACCCACAAGGACCTAAACTAGTATACCCATATCAAGTTGTTGAGGAACAACATTAGGAAGGTAAAGCCCATGCATGATGAGCAAACCACGTTACAAATTAAACTATTAAAACAATTGCACAATGTTATAGACAAATTTGCACACACTTGGATATTCACATCATTTCGCTAACTGGAAGGTTTTCATCACTTGCATCCAGAAACATTCAAATATGTTATAAGCAAATGAAAAAAGAATGGAATGTACTGGTATCCTGGGGTCGTGTGCACAAGAATTGCCTGATTATTCAAATATGAATGTAGAAACTGAAAACAAGAGCTGAGCATACTTGTATCCTGATGTTGTGTGCACAAGAATTATGCGTGACTTGTTCTCAATAATCTGTCTTAGATCTCTCCTTTCAGCTTCCAGCATTAAGTGCCGATGAAATTGATCCTGAAGCATACAAGAAGAAAAAAATCTAATGTATTCCCAAAAGTACATAGGTGCGTCATTTTCATTGTCTCACACACACACACAAACAGACAATAATCCTATGTATGTGCTATCTACAATCCCACTTGCTATTCATAAGACTGCTACCTTGATAGGTCTCCTGAAGATGCTGGTACACATTTCCTTATAAAAGAGTAACTTAGTAACTTGAAAAAGCATGGTTCTATATCAGCTTATCTCTTTAGTAAAGCAATGTTTAGTAACCTTAGCTGAAGCTACAACTATGGCAGACAAGGGCTTTCCTGCCACTGAAAGTACCTCACGTGGTTATGATTAGTGTGCAAGAGATGCGTCATTTAACCACTCAGAAAGTACTCAGACATGGGTCATGTCCAAGATCAAATAAGTCATATCCATGTAAATTGTAATATAGCCAAAGATATACATAGTGTATCGCCTGTAGTTGAAAGTACATCAGTAACAGCTGCATGGCTGCATTATACATGTGAATGGCTATTTTGGTCTGTATGGAATCAAGTATGACTTCTGTGATGTGGCAGCCAATTTGTAAAGATGCTTGAAAGAGAAAAAAATAACATAATAGCTTCCTATTAGATTGTGTTTGCTTTCACAACTTCCATGGTAACAAGAAAACAAACAACATCGTTAATTTGTTAGTTTCAGGAAAACTTCTAGGGAATCCGAAAGCTACCACCAATCATACTAATCTACATTTCTACTTTCTTGTGCTTGGTTAGTATGCTGAAGATGTGTTCTAAATTCTGAAAACAACTTACAGAGTCCACATCTGAAACATTTTGGGGGCATTTTATATTGATATGTTATCCAATTTGCACAAAAAGGGTACAGAATTGGGGCAGTAATGGAAGAACTGAAGGATCTAAAGGCCTAATTCAGTTGAAATGTTTTTCATTCACCTCTGATTTTCGATTGTCTAAGCAAACAAACCAGTGCCTTGAAAACAATGACTGCAGAGACTTAAGTATACCTCTGTGATCAAGTTTTGATCTATCGATAGTATCTAATAGAACAGGAGATAAAAGATGAAACAATCAGTACACACCTTTGTGAATCCCGGGCTTGCAATCACAGCACATCTGACTACCTTAAAGTCAATATGTTTCACAAAAGCCTGGAGCAGACGAACAAACCTTTAAGGCCAATGCACTTGTGGACAAGGGAAGTAATCTGGTAGAAATCAATATGGAATAACTATAATAAGAATATTTGACCTCAGGCTGACCTCACCTGTAAAACATTCTCGAAAAACTTGTTCAAGGCCTGTAATGTCAGAAGCATAGTAATAACTCAAATATGATTAATTTTAGATCATAAAAGTTCAAACAAGATAATAAACTGGTACAGAAACATAACAGATAAATTTTAAACCTACTTTGTCATAACCAGCTATAGAAGGTCCATGCTTGCGAGGAATTGAAGCTTCTATACGGGAACGAGTAATAGTAACACTGTCAAATTATTAACCACAAGAGTATAAATATTTTGAATGTCAAGGCAATAAACTATCAAAATCAGAACATAGTGCTTATGCAATCAGTGGCATCCGCATACTCACTTAACCTTTATCTCATAACAAGGGTCAGCTACATGAATGATCCTTCTATGCCATTATGTTAGTCCAATGCAAGATTTTCTATTAAACCACACCCAATTTTTTTCTTTTTTATTATTTGCCATCCATGTTAGTTTGGTCTTCCCCTACCTCAAGCATTGATAGTGACATTGATATTACCAGTCTTTTGACTGGTGCACTTTCTGTTTACGTTGTATGAGTTCTACCCACTTAAGCTTTTTTTTTCCTCAATTTGATCTCTATTGGGGCTACTTTTGCTGTCTCATGAATGTGTTCATTTCCAATTTTATCTTTTCTTGTTAACCATACATCCATCTTGGCTCTCATTTAGGCTACACACATTTTATTAACATGTTCCTTTGTTGATCAACATTATATACCTGGCATACTTCTCTGACAGCTCCTCCATCTCTCCCTCTTGATTAATAATTGACCCTAAATGACATAATTGATCCCTTTATATTTATGATATTCACCACCTAACTAAATATGTCTCTTTCAGTAAACCTTTTGCTGCTAAAGTTGCCTATTCCTCCTATTTTTTATTTTGGTCTTCCTACATCTAAAGCTTCCCACCCTCTATATAAGTTTAACCTCCAACTTCGTCTCATCAATAAGTACAATATCTACGTAAAATGGCATGCACCACCATGATACATCATCCTACGTATTAGTCAATTTACCTACCACTACGGTAAAAAGACAAGCACATAACTCGATCCTTGCTGTGATCCTAGTACCCTAATTTGAAAGTCACATGTTTCTCCCGCGATAGTCATGGTTCCATGATACATGTCTTTAATCCCTTCAGTTATACAATAGGAAACAAAAAATAAAAGAGAATTTAGTACAGTACCATAAATAAATTAACACAAAAATAAGAATTCCTTGACATAGTCACTTCTGAAAACACATGCAGATAACTGTATTTCAGAAAAAAACTGAAAAAAATAAGTAAATCCTGACATTACATAAAATATAACCAAGTAACTCGAGATGCAGTCTAATAATTGATCCTAGGTAAATATGACAGTGATGTTTGCAAACTGACACAAGTCACAGTCTAAGCTAGACACATCATATGAACAAGGATCATTTGCTTCAACAAAATAAAGATGGACGCCCCAACTGGCAATAAATCTTATGACCAGAAGCAATCCTGAAGTATGCATTTGTTTCAGTCCCACAGAACCAGAGGTCCATAACCACCATTAAGAACACAAGTCCTGTGACTCATGTCCTCTAATTGAATCAATGATTTATAAGGATGATGCAGCACAAGTAGTGGGTTTACTTGACTGGACTTTAGCAGCCTTAGGATAAGAACAAACATTGGTGGAGGCATAACCAAAGGACTACTAGCACTCTAATGAGTAGAAACGCTAGTAAACCGTGACGGATGAGGAGGCTCATCAAGAAGTTTCCAACATCTACATTGTAAATGACTCGATTCGACAATATAGTGACAAACCCTCTGAACTAACTATCCCTTGCCTTATACCCTGGCTACGACCTCAACCCTGATTACCACCTTTACCATCTCTGAAACCTATACCATCTCAACCATGACAGCTACTACGACCACATCCTGGGGCAATCTTGGGAAAAAGAAAAAGCTCATAAAATCCATTTGCTACACTTAGCCTGCTTCAAGACTAAATAAACGAAGTGTATTAAGCTCCTCATATACCCGTTTAGAGTCCATAAAATATTCTAAAAGTGCTCTTTCCTACTTCTCTGAGCAGTAGAAAGCATTACCATGGCCAGGAGTAAGAAAGCAAGATACTCCATAAGTTCCTCAACAAACTCACAAGGGTTTACCATAGGTATGACAATCAGCTCAATGAATTTCCTTTTGGGTAAAAAAGGTGGTCACAAAGCCTTCCCTTCTGCTGAATTAGGATCAAAGGTGGGTCATGAGTGAGATGATTGTCCTCCTCACTACTAATGAAGAAATATATCAAGTCCAAGAACAATATTTGACCAACTTTTTCGTCGCATAATAATCTTTGAGATGAGAGAATTTTTCTTTTCCGTACGTCGAGTCGTTGAGCCACTTTAGTCACAAACTCCAAAAACAGGTTGTAAAGCACCAAAGCCACTCAGCTAGGTCCTACTCTCACCCAAGCAATACCTTGGTGCAGTTCCCACACCCAGTCATATACGGAACTTCTCCGATATCAAAAACAAAATTGCAAAATAGCAGTATTCTTCAAGGCACTGTTGCATGACTGTTCACACACTGGAGCAATAGCACTATTCATAGGTCATACGCTGTTCAACAACGGTGAGGAACCTTAAGTCAACTCTACGAGAATCAACTTCTCTATATTCTTCAAGGAATCAAGCCCAAACGCTCTGATTCCATGTTACAAGACAGAATAGAGAAACTTAAGAGGCCCTAAAACACATAATTATCGCTATAGCCCCTATACTGTTACAATATACTCCCTCCGTTCCTAAAGTATTGTCCCCGTTTGACATTTTAAGTCAAACTAGGTGTTTTTCAAATGAAAATTTGACGCATATTTTTTATATTATTTTCAAAATCATAACACACATGATTTGTGATTTTGAAAAAATAAAAAATATACATCAAATTTTCATTTGAAAAAGACCTAATTTGACTCAAAAATCAAAGTAGGCCAATAATTTAGGAACGAAGGGAGTACCCAACAATATATAGTTTATGAACTTGATCAAAGGCCTTCACTAAGTCAACAAAAACCATATGCAAAACATTTTTCCTCCTCACTATGCTCATTTATCTTCTGAATAAGTAGATTGCTTCCATCAAATCCAATTCTCATAGTCATGTCAAATAGTCTATTCTCAATGACCCTTTACCAGGTTTCATCTTTACGGCATGAATTTTATTTCATGAAATACTTCAACTTTGGATACCTTCTCCATTCTTGTAAACTGGCACTACAAATGCTCTCCCTAACCTTAAGAATTCTAATTGACATGTTATCTTATCAAACACCAATGCTCACCAAGAGACTCCTACATCTCCTAGGCACTTCATACCAGGAATACAAATTCAATCTAGTGCCAAAGCATTTGCTGATTTAATTTTTCCTAGTGTAGTCTTCACAAATACACTAATTCTATGAAAAAACACGATCCCTCTAGTTTACTTTGAGTGTTCCCTATGGATATGCTTCATGTATGTTCTTCATCAACAACTCGAATTACATTCCCAATGATCTTTCTTCAATTTTCCTATTCTTTTACCAAACACTACATACATTTTATCAGGTTGAAATCCATAGTATTCTATCCCCATAATCTGTACTCCTCTGTCCCAATATAAGTGTCCCTTATTCCTTTTTGGAGCGTTCCAAAATAATTGTCCCCTTGCCTTTTATAGAAATTTTTCCCAAGCAAATTGTCCACAATACTCTTTTCAATTGCAAGAATAAAAAATAAGGGACCCACTGATTTGACACCACTAACAAATATTTTGAGGGATTAAAGGAAAATTACAAGCACTTTCTTAATACCTGTGTAAATTCAATAGGGACATTTATTTTGGGACGGAGGGAGTATCTAATTTGGAATTAAGTTCATCAAGAATTTTAGACTAGCCCCCCAACCCCTGCTCTATTTACTTATTAGCACATTTATATCATTCAAAATCTTCTGCCATTCAAAATTTTTGGCAGGTTCTATAAACATCTCTATTTATTCTAACAAACCTTTTGCACTTACTTTTGCACCGCGTCGAATCTTCCTATTAAATTAAAATAACAAAGCACAAACACCTCACCAACAAAAATACAATGGAGAGCAGGCATTCAGTGAGACTGTGAGAGATGATTATATTTATAAATAACATATAAGTAGATAAACTAATAAGTAATGGCCATAACAGATTATGCTACCTTTTACCGATGAGGAGGATATGTGCCAGACCTTCTTGCATTAACACCACAGCAAGATCAGCACTAACAGAAGGATCTGAATCAGGATAGTGAACAGGCAGAGTGAAAAGATACTCTTAAAATTATCAATTGTTCAGAGAAAATCAAATATTACACTCACGCACAGTTTTGACCATATACCCTCCCGTCCTTACAATTTTCATTTAGATTTTTAGCTCGCTATTCCACCATTAAGCACCCTGCATCCTTGGAAGTTTGGATGGATTGACACGCAAGTAAACAATTGCAAACCCAATCTATGCCAGAGTTCGATTCACAAAACAGTAAACCACAATACGCATCCTTGAAGTTTGAGATATCTTCACCATGACCCCTATACTCTAGAAAGGGACACCCTGGGGACCATGATAAATAATACTCAAAAAAAAGAAGAAAAAGAACTATTTCTTTCTTTGAATCAATTGCCTTACAATTTTAGCTGACTGATGTTAGGCCCAAATCAGCCAGCGGAGCTATAGCAGCCTTCTAGTCTAAACACATTCCATCCACAGTTTTATCCAACTCAATTCGACTAACCTTTGTCCATTAATCCTTTCCCAAAAAGAAAAGGAAGGGGGGAGAGAGAGAGAGCAGGAAAAACTTTCTAGTACAATACACCAGTTCTGATAAATGAATGTGACTGAATGAAGATCAACTATGTATTCTATTAACAGGAAAAACTGAAGGAGCTTGTAAAGTTATGACAGCATACCTGCGGCTTGATGTAGAACGTCTAATGCCAGCGAGTCCCAAAGTTTCTAATATAATAGACAGCAAACGCCAAATGTAACTCATAAACAGGAAAAAGCATAATCTAGTAAATATAAGATGTTCTATAGTGGAGATAATTATCGAGTGGGAGATGAAGACTGGAAAAGCAAGACTATGAATTGTGAATTGACTATGTCCACTTCAGTTCCTGTGATTCAGTCAAAATAATGATAGAGCTATAATATATAATCAATCAGAATGTGTAATCTACCTTCAAATGACAGTTACAAAAGTAGATTCCAAGAGCAACAATTTTCTTGAATTTGACTATCTAAATTGTCCTAGAAAGAGGGAGGTCGATCTGATAGAACAGATTTATAGTTCAAGAAGTAAATTTGAAGTAGAGAAAGTCATTGAAGAAAGGCTTGTTCGAAAGCCTTGCATACAAAGTTTTAGGTGTCATGGAGTCCTTCAACTTTAAAATCTTGTATTCCACACCTAAACCACATCCTAGCTATTGGTTAGCTACGTGAATCCTTTCTCGCCACTTTGTTTCCATCCTATTAATTTTCAAGGGTTTAGGGACCAATGTTGAAGTAGTTTCGCATTTTAGGTACCCGGTTTCAATTAGCAATTTAGGGTTTGTAATTATTGGAGTTATCCTCCTGTGTATATAGGTTGCGGCTCCTTTCCGCTTTTGTTATTAATATATACTTTACTTATCAAAAAAAAAAAAGCAATTTAGGGTCCAATGTTCCAATTTCGTATCAATTGGAGGGCCTATCATAACGGGAATTAAGATTTAGGTGTTAAGTTGGTCATTTGCAATCAATCATGATACCAGAGGCAGTCTAGTGTAAATTTTCTTATTAAGGGGATAAAAATGTTAATAAAGCCCTCTTCCTCATTTACCCACCACCTCTAAACTCCATAACCATCACCCACTTCTAAACTCCATAACCACCACCAGTACCACCACCAAATCAAACCAAATTGAAGCCTTCACCACTGCCACCCAACCGAATTAAGAGAAACAATATACCTTTGGATGTAGTTCAATTTTGTCAAGCAGACCATGTGCTTGAATGAATACACATCAGAACCATGCATTAAATTTCTCAGCTTAAAATTCATAATCCCTATTTGAACAGCAGTCTACATTCCAATGTCAACAAACTTGAACCACAAAACCGAAATCCAAGTTAAACGATGTGCCTGAGGGGGGTTAGGTGCGAGCCGCGAGGCTCGTGGTGCCCGAAATGACTAGATTACCGCAAACAGATTAAATTAACTACCTACCTGGAAACAAATAAACTTTTAAAAAGCACCTAAGAGAACTCCGTAAACCTTAATTAGAATCCCAGCCCGCATGTCCAGCAAATTTGTAGATTATATAATACCCCCAGCTTGAAAATTATACTAAAAGCCATAACTGAACACAGATATATAAAATAAAATAAAAAACTAAATTTAAGCGTATAAGAAGACTAAATCAAGCCTAAACTGGGGTGTGCAATGTTCCTAGAGCATCTTGTCTTGAAATAAAACCATTTCTTGAAACCTTTCCCCTCTTAAGATTTCCTTTTCCTCCAACTTTTTTTTGGCTGCATGCAGGCACGCGACTCAAATAACCCCAAAAAAGGACAAGGAATAAATTTAAGGATTATGCAAATGTTAAAATCTAGAAAAACAGGTTTAAGAAGTTATAGCATCCACCTATTTCACTCACATTAGTGCGTACCGTGCAAACTGACTTGCAAATTTACATACTATTTATGGATGATAAATATGAATCAAGTGAATCTGCACAATGCATACACACATATATATTAAATACTGTAAGAAGTCATACAAAGCTGATGCAAAATAATTCAGCCACATAAAAATGATGAATTCTGGAGAAGTCGTGACAGTAAGATTGATTATGTGATTAATATTACAGAGCATTCCTATAAACTTTTACCCTATCATAAATCCAGATTTTTTCCTCCCTTGAGCAGGGGATGCACTCAAATTACAATCCTTAAGTAGTAAATACTATTGGACATGACATGAGTTGGATAGGAAAGATCAATTTAAGTGATGCAGATTTATAGTCGAATTAGCTAAGGGGCATACCTTTCTTAACACAAAGGGTCGGTGTAGTTCAATTTCAAGAGTATGGAATTGCCCTATCTGCAATTAAAATGTAGTAAATTCACTTATATTTCACTTTATTTGTGTAGCGGCAACTATAGAATAAGGTTGGTGAATCAATCAACTTATAATAGCCGTGTTTAGAAAATGCAGCATACCTTCACATGTTCATTTTCCAGGATGTTTTTTCCACGTATCCGCAAGATAGACCCTTCTTTGTCATAATCCACAGTCTGTGAATAAATGGAGAAAATAGAGACTCAGACCCGTTGGTGGGTAGAGGTACAGGAAATAGAAAGGAAAAAAGGAAGAAGATCAAGACTAGGAAATATAAGGGGATAGAAAAACCTAGGCCTCACAACCAAGAATTGATGCCTCACACACAAGAATTGATGTCTCACACATCATAAACAAAATTAAATTTTCATTCACTCCATCAATCCCGACATACAAGGATGGGATCATCTAGAAACTTAATGTGATATTCATGTGTGACTCTTCAAAAGATAAACAACACTTAACATATGACCCTTTAAATGTTTTTTAAGACCAAGTGAACCAATGCTTGTTAACGTAACTGAACCACTTATGCACAATTGAAGTATGTATCTCTGCATCATACAACAAGAACTCCTTCAACATAAGGTTTCCTAGAAACCTCTAGGAAGAGATACCTGGAATCCACTAGATAAAAGAGTGAAACTCTAATTTTATTGAAAATAATGAATTAATTCGAAATTACATTGAAGCTCATTTTTAAAGGGCCTATAATGCTTGGAAAACAAGTTAAAACTTTCTAAAAAGTAGCCTAACCTATATGGTAACCTAATAGAACTTAAATACATCAATTAAAGGCATAAATCTACTTCTAAATATAAAAATACTACCCTATTAAAGATAGAGGTATGATATTACGAGCTAGAGCTTATAGTATTATTACAAGCTCCAGTGTTAGTGTTGTTAGATCAAATTTCTCAAGATCTCTACACCGTTAGATTAAATATGCTTTTTTTAAGTAATGACACAAACATTCTAAATCATCACCAACTTAATCATCTAACGGCTCTAACACTAAAGCTTGTAATAATATTACAAGCTCTAACTCGTAATATCATTTGTCAAAGATAAATCCGAAAATTACAATAAAAGTAAAAATAAACAAACCTAAAATTAAAACACAACCAATCTTCTCCTACATCACTTAACCTTGTGTTTTCAAATGTTCGAGCACAACAAGTGATATATGTTGATCCTGCATACATGGATTCATAGGAAGAATCTAAAGTTGCCTAGTGTTGCTTCTTTCTTTCAACAAGTAAATTAAATAATGAATGATGGCCTTCAACAAGAGGATTCAGCTTGTTAGGAATGACAAAGTCAATTATTCTGGCATTATGATAAGGACTGATCCAGAAATAGATTCTGAACTTCAACAATAGTAGCCCTATTGCCCATCTTTTTTTCTGCTTCCATGAAGCCATAACTGCATATGTCGTTGACCTCTTCATTCGCTTTTGGATTTCTTGTAAATCAGATTAGGCCTTCTTTGTCATGGCACGAGGTTGTAATAAGAGATGCTCTCCATTTTCACTGCAGTCATAGAAATCACAGGATGATCAGGCAACTCAAAGGGCTGAGACAGTTTCTGACACATCAAAGGGCTGAGACAGCCTTCTCCGGGATAAGGAAATATTTGGAATCAGCAGGCTATTTCTTTCAACTTATCTCTTGTAGATGTAAATCAATGCTTTCGGCCTTCACAACATCCTCTTCTCCTTCAGCATTTTCCTCTTCTGAACTACCATGAATCCCATCTTTCGTTTTACTGGGAGGACTAACTTCAATACCATTGAATTTTATTGGGCATCAACAGCTTTAATGCAATTAGGTATTACTTTCAAGTACACATAACCGAGACTCAAGGATATCAGCCTGATATAGATTCTCCAGAAACAACGAATCCTGTCCCCAAGCTGTTAACTTAGTCATATAAGATCTCTGACTTTGTGAAAAATAGTGGCAAATCCATAAACTCTTGCACCAAACTAATGTAGGACTGCTTGAACTTAGCAATCAGGCAGACTAAAGGTTTCACAGAAAAATAGGAGAATAAATGGACAAGATAAAAATTTAGATTGTTTGGAGGACAGGGTACATGAAATAGAAAGGCAGAAGAAGAAAGAAGATCAAGACTAGGAAATATAATAAAGTGAGGAAAATCTAGGCCTCACAA
Source organism: Codonopsis lanceolata (assembly GCA_013146195.2). Taxonomy (NCBI): domain Eukaryota; kingdom Viridiplantae; phylum Streptophyta; class Magnoliopsida; order Asterales; family Campanulaceae; genus Codonopsis; species Codonopsis lanceolata. Next base: position 43,315,281 of record CM028383.1, on the reverse strand, counting down.
CTAGGGTTGTTCGATCCGCACCCAAGAATTGATGTCTAGCACATCATCAAGAAAATCGTATTTTCATTCAACCCATCACTTCCTTCAGTTTCTGAAATAGAATGTATTTATAGGGACACAAGGAGACTTCTAGGCTTCTAGACACTTAAAGTGATGTTCATGTTTTCCTTCAAATAATAATTAGCACTTAATGCATATGACCTTTCAAATGATTTCTAGGACCAATGAACCAATGCATGTGAACATAATTGAACAACTAATTCTTTGGTCAACATCAAAAAATTTTGAGGTCATAAACTCATCTAACCTCAACTTTAATCTCCAATTTCAATTTCACACGTTCTGCGTCTCTTCCTCCAGAAGCTGCTTCTCTAAGAACTTTCCTGGAAGAAATAGCATACAAAGAACATCAGAATGCTGGCATGAAATGACCTCACCAGAAAGTTGAATCACTAATATTGTCACCACTCACCACCCCTGTTTTTTTGGGTTTATTCAAGTATTTAATTAATGATAGCGCAAAGTGAAACTTTCACTACAGTTCCAGAAGCATGACCGATCAGAAAAGAAGGGATAAGTAATTTCTTAAGTACAAAAATTACCAACAGAGTTGGACCTGCGAAGAAGAATTTTTTTTATATGAAATAACATCATGATATTTCTGTAGAATCAGCAATATCACAAACAAGATAACAATCGTATGGTAGTAGATGTTCTCACTAGGTATGACCTAATTGGATCTTTTTCATTTCAAACTGCAGAATAAGCATTGAATGAGGATCTGCTCTATTTCATATATGTGAGCTATTTGCTTATCACCAAACCAAAGATCTTTAATTCATAAGTCATGCTCAGATTTTACTAGCTAGAATAAAATTTTACGGACTTACTTGTTAATACTAAAATGGCTTCCAAACACAATAATTGAAAGACATGAAACACTTTTATACTGTCGAGACTCCAGAGGCACAACTCCCTGATTTGTATTTTGCTCATAAGTTACAATCAGCTGTTTTTTCTCTCTTATTTTGGCATGTGTAAACTGTAGTTACAATCGTGTGTCACAACTCTATCTCCATATCAAGACCATCATGTGTACCCCTTGAGCTTGTTACATGTCACCCATATGGGTCATATCATAAATAATATGTTGCTCCCACAGAATTTGTTGTAGCATAACTCAATATTACGTCACTTTTTTCAAATAAAGAAATTGACAAGGGCAATACAATGTTTATATTTTCTTTTGGACTTGTTTGTTAATGATAAAAAGCGCTCAAACGTGATAGTGAAATAGGGACAACCTCCTGATTTCAGCTAGTACTTGTACAATTCATTCAACTGCTCTTCCTTCTCTTGTTTATTAATATGGTTAATGGAGCATGTGGCCTCACTATATCTCTATATCTCAGCCAGCATGTGTGGCCCTCAAGCTTGTTGTGTGTCCCTCACATGGTAGCATTAATTACATCACACTTTAGATTAAAAAAATTGACTTCTGCTTGAATAAATATAAGAAAGTATACTCTCCTTTTAGAACTCCCTGAAAGATCAACTTTTTAGTAAAAAATACGACGTGGCCTCATGCTCCAAACGATACCCCTCCAAAAAGTTACTGTAGATGCTTGTTGTACCCCTTTACCCCATTTTTGTAATTTTTATTCCCATGATGTGGGTAGATGTGTTGTTTATGGGACCCACAAGTTGATGTGGATGATAATTGATAACTCAACCAGATTCATAAAACAAAGATGAAAAATGGGATTCCAAGCATTTCACATTAATGGGCGATAGCCCTCCGAGTCAGCTACTCTAGCTTCAGAGAACAATACTCAGTTACATTCTATCTCGATATTATTTACATCTTCTAAGTGAAATGTTATGACTGGACAATTTTCTGATGTTTAATTACTCACACCTTCCAAGAAACCCACAAAAATAAGGTCTGCCAAGAGAAAAGGGAACTTCCTAACCCTCTTTTCATCCCAAATTGAAGTCCCCCGGTAAAAATTCGAACATGTTTAGAAATATATTCCTCGCCTTCAGAATGATCATTATAACAGACTTCTTAATATCCAAACTTATTTATTCAATTGGTCCAGCAACCAGATGCCCCCAATGACTTTTGTCAATACATACTTTGAAACATTTTGCATCTTAAACACACATCAGTACATTGTTTGATGGTAACTGTTCCTAGTGCAAACAATTACATTCATAGACTCTTAACAGGTGCCATGGGACCACTTAATGCATGTTGGTGCAGTTACTTTATACGTTTTTTTTTTATAAGTATTACTTTATACGTTAATAATCGAATCAATGGGTTATGGTTATTAAAGAAGAAAAATACCACTTGGGTATATAACTTGTGGTTGTAAAACAAAATAAAATCAAGTCTTAAAAGATGAACAATCTTTCACCCCAAAGACGTCTTCTTCAAATTTCGATGCATTCTATGATACTAACAAAACATTTTTTTCAGAGTTCTCGATCACTTGAAGAAATTATGAAATAATCCTCAAATCCCTCTTGTTCTCACTGACAAGTGACAAGACCCCACATGCATGAGACATGTACCTTAATTTTCCTAGTATTGAAGTTTAGTTGCATAAGAGGATTCTAAACACTGGCAGTCATTCCAATAACAAATCCTAAGGTTTTCAAATAATTGTATCAAAGAAAAATCTTGATATCTATAACTATCATAAAGTGGGAGGGCTCAAAATGAAGACATGCAATGGTTTCTTCGTAATTAACTTGTGTTTTTTTTTGGCTTGAGAAATTAACTGACAAGAAAATAGGAATCCATGATTTTATTTTTTTTGCTTCAAACTGGTGCGGTGGTTGGAGGAAGAAAAAAAATAAAGGAGAGGGAGGGAGGAAGAGAGAGGGGGAGGGGGAAGGAAAACTGAGGGAGAGAGAGGAGGGTGTAATTGGTATTTACTATTTAGATAGGTTAAAATCAAGAGCAGTGGTGTATTTAGAGGAATAGGGGGTGTTAATAGCCCCACTCTTTCAGATTTCCAAAACTGCCCAACAACTAAATAACAATAGCCAACACTCCAGTGACATGTTATCCACTGTGTTTAACAATAACTACCAAACTTCTCCACTATCCTAAAACGTAACAAGTAACAACCAAAAACTACTTCCTTCTAAGATCTCATACACAAGTAGTTCAGCACATTATTATACGTTGATAAGATTGTGGCACCATATGGGGTATTTCTGGACTACTCAAACTCAAAATGGGTGTGATGCAGGAAAGGATTATTATCCAAACATTAATTGGTCATGTATTAGCAGACGATACACACACATGTACACAAATACATAAGTTCAGGATGCATTGCAGTGGCGGAGCCACCTTATGGAGTAAAGGGGTCATGGCCCATGCGGCCGTATAAAACTTTTCTACTACTTTAATGCATCAGTTATTGAGCTCGGTTATTTTTGGCAAAAAAATTGCACTATGGCCCCTGCAAAGACAAAATCTTGGCTTCGCCACTGATGCGTTGCCCCTAGAAATCAAGATACTGGGTTGAACTTGTCCACCTCATTTATGAAAAACGCAAACATGTTGATTATGAAATTATTAATCTCCTGTCCCTCGTTGAGTTTACTTTTCCAAACAGCATCCATTTCATCAGGTCAAACAAACACCAAGCTAACAGTACACATCAACAAATTTCACAAACTCAACTTCTCTAGATTTTCAATAGCATAATGAATTAACACAAATGAAGTAATGGTACTGACACAAACGCCATCCTTTTAATTTCAAATAAGTAAGTGAAGTACTTAACAATCAAATAACCACGTGCATAGAGTGATACATACCTGATGGTAACCGCCATGACAGAGTCACCCTTGGCGATCAAATTATAGGCAAGCCATAAATCATCTGCTTCTTCTGGAATCATCTGCTTCCACCAAAAATTCAAAAAAACAAAAACAAAAACAAAAACATAAAATTTAAAATTTAAAAATATTACAATCTGCCGTTTAGTGAGAGGGTTGTATATACCTTGACGCTACCAGGACCATTGGGGAGGAGGTCTCTACGAACGATCTTCATCTATTACGAACTGAATTTCTCAAATTAGGGTTTAATTCAGTTCATACCAAATTTAATGCAATGCGCGCCGGGGAGAGATGTTTTTTTCTCTTTACGGTTTGGATTTGATTTTTCGTTTTTCCGGTCGTGTACGGGAACTGTGGGTTCCGCGGGGTCATTGGGGGCGTAAATACGTATTTGCCCCCGAAATGTTTCACAAATTTTCATTTTAATCCCATGCTTTGAGGTTTTAGTCACTTTAGTTTTGTAATTTTAATCTGAATGGGGCTATTCACACCTCTCAGTTTACTCTTCACACCCCATGAAAAATAATTTCAAAACTTTCATCATACCAAAAGACTATATATCCCAAGCTGCACACACCTTATTGTGTGCGACCACCCTCAGCGACATGCAGACACTCTCAATCTTACTTTCCCCATGTTGTGCGGCGAAGCAAGGTCGAACATTTGGGGGTACAGCGAATTAAGAAGGGAGCCACGGGAATATATTTCACCCCTCTCCCAAACCATGCTTGGATTCTATTCTTACACATGTTTAGATTCAAATTGAGGTTCATACGTTAACATAGAAGGAATTAAGAAGGGAAGTAAGAAACGAAAGAGAAAGACAATGGATTGAGAAAGGAGGGAAAGGGAAGAAACCTGGCTGGGACGGGATTAAGAAAGAACCCTTCTTTCGCCATGGCTACTGAAAGAAAGGAAATAAATCGTTACGTGGGTTGGGAAGGGGAGGGTAGAATAAGTAACGACGTGATGGTGTGTATGAGAAATTGAGATTAATTGAGATAAGCGGTGGTGCGTATAGAGAAATGAGGTATAGAGAGTAGATTTTGAAATGTAAATAGCCCTACTATTTTAGTTTGTTTTATTCATTGAAGATAAATTATGAAAGAGATAGCGAGAAAGCTAGTATGTCGACAATAGAAAGAGAAAGAGCATCCAAAATCACCAAACTAAAGTCGCCAAATCGCAACAAAAACTGACGTTATATTTTAAAAGTTCTACTAGAACCCTAATATCATGGAATATATGTTTGTAAGTGGTCTTGCATTTTTTCTCCAGAATTTTGTCAAATGTTAAAAAAAAAAAAAAAGATTTATTTAACAAGTTGTTTTCATATTATTTTATGCTTTGAAATTATTGTGTTTCGTTTGATGAAAATTGTTTTTATAGCAAAAAATTTCGTAAAAAAGAAGGGAAAGACTGAATGATAAAAGAGAAAATAAAGAGGGAATCTTTTAATTACTTCTTAAATATGAGTCACTACTTCCATGCAATGCAGTAGCATTTTTAGCATTTTTTTCCCACCAAACCATTATAACTATACAAATTTGATTGGTACCCATGTGCTCAGTGCTCTCTTCTCTTGACCTTTTGATTTTGTCAACCGAAAAATATGTATTTCCTTAACCGTCTAAATATGATAATTATTAGTATTGGTCAATCCAGTCTCAATGTTTAAAAAAAGCAACTAAATTTTCCTAAATTCGTAAGACAGAGCTCCATTTAAAAATTCGCGGATTAATAATAAAACATGTTAATTAAAATCACAAGAGTTGGCCAGCCGAGTTGGTGAAGGGTGAACCTTAAAGGTTTAGCTCAAAGGCGGTCCAAGGTTTGACACGCCCTAGCTTCAAATTTAAGTTATAATGCTCATTTCCTCTGTTTGCTTCGGTGTCCCTCCATTTTCAATGTTTGTTGTCGAATTCTCACGCCTTGCAGTTTAATCCTTTGTCAGCTCCGTTAGCCATCCGTTAGCATCAATTGTCTTGGGATACTTGACAGATCCTAACGGACTTTGACGAAATGCTAAATGACACATTTAAAACCAAAAGTAACACATTTTAATGTTAAAAGTGACACTATAAATAAAAATTTATTATAATTGTTATTAAAATACAAAGTAACACTCTTAATACTAAAAAGTGACACTCTTAATACAAAAAGTGATATATTTAATACTACAAAGTGACACTCTTAATACTAAAAAGTGACACTCTTAATACTAAAAGTGATACATTTATTTAATACTAAAAAGTAACACTCTTAATACTAAAAAGGGACACATTTGATACTAAAAAATGACACTCTTCCTTAAAGAATATACCGAACCAAAATGAATCATCTCGTGTTTCAAGTTCATTTACTACATGCATATATCCTACTCGCTCTGTTACGAAGGGAAGGAGAAAAAGAATTAAGGGAAGTATTGAAAAGGGCAAGAAAAAGACTATTGATTTTTCTGATTCCCATCAAGCCAAGGAATTTGGTTCCAAGACTCCTAATGCTCGGTTATTTTAGACATATTTTCAGTAAATTTTGTAAGTATGAGTAAGAAACATATACTTTACCTTGAAAAAGTTATGATTTTGTGTTTTTAACGATTGTCACTTGGGATTATATACATTTCTATGAATAAGAAGATATATTTTAGTAGTGTTTAATTGGTTATTGCTGTTAAAATCACTAGCCCAAAAGTGACACACTTTAGTCCTAAAAGCAGCACACTCCAAGCCTAAAAGTGACACTCTTATTGATACAAATTTTATGATTATAAAAATGGGTTGTTTTACCAAAAGTGACACACCTAATACCTAAAAGTGACACAATTAATACCTAAAAGTGACACACTAAACGTGACACTTATGAATAAAAATTTAAAGATGAAAAGTGATTTTTTTTCCCAAAAATGACACACGTAAAACTTAAAAGCGACACATTCTATGTTTAAAAGTGACACTCTGATTTAAAGTAACTAAGTAAAACTTAATCAGACCTAAGGTAACACTTTTGTTTTCAAAGTGACACAAGTCAACCCTAAAAGTAACACTCTGATTGATCGTAAATGTAAACAATGTCAAAATAACATATTCTGACAATAAAACTTAAAAACAACCCTAGATCGTAAATGTAAACAATGTCAAAATAACACATTCTGACAATAAAAGTTAAAAACAAGTCAACCCTAAAAGTAACACTCTGATTGATCGTAAATGTAAACAATATCAAAATAACATATTCTGACAATAAAACTTAAAAACAACCCTAGGAGATTTCAAACCTAACACCTGGCACGTTAATTCCTACATCTTATGAGATGCACTGTGAATCATCTCAACAGATTGGTTTTTAAGACTTTTTATAACGTATTATTAATTTATTATGACCCATAAATTTTTAAATGGGGCTCCGTATCTTACAGGAGACCACCTCATTCTTAATTGATCTCTAAAATGGAAATATACATATATACATGACCTTTTTTTATCAATAAACGTAGTTTGAGTAATTCTTTTTTAACTCTATTACAAAGATTCAAAAGTATTGGGAATTTATAAGTCATATGTGTGCCTTAAAATATAAAAATATGCATAATTAATTAACTATATTTTAACTAATATTTAATATTATTTCATAATCTTTTTTCAAAAATAATGGTTAGGAATGAATCTTCTATCTATAACTATAACTAAAACAAAAAATACATGTCCATGTGACAGTTTTTCATTAAAAAAACTCCCACCCAAAGTCATACTTCCACCGTCCCAAAATTTGACTTGACACACGGTTAAAAAAAATACATTTAACTGAATTATTAATATTAATTTGATGTGTAGTTTACTTTAAAGCTCATGTGTATGTGGATCATAATTAAAGTATGATAAAAAAGTAAAAGTAAAATAAAAGTGTTGTCCTTAAGACCGAAGGGTATTATGCTTTAACAATATTTTGGAAAATATCCTTATAACTACAATACTCTTTCTAATAATTTTTTTCATAAACTTTCATCCATCCTTCTAGATGTCCATCTCTCCACATCCTTCCAATGTTCTCTCTCCCACCAAAAAAACCTCCATTTGCCTTCCTGGAGATTCTTCTCATCGGAAACTTTTTCCAGTAATCATTCTCTCTTATTCACTTTTTTTATTGGGAGATTTATTTTAAAAAAATAGAAAATTGCTTGGAAATATTTTTTCTATAATCATAATTCATGTTCATCGCACATAATAGGCATTGCTAGTATGACATTGTAATTTGTAACCCAATTGGAAGTAGGGGACTTTTTCTCATCGTGATATCAATGGAATCGCAAATCCAATAACATCTATTGACTATTGTTCGAAGTAGGGGTGGCAAAAATTTATCCAACTCATTGGGTTATCTATTATATCTATTATAAAAGATTTATTTGGTGTTATCCATTAACACTTATTAATTTAATTGACTGTTAATGGATAATACTCATTAGAGACCACTAACAAAATGGATAACTATGGATATTAACCAGTTATCCACTGGGTTTATCTACTAATGTCACCATCACCATTGAGTTTATCAACTAATGACATCACCATTAACCGCCTCCGCCCACCACCACCACTTCCCACCTCCAGCAACCGTCACCGGCCACCGAACTTCGAAGAAACATGAAATCAAAGCAAGGTTGAGGTCATGATGTCGAGGGTATTTGGTACACTGCAAACGTTCATTTGATATGTTTGACATGAATTCAAATATTCTTGACAATGCGCAGTAAGATACCATTAGTTCAAGGTGGACTCTTTTATTGGCAGAAGAAGTTGCAACAGGTTGAATCCAACATCCGACCACGTAGGTACGTTGTTGATCACATGATAGACGTGTTCGTGTTCGTGTTCGTGTTCGCAACTACTGGGGCTTTACAACAAAATACAACAAGTATTTTCCACAAACGACGATCTTATTGCTGACAAATCATTGACAGTAGGGGCGGATGCACATTTACCGGAGGGGTGTGCGTGGACACCGCTGAAGGAAAAAAAAAATTGGGAGTAGGTTTGATATATTTGGCAATTGGACCCCTTCTAAATTTTCAATTGGACCCCTCCTAAATTATCTATTAGCTCCCCTATCCTATTGGCCTAAGTCAACTAGACACAAAGTAAACTAGACAAGACAAATAGACAATACATGTGTACAATGTAATGTCTGCCTATTCCCTCTCTCCTGCGCAGTCCACTGTCCGCCTTCCCCATGTAATCAACCTAGGCTAATTAACAATTCATTAATTCAACTACCCACCCAATCACCCTTATTTAATTTGTGTACTTATTTAATTTGTTATTTGTGTATTTAAGTATTTTATTCCCAAGTTCCAATCTCATCTCAACCCAACTCCCAACGGCCAACTCCCAAGTCCTGTAACTCCTGTTGCTGTTTGTTGCCTGTTCAGCTTAGGCTGGCACTTCAGCAGATACAGTGTCAGTTTGGCTCCACTCCTTGTCTCCTTCCGGTCCCTCCGGCCTCCCCCCTTGTTCCGACATATATTCACCATTGGTACAAATACAATACTTTACTACTTTTTCTTTTTTTATATAGATTGTAGATTTTTAGTTTCATTTCATTTTATTATATAATTTTAATCTTTTTCAATTAGTCAATTCACAAATCTTATATTTGAAATTAGGGGGGTTTTGTATTTTAAAAAAGTTAGTTTAACTATTTGTTAGTCTGCGATTATTTTAAGAATATGTAATATGTTAATATAATAAATTACTGTTAATTTAAGGTTTTTCGTCTCTTCAATAGGGTTAGTGGTTTTGACCTTTGAGGAATTATGGAAAGATTTTTTAAACGAAAATTGTCGGATGGTATAGGCCCTGTAGGGGGTGCAACGGGTGCTTCTAGTGGTGCATCTGCTAGTAATCAACAGTATGTTTCCATAACTTCAACTATGAGAGATTTTGTTGATGTAAGTAGTCTTCCTTCATATCCTGCTGGAAAAAAAAAGATATATGAATTTCACCTAAACCAAATTGATGAAATTAGAAGAGCTTATTTATTAAAGGGGCTTTGTCAACCTCGTGATCATGAGTTTTCTCAGAAAATGATAGGAGGTAGATTGCGTCGTTTTAATCCCGATTGGTTTAATGAATATGCTAATTGGTTAGAATATAACATGAAATAAGATAAAGCATATTGCTTGTGTTGTTATTTGTTTAGAGATCCAGTGAACAATCAAGGTGGTGGTGGGGCATTTATTAGCGAAGGTTTTTCTACTTGGAATAAAAAGGCTAGGTTGGATATGCATGTTGGTGCGGTTAATAGTGCTCATAATTTGCCATTAAAGAAGTGCGGGGATCTAATGAAATAACAACAATCTATTGCAGTTTCTCTTTATAGACAATCAGAAATTGAGAGAAATGAATATCGACTTCGATTATGTGATTCAATTGATTCTTGTAGATTTTTATTGCACCAAGGGTTAGCTTTTCGTGGTCATGATGAGAGTGAAGGTTCTTCGAATAGAGGAAATTTTCTTGAAATGCTTAAGCATATGACTATTCGTGATGAGAAAAAAACATAACTTTGTTCGTAAAAATGCTCCAAAAAATTGTCAAATGATCGCTCTCAGCATTCAAAGGATATTGCTAATTGTTTTGCAATAGAGATAATACAAAAGATAATTGAAGAGTTTAAAGATGATTTTTTTTCATTGATGGTGGATGAATCTAGTGATGTATCTGACAAAAAACAAATGGGAGTGGTTTATTTCTGTCGTCCATGTGATGGAGACTTCTGCTTTGTCTTTAAAATCTGCTATTGATAATTTGTTTGCTAATTTGTGTTTGAGTTTGATGAAAATTCGGGGTCAAGACTATGATGGGGCAAGTAATATGAAGGGTGAATTCAGTGGGTTGAAGACTTTGATTATGAATGAAAATCCGTCTGCATATTATGTTCATTGTTTTGTCCATCAACTTCAATTAGCTGTTGTTGTTGTTGCTAGAAAACATGCTGATATTGTAGACTTTTTTAGTATGATTTCCACCTTGATGAATATTGTTGGAGGCTCTTGTAAGCGTAAAGACATGATTTGACAGAAACAAGCAGAAAAAGTGGTAGAAGGAATCATGAGTGGTTTAATTGAGACAGGGACGGGATTAAATCAAGAGTTAAGTTTTCAGGGGCTGCGGATACACGTTGGGGATATCATTATAAGTCATTGGTGAACTTGGTTTCTTTGTTTTCTTCAGTTCGTGAAGTTTTTGAAGTTGTTTCATGTGATGTTTCTGATTCAACAAAAAGAGCTCAAGCACGAGGTCTATTGAGGTATTTGAAATCATTTGATTTTGTCTTTTATTTGCAATTGATGATGCTTATATTGGGGCACACACATGAGTTGTCATTAGCTTTGCAAAGAAAAGATGAAGATATTTTGAATGCTATGAAACTTGTCAAAGTAACTAGGACGCGATTGCAAACGGTAAGAAATAATGGATGAGATTCTCTTCCAAGTGTGATCACTGCATTTTGTAATATGCATAAGATTGATTGTTTGGATATGAATGTTGAATATGTTAATCCTTGCAATCCTCGGCGTAAAAGTAACAATTCTAACGAATTTCATTATCGTGTGGAATGTTTTTATGTCGTTATGGATCAACAGCTTTTGGAGGTTAATTCTGAGTTGCTTCATTGTGTTGCTAGTTTGAGTCCAAATAATGGTTTTGGTGATTTTAATACAACAACATTGATAAAAATGACTCAATTTTATCCTCATGACTTCTCTCTATTTGAACGTATGACTCTTCAGAATCAACTAGAGACATATATTCTCGATGTGCGAACAGATGACAGATTCATCCAATTGAAGGGGTTTTGTGATTTATCTACATTGCTAGTGCAAACAAAAAAATACTTGTCGTACCCGCTGTTATATCGGCTTTTGAAGTTTGCGTTGATTTTGCCAGTAACAACAGCAAGCGTAGAAAGATGCTTCTCTTCGATGAATATTGTCAAAACGGATTTACGAAATCGGATGTCTGATCAATTTTTAAATGATTTTATTGTATGTTATATCGAAAAAGAGCTGTTAATGAATGTTAGTGAAGATGATGTAATTACGCGTTTTCAACGTATGAAAACGCGTAAAGGACAATTGTAATTTTTAATTAATTTTTTTATGTAATAGTTAAAATCACCGGTCAACATTATTTCTGGATCCGCCCCTAATTGACAGTGACAAGCTCGTCAAGGTTTGCAACAGAAAACCACGTAGAGTTTTCAAAGAACCACCCCGGTGAAATCAGAGGAGCTCCGGAAAATCCCCAGCTAGCCAAAGAAAGCAAATAAACACTCAAGTCACACTGACCAGTGACTATAATATTCAGTAAACATCTACTTGACACCCACAATCGACATCAAAAACCGAAGCTTATGATTGACATCCGCAATATCAGATGGGTCCTTAAACGAGGCCGGTGGCTCGACTCCAGTGAAGATGTACAGAGCCTCCAGTTCCTCTATACAAGTTCGTTGAGCTGCAGCTTTATATCCTACTATTGCTCGCATTGCATCTATCTGTTCCCATATTTTCTCCTCTTTGAGTAATACCTACAGAACAGCTAACAAACTCAGAAGCAGAACAATCAACTTATTTACTATCTACAAAAAACTAAGAGCACAAAGGACTTGCAATAAGGGCCTATATGCAAACAAAGTTATAAATGCTTATGCAAGACTTAAAAAGTAAGTGAGACGAGCATATGTTCAATGACAAAATGAAATTAGCGAATCCTACGAACACCAAGAACCCTGGGTCTTTCCAGCCTTCAAAACTAGAGTATAGATAAAGTCCCACTAAGCAGCCAGAAAGGAGGAAGATCAAAACTCTAACGCAACTTGACCTATCCTCTTACACATAGATGCATCTCTCTTCATGCATGCATTTGAATGTGCATTTGTGTTTTGATATGGAATACAATGCCAAAGCATACACGACATACAGTTTCACGTAGGTAATTGATAATGTGAACACACACAAAAGAAGACATTCAAATATAAAAGAGTGATAATCAAACTTGAGGATAAAGAAGCTAAACAAACTTTTCTGAATCCTCAACATCCTGTAGCTCCATAGGCTGACGCTCAAACCTACTGGAAAAGATTGATATTTTAAAACAGCCATCCAACACGTAAGAATTAGTTAAGCACCAACCTCGCTGGAAGGCGCTTTGTCTGCCTGCATTGGAATTGTTTCCTTGTTGGACTCAGATACCCTTCTTGAAGTGGGAAGGGCCAAGTAGTCTACAGTCACCTCAGCAGTATTATCTTTTAAGTTGTCATAAGCTGCAAATACAGTACAAACAAAGATGAGAAACTCTAAGACTAATCCAGAAAAAGAATTTGACTTTCATGTGGATTCTTGATTGCTGAAAGATTACCTTCAAGGCTCTGAAAAACTGTGTAAGAGTTATGGTGACTGGCTACATTTCTGTCATCAAACAAATCAAAGCCACTCTCATCAGCAATTTCTCTAATATTGGCATCTGAATAGATAATATTTTCTCTAATTTTCTTTGAAGTGACATCTTCGGATGCATAAGTACTGGTGTTATCTGTGGCTTTTTCTTCCTGCGTCACCACTTTTTTTGATATCACAGGCTCCTGCTCATTTGATATTGTGTCTACATTCCCTCCAAAACTCTTGGCATTTAAAGTTCCATTCATGTCAGGAATCGTCTTCCCATTTCCTAAAACTGTATCATCAGCTTCTCCAACTTGCTCAAACTTAGAGGGGACAATTCCTTCCTTTCCAATTTTCTCATTAGGTTTTTCTGGTTTCACATCTTCTTCCAATGGACTTTTAGTTCCTTCCACAGCTCCCTCATTTTCAACTGAAACTGTCACATCTCTCTCCTTGTCACCAAATGATTCCTCGATAGGTCTAATAATACTAACATTCATGCCACCCCCACCCTCACCAACTCCATGCGTTCCCTTGGGACCATAAGCAATGTTGCCCTCATTCCTTATTATTTCCAACAAACCTGTACTGCCTCTCGCTATTTCCTCCTCCCCATTGTCAATGGTTTCTTCCTCGTTTCCATTAACTTCTTTAACTTCGCTTGCCATCAAATCTATCACCTCTACTTCTCTAGCATTGCCATTATTGTCTTCATTTCCGGGAACTAAAATCACAACTCTACAGATCTCAGCCGAGGGCTCGTCATCATTGCTGGTTTCTCCTACTAAAGTCTTTTGATCACCCATTTCTCTCACCTCAATGCATTCCTCGGTCCCTTTCTTGGAATCACCCTCTCCCTCGATATAGTCACCAACATGTTCCTTGTATTCTTCTCCCTCTACGTTTGTGTCCATATTAGCCAATGGTTCATAACTATCAACATCTTTCTCCCTATAACCATCAGTGTTACCAAATTCAACCCTAATCTCATTGTCAATGGATTGTTCCTCAATTCCATCATCTCCCTTCATGACTTCGCTTATCACCAAATTCAATCCCTTCACTTCTCTGACATGTTCATTATTATCCTCTTTTCCCCTAACTACAACCACAACTCGAGGCATCTCCGCCAACGGCTCCTCATGCTCGCTTTCTTTGCTAGCTGATTTCTCCCCTTCACCCGCTTCTCTCACCTCATTCTCTTTCTCATAATCATCCTCGCCCTCCACGTACTCACCAGCATCTTCTTCATAACCCTCTTCCTCCACATTTTCGTCTCTCACTTCAATATCTTTATCAACCTCTTCTGCATAAGCATCCTCCGCCTTTGCATACTCACAAATTACATCTTCTTCATAATCATCTTCCTCCATGTATTCATCTACATATGTGGTCGGCTGTTCTTCGTAATAGTCAACATCTTTCTGCCAATAATCATCCTCCTCATCTAGTCCAATCCTCATCTCAACCCCTGCATTTATGTCCTCCATTTGGTCTTCTTCCTCCTCTTCCATCACAAATCTTTCAAACCCCTCCTTTTCTTCATCCTCATCTTCATCAGTGTAGTACTCCAGCATAGAAGGGGTTGGGAGTAACTTGCTCATGAGCTTATTAGTGCACGCATAGCTTGCAAACACAAGCCCAAAAGGGACCGAAAATGCAAACCCCAGCGCAGAAAAAACCATGAGAGGAGGGAGAACCAGTGGTGCAGATGAGATGGCAATACCTGTGATGACAACCTTCTTTCCCAACCCCAACCCTTTGTTCAAAATCCACCTCATCTTGGTGATCTCACCTTCTTTTGAAGGCGAGTATTCCTGGATTTCCCACCCCATATCCGGATCATCCATCCTGCTGAACAAGCAAAAGGTGCTGATTACTCACACGCTCTGCTTAGAAACATGAAGCAAAAGCCACCCCGACAAGATACTTTGACAGAATCAACAGAAATGAACCAATTTTTCGGAATACGAAAAAAGAACATAATAATAGACAGAAATCAAACTAACGTGTTTGGTTGCTGGAAAACCAGAACAAACGAACAGATTATTCCGTGCTAAAGCTTAATCCCAAATAAAGGTGAACTTGCATCCCTCCTAACCCAATACTACTATATTAATTGCTGTGTTTGCTGCAGTACTAGTGACTTATCATAATCTTGAATTCTTATATCCTAGGTCCTTACTACCGTGGGTGTGTTCAACACATTTCCGGTCGGGATCCGCTGTTACCATTGCTAACTGCCCGACCCGAAAGCCCAGTCCGCTATGCATGACACAAACATCAGAACAATGTTGGAGGCTAGCCCTGCATCAACCTGACGTGGGATGGAGATATTACAGAATTAAAAGATAATTTAAACCCATTGGTTTTGGATGTTCAGAAACCAGAGTAAAATCAAAACACAAACTCACAAAATCAAACAGATGAAACTAAAATGTGCCCTAAAATTTCTTTAATTTTATACCAAACTGTTTCTAGATAACGATTGAAAATGATGGTTAAGAACCCAAGAAAAAGAACAACATAAGTTAACATTAAAACTAATACTGTAACATATATATATATATATATATATATATATATATATAGGAAATTAAAGAAAAAGGGTACTCCTACTCAGAAAATAACAATAAAAAAGTAGAAAAAGAAGGTGTAAAATACCTGAAGGTGCTACTTAAAGATCATCATGACAAGTACAAACAGTAGGAAAAATGAAAGTGTAAAATCAAGAACATATATATTAATTACCTGAACTGCTACTTGAAAAAAGTCATGACAAGTTCAAGTTGAGCAAGATTTGAGCTTTACAATAATTTTTAACTGGACCAACTCGCCTGCAGATTTGGTTTTTTTTTTTTTTTTTGGGTTGCTGATGTTGTTTGGGGATAATGAATGAATTATAGGGAATTGAGGAGAGAGACACGCGTTGGAAGGAGTGAGAAAGAGAGAGAGAGTTGCATCATGCATGCAACAGGAAGAAGACAGGCGTCCCCCTTGTATACGACGTCGTCATCCTGCTGCACTGCAACATGCCACCCTGCAGCAGCACAATCACCATCTTTTTTGAGAAGATGAAAATTCCGCACTTCTATGTCGATATCTTTTTGGTTTGACCGCAAGAAACCGACCCATGGGAAAAAAAATAAGAAAATCAAGGTGGGTAATTTTGTTGGATTTTAAACCGTTTTATTTTACGTTACCTCAATTTCGAACAAAGAGTCATGTTTAAAATTCAATTTTAAAAATGATATTTTTAATAATTTATTAATAATAAAATGATACTTTTATTTTTTAATTTTAAAAAATAGACTGTTTAAATAAAACATCCAAAAATAAAATAATAGACTATTTGTCTTAAACAAAGTGAGTAATAATATTAGCATTTGTCATCATTATGCAACGATTTGGAACCTCGATACATAAAAGTACGGGCAAATTTCAAGTGTGTATAATTTTAGAAACATGTTTTCATTTAGGACCATTAATTTTTTGGACATTTCATGTAACTACAAATTGGTTGCCAAATAACAAAAATGTCATTAATAAAGATCCAGCCTAAAAAATTCAAAAAAGCTGATGTCAAAAAAAAATCTGATGCTAAAAAGCTCATGCCAAAAAAAAAATCTGATGCCAAAAATCTGATGTCAAAAAGTTGATGCCAAAAAAAAAATCTGATGCCAAAAAAAATTTGATGCCAAAAAGCTGATATCAAAAATCAACCTGATGCCAGAAATTGGACAAATCTATCGAGGCCTTCCCAGATCCAGCAGGCTTTTCTTTGCCAAAATCCATTATGTTATCTTAGTCAACTCATCTTTCCCAAAGCACTTAGCATAAAAGCTCTTCCCCCGTCCGTGGTTTTATAGATCTCTAGCTCTCCTTTATAAAGAATCAAAATAAGAAGAATGACTGAACATTATCAACACAAACTTGATTAAACCTTCATCCGAATCTCTAGCCATTGGACGTTGCAGTCCAGCAACTAGCAAGGGATGTCATCCCGTTGAGGGTTCAGACGATGGCACATGGTTCGAAAATCAAAGGCTATCTTATCATCCGCCAAATGCATGTGGCATAAGTTGCTGCCAAAACACATCTTTGTCTTTCTATGGAAACTCTTTCACTCTCGTCTTCCGCTTGATGAAGATTTATGGAAGAAAGGCATCCAATTGGCTTCTAAATGTATCTGCTGCCATGTGGGTAATATGGAAACGTTTAATCAAGTTTTCCTCACAAGCACTGTAGTCTCGTCTCTTTGGTCTCACTTGTGCCGACTGCTATCAGTGAATATGAATTATCGACGAGTGCCTCAAGCTTCCTTCTCATGGTGAATTGGGGGCAGTGATGTATTTTTATCCCAAAATGTACCTAAAAGATATGTCTAAAAAATGGTTGGATTGATTTGAAAACATGTTTTAAAAAATGTACCGGCCTGTAATTATTTCTAAATGTAAACTTTAGTAGTTTGATAATTTTATCGTGGGCTAAAAACTAAAAAGATTGAAAACATGTCAAAGTGTACCGGGCCATTTTCAATGTTTTTAACTACAAAAGTTCACCGTTCTTTTTTTCAACCGCAAAAGATTTTTTTTTGAAATATTATTCTGAAAATATCATCGTTTTCTTCAACAGCTCCAACAACACACTTTGGATTCGAAAATCACCATTATTGCATAACGAAACAGGGATCAACCTGCCCAGTCAGGTCGAGGGGGCAGCGCAGCGCCCCTTCGTGGGGGTTAGGGGCAATGCTACCGAAAGATAAACGAATTTTTTTATTTATGAAATACGAAACTATAATGAATATGTACTAGGTTGAAGAATTTTTCTGTTGGGACAAAGTCAGAGAAGGAGGAGGAAGAAAAATACTTACGATGGAGGAGGACGAAGAAGGCTTACGACGGAGGAGATGTAAGAAGCAAGTGGAGGACGTGGTCTGGTTCTTTATGATTTTGTATCGCGATGCAAACTGGATTAAATAATATTTTATATATCGTGGTTCAAAAATTAATTTATCGCAGTACATAAAAATTGATATCGCGGTGCAACTTGGATTAGGTATATATATCGCGATTCAAAAAATAATTCATCGCGGTGTATAAAAGTTGGTACCGTGGTGCAATATGACTAGACAATTAAACTAATGAACCGCGGTACAAAAATTAATGCAATAAAATTGATGAACCACAGTACAATAGGATTATATAATTAAGCTATTGAATCACGGTGTAAAAATTAATGCAATAATATTGATGAATCGCGGTGTAATTAGACTAGATAATTAAATTATTGAACCGCGATACAAAAATTAATGCGATAAAATTGATGAATCATGGTTTAATAATCAATGCACCGCGATTCATTAATGTAATGCGTCTCATGCTCATTAAGTATATCGTAACCTTTTTTACCTCAAAAATATCCTTTTCCAATTTGGGAAAAAAAAAAAAACTAAACTATAACAATTAGAAACTTTAAAAAGTGAACCAACTCACAATTTTTCCATAGTACTAAATGCATAGTTTATTTCGACCAGAGTTTCTAGCCTTGCCACTCCAATTACCTCTTGTTAACTTGGATTGGTGCCAAGAAATTCAAAGTTGTAATAAGAGTAGTAATTGGACTGGTAAAGTGAGCATATTTGTTACTTGACACTCGTATTAAGAATTTTTGTTTATTAATTTTATTATAGTAATAAATATGACTACTCCATATTATGTGCTTTTCCTTGGTGGTATATATATATATATATATATATATATATATATATATATATATATAAAGAGAGATGCAACATTTGGAAAGTTCTCGCCAAAATTAACTTTCCAAAAATAGAAACACTTTTATCTTGACACTTAACATTATTAATACATTAAAATTTTGTTTTGAAAATAGAAAATATAAGTTGTCATTATTATTGATTGGATGCATCAGTTAAAAATCTTTACACATTCTTCATTTACACCGAGTCCAATGAATTCCATATACATTAATTAATCTCAATAATTTACATTTAACACATTATATATATTAGATTTCGTGTCCGTGCCTATGGCACGGTGTCAGTTTAAATGTGTGAGTGTGAAGTGAGCATGATGTTAAGAAATTAATAAAGGATAATATCCCAAAAATTAAAGAAATTGTGTAACTTATCTAAAAAGAGTATAATTAAGCATCCAAAAGCTCTCTCTCTCGCGCATACCAACCATACACATATTAATTAAAATAAAGTTAAATATGAAAATCTCAACAAACAAAAATCATAAAATAAATTGAATGAGACAGGGTGAACTAACAAAATACTATTTCGAAACCGAAATCACAAAGATTTCAGACCAATAAGGGAAACTTAGCAAAAAAAAATTAAAAAGAAAGAAATTAAAATACAAATATTTAAAATTACAAAACTTACGAACAAATTTTTTTTAAAAAAATCAAATCTAAATTGGACAAAAATTAAATTGAGATTCAGTTGATTACGATAACAATCAATTAAGAAACTATAAACTAAATATTTGTAAACAATAAATTTAGGCCGGACAAAAAAAACAGGCTGGAAAAAAAATTAAATTGATTCTTTTTAAAAAAAAATCTAGGTGGGATGTTAGTAAAAAATAAATCATGACATTTGAATAGTCCTAGTCAATTGCATATGTGCGAAAAAGATAACTGTAAAACCGTAAAATAATAATTGTAAAATCGTAATATATGAGATGAATAACTGATGTTCGCATGCTTGAAAACCCAAATAAATCACAGTCGTAGGATGTTAGTAAAAAAAATAAATCCTGACCTCTTGCGATTTAAAAAAATGTTACCATTTAGAGGTACATTATTTCAAGTGATAGTTGAGGGATTGATGTTTTATGAGGGGTGACTGTTTAGAAGATTAATCGCAGGGTGTGACTTTGTAATGTGAAGATAAAATACAGCGAGAGGAAAAAAAGGGTGACTGTTTATAGTATTAATTCTATGGGGTAACTTGTAATAGGGAAAGAAAAAATAGGGAGTTAAAAATGGATAACTACTCACATATAAATGTGGGGGTGAATCTCAACCGCTAAATTTTTTAAGATAATTTAATTTCAACCTCTTAATAGCCGTAGTAAATTGCACATGTGTGAACCTAGCTATTTTATAATATAATATTATTTTAAAATTAACTTATCAAAACCACATTAGTTTACAACAAACTAAAATAACTTATAAAGTGTACTTCATCTGTTCCGAACAAAGAGTCCCTGTTGGAAAGTTAAATTTTTTAACAAAATGACACTTGTAGTAATGTATTAGTAATAAAATGACATTTTATATCTTAATTTATGAAAGTAGATTCTTTAAGTGAAACATCACAAAATGAAATAGTGGACTCTTTGCCCGGAATGGACAACATATTACATTAATTAAGTACTCCCTCTGTTCCAAAATTATTGTCCAGCTTTCTTTTTTCGTTTGTTTCAAAATAATTGTCTTGTTTGAAAATTTTCTTTTTAGGACAACACTTTTACCACTTTACTCTTACTTTTCATCATACTTTAATTATGTGTCACATACACACGAGTTTTAAAGTAACTATACATGAACCTAGATCTTCATACCCGTGCCTATGGCACTGTGCCAATATATGTGATTTCGTCAATTGAAATGACAGTGCTTAAATAAAATGTGTGATTTAAAAAAAGTTACAATTGAGGGGCAAATTGCTTCCAATGATAGTTGAAGATTGATGTTTTATAAGAGGTGACTGTTCAAAAGATTAATCGTAGGGTGTGACTTTGTAATGTGAAGATAAAATATAGAGAGAAGAAAAATGGGTGACTGTTCATAATATTAATTGTAGGGGATGACTTATAATAATGAGAGAGAAAATAGGGAGTTAAAAATAGATAACTACTCACAAATGTAAATGTGAGGGTGAATCTCAACCGTTAAATGTTTTAAGAGAATTTAAACTTAACCTCTAAATAGTCATAGTCAATTACCTAGTTGTTTTATAATATAGATATATAAAAGGAGAGGTGCAACATTTGGAAAGTTCTCGCCAAAATTAACTTTCCAAAAATAGAAACACTTTTATCTTGACACTTGACATTATTAATGCATTAAAAATTTTCTTTAAAAATATAAAATATAAATTGTCATTATTATTGATTGGATGCATGAGTTAAAAAATCTTTACACATTCCTCATTTACACCGAGTCAAATGAATACCATATACATTAATTAATCTCAATAATTTACATTTAGCACATTAATTTGATAAATACATCAATCTGTGAAATCATTTACTTCAATGAGATTTTGTTATAACTTGAAATATTTAATTATAGAATAGTTTATCATTTGAATTAGGAATGGGTACAATAACAAAAAAACGTTGGATCATCTGCAAGATAAATTCTTTCAATTATAAATAGACGCTTTTGGGAGATCAATATTCTCATGACTATTCAATTTTCGAACAAATTTTAATGATGAAGCCAATATAAGTTCATTGTCTTCCGTTTGGTTAACATAGCAAAACCAAGTTAATTATGATCATTGGACAAAGAAGAAGAAATCTTCATTTTCCCTCAATCCAGTCTGATGAATATATTCGACCCACCTAAGTGAATGGACATTAAGTATATAATTTTCTTTAATTTGGAGAAAACTATTTTTTGTGCAAAGTGTATATCATGTTTCCGAGGGATGTTTACAACTCGTAGATTTTTTTTCTTCCTATTTTCAATTGTTTTTGTGAGGAAGAAGTGAAAACGCTTTTAAAGGGCTCGAAGAAGAAAGATTTTGTAAATTGTAATGATGTCCAAGATGTGAAGATATTACTGAGATATAAATTTTTATCCACTGTGGACGAGAGGTTTAAAGAAGAGAATGATTACCATTTAGCTACTCTTTGTTGAATCGTCAAATTTTATAACTCAAATCTTCTCATGTTTTTGCAATGGTGGAAGTAGTTTTGATTTTGAATAATTTGATGATCAATGATAGTTTGTAATTTTTTTTCTTGACGTTATAAGATTTGTTTGCAATTGGTTTAATTTTATTATTGGTATTCAAATTTTATAATTTTCTTTGTCTTTATAATTTTTTCGAAGTTTGTATTTTATTTTAGTGTATGAAATATCCCTTGATTCATATTTGCATATTTCATATATCAATAAGTTATTTATTTTTTCAATGGAATTAATATATTATCCTTAGTCAATCGAATATAAAAAAAAATATCAATTGATCATAATTTAAATATGTTTGATACAAAATTGAATAAAAAAAAAAAATTGTTAACGTTTAATCCAAATTAAATAAATCATTAACAAGTAAATAAGATTTTTTTCTTTCTAAGTAAAATAATTGGATTATTATTAGCATATTAAATTTTTGTAATGAATAATAATCCTAACTCCTTAGCAAGTGAAACTAGGAACATCGTAAACTCATAGTTAAAACTCCTTGAGAAACATATTTTCCTCTAATAACCTACAAAAAAAATATCATTATATTACTAACAAACTATTGATAATAAGATTTTTTTTTAATTATTTTTTTCCTCCTAAGGGGGGCATGGGAAGGGATCGAACCTGAGACCTCACACTTTGTGAAGCCTCATGTCTACCACTGGGTCACCCCCTTAGGGGCTATTGATAATAAGATACTTATAATCATTCTTAGGTAAAAGTTATCAATCAATATTTTTTGTATTCAAAGATTAATATAACTTTATGAAACTTTATTAGTTAAAAAAAACATTGTAACCATTTACATTGTAATTTCACATTTAATAAATCCCTTTGGCAATTTGTGATTGTTTAACAAAATTTACCTCGATAAACACATTTATTTCCCATTATTTGAAATAAATACGCAAATTTTTAATTGTAGTTTATCAAAACCATAGAAAAGATGATATACAATAGGAATATTTGGCTATAAATCATTTTAACTTTAATATTAGCAAAATAAATAGTGGGTATCTTATTAGATTAGATAAGTTATTGGATGATATCATCTATCTTACATATTTGGAAGAAAAAATATGGGTAAGATATTTTGATCTCGAACAATCAAATTAAAAAATGTAAAAATATAAGTTTAAATTTTTTATATTGTTAATAAATTTGAATTTTCTTAATTTTTTATACCGGAGAAATATTTAAAGTTATTTTATCTAACGTAATATACAAATCTATACATGGAATTTGATGTAGTAAATTAAAATAAGTCCAAAAAATATTAATTATCTATGTATTTGAATTAATAAAAACATTATGGCTTCTTTTTATTTAATTTTAAAGTGTTAGGGGTTCTTTCTCAAAGTGTGTTATATCCGTCGGTAAAATTAATTATGCCTGGAATTATGTTTTTTGATAAGATTTTTTTTTTCTAAAATACAATTATATAAATTATTACCAAACTCTTTCTTTTTTACAATGAGATGCTAGAAGGCGTTGATGAATTTGGGGAAATAAGTCTTCAGTGTTTTTTTGAAACAAAGTGTCACCAAAAATGAAGAGGGGTTAAAAAAATAAATGAGCTTGAGAGAAATTGTTAGGGTAAAATGAGGACTGGCTCGCTGCCGAGCAAAAGGAGAAATAACAGAGGGAAGAGTTATCCCGTGAGGCCGAGGCCCTAAAAAAGTTGTTTTGTGTTTTAGACGACAAATGTAATAGGGTAGAGGCCGTGTTTGAGTATTTATATTTGGCTAATGTAGGTTGGAATATACATGGTCTATTTGTTTAGGGTTATTATTATTTTTTTTTAAACGTTTTTTTTTTCCACCTAAGGGGGGCATGGGAAGGGATCGAACCTGAGACCTCACACTTTGTGAAACCTCATGTTTACTACTGGGCCACCCCCTTAGGGGCCTATTTGTTTAGGGTTATTTAATTTGGGTTGGATTGAAATGTTTATTATTTTGAACTAGGGAAAAATTGCGGTCGATATCCCTTTTAACCGCTCTGTTCTCCTACTTTTTTTGTCCATTGAAAAAAGTCACTTGTTACATCGCGATGTATTTGTTTTATTTTTGTGTATAACGATGCATGAAAAAAAAACATGTTTTTAAACATGGTCGGTTGTATCTCGCTTTGTCTAGAGTATGGCTGGCGATTTGATGGGTTTGATTGGGTCGGGTATGTTTTGGGTCGAAACAAGTAATAGGTCGAAATGAGTCGTGACACGTTATAACCTAAAATTAAACGGGTCGAAACGGGTAATGTGTGTAGCCCATTTTTACCCCCAAAAAAAAGGGTCGGGTCGGGTAATTTTCAAACCGTGTCTGGGTAGGTTAACGGGTTTTGAGTTGTAATTGTCGGGCCTAGTCTAGAGTTATTGATCCTAAATGTATTCAAATTTTGTTATGTGATAGTTGTAATAGCCGTTCATATTCAACAACAAATGTTGTCTATATATAAGTATTCCAAAATTTATAATAACTTTTTTAAAATTTATTTGATTTTCTATCTTTAAGTTTACTGTTTATTATTTTTTGCTTATTTTGTTCATATTAAAGTTTTTAATTGTTTATTATTTAATTTTAATTGAGTATATAATTTTATACTCGTGTATAAACCGTGACGGGTGGTTTGCTAGTAAGAAGCAAATAAAGAAGAGAATGATATAAATGATATTCTAGAAAAGAAAGATTAAAAAAATAGATTTTTCGAATGTTTAAAAAGAAAAAAATAGGAACTGAATGTGTACATTAATGGTGATGCTTTTGGGTAGGAGCTATGAATTGTGATATAGTGCTAAGAGAGACCCTAAACGTAACACCATTTAATGCATAAAAGGATCTAAGTATTCATTTTTAACATTTAATAGATACTCACTTGCATACACACTTGCGGATGTTTTATAGAACATCCGCTACGCCCTAGCGGATGTTTTGTCTGAAATAGAAAAAAAATGCAAATTAATGGTTTTTTGTTCGTAATTGAAAAGAAAAAATAAACCGAATCAAAACCAATCCAATTCACATGCGTTATCATGCCTTAATAATGGAAATCGAATCAACAATGACACATAATCAAAATTACGTAAAGGGGGGAGGGAGAGAGGGTTTAAATGTCGAGAGAGGTAGTGAAGTAATTTTACCCCTTAAATGAACAATGACACATAATCAAAATTACGTAAAGGGGGGGAGGGGGAGGGGGTAGTATAGTTTAAATATAGAGAGGGGTAATGAAGTAATTTTATTCCTTAAATGGTGTTATATTTAGGGATTTGGGTGTTACGTTAAAATATGCTGTAGTAAATTTACCATAGAATAGAATCATACAGAGCAACACCACGCAACTATACAACAATTAGCAACACGTCGAGAAAGAAGCAATGCCAATCCTAACTAGTTATTGTTAAATCTTAATATTGTCTTTTAGAGTAGAAAAAACTTAAGAAAGACGGTGTTACATAGCAACATCACGCAACTATAAAACACCTAGTCATTTCTTTACAAAATTTTACCATTAGGTCACTTGTACTTTAAATTTTCGTAATGACTACTATACTTGAGCTATGTTGCAAATTAACCAATTTTTTGGATGGACGTTAAGTTCAACCGCTAAGTTATGTTAAATACCTATTTTGTCTCTAAAATACTAAAACTTTGTGTAATATTAGAAACCTAAAGGGGTCAAACTAAAAAAATCCGTGGAACCCTATGCCCAGACCACAATGAAGAGAGAGGGTGGCATTGAAAGAACCTTAACAACCATTTGGTTGCTTTGCGCTGCCATCCATCGCACTCACCTTCGAGCTCGAAATCTCAAGTAACTACATTCGATCACACCATTTTAGGACTTAATTAAGCCAAAAACAACTTATGGTAATTGTATGTCGTCGTTTATGGCAAACTACGATGAGTTCGCCGAACCTAGAAACCCATACAAATCATAGGCACAAAAATTGCAAACTTCAATGAATTCGATTTCATGAGTTTAATACCCGATTTGAAGGTGCGAAGGTTCTTCACGAGCGCAACAGTTATGGAAGTGGACTGAATGGTGTGCGTCGGCGTCTCATATACGTATAAGCCTCTTCCAAACATCAAGGAATGGACTCAATTATATTAATAAAAGGCAACATACATTATAACCAACATATTGGCAACTGTCAAATAGGTCGATGATTGTCATGGATTTGATCGTTGCTCTACTATAGGTGGAATTGAAGTTGACCGACCCACTCCCATTTTTCAACAAGGTATGCCAATATAACTAAGATCTACTCATGACGTTGACAACATACTTTGATATCAAACCACTTGACATGTGGTATAATCGAGAGACTTGATTAGGAAAATTGATTATTGTCATATACTAATTGTCGAAGGTTAGTCGTATATTGTTAAGCTTGATCAAAAAGTTAGTAGTCGTTTGATAGTCGGATAATGATAAACACTGTTACTTTTTTTGTCCTAAAATAAATGATTTTTTAGAAAATTTGTACACAAATTAATAAAGCTTATTAAAAAAATTGATCTACTATTATTTAAATGCAATTATTGTTGGTGAAACAAGGCACGTGTTTTCATCTAGCAAATAGCCTCCTACTCATGATACAAGGCACGTGTTTTCATCTAGCGGTTACCAAGGTGACGACATCATTCACTCGACTCGTGTTTTCATTCACCCTGGATTTTGGTCGTGGAAATGATGTAAAAAGTCTTGAGGCAAAGGAAAAGGGTTTTGAATAAATGTAGCAAATGTGCTTGTAATATGTCTTAATTGCAATCGTTGTCCTACTTTTCTATTGAGTTTTTTTCGTCACTATATATTTCGTCCGTCTACTATGTGTAAACTTTTTTTAGGAAGACAATGTTATCATTTTACCATTTTGTTGTCTTATTACTTTAATAATGATTCCACATGTCTATGAGCTTTAATGTAAACTACATATAATATCAATATTAATAATCAAGTTAATTATTATTTTTAATCAGCGTGTCGGGTCAAATGATGAGCCTAAGATTTTCACTAATTTTCCCAGGAATTTCCTTCTATTATGTGATATTTTTGAGTTAATTATTTGTGCATAATTGAACATTTATATGGTGTTTAGCATAAAGTTCGAGACAATTTCGGCCTTTAAAGTTGAGCATTGAATCATTCAGTCAAAGTTCGTTAAGAGTCTAAGGCAAGGAAAAGCTAACAAAGGTTTAACGGAGGAGTAACCAGGCTAACGGAGGACTAAACTGAAGAGCTGGAGGGGGAAGGACCTTCGGCGCGCATCCCAGAATCTTCAAAGGCACCAGAGTAATTTCCAGAATTCAAGGGGAGGCCAACACCTTTTCCTGAAACTTCATCATCCGTGCGTTGTCGCCTTCTTAGTGGAGCCACGTGTCACTGTCTGGCCCCCGCCTCCGCTAGCCCCTGACCCGCGTGCACTCCCACCCGAAACTAAGTTGACTCGCGCCCACCTGCTTCATTCACCCTTCTTCTAGCCCATTTTCCTCTCACATCCTCACCCGTTCTCCACCTGGTTAACTTGCGGTCCCTTTCCCTAGTCTAACCCACTATGCCCCATCTCCCTTATTTCTTCCAATTCAACCCCTAATCCTCCATTGTGCTACCTAAACTGCCCCTGCCTCCATTGCCTTCTTCATTTTAAATCTTCCCAGCAGTCTCCTTCATTTTTTTGAAGCGCCCATTTCGGGACATTGATTCCAAATGGGGCTCTAGCCCCATTTTACCCAAAAGTTCCTCCATGCCTCCATTGATTGATCACCATTGAAGGTTCGAAATTTCAAATCAAGAGCCAACGAAGCATTTACAAGAGATTTCAACTTGAGATTCATTCTTCATTTGATTTAATTATTTCAACCTATCTTTTTGAGATAATTGTTGTAATTTCTTAGGTTGATTAATCTTGTATATTGTGGAATTAGTTTATACTTAATTTATTTATGAAATACAATTATTTTTCTATGTCCAATGTAGTGATTGAATTTAATATTTCTCTTTATTTAGTACACATTCATGTTTTGTTATTATTTTGTGAGTTTAATGCTTTTAATTAATTTGTCATTAATTAAATGATTTTAGAAATATTTAGGATCCGCAGGAGCTACCTTTATATTTCAGATCAATCAATTTAATAATTGGTGTTTTATGACATACACTGATAGTCATTGTGAGATTTAGTTTGACACGCGATCGAACCACCTTAGCCATTTGCGAGGTCGGGGAGGTTAACCGACTATAAGATGCGAGAGCCTGCAGTGAACCAATTTTATTTGTCTCGGCTACCGACATGATTTGTAGAAAAAATTAGAGAATTTTTTTTTTTTGCAAAGTATTACTCATGTGTTTGGTTATTATTATGTGTTCTTCATGCTTTTAATGGCACAGCGAACCATTAAATGATCACTATAATTATATGATAAGATGTGAGAGAATGTCCTATTAATTCTGAAAATCACAATAATTATTTGCGTTACGTGAGACCGAAAAGAGATCGTGCGTAGATAGTCATTGGGTGTTTACTTTGACATGTGACTATTTTCTCCTATATTATAAGATGCGAGAGCCCGTAGCTAAGAGTTGTAGCTAGAATTATTATACGTTGCGAGAGCCCGTAGCGAATATCATAGCGCGTCCAAATACCAAGACTTGAGTTAAAGAAAAGCAGAAAGAAGATTAAAATTAAACACCTAGCTAGACTAGAAATATTGCACTCATATCTTTTTATCTTGATTTGTTGTTGTCAAACCACCTCTGCATTATATTAAATTTAATTGTTTTCTTAGATTTTTTTTATATTTTTAGATTTTAATTCATTTTCTTTTCGCTTAAATATAATTAGTTAGTCTAATTTTGGTACTTAGTTGGAGTGATAATTACGTATATTCTCTGTGGGATCGATAACTCGTACTTATAGACACTTTATTACTTGATACGACCGAATATACTTGCTCAAGCTACGTTTTTGCACACATCATCAAACAAAACAAAATCGAAGTAGTTTTTATCTTCTATTTATATTTTGTTAAATGATTGTTATCTATAACATATCCATCGCATGACCCATTTGAGGGATATTTTATTTTTGTAATTCTAAAATAATGTTTCCTATCTCTTCGTGCCCAAATCACCACCACCATCACCCGCCTCCTTAGATACACACCACAAGATTTCAAAAAAATATCCTCTAAAAATTATCAAACTCCGTGAAAATTGAATTAAAATTATGCAAATAAGAAAGAAAGTAAAGTTCTTTTCAAATGCGAAGATCTCAAGAGTCAGAAATCCTTTTTCCTTCCATGGGAAAAAGAAACTTCTAAATTTGCGGCTTAGAAGAAAGGTAAAGTTATGTTTAATGTTGCAACTGTAGCAAGATCTGAGGTCAATGAAACCAACATTAGTGGCTATAAGTTCCCCGGGACATAGTCGAGTGGTAAAAGGAGGGGGACATAAGATTTTGGAAACATGCAGCGTGAGTTCGATACTTAATGAAAGCAATTTGCTTTCTTGTGAGGTTGAACCTTGTATGTGTTATTAGTTGACATGTTCTCAAACCCTATATCATTTGGGCACATCCCACGATATCCCTAATAATAATAATGAGGGACCGGAATTACTACCCCAGAATTAAACCTGATAAAAAAAAACATTAGTGGCTATAATAAATCAGAGAGAGAAAGAGGCATAGATCAATGAAAAGTATGAAAGTGATAGTGACAACGAGCTAACAGTGATGACAACTAGGGGTGAGCAGCCCAGCCCATGAGCCCGTACAGCCCGCAGTGCCTGTCTGTGCCCAGCCCGCTGTGCCCGTGCCTATGGGCTGATACATAGTGCTAGGCTTTAGAGATGTTAGATGCCCGCGGGCTCGGGCACACCCGGGCCTTCAAGTTCTAATGCCCATCTAAGCCCAGACCGGCCCATCATCACATTATGTTTTAAAATTATAAATATATTATAATTAATTAATTACACCATTACAGTAACAAAAAAGAACATTTGTTACTGCTACCTGCTTACCTTCGTTAATTATATTATTATATAGTGACTAGTTAATTATAATATTATATTATTATATAGTGATTAAGTGATATACCAAATTACCAATACAAATAGTCAAAACTCAAACAAAAGGCAAAGTAAAACTTTGAAACCCTAAAACAGTAAAACCTAAAACAAATCAACAGCTATCTGCATTCCTTCGTTCCTTCGATAGCTCTATCTACCTACGTTCGTTCCTTCGGCTCTATTAGATTATCTTTTCATTCATTTCAAAATTTCCATGATCCCTTCCCGAACCAAACATGAATCTTTCGATTCATTTGGCTCTCACGCTCAATTACTTCAATTACGCATTACGTATGGTAAATTCATATATCTTTTTTTGAATGTAATGAGCCTATCCTCTATTCTCTCGTCATATTCAAAAATCAAATAAAAATATCAAAAGGAATCACTATTATATATTTACATAATACATAATGTAATTTTTGTGTATAGTCACAGTTTGGATTTGGAGGAACTAGGTGAGTAGGTGTCATGGTTCAGGTTCAGCTGCTAAGACTTTTTAAAATTATGTGTAATTTTAAAAACATGAAAATCAATCGGAGAGCCCATCTAAGCCCGTGCCCGCCCGTGCCCGTTCAGTGTCCGTTCAGTGCCCGTTCACTAATGTTCGTGGGCTTGTCTACAGTACTGGGCTTTTTAAAATGATGTCCACTGCCATATGGGCCTATACTGTGCATTATCAATGCCCGCGGGCTTAGGGCCCGTGCACACCCCTAATGACAACGAGGTCATGGAGCGAAAGAGACAAACGAAAAATTGCAAACTAGGTTAGATACTTTAGCAAGATGAAAGACAATAATTAATTGAACAAAAATACCGTTGACAACACGTTTTCAATCCAAAAAGGCAAAAATTCGGCTAAAGGTCGGCCCCAGGGTGATAAAAATTGTACTCCCTCCATTTCTAATTTTTTTCATTTTTTATCCGATACACCGTTAAAGAAAAAATAAAAATAAAATGGTAAAAATATTATAAACATTGGTGTGATGTGTGGTGTTCTTTCATATCCTTGTGTATATGGTCACAATTAAAATATGTAGAAAAAGTAAGGGTAAAACTGTAAAAATATTTTCCTAAAAATAAAGTTTTTGAAAGTTAACAATTATTTTGAAATGGACAAAAAAGAAAATGATAATAATAATTTGAAAACATAGGGAGTATATGAACGTAAAAAAATACAGGATCGAATTAGAGAGACAAAATTTGCAATTAAAACATAATTAGGGAAATTTAGTGCAATATATTTTTTCCGCCAAAAATTACTTTCTAAATTTAGAAACACTTTTGTTTTGATTATGTAACTAGTTTTACACATGTGCGTTAAACGCATAGATAAAAATATTTTTAATTAAATAATATTCAAGCAAAACGAATAAACAAATCAAAATAAAAAACATAAATTAAGAAAAGTAATGTATCTGACAACTACTTAAATATAAATATATCATTTTATTGGTAATATTATAGATTTAAAATTTTTCCTTATATACAACCTTTGTCAAAAAACAACTTAGGTGAGTCATCATTTCATAAAAGTATAGTTGTAAGAAGAGTAATAAGAATAGTTGTAACGATAACATTACTCTCAGTATTAATATCTTCAAGTCAGAACGATTTGTTACCCTAGAAACTGCGACATACAATTGAACATCACTGAATACTGGCTTCTTCAAGAAGAAGAGTTCTACATATGAAAGTGATTGACCTTGACTTTTTGTTAATTGTCATGACATACGATACTACCAATGTAAATTATCTTGCCTTGAAACTTGAAAGACAACCTCACATCTAATGGAGACAATGACATTCTTGGTATAAATATTTTGTTTCCAACATTGCTTCCATTCGAAAAATTTGCTTCAAGCTCGTGATTCTCAAGCATGGTAATGATTAGTTTTGTTTCATTGTACAACTCTGTAGTAGGGTCAATGTTTCTCAACAACACTACCAAAACACCAACCTTAAGTGTTTATTCATAGTTAGACAATCTTGAACACTTTATACTATTAAAAAACTATGTAGAATAAATATCTTTAAACAAACTTGTGTTATTCTCTGTCCTACACATAAAATCTGAACTCAACTAAGTTATTCCTTCTAAGTGATTGTTATAAACCATGTACTTATTTATGGTGTCAAGAACATCAAGAATTAGGGCAAGTATAACTCTTTTTGCAAATATGACACATCATAAAATACTCAAAAAAAAAAAGACAGATATATACTTTCAACAACTGGATCATATATTTGATGCATTAACCAAAAGATCATTTGGAATTTATATTGTTGCAACACCATCATTTTTATCACCACATGTACCGTTGCCGATACTTAAAATCCACTCAGAAAATGCCTTCAACACGAGACTGCATTCGTTATTGCCAAAAGCTTGTAGTCTCATGTTTTTTGTAAGTCTCAAAACTTTGTAATGTGTCCATAAATGGTACAATTTGTGATCATGTAACAAAAAACATGTCGAGTTCTTTCAAAAGGCCATTATGGTGGTACTGTTTTTTATTCCAAGAATGTCACGGATATTATCTCATCAGTCATCGTAGAATTTCATTCAAATTTCAGATAAGACAGTTTTCTCTCATGGTGTCTTACGCAGTGTTTATATATAACAATTAAGGTTGTCAAATGTATGACTTTTTTTGAAACAACATGTTTATATGGACGTGATGGAAAATAAAATGTTAAGACATCTGAATGCATAAGCCTGATAAAAAAAACGAAGGCAAATTCCATAATCTTAGTCCCAAATCATTATCGGCAACGTACAACATCGTAAACACTATCAATTAAGTGTACTCGAGACTTTAATTGGTTGTCTTCCACAAAATAAATAAATAAAAATCTACAGATTAATTTATTTAATAAAATTTAAGCAGATTAAGAAAAAAATAATTGTAAAAGCTCAAATCAAATGCTCAGAAGTTTATGGTTTTTCACATCAATAAGCTTTCAAGCTTTTCGGAGTTTGATGATATAATTTTAGTTATCAATGGCTTGAAAATATTAAACTTCAATGAAATAAAACTTTAGATCTATCCAAAAACAAACAAAAAAAGAATGGTATAGTGTGCTAACCAAATTTTGACTTTCTCAATGATGTTTTCACTTTTAGTTAAAAATGTTTTAATCAAACGGTCCATATTGAAAATTTTAATAATTAAAGAATATATAACTAATAAATGTATAAATAATGTTTCATCTATCTCAAAATAATTGTCCTTTTTTTAACTTTGCAGAAGATTGATTGAACATCTACAAAGAACATCCGTATACTTTATATAAATGTGATGGAAAATAAAAGGTCAAGAATTATATTGTGAATTGTGCTCAGAATACCAGGAGTTTGAGTGTATTCAATGTTTTTAGAAATCTATATCTATATATATATATATAATGACAATGGTGGATTTCTCCCTCCAAATCACACTTTTGAATTATTGACTTTTGAGTTATCATTTCTCTCTCCTATCTTCTCTGATTGTATTTCTCTTTCTCTCTTCCGTCTCCTCAATATTTTCTCTCTCATCACCACCATCTCCTCTCTTTTAAATATCTTTAAACATTTTTCTCCCTTTGAACATAAAAAATCTATTATATAAAACATATCACAAAGCTAATTACCGGCCAGGATCTGTTTTGACAAAGCTATTCACCGGCCAGGATTAAATCTTTTGAAAAAGCTATTTACCGGCCAGGATTTAATTTTACGAAAGGCAATCAACGGCCAGGATTAAATTTTATCTAAAACCGTTTTTATCCATAACTGTTTTATACACGGTTTTTTTTTACCTCAATTATATTTTCTCCCCGTAAACTACCCCATGATTAGCATGATCTGCTTGCACGATTCATATATCTATCCCTCTTTGTAAGTCCAGATGGCAACAGTTAAGGCTAGAGGGGGGGTGAATAGCCTTTAAAAAACTTTGGGGTTTGATTTGTAAAGCTTAAAAGATTGGCAGCGGAAAACTTAAATTTGTCAGTCAACTGAATAATTGGTTAGCTGGCTGACACTTTGAAAATCCTTAAGCTGATGAAAGTTGGTCAGCTGACTGACACAACTGTTTTCAAAAGAAGTTTGTTTTTAATGTTTGATCACTGTATATAGAGAAGAAATTGAAATACAAACTAACTGAATAATTAAGTAAGCAATTGTTGTTAACTGACTGACACTTAATTAGTTGAAAAACTTCTTAAGTGTTGAGTCAGTTTGCAAGAATATAAGAGACGGCTGACAAATCAGTTGAAGTGGTTCACAGATAAACTGCTACGTCCACTACCAAGTTGGTCAGACTTGAATTTTTGAAGTGCACTAATTTTATTAAAAATCTATTTGATCTCTAATCGATCAGTGTACAACAAAAGACCGGTGTTTGGGGAGAATGATTGAGAAACAATCAAACTCGTGAGACAAACTGACTGATTTCTAAATATTTTGAAATGAAACACTCAGTGTTTGCCTAAACAATAACTAGAGGGAAATATTCAATGAGAAATATCTAGCTAAAGTTTTCTTGGAAGACAACGTCAGAGAAATTGAAAGTATATGGATTCTTGACTTCTGTAAAAATTGTTTTTTTCAATAATGCTTCCAGTGGGTATTTATAGATAGTCTTCAAAAGCAACCCGTTAGGAACACATTTTGAATTTGAAAATGTGTTTGGCAGATGCAAGATCTCAAAAGATCCTGTGAGATATAATCTAGCAGTATATCTACCAAAAACACAAAGTAGGAAAATGTTAGTACAAGTGTATGATCAATCAAATAAGGAAATGTAAACTGACATTTAAGCACGTAGAGGTCAGCTAAAATAGATGGCTGACAAAATAATTTCGGCTGACCTCAAATAGCTTAAATTTCTTAGCTGACAACCAAGTGGAATGTTTTTAAGCAAATCTATTTATGCAAGATTCAACACTCTTTTATCTCTCTCTATCTCTTTCTCTCTCTTTCCTACTCCTACTCTATCTAAAACAGTTTAACGGCCATGAATATATCTTTATCTCTATCTATGTTCAACAGTTCAACTCCGTCTTCATCGGCCAGATCTGTTCACGACTCCTCGGTTATAATAACGCCTATCTCTCCTCTATTACCCGAGCCTCTTCACGCTGTCTTCCTCCTCCCTCGCCTCTCTCACTGTTCGCCTCTTTTCGGTTGCCCAGCCTCGCCAGCATCGCCATCTCTCTCTCACTGTGTAAGTTCTCCAGTTGTCTCTTCAGATTATATCTGTTTTATTTTTTGGGTTTGTCTGGGATTTTTTGGGTTTGTGACCCAAGCGTTAGTACCCTCTATTTTTTGAAGCTCTTCACTTTCTGTAATCATCAATGTCCAGTTCAATTGACGAAGAATGAAATTGGTTGAGTTGCTAATTTGCTGTAATTTCTTTTTCCTTTTTTATTTCTTTAATTGCGATTTGTTTGTAATTTCTTTAAATGCTTAGTTTGTGATTTGTTTGTAATTTCTTTTTTTATTTTTTTATTTCCTTTTTTAATATCTGAAATTGGGTAAAGGGAGATAGGAAGACCTGTGTGCCGATAAGTCTGGGCTGAATGCCATCATCTTGAATTTACTGTAATTTCTTTTTCCTTTTTTTATTTCTTTAAATGCTTAGTTGCGATTTGTTTGTAATTTCTTTAAATGCTTAGTTTGTGATTTGTTTGTAATTTGTTTTTTTATTTTTTTATTTCCTTTTTTAATATCTGAAATTGGGTAAAGGGGGATAGGAAGACCTGTGTGCCGATAAGTCTGGGCTGAATGCCATCATCTTGAATATCGGTTTTTATGATCTGGGACTTGGTCATATCTCACCTAGGTTTCGAAAAAGTTCTACTCTTTGATCATATAGCTTATCTAGAATTCCTATATTGCTTCATCGAATCATTTCTTTGGGGCAATTGTTGAAATGGGAAAAGGAAAAGAAACTTCAGAAAATCGAATGGGATGGGAGAGACCAAGCTCATGCTGCAATTCAGGCAGATTAAATGGGTAGATATATATGAGTGTTTGACAAATACATGGGGGGTTATATTTTAGGGTTTGGGGCAAAATGGGTCTGTCCACTGAGGGCAAATAAAAGGGCAGTAAGAAGAAAAGATATGATCTTGAGGAGCCTGGGTATTGGATTAAGTTCAGCTTCTTTGGGAGGAGTATGCCTATCTGGAGAAATTATGATGTAATGAACCATTCGATGGCAATTGTTATAATTCATAATTCATAATTCATGGCATTTGTTATATACATCAAGTATGATCGTACATCTTTGCTATATTGTTTTCATGCAATATTGTATTTCTAAATTTAAAATGGTAAAACCCCAAATGCACACAAACTTCAAACTTGCACAGTTCATGCACAATTTCACACCTCTTTTATTTCAACGAGAAGGACATAGAAGAGAGAGAGATCGTTTTATTGAGAAGATGTGTTTTCAGCCATGTTCGATAAGGCCGAAATGCAGCTATCCCACGGGTGAAATTCGGGCAATCTTTTAGAAAAGTTTTCAACCACTCTATTCTTTATGTTTTTTAAATCAGAAAAATGTATTTTGATTCAAAAGGACGAGTATGTTTTCATTTCAATTAACAGAAGACATGCACCTAAAAGTATTAGGTCATCCATCGCATTGATTTTGAATCGCGATGCATGATTACAAATTGTGTAAATGTTATTTTTGTGACAGCCCGACCCGGACTCCAATGTGAAATCCCAAGGTCGTGCCGCCAAGACAAGATAAAAGACGGACAAGCACCCGCTAAGCGTAGTGGTGCGAGTTAAGAGTTGAACCCACAAACTCTAAACAGGAATGTAAAGCCATAACGGCAAAACCAAATAACCAAAAACTAAAATCTGCGGAAGCGAATCATAAGTGGGACCAAAGCCTATAATTATAAACTAAGGAATACAAGGCTGAGAAACGACTATCTCTCGACAAAACTACGACTCGCGTGACGCAACATTGCGCACGGACAACAAACCATCGGCAACCTAAGGCCGGCGAAGCAACAAGAACCCAACCTGATAAACAACAACTCTACGGCTATAACATGCCGAAGGAATAAATCAACTAAAAGAGTAAGAGATAAAATACTAACCACTAAACCAATGTCTCTCGACTAAAGTTGTCGGGGACAGAAATAACAATAGCATAATACTAGAACAAGCGAGCTAAAACCTTGCTCGGAAAGACAACGGAATAACTTCTAATTAAATACAACAGCTCGACCCGACAAGTCGGCTCCCAAAATAAAACAATAATAAGATACTAACATAACTACCCAAGTAAAGTTTACATAACTTCACGTCCGTATCTCACAAGATAACAAATACAATAATACTAATAACCCCAAGCTATCGCCCGGAAGACCACCTGTTATCGATCAAGCGCCCGAAGCTTCAACGCGTACTAACGAGCTTACTGCAAAAACTAAGGAAAACAAACACACGAAATGAGTCATAATGACCCAGTAAGTTACTAAATGCAATGTATGGCATAGCATGGCGTGGCATGGCATAATGCACAAGCATATATAAACTCATGGCATCTAAATCGTATACCAACAATAAACCTGTATTAAGTCATCGAGTAACATAAACTTCATAAATCACATAGCACATTATCTTTCATATAAGTGCTCATAGTAAGCCACATAAGGGATAGAGAAGATACCCAAATGGTGTCGTTGTGTTGCTCCTGTAATACACACTGTTATACTTTATCATGCAACATCGATGCTCTGTGAGTGCATCGACTTTTATCGAGAATCATTCGATTTAGCTAGCAAGCCAATGCGGCACTTATTGATACGGCAAAGGGGCTACTTCCCAATTGCGGCCAACAACGGAGGGGTGTGTGAGGTCCCAGGTACGGCGATCCATAGCGAATACGAATCTTACGATTCGTATAGGCGATGTATCGTCCTACCCTGACATAAAAACCGAATCCAAATAATCCAAATAATGCCAGCTGGGCTTTTATGAAATGCACAAGTAGATAATTACTCTCATGCTCAAACAAGAACCAAGACCGATCATAGCGGACATATCAAATCAAGTAGGACATAAAGTTCTACACACCAATTTAACAATGCACATATTGTACACACTTAACAAATCCAACCAACCTATCCGATTAGTCCAAGAACCACCTATTGAGGTATTCATAACCCTCAAGTCACAACCCAATCAAACGTAGCATATAAGCTCAAGAAATCACAATGTGAGGTCTACTATAGCCCTCTACTCGGGATTAAACCAAAGACTATTATTTAGTCTAAAAACAATCATAAATCAAGACTTAGCATTTTAGCTTCACTTAACGGTACACCGGACTCAACCATAGTCCCAACCGTCGTATGTATTCGACTTCCTTAAAGCCAATCCCAAGGGTACCAAAACTAAGCCGTAGTCATATCCTCGCAAGTGCTTTCATGTGCACGCGACCAAATTCCCTAAGAGAGAACTCATTCAAATAATCATTTCTTAAAGTAATACGAGATCATAGGTTGATCTCTAATGCTCCGTGCCCTAACGAGCACGCCCTAAATAAATCTCCAATAAACCTCTATATCGTGGGTGTCACAAATGGGACACAAATCAAGATGCTCGGGTACTCACAATCAAAACCAACCAAACCCGAACATCGTAGGATTTTGACCTAATGCTCAACAACATGATATTGAACCTAAAACAACTCCATTGAGTCTTAATTATCACACAACATTAAATGCCTAGTTCATAAATCCCCAAATCAACATATCATTCACATTTACAACAATTTTCCCACAAATCATTTGGGCTAGATTCCCTAGATTTAAATCCATAGAACATAACAAGACCTTATACCCATTTTAGAAATCACATACTTTCAATTGAATGGTCATACACATATTGCCTAGTGAGATTACACCTCTAAATTCCCAAACTTATGCCTACTACCATAATAAACCCAAATAAAATGTAAACATGATTTCTAGCAAGCTCACAATCCTAGAAACACAAGATGAAGAGTAACAATATACTTCAATAATCATAGAAATCATCCTACACATGCTCTTAACAAGTTCACATGCTCAAATCACAAATTAAAATCATACAAGGCAAGTATGTGTACTCATTGACCTCAAATAGCATAGAGTTTGTTTTCCTTAGGATCAATGAGTACAAAATCAAAGAGAGAAGAGGTAACTTACTTGTATACTACACCAAAGAAAGCAAAGAAAGAAACTAATCGGTTGAAAACGATCCTCTTTTCGAGCTCTACACTTTTGATGAAGGAGTCTCGAGCAAATGGAGAATGGATGAGGGAAGACCAAGGGCAAAGCTTCAAGAAGCCATGGGAGAACTCTCAAGAACTCTCTCTCACGTTTTTGGAAATGCTCTCAGCAAATGAGAAGTCAAATGGCTGAATTGTGGCTTAAAAGAGGTTAAATGTTGAGTGGGACAAGTGTCAAGACCTTGTGGTCTCTTTTCTAATCAGATTTTGTGGCTTAATGACTCACTAATGCACTCTTAATCCACTCTAAAAACAAGTTAGATATGTTAGGACACAAGTGAGGAGGGTTAGGGAGGTTTAAGAAAGGTTTAGATAGGGGGTTTGGGTGTATAAGTCGTACAACATCAAAACAGGGGAAAAATCCCGAAAATGTGATCCTGATGTTGAGGCGGGCGCCTCATCTCCAGAGGCTCTCTCCAAATTCTGCTCATTTTGAAATTGCTCCCAGAACTTGAGGCGGGCGCCTGGGCCTCTGAACCTCCAAAACTTGGTCTAAACAAGTCCTAAATGGTCCCAAAATTATGGGCAACCATTCTAAGGTCTAACCCAACTCAAAACATGTCAGAAACACACTCGAAGAACTCCCGAGACAACTCGGGCGGCCAGGAAGGTGCAACAACGTGCAACCGGAACGACGAATGAACTCGCAATCGAACGAGCAATGGAAGGAGACTTTTAAGGCAAGTCTAAGGGCTAATGAAGAAGCTTAAATACTTCTAGAAAGTTGAATAACAACTAGGGAAATAAGAGTCCCAAACGAGAGACGATTACGCGACTCGATTCTCGAACTACGCGATAGAGACGAACACTATCTCCAAAGCTTCCAAATCCTCGATAGACTTAAGGAACACCTCCAAATTTAAGTCTAATACATCTAAACATGTTGATAAACCATCTTAAAGAGGTCTAGGACCCAAACCGAGGTCACGAACACAAAACGCAAGTAAACCCTCAATCGCGTCGCATTCCGACTATCGTCGAGTCACGACTTGCGACTTTAGCAAGTCAACAACTATATGAAGTCTCTTAATAATGTTTTGGTCTTAATATGGTCTCTCAAACACATCTAGACCCTCTCGCAAATCAAGCATGCAGTCAACAAAGGAAGAAGTGCAAGTATAGCACGCAAACCGAGATAACGAAGGAGTGGGGTGTTACAATTTTTATTTCATATGTAGTCAAAGTTTTTTTATTTTACTTAATATTTGCAATTAATGTAAGAATCAATTAGAATGAATATAGATTAATTGATTGATTTCTGTAAATTTCTCCTTCAAGATGAATCTGATGTAGCTAAAGTTTCCTTATTTTACTTGATATTATAATTAATGTAGAAAACAAATAAAATGAATATAGATTGATTGATTTAATTCTATAAATATCTCTTTCAAATTAAATCTGATTATGATTTCCATAGATGTCTCTTTTGTTTTGCAACATTGCGATGCATCCTGATTCTAAATCGATGCATCGTAAATTCGTGATAACAAATCGATGTATCACGATTTCAAATTAGTGCTTCGCGATTCAAAAAGGTGTCCAATAATCAACAATTTCTTATTTGGTCATGTCATCGAATAGTTTACAAGCATAATAACACGCACAGAATGATTCTATTTTAAATCTCACACATACAAAAAAATAATAATCCAGATGACGCACCAACTCCATTAACCTTCTTCTATTGCATTAGGGTAGCTTTAGATGGTGCTCTACAGACTACAGACCTATAGTAATGGAAAAAAAAAAAGCGATGGTTCCATATGTTTTCTCTCATATCTTTTTTTATCTTTCACTCATAGGGTGCATTTTAGGACGAAAATTATGAAAACGTCTTTTTGATTAAAAACACCATT
The DNA here is from genome assembly GCA_013146195.2 of Codonopsis lanceolata. Taxonomy (NCBI): domain Eukaryota; kingdom Viridiplantae; phylum Streptophyta; class Magnoliopsida; order Asterales; family Campanulaceae; genus Codonopsis; species Codonopsis lanceolata. The sequence goes on along the minus strand of CM028383.1, from coordinate 43,273,789 downwards.
GTAAACTTAAACAGTTGAAAACTTTTGAAAGTGTACTGACCCACAATTTTTCAATTTTTAATTTTATTGATAAATTCTCAAATTGGTGTCGTGCCATCGGCACACGCATGAGTACTAGTAGTAACTAAAACAAAAATAATAGTTCCAGAGTCAAGAAAACAAAAATATAAGAGGTTAGTAAAATAAAAATAATTTATGGAACAAGTAACTATAAAAAATAAAAGTTATAGAATCAAAAAAACAAAAATAATTTAATGCAGGGATTATTAAAATAAAATAATTTACAAAAAAAAGTTTAAAACAAATTCTTTAAAATATACATGTAAAAAAATATGGTAGTAAAATAAAAATATTTGATGGAACAAAAATAATAGTTACAAAGTCAATAAAAACAAAAAACTATTTAAACTAAGGTTACTAAAAGAATAAAAATAATTTACGGAACAAAATTTTAAAACAAATTCTTTAAAAGTAGCTCTGTAAAACAAAAATACATTAGTTAAATAAAAATATTTGATGAAATAAAAATAATAGTTACGGAGTCAATAAAACAAAAATAATTTAAACAGACGTTAGTAAAATTATAAAAATAATTTACGGAACAAAATTTTAAAACAAATTCTTAAAAATAGTTAGGTAAAACAAAAATATATTAGTAAGATAAAAATATTTGATAGGACAAAAATAATAGTTACAGAGCCAGTAAAACAAAACAATTTAAACTGAGGTTAGTAAAATAATAATAAAAAATTATGGAACTATTTTTTCCCGTAAAACTAATTCTTAAAAATAAAACAAAAATAATAGTTACGAAGTCAATAAAATAAAATAAAATAATGGAAGTTATTAAAATCAAAATAATTTACAAAACAGAAATAATTGTTAACGGTAAAAATAATTTCGTTATTTTGATTTTAGCTTTTTTTTTCTCAGAAATTTATTTATTCATAAAATACAAATATAATTTAATAAAAGTTATCTTTCAAAAGGAAAAAACTTGTTTGAATTCACATTCTATTTAAAGGGCGGAAAAAAATTAAGTTTGTTCCAAAACATTCATTATACATAGTTTTTGAATAGTATAAAGTGTTCGGGGTTATCAGGTCATAAATTGACATTTAAAATTAGTGTTCCAATAATGCTATTGAGAAACATTGGCCATCCTGAAAGGTTGTGCAATGGAACAATATTAATCATTATAAATCTTGGGGATCACATTGTTGAAACAAAATTTTTGAAAGGAAGTGAACTGCCCGGCCCAATTGGCCCAAGTTCTAGGTCATATGTTGGGCACATGGCCATTACTCATACAAGCGAGCATGGCCTCAATCTTCACCGAGCAAGATGTCAGCGACCTGGGGGCTTAACTAGCGAGCAGAATTAAGGTGCGAGCATAATTAGATATGCTTGCTAATTCAAGAGTTGCTACCAGTTGAGGACAATTATGTCGGGGCAAGATCTGTTATCAGTTGAGGACGGTTATGTCCGGGAAACTCTCCATTCTTGTCGTTGTGGTTAATGGGGGAGTTAATGGGGCAGTTAATATGTCCGCCATTAAGGCCATGATCATTAGTGGACAGTTATGAGCGGTTATGAGCAGTTATGCTCTCCGACAACTATTAAAGCCCCGGAAAATGAAGGGGAGAGGTACGCAATTTCTACTCTCTAGTCGAAACTCTGCTAAAATACATTCTCATTAGCTTTCTTGTGCTAATCCTCACGCCGGAGGGTTTTTGCAGGGAGTGCCCCTGCCTAGTTCACGGTTAGTTGATCTTATTGCAGATTTGGGCTTTGGAGAGTATCGGATACGTTGAAAGCCAAGTATCCAGATTGGACTGATCCAGTGCATCCAGGCCATAGACAATTATATGTCGTAGTTTTTATAGTAACAAATTATTTTCGTTTGAAGATATTGATATGCAGTGAATATGAAAAACCAACTGATAAGAAAACAAATATTGTGTATAAAAATATTTTTTAGAATCTATAATGATTAGTGATATACTTATGTTTAATTTTTAATAAACTGATCCTCCTTATTTTGTTTATGTACGATTTTGTTGACGTGCGTTTAACGCATGGGTTAAAAAACTAGTGTATAAAATATTTATGTCAGCTTAATATTAAATGTTTAGTATAAAAACAAAATAAAAAGTAAAAAAAAAAACAAAGTGTTTCACCTTCCAATGTTTTCATTAATGAACATCATTTTAGACGGAAAAATCACGTTTGTTATTATATATATACTAGTACTCTTGCCCGCGCCGATGACACGGCGCCAGTTTGAGAATTTATCAATAAATGAAGTAGATTAATAGTTTGTATACGAAATTGCGGGCCTGACAAAAATTAAAAAAAATTTCAAATTACAAAACTTACGATTTTTTTAAATTTTTTAAAATTTGTATACGAAATTACGGGTTGGAAAAAAATTAAATTGATTAAGTTAATTATGATAACAATTAAAAATTAAAAAATACAAATATAAATTTTTGCAACCATAAAACTGTAAAACCGTAATATCTAAGTAAAACGAAAATGTTAAACAATAACTGTAAACCGTCTTATAAACTTGGTAAACCTTTTTGTAACTGTAAACCGTTTTGAACCATGCACAAACCTACTTTTTGGACGCCTTCAAGTTTCCAATTCCAAAAGCATGCTTGCTATTTGCACTTTTTATATTACACATTTACACATGTGGAGTAATATATTATACTAGTGCTCTTGTTCGTGCCGATGGCACGACCTCAATTTGAAAATTTACCAATAAATGAAGCAGATACTGTGGAAATGAACTACTAAGATTATTATTTTCTTAAAAAAATTGACTTTCAAACGGGGCCTCTTTGCCTGGAACAGACGGATTAATTAAAAATTTGTATACGAAATTCCGGCCGGACAAAACAGGCCGACAAAAATATACTGTGGAAATAAACTACTAAAAACATTATTTTCTTAAAAAAATTGACTTTCAAACGGGTCCTCTTTGTCCAGAACAGAGGGATTAATTAAAAGTTTGTATACAAAATTGCGCCCGGACAAAATGGGTCGGACAAAAATTAAATTGCTTAAGTTAATTACGATAACAGTTAAAAAAAATTCAAATTACAAAACTTACTTTTTAATTTTTTTTAAATTTAATTGATAATAATTTCTATAAAATTACTCAGTAAAAGAGTAAATGTAAAATAATAATGTAGTCATTCACACATGTAAGATCTGAGGGAAATAAGGGCCGTTGGATCACCGTAAAACAGTAAACACTGAGCTGTATTGTATTATAGATATCTACAAAAATGTCTTATCTAAATTTTTGTCTTTTATTTTATTTATTTATCGTCAAATTCTCTCGTTACGTAATTTCTCTTATCAAAATTGATAAACACAGTTTAGATGAGATTTATATATGAGATAAAAACAGTTTAGATTAGATTAGGAATCTTCTTGACAGTCCTGATTCAGGGGGACACATGTGTCAGGCGGAATAAATTGCAGCCGTTTGATATAAGTATAAATATACAATCTCAGCCGTTTGATATAAAGTAAAATAATCAATCTCAACCGTTTGATAGATGGCACGACAACAATTTGAAAATTTATCAATAAATGAAGCAGATACTGTAGAAATGAACTACTAAAAATATTATTTTCTTAAAAAAATTGACTTTCAAACGGGGCCTCCTTGCCTGGAACAGAGGGATTAATTAAAAATTTGTATACGAAATTGCGGCCGGACAAAACGGGCCGACAAAAATATACTGTGGAAATGAACTACTAAAAATATTATTTTCTTAAAAAAATTGACTTTCAAACGGGTCCTCTTTGTCCGAAACAGAGAGATTAATTAAAAGTTTGTATACGAAATTGCGGCCGGACAAAATGAGTCGGACAAAAATTAAATTGCTTAAGTTAATTTCGATAACAGTTAAAAAATTCAAATTACAAAACTTACGTTTTTTTTTTATATTTTTTTTAATTTGTAGATGAAATTATGGGTCGGAAAAAAATTTAATTGATTAAGTTAATTACGATAACAATTAAAAAGAAAAAAAATACAAATACAAACTTTTGCAACCATAAAACTGTAAAACTTTTGAAAATTTATTAATAAATGAAGCAGATACTGTGGAAATGAACTACTAGAAATATTATTTTCTTAAAAAAATTGACTTTCAAACGGGGCCTCTTTGCCTGGAACAGGGGGATTAATTAAAAATTTGTATACGAAATTGCGGCCGGAGAAAACGGGCCGACAAAAATATACTGTGGAAATGAACTACTAAAAATATTATTTTCTTAAAAAAATTGACTTTCAAACGGGTCCTCTTTGTCCGGAATAGATAAATTAATTAAAAGTTTGTATACGAAATTGCGGCCGGACAAAATGGGTCGGACAAAAATTAAATTGCTTAAGTTAATTTCGATAACAGTTAAAAAAATTCAAATTACAAAACTTACGTTTTTTTTAATTTTTTTAATTTGCAGATGAAATTATGGGTCGGAAAAAAAATTTAATTGATTAAGTTAATTACGATAACAATTAAAAAGAAAAAAAATACAAATACAAACTTTTGCAATCATAAAAACAGTTTAGATTAGATTAGATTATATTAGATAGAAATAGTTTAGATTAGATTAGTAATCTTCTTGACAGTCCTGATTCAGGGGGACACATGTGCCAGACGAAATAAATTACAACCGTTTGATATAAGTATAAATATGCAATCTCAGCCGTTTGATATAAATATAAATATGCAATCTCAGCCGTTTGATATAAAGTAAAATAATCAATCTCAGTCGTTCTTTATGAGATTGAGCTGTATTATATAATAGATATGTATATATATATATATATATGTTAATTTTTTTGCCTTTGGAAATGTCATAATATTTGATTGGAAAAATAAATGTAAAAACTTTTCAGATTCATTTTTGAATGTGTACGAGTGTATACTATAACACTAAACTTTGAATAATTATCAATTCATATTAATTTTTAGATAGTTCATTAAAAGGTGTGATGTCATTGAAATATAAATAGTTGTATTCAATGCAAGTATGCAACCGATGTATTTGAATATATGGAATATACACATTTTTATTTGACTGCATTTATTTAGTGATTTGACATTAAACATCCAACCATTCAACCTTGAAACCTATATATGTCATCCAATATAAATTTTTTTTTGTAGTCGAGTATAATTGATATATAGCCCCAAAATATCGCCAAAAAATGCCTCTGCAGTTTATACATGTCTTCACAAGTTTCAACCAAAAAAATTATTTAATCCGCGGAGTTATATGAATCAAGGCAGTGTCATTGAGATTATTAAATCTACAATTATTTGTAACAAGCAAAAAATAAATAGGTGTTCTTCAAAAGGTCAGTTTTTCCCTCTCCTTTTTTGAATTATTTTGTTTATTTGGCTCAGTGTGTCCATTAAAACAACATTTGCTTTCATTTCAATTATTATTTTGTTTCAAATGAATATCATGGTTGAAATAAAAAAAATTACCTAATGTTATTTTTGCCAATTAAGCATCAATAAATGGCATCCCAGTCATTAACTTTCTATTAGAAACAATGCTCTATTATATTAAAAATAATTTACCAATTTGGCATTTATGATTGACATACCATCTTTTGGATGGTGCTTCCATTTGGTGTTAGATCTAAGGGTAATCCAGCCTCTTAAGAAATAGGCATATTGACTAAAAAAACGATTGTCGATGACAAAAGATTACGGAGGCATGAGATACATAAACTAAAAGTTTGTGCATATTTTGTAAGTCATTTTAGCTATAAATTTCAATAAAAAGTTGCAATGACTATTTTATCAGAATTGTACAAAAATTAACTCATTTGATTTGTGGATTATATAAGATCGGAACTTTTAGCATACATATCTAGAAAAAAAATTATTGGAAAAATGTATTGCATAACTTTTGAATAATAGTTGAAATTGTTTATGTTGTAAATAAAATATAATTTTCAATTAAATACTTTAATTAAGAAATATTTTAAGTTATTTTATCTATTGTAACATACAACTTTACACATGGAGTTCAATGTATTTTTAATTAAAATTTGTCAAAAAAATATTAATTATCTGCCTATTTGACAAACTCAGCATAAATCTGAAACAATTTGTCCTAAGAACATTTGTGAGGGAATATATCAGATATGGAATAATGGAATAAGTTTCATATTTTTTAGCCATTTTTTAAATAAATATTCCATGTTATTTTTTCTGATTTGATGGATGCAAGACTAATTTTTTTTTACAATATGTATTAAAAATATTTTAAAAGCATATAACTTGGCCATAATTGTAATGCAAAGCTATATACTTGAAATAAACCTCATAAGCTGGTTTATACAAGAAATTCATACATATGTAGGATTTTCAGAGAGGAAAATACGATTTATATGATATAAACCGTATTTTTTCTAAATAATTCATGCTCTTAGCTCAGATATGATAAATGCAAGTCCATTACAATTTGTATTTTTTAAATTATCTTTAAATATTAAAACATGGAAATAATTGACGTTCTCAGTTTATAAGGTCATATACTCTAAATAAAAAGTTAAAAAATTATTTAGCAAGAATAATTATGAAATCTAACAAATCTTGAATTCAAATAAGAAACAAATTGATAAAATAATTACCTCATGGATGTTGATGGTTAATGAATTAGGTTGATCCCCATTTCCTTGCGCAATAATTATGATTTTTTAAGTTCAAATTATTTGCTGGGGCTATGGAAGGAGATGATTTTTAAGTATTTTAGGAATAATATTTTGATAATAAACTTTAGCGGTTGAAAAAAATCAAGAGATAAATTCGGGTCGGTCCCTTGTGATGAAATTATAACCGAAAAAGTTTATGATATTTGTTTTCAACTACTAAAATACACTTTTGGGGATAAAATGACGAAAATACCATTAATAAACAACAAACACATGCATAAAGTCCACACCCAAAATTGGGTATCACAAAGTAAAAGTCATGTGCTGCAATAGAATATTGAAGTCCCACAAAAATTGGGCATCGCAGTATAAAAGTCGTACATCACAATGGATTGAAGTCCCACAAAATTGGGCATCGCAATGAAAAAAGTGGGCGTCACAATGGACAATTGAAGTCCACGATTGAAAATAAAAACACAGGACTAGAACGATTAAATTATTAAGAAAGAGGACTGGTCCGCAATTTTACCTAGATTTTTTATTGTAAGATATGGTAATTAACACTTTGTATAATGTATACATACATATTTCACCCAAAAAGTATGTCTTTGGTAAATGAAAAAGTTTGATCGATTCAACTTAAATTGGATATATAAGTCATTTATCTTAAAGGTGAATTGGATATCAAATATATGTGTATATATTAGGGGTGAGCTTGGTCTGGTTCGGTCCAATTTTTTGGAAAAAAGAGAAAATCATAACCAGACTAATAGTCTGGTTCTCATAAAATTTAAAACCGGAACCAACTCAATATGTTTGAGAACCAAAACATTAGTCCGGTCCAGAACCAATCAAAAATGTATGAGAACCAGGATCGGACCAATACTATGATTTTTTACCTTTTAACTATTTAATACAAATACATAATAAAAATTTAAGGTTGAAACTTCATAAAAAATTTAAAAAAAACTTTCGATAAAAGTACATTCAACAATTAAAAATGTTGAACTTATAAACTCATCGCATAACAAACCGGTGGAAACAAAATAATAGAAGAGTACCAACTAAAAAGTAGAACAAAGAAAGTATTAGGAATTAATATATATAATACATATACTTATATAATAATACAATATATATATATATATATATATATATATATATATATATATATATATATATATATATCAGTTATATAAACAAATTGTATAACTGTCGGATTTCAAATAAAATTTTATAACAATATTATATACAAAGTAATGAAATATATAACAATATTGTAACAGTAGTTTCAAATGTATTTTTTAAGGTCAAGAAACATGTAATTTTTTGTTGTACTCAAAATATAAAAAAAATAGATATCCGTATTTTAAACATATAATTATTTTAAAATTGCAGATCTAAAATACCCATCTGTATTTTTTTAAACATATCTAAAAATGATAGATTTGTATTTTAAAATAAAAGATTTGATAAATAAGCCTAAACTTAAAGATATGTATTTTTTTTTAAATGTGAAGAAGTAGATCTGATAAAGCGGTTACAATAGGATCTGACAAAGTTGTTACAAAACTGATAGATAGTTGGTTATAATTATAATCCCTTTTTTCAATAATTTTCAACACTAAGATTTATAAAATAATCAAATTATAAAGTTGAATACTACGGACTACAAACAAAATTGTACTTAAAATAATCAAATTATTAAAGCTTACAAAGGTGGATAAGCTAAAGTGATTCAATGGGTTACATTGGGGAATTCAGCGGATAATCTCAAATGATACATTGCGATACATAATCGTACACTTTGACGGTTTGATAATATTATCGTTGACTAAAGCGGTTGAAAATTCATCAAAAGTGTGTTAACCTGAATGTTTCCCTATAGTATTTCCAGTCTATTACTAATAAGTAAAAATAATTTGGATGAACTTAATTGAGAACTTTGGTCTTTGGGTCATGTGAAAAATAATGTTATTTTCGTCTTTTTTGAAGTTTGTTTTATATAATTGAAATGTCATATATAAACTATGTTCTCGTAATAGTATTTTCTATTTTTTTGTTTGTATTTTTTAATTGAATAGCCATATAAAAAATAATGTAGAAAATGTTTTTTTCTTTGTATTTTTCATTTATGTGGTATCAATGAACGTTTCAAAAGGAATACCATATTTAAGCTCAGATTCTTCATGTCATTCTGATGGAAACGTTGATCTTTTGAACGATATACATACTCCTAAACTTTTAAATATAATTACATGTTTTGGAATCTCATATTATGAGTTAAATTTGAAGGCTAGAACTTTAGTAATGTTGCTTCGTAACATACATAATTCCCTTGAGTTATGCAATGCCACGAGATTATTTGTTACAAGGCTGAAAACCCATATTTTCAAAGGTCAAGTTTTTTTTTCAAATAAAAATTCTGATGGTACTGTAATGATTCCAAGAATGACATTGGCACAGTGCCATCTGATCATATAATTTCTTTCGAAGTACGCAATGTCTATAAATAAATAACATGGTCAATCATTGTCTATCGTAGGACAATTATTAAAAAACATATTTTTAGTCATGGTTAGTTGTATGTCGTTTTATCTAAAGTTACTAATTTTAAAGGCTTTCGAATTTTGTTATGTGACAGTGATAGTCGTAATAGTCTTACATATTCAATGATAAATGTTGTATATAAAAAAATATTCAAAAATTTATAATAACCTTTTCAAATTTATGTGATTTTTTTCTTTTAATTTTATTGTTTATTATTTTTTAATTATTTTGTCATATTAAAGTTTTTAATTATATATAATTTAATTTTAATTGAAAAAATAATTTTACACTTATATACAAACCGTGCAATGCACGGATACATAACTCGTGAGAAAACTATAGGATAGTAAAATCCAATTAACCAGTTTATTATTTGTTTTTGTTTTCTAGAAGAGTTTCAATAACATTAGATAGGTGAAATTCACAAGTTCGTTATCCGTGCAAATTTTTGGGACTTTTTTTTTTTTACTTTTGCTCACCTTATCCCAACCACCTTTTTCCTATCACACTTTATTACTCCTTCAATTACCAAAAAATAATCATGTTTCACTGACATATATAATAAGAAAAAATAATTAATTTTATTATAAATATTATGTATTATTTACTCATGTAAGAGCGAGACAATAAATTAATATAAAAATAAAATCAATGGTAAAATGGTGAAGTTAATCCTTAAAAAAGATAAGAAAGTGAATTTTTTTTGGAACGACCTAAAAAGAAAAAAAAGCTTTTTATTAGGTACATATGAAGTATTTATTAAAAAAATCAATTATTACAAAATACAAATATTAAATATTAAAATCAACTTAATTTTTTTGAGCCACTGTACTTTACAAAAGTTTACAATCAGACCACTTGTACTTTAAATTTTCCATAATAGCCACTATGCTTGAATTATGTTGCAAATTAACTAATTTCTTTGGATGAATGTTAAGTTTAACTGCTAAATTATGTTAAATACCTATTTTACCCTTATAAATATTAAACTATATAATATCATAAACCTAAAGGGGTCAAACTAAAAAATATCCATGGAAACCCTATGCCCAGACCACGATGAATAGAGAGGGCGGCTTTGAAAGAACCTTAGCAACCCTATGGTTGCTTTATGTTGCCATCCATCTCACTCACCTTCGTGCTCGAAATCTCAAGAAACACCATTCCAGATCACACCTTTTTAGGACTAAATCAACCCCAAACAACTTCTAGTCATTGTATTTCATCGTTCATGGCAAACTTCGACGAGTTCCCAGACCACGAACCCCATACAAATTATAAGCACGAAGACCACGAACCTCAATGAATTCAATTCCATGACTTTAATACCCGATTTGAAGGTGTGAAGGTCCTTCGTGAGTGAAGTAGTTATGGAAGTGGACTGAATAGTGTTCGCCAACGTCTATGGCAAACTCCGATGAGTTTGCTTGCTGCTAAAAAAACAAATGCTCAGATCTTAATTTTAAAACATTTGCCTTCCATTTGTGATATGTGGATTATATAAGATAGGAACATTTAGTATACATATCTAGAAAAAAAAATTATTGGAAAAATGTATTGCATAACTTTTGAATAATAGTTGAAATTGTTTATGTTGTAAATAAAAAATAATTTTCAATTAAATACTTTACTTAAGCAATATTTTAAGTTATTTTATCTATTGTAACATACAAATTTACACATGAAGTTTAATGTATTTTTAATTAAAATTTGTCAAAAAAATATTAATTATTTGCCTATTTGACAAACTCAGCATAAATCCGAAATAATTTATCTTAAGAACATTTATGAGGGAATATATCAGATCTGGAATAATGGAATAAGTTTCATATTTTTAGCCATTTTTTTTATAAATATTCCATGTTATTTTGTCTGATTTGATGGATGCAAGAATAATTTTTTTTACAATATGTATTAAAAATATTTTAAAAGCATATAACTTGGCCATAATTGTAATGCAAAGCTATCTATAATACAATATAGCTCATAGTCGCATATGTGTAATTGACTATAACTATTTAGGGGCTGAGATTGATTCATTTACTGAGATCATACGGTCATTATCACTCCCCGAGTTCACATGTGTGAACGGCGGTTGAGAAACTACCCCCTATCTCTCTCCACTCCCCCCACTATTCACGGTTGGTGGCCGCTAATCATTCCTCCACCAAACTCACGTCCCTTTTCTTTTCGATATTTTAATTAATTAATCAATTTTATGCAAAAAAAAATCATAAGTTTTGTAATTTGAAATATTTGTTTTTTTCTTTTTAACTGTTATCGTAATTAATTTAATCAATTTATTTTTTGAAACTGAATCCCAATTTAATTTATGTCTAAGTTTTGAATATTTCTATTTTAATTTTTTTCTTTTTAATTGTTATCGTAATTAACTTAATCAATTTAATTTTTTTCGGGCCTGCAATTTCGTATACAAATAAATTTTAAAAAATCGTAAGTTTTGTAATTTGAAATATTTGTTTTTTTAAATGTTATCATAATTAACTTAGATACATTATAAATAAATATTAATTAATTTCCACATTATCTGCTTCATTTATTGATAAATTCACAAACTGGCGCCGTGCCGATCGGACAAGATGACTAGTCTATTATATAAAACAAATCAGTCAGTTGAGAAAAACTATTTACCGGCCAGAATTTGATTTTACCAAAGACAATCACCGACCAGGATTAAATCTCATCTAAACTGTTTTTATCTCAACCAAATCTTACTGTTTCCTATTCACGTTTTTCTTCTTAAATCTCATCTAAACTGTTTTTGTCTTAACCTAATCTAACCGTTTCCTATTCACGTTTTTCTTCCTACGTTTTTATTTCAACCGACTTTCTTCCATCCTTTTCAGACTTAGTTTTTTTTTCTTTTTAAACTTTGTACTCATTTTCCCCCATTCTTTCTTCTATTTTACTGCCACAAATACCTTAGTGGATAATAACAAACCCTTTACCATCTTCTTCGCACCTCCCCCGCTTAGCTATTGTCACTTTCTTGGTCTAATCCCTTAATTAATTAATTATTTATTTATTTGACTCTTCTCTTTCATTCTTTAGTAAATCCCTTTTGACCACCACCCCCTATCTTTAGTTTCAGGAGAGAGAAACTAAAAAGGAAACGAAAATTGGTAACTGAGTTCTCACTAATTTAAATAAATTTAAGTACTGTTGTGATATTAGCCAAGATTTTTAAATGTATAGGGCCATAATTATTAAATTAGAATACGTGTTGTATATTAAAATTTTATCTTTATGATACACATAGCTTGGGTTGTCGAGAGAGAGAGTTGTTGTAGTTGGAGAGAGAGAGAGAGAGAGGGACGTTTGAGATTTTCAATAGAGCTGAGAGAGAGAGAGAGAGGAAAGGAGCGTTGGTTCTTCTTTCACCTACTGGCTTAGCATTTTTTTTTAGTTCTGTTTTTAAACTTTGTACTCCTCTTTCTTCTCCTTCTTTTTTCTTTCATTTTTTTTATTTATTTAAGGAGGGAGAATGAGTGCTGATAATGTGATATATCGATGAGAGTAGGTTAAACATGTGGGGGAGATGAGACGTTTCAGGTTTAGTTTTTTTTTTTTGTTCTCTTTTTAAACTTTGTACTCCTTCTTTCTTCTTGTTTCCTTCATGTAAAATGGGCTATTAAATATATTTGATGAAATAGTTATATTCTAGCTATATATATATATATATATATATATATATAGATTTATTTGAATACTAACACAGTCTCATACTGACGTCGTGCCATAGGCACGTGCACAAAATCTAGTATACTTGAAATAAACCTCATAAACTGGTTTATACAATAAATTCATACATATGTAGGATTTTCAGAGAGGAAATACGATTTATATGATTTAAACCGTATTTTTTCTAAATAATTCACGCTCTTAGCTCATATATGATAAATGCAAGTCCATTACAATTTGTATTTTTTAAATTATCTTTAAATATTAAAACAGGGAAATAATTGACGTTCTCAGTTTATAAGGTCATATACTCTAAATAAGAAGTTAAAAAATTATTTAACAAGAATAATTTTGAAATCTAACAAATCTTGAATTCAAATCAGAAACAAATTGATAAAATAATTACCTCATGGATGTTGATGGTTGATGAATTAGGTTGATCCCCATTTCCTTGCGCAATACTTGTGATTTTTTTAGTTCAAATTATCTGTCGGGGCTATGAATGGAGATGATTTAAGTATTTTAAGAATAATATTTTGATAATAAACTTTAGCGGTTGAAAAAAAATCAAGAAATAAATTCGGGCCAGTCCCTTGTGATGAAATTATAACCGAAAAAGTCAATGATATTTGTTTTCAACCGCTAACGTACACTTTTGGGGATAAAATGACGAAAATACAATTAATGAACAACAAACGCACGCACAAAGTCCACGCCCAAAATTGGGTATCACAAAGTAAAAGTCATGTGCCGCAATAGAATATTGAAGTCCCACAAAAATTGGGCATCGTAGTAAAAAAGTCGTGCATCACAATGGATTGAAGTCCCACAAAAATTGGGCATCACAATGAAAAGAATGGGCGTCATAGTGGACAATTGAAGTCCACAATTGAAAATAAAAACATAGGACTAGAATGATTAAATTATTAGGAAAGTGGACTGTTTCGCAATTTTACCTAGATTTTTTATTGTAAGATATGGTAATTTACACTTTGTATAATGTATACATACATATTTCACCCAAAAGTATGTCTTTGTTAAATGAAAAAGTTTGATCGATTCAACTTAAATTGGATATATAAGTTATTTATCTTAAAGGTGGATTGAATATCAAATATATGTGTATATATTAGGGGCGAGCTTGGTTTGGTTCGGTCCAATTTTTTGGAAAAAAGAGAAAATTGGAACCAGACCAATAGTCTAGTTCTCAAAAAATTTAAAACCGGAACCAATCCAATATGTATGAGAACCAAAACATTGGTCCGGTCCAGAACCAATCAAAGATGTATGAGAACCAGGACCGGACCAATACTATGATTTGTTACTTTTTAACTATTTAATACAAATACATAATAAAAAATTTAAGGTTGAAACTTCATAAAAAAATTAAAAAACTTTTGATAAAAGTACTTTCAACAATTAAAAATGTCGAACTTATAAACTCATAACATAACAAATCGGTGGAAACAAAATAATAGAAGAGTACCAACTAAAAAGTAGAACAAAGAAAGTATTAGGAATTAATATATATATATATATATATATATATATATATATATATATATATATATATAATAAGATAAATAAATAAACAACATATTGGTTCGGTTCGGTCCGGTTCCGTGTTTTTTTATTTCGAGAACCGGGACCAACCAAAATGTGCGATTTTATGAAAATTCTAATCCAGGACAAAACCAAAGTATTGGTCCAGTCCAATTTTGATTGGTTCGGTCTGATTCCAAAAAAACCATGCACATCCCTAGTGTGTGTGTGTATATATATATATCAGTTATATAAACAAGTTGTATAATTGTCGGATTTCAAATAAAATTTTATAACAGTATTATATACAAAGTAATGAAATATATGACAATATTATAATAGTAATTTCAAATGTATTTTTTTAAGGTCAAGAAACATGTAATTTTTTGTTGTACTCAAAATATAAAAAATTAGATATCTGTATTTTAAACATATAATTATTTTAAAATTGCAGATCTAAAATACCCATACGTATTTTTTAAAACATATCTAAAAATGAAAAGATTTGTATTTTAAAATAAAATATTTGATAAATAAGCCTAAAATTAAAGATATGTATTTTTTTTTAATATGAAGAAGTAGATCTGATAAAGCGGTTACAATAGGATCTGACAAAGTAGTTATAAAACTGATAGATAGTTGGTTATAATTATAATGCCTTTTTTCAATAATTTTTTACACTAATATTTTTAAAATAATCAAATTATAAAGTTGAATACTACGGACTACTAACAAAATTTTACTTAAAATAATCAAATTATTAAAGCTTACAAAGGTGGATAAGCTAAAGTCATTCAATGGGGTTACATTGGGGAATTCAGTGGATAATCTCAAATGATGCATTGCGATACATAATCGTAGACTTTAGCGGCTTGATAATATTATCGTTGACTAAAGCGGTTGAAAATCCATCAAAAGTGTGTTAATCTGAATGTTTCCCTATAGTATTTCCAGTCTATTACTAAAAAGTAAAAATAATTCGGATGAAGTCAATTGAGAACTTTGGGTTATGTGAAAAATAAAGTTATTTTCGTCTTTTTTGAAGGTTGTTTTATATAATTGAAATGTCTTATATAAACTATGTTCTCGTAATAGTATTTTCTATTTTTTTGTTTTTATTTTTTAATTGAATAGTCATATAAAAAATAATGTAGAAAATGTTTTTTTTCTTTGTATTTTTCAATTATGTGGTATCAATGAACATTTCAAAATGAATACCATATTTAAGCTCAGATTCTCCATGTCATTTTGATGGAAACGTTGATCTTTTGAACGATATATATACTCCTGAATTTCTAAATATAATTCCATGCATGTTTTGGAATCTCATATTATGAGTTGAATTTGAAGGTTAGAACTTTAGTAATGTTGCTTGTAACATACATCATTCCCTTGAGTTATGTAATGACACGAGATTATTTGTTACAAGGTTGAGAAACCATGTTTTCAAAGGTCAAGTTCTTTTTCAATTGAAAATTCTGGTGGTACTGTAATGATTCCAAGAATGACACTGACACACTGTCATCTGTTCATAGAATTTCTTTCGAAGTACGCAATGTCTATAAATAAATAACATGATCAATCATTGTCTATCGTAGGACAATTATTAAAAAACATGTTTTTAGTCATGGTTAGTTGTATGTTGCTTTATCTAAAGTTACTAATTTTAAAGGCTTTCGAATTTTGTTATGTGAGAGTGATAGTCGTAATAGTCTTACATATTCAACGGTAAATGTTGTATATAAAAAAAATATTCCAAAATTTATAATAACCTTTTCAAATTTATGTGATTTTTTTCTTTTAATTTTATTGTTTATTAATTTTTAATTATTTTGTCGTATTAAAGTTTTTAATTATATATAATTTAACTTTAATTGAAAAAATAATTTTATATGTTGGAAACTTGGTTTCCAATAGTTTGAATAAAGTTAAGTCATGTAATGTGAAATGTGGGAATCCCACATTGGGAACAAAATGAAACAAGCTCAACAAGCTCTACCTTATAAGGTAGAGCTTTGAAACTTTACTTTCAGGCCTTTGGGCCAATACACTTTTGTGTAGGAGGGAAGACCTACCTAGGTGTAGGTCCAAACACGTGCGCACGCGCCGCCTTCCGCCCGTCCCGGCGCGGCTCGGTTGGCTGGTTGGTCGGCCGGCTTGCCTGCCTGAACATATCTTTTTGCTACCGGTTCATTTGACGTGTGACCTTTTCAGCATGAACCTTTTGTATAGGTTGAAGATTCGGCCAGAGGTTAATCGATTATATGTCTTGAGACAACCATGAATACGAACAGTTGTGTACATTTTTGAGCCAACCGCCTTCAACCGCTCCTAACTGTCATCCCCAACTGCCATTTAAATACTGCTTCAAACCAGTTTTTTAGTAACGAAAATTCTACTTTTTTCTATACTCTCCTTTCTGCCCTACAGAGATTACATCAACGGTTTGCATTCGTTGGTGATTGAACTTTGAAGATCTGCCAACATTCAATCACGTAAGATCAATATCCTGAGAGACTCACTGGATTCGCACCGTACAGATCTAATCACAGTTTCCAGTTTTTGTCTTAAGGACAGAGATCCAATCTCGTTGATCTTAATACAAAAAACTATTTTGATTATCACTGATTTACATTGCCAGGCCCCATAACATTATATTCGTGAACAAACCGTGCAATGCATGGGTACATCACTTATGAGCAAACTATAGGATAGTAAAATGCAATTAACCAGTTTATTACTCCCCCCGTCCCTAAATTATCGTCCTCCTTTCCTTTTTCGTCCGTCCCAAAATAATTATCCACTTTGAAACTTACTCCCTCCGGACCTAAATATAAGCAAAAAATACCAAATTTTTTTGGACCTAAATATAAGCAAAAATCACCATATTAAACTCTATTCACAACTTTCAAGAAGTTTTGTACCAAAAATACCCCTTGTTAATTCTTTTGTTTTTCAAGATGGGTGCACATTCCCAATACACAAAGAGCCACTAATAAAATAAGCTATAATGAATTGATGACAATGAGTTAAAATTGCATTAATTATCATCAGTTTTGATGAGTGGGATTCTTAAGGGTATTTTAGTAAGTATACTTTTATTTTATATAAAATCAAGACAATTTAACTAACTTAACTTACTTTCTTAATCTGTGTGAAATCGGTTATTTTTGCTTATATATAGGTCCGGAGGGAGTACCTTTTTAGAACATTATTTTTACCACTTTATCCTTATTTTTTCATCATACTTTAATTATGAGCCACATACACATGAGTTTTAAAGGAAACCACACATTAAATCAATATTAATAATCCAGTCAAATAAGTTTTCTTAAACGTTACGCCGGGTCAACCAAAATAATAAATTATGGACGGAGGGAGTATTTGTTTTTGTTTTCTAGAAGAGTTTCAGTAACATTAGATAGGTGAAATTCACAAGTTCGTTATCCGTGCAAATTTTTGGGACTTTTTTTTTTTTTTTTTTACTTTTGCTCACCTTATCCCAACTACCTTTTTCCTATCACACTTTATTACTCCTTCTATTACCAAAAAATCATCATGTTTCCCTGACATATATAAGATGAAAAAATAATTAACTTTATTATAAATATTATGTATTATTTACTCATGTAAGAGCGAGACAATAAATTAATATAAAAGTAAAATCAATGGTAAAATGGTGAAGTTAACCTCTTAAAAAAAAAAAATAAGAAAGTGAATTTTTTTTTGGAACGACCTAAAAAGAAAAAGAAAGCTTTTTATTAGGTACATATGAAGTATTTATTAAAAAAAATTCAATTATTACAAAATACAAATATTAAATATTAAAATCAACTTAAATTTTTTTGAGCCACTGTACTTTATAAAAATTTACAATCAGACCACTTGTACTTTAAATTTTCCGTAATAGCCACTATGCTTGAATTATGTTGCAAATTAACTAATTTCTTTGGATGAATGTTAAGTTTAACTGCTAAATTATATTAAATACCTATTTTACCCTTATAAATATTAAAATATGTAATATCATAAACTTAAAGGGGTCAAACTAAAAAATATACATGAAAACCCTATGCCCAGACCACGATGAATAGAGAGGGCGGTTTTGAAAGAACCTTAGCAACCCTTTGGGCTATGGTTGCTTTATGCTGCCATCCATCTCACTCACCTTCGTGCTTGAAATCTCAAGAAACTCCATTCTAGATCACACCTTTTTAGGACTAAATCAACCCAAAACAACTTCTAGTCATTGTATGTCATCGTTCATGGCAAACTTCGACGAGTTCCCGGACCACAAACCCCATACAAATCATAAGCACGAAGACCACGAACCTCAATGAATTCGATTTCATGACTTTAATACCCGATTTGAAGGTGTGAAGGTCCTTCATGAGTGAAGTAGTTATGGAAGTGGACTGAATAATGTGCGCCGGCGTCTATGGCAAACTCCGATGAGTTTGCTCGCTGCTAAAAAAACAAATGCTCTGATCTTAATTTAGAAACATTTGCCTTCCATTTCACCATCAACACTATTCAACTAGACATCATTCACTCCATTCACTCACTTTCAAATCAGTTGGTTTTTTCGATCCTTTCTTGAATGCTATTACTGGTTTGAACGGGTTTGGCAAATCAAATTTCCCCGATTCGATTTTCTTTGTGTTAGGAATAAAAAATTTGCGACAGATTCGAGCCTTAAATCCTCTTTTTATTTATTTATTTCTTCATATGAAGGGGTCGAACCTGAAATCTCAGGTTTTGGAAAGCCCCAACTTTACCATTGGGTCACCCCTTAGGGTCAGACTTAAATCCTTGGAAGATGGTTTATAGGAAGGGGAAAGTTGGGATTATAAAGGCAATTCTATAGGAGTAGGAGTCATCTCGAATACAAAGATTGTTCGGAAATTACGATCACCTGTCGGGTGTGTGCTTGCTTGCTTGTGCCTGTTTATTGACTTTAATTGTTGAAGATTGAATGTAAGATTATGTATAAATTGACTAACCATTAGAAAAGATAATGATGATAATGATGTGAACAAAATATGTATTTAACATAACTTTACCATTGAACTTAACGTCAAGCCAAAAATAAGTTAATTTACAACATAACTCAAATATAGTGATAATTACAAACATTTTATAGTACAATGACTGAAATATTAGTTTTGCTGTTTTTATTTTTTTTTAAAGGAAAATACTAAGTTTATCATCAGGATTAACACTATGGTGACAACTTTGTCTTGAAGACAAAGTGCATGTGCATCTTCAAGACATAGTTGTCATCATAGTGATAATCCTGATGATAAACCTGACAAAGTTGTTTTTTTAAATGTCAAAGACGGCCATTAATATTTTGCCATTGCCAACAAGGACGGAGAATACCGAGTAACGTATGAGAAAATTTATTCATTTCACGCGCGCTGACTGAATAAAATGAAATCTGAACAATTGGCTCTTTAATAAGCTAAAAAAGGAAAAAACAAAAAAAAAAAAAAAAGGAAGGGGAGAGAGAGAGAGAATGAATGAGAAACCACCCGCCATCCCTAGTATCACTCGCAATTGATGCGACCCTCCTTAATCTCTCCCATATTTCTGATCTTTCCTTCGTTCCCGAACACATCCTCATCGACCTTTTCCTGGTACTCTCTCTCTCTCACTCTCACACACAGTTTTCTGCTTGAATTCATCTAGAGCAACGCGATCTCTTTATACTTTTAGCCCAATCTTACCTATTATTTGCGATTTTTCATCTCCGCCACTTCTTTTTGAGTCCTCTGATTTGAATTCATATGCAATATGATTGATGATTGAGGTTCTTAATTTTATCTGGTTCACAGAATGCAATTTATGTTTTTCATACACAGTTTAATCCCAGTTGATTTGGTGTTCACTTTCATTTAAGAATTACACGCTATTGTGATCTATCCGTAGTCTATGTTCGGGTTTTTTTTAGGAGCTCAATGTTTGGTTGTAGAAATTATGTTACCGGATAGTAGATAAGAGAAATGTTTATGGTTGTTGATCACTTCAAGCACTATCAAGGTTGGGGGTTAAATTCATTTTCTGTTTTTCTTATTTAGGACTTTTTGTGGGTATTATGGTTTATGTGTTTTGTCTTGTACCCTCCTATTGAATTGCTGTTTGGTTACGTTTTTAATGCAAGTTGTTGGCTAGTATGCTAGTTAGACACTTAGACTTTAGATATCAAATTATTGTTGAAGCATTCTTCCATCTACCTCCTTTCATTTTTTTTAAAGTAAGTTATCAACTCATTTAAAGGGTTAAGCTGATACATAGGGGCCCAACAATGTATGTCATGTTAATTCTTTCGCCCACGGGTGATTGCTCACGCTTCGCTAGGGGCATTACGAACCAAACATGGTACTGATATGTGCACTTATAAGAATGTGTTTAATAGTGCAAGTCGGGTGACTTGAACTCAAGACCTTACTAACCAGAATACTATTCTAAAGTTACCAACTCATCTAAAGTTTAAGTTGTTAGAAAAGGTTGAACAATGTATATCAAACTAACAACCTCTATTTATGTTAATATGAAGCAGTGATCAAATAAGAAGATATAAGAAATGGGCATGCATTGAGGGACATACTTGTGTATATTTCTACATTTCTTTCTAAGGCTCTTTTTTTTAAAAAAATAAAATTCTAGGGTATATTATAGTGGTGTTCTTATTGAGAAAATCCATAATCTTATATTATCTTAAGGGGGTGTTGTTTAGGAGGATAAGGTGGGACTTACCTGGGCACTTGGTGCAGTGTCATCTATTACTGTTTGTAGCAGTTTTACTCATGGGACAAATAATTTGACTCATGTGACTGCTTACTAGTGCAATATAAATGAAGTAGTTAGTTTAAGAGGATGATCGAGGACACATAAGCACATAATATTGTGCCCCTGGTGCCATATTACTATAACGTCTTCTTCAACTCTAACCAACCCCCCTCTCCTGGTTAGACAAGCCTGCCTCGGCCATCACCTAATCGTCTACGCTACCAGCACAACCTGTCATCACTTTCACATCCACCATCGTCACCATCCCAAGGGCATATCCTTCACCATTACAGTCTAAGTTTACCACCAGTAGTAGATCTCATGATCATCCAGATATGTATGGTTGTGATTCCTCTCTTCGTAATCTCTCTCCTTTCCTTCATCCCTCTCTTTTCACACTGAGTTCAAGATCTGATATCAAGTTAACCCACCACCAGTACGTAGTTTGCATTCAAGCTGCTTGCATGATCAACCACCATATCTGATATCCAAAGGCCTTCGCAAGCTTTGGGCTTCACCTACGATGGGGGATAATGTTGATGTTTAAGAAAGTGCAATTGCTTAATTTTCACTTTGTTGTGCTAAATCAATGTTCATTTGGAAACCCATTACTTTTCTGTTATAAGCAGCAACGTTATGCTAGACAATAGTGGGTAGCTTTACCATTTACTAATTACCAAACCCCTCCCATTGCTCTGCGATGAGGAGATCTCCCAACCTCTGACTTGCGAAATTGGCACATGACCAAATTAGCTAGCACTTATCGTCCCATTGATTGTTAATATGGATATGCAAACATGTTCTAGTTAGCTGTCAAAAAGGGGCTAGACCCATGGGTCAATCCACCCCGACACCTAAAAGAGGTGGGTTGGGCTCCAAAAGCATGGGCCCGTAAAAATGTGGTTCATATGGGTTGGACCCGTATGGGTCACGGGTTGGGCGCGGGATCTGCCTGTTGACTTAGGTTAGAGTAATTTAATCCAAATCATTGAAACAATAAAACTTGTATCACACATAAGTGATAATACCTGTATTGTGAAGATAATACAAGTATTAAAACAAGCATATCAGATAAAGGGTCAAATGTTCTTGGAATTATTGACGAGGATGAGGAATAAGATTATATGAATAAATGATGTGACGATGGATTAATTGTGAGAACTTTGATTTTTTTAATTTTTTTTCATGAATCATGGAATACTTTAAGTTTTATTAATCAATTTACTTATAAAAAAAAAAGGAATACTTTATGTTAGTTTTTTATGTTAATTTGCGAAAAACTTTGTATTATTATTTTATTTTTAAATTTGTGTGAGAAAAAATTGGTGGGCTGACCCACAAACCATGTTGGGTTGGGTTCACATTTTTGACCCATCACCATGGTGGGTCAATCCAAACCATCTTGCCCACTAAATGGGGTATTTACACAAATGGCCAAGTCAAAGATGACTTGTCCTTTGTAGCCTCACTTAAAAAAAAACTCTTTTATGGTTTGCTTAAAAACTCTTGTCGTGACTGGTTTATCAATGATGTCACTCCGAAATCACTCGTCGACAAGTGTGGTCGACAGGTTGATCGGTGGTCGACTAAGTAGTTTACACTGGTCAACTATTGGTTTATTAGTAAACAATGGTTAAAGGCTATA
The DNA here is from genome assembly GCA_013146195.2 of Codonopsis lanceolata. Taxonomy (NCBI): domain Eukaryota; kingdom Viridiplantae; phylum Streptophyta; class Magnoliopsida; order Asterales; family Campanulaceae; genus Codonopsis; species Codonopsis lanceolata. The sequence goes on along the minus strand of CM028383.1, from coordinate 43,250,858 downwards.
TTTGTTTACTCATCGGGTCAAATGGCGAGATTTGATAAATCCCACCCACTAAATTGCAGATTTCGTGACTCGTGGGTTGACCCGCCCCACCAACCCATATTTACAGCTCTAGTTCTAGTTCTAGTTTTTTTTTCTCCCCACATGTTTTGTGAGTAGATAGGAAAGAAAGAGAAACAAAGGAGGGTAGCGAGAGAGCAGATGAGGTTCACAATTTTTTTTGTTGAGCCGGACTGGAGGTTGAAGGTAAGGATACGTTAGTAAAACTAAATTCTATCTCATTCCTAATCCATCGGTAAACAGTGGAAAAATCATGTAAATTGGACTAAATAGGCCAGTATGTTCCCTCCTCAGGCGCAAGATACTGCTCTTTGGATTTTTTCTCTAGTACGATCCAGCAAAATTGACAAATACACCCAAAGTTACTTAAATGTATAAGTTTCTTGTTATATAGTCTTCGGCAATATACCTGCCTGAGTCTGCTGGAATGGGTGTATGCAAGTTGAGTCATAAATCTGAACTTCAGTATTTGTCTATTTGGAACGGTTAAGGCCCTTTTATTTGGTGAGGACCCATTGTAGTCAATGTAAAGTTCGAAGATTCCATATTTGTGGTGTATTAGGAGTTAGTATTTAGCTTTAATCTCTCTGCTACCAATGATTATGATGATGGTTTCAGATGTTCCTCTTGATATCTCTGCAAGATCTATGGCCTAGCTTCATAGACACGTAGGTCAGTAATTGCGCGGGAGGAAACTTTGATACAACTAGATGGCCTTAATCACATAAACAGATTTATGAGAACAGATCCAACCTCTGTAAGGAAAATCTTACGGTAGTCATTATCGTACCTGGTTCTGTGAATCGTATATTTGCGCAAACATATAACAAGCGAAACATTTTTTTTTTTTAGATATTGAACATTGAGATGGGGATGAACTGTATCTCCATATTGTTTTTCAGTTTTGAGTTTAACCATTAAGGAACAAAAGACAGTTTTATGTCTGGATGTATGTCGCAACTGATGTTGCGGTGCTCAGCATTGACTTTGATGCCAATACAGTATAATTGAATACCGATGTACTCCTTGTGATAGGAAAATCCTCCTATGTAGACTATCTTTCACCAGGTCTTTGAACCCTTTTCTATAGTTTTCTGCTTTCTTCTGTTAAAGAACTCTTACCACCGGAAAATCCTAGTAGTGATATACGGAAGAAGGCATTTTGTGATCTCTCTTCAGTCTTTTCTCCCTTCAGATTGGCTATCATATTACGAAAACAAGTATGCGTCTATGACTTACTTGCTATTAATCTTGATTTGGCAATTACAGACAGTTTAGTCATTGTTATTGCCTGCAGTTATTTTTTTTGATAAGTAAATAATATATATCAAGCATCAAAAGAGGTTATGCGTCCTTTGTACACTAGAAGTATACCAACCAAAAGATTAACCAATATCTATGCTATTTACAAAATCTACAATAGCAATGTTGGAACTAGAAGAAGAGTGATCAGCCTCGGAACACCAAAAATGAAGGGTGCGAATCAACAAATTCTTCAATTCCGGGACTGACATTTCCATGTTATCGAATGCCCCCTATGGTTTCTTTCCTTCCATAGAATCCAACACACTCCCAAAAGAGCTGTCCCCGATATACGACTACTCCTATTCGAATACCCCATATTCCAACCTCTGACATGGTCAATGATCGAATTTGGCATGACCCAAGACATTTTGAACATACCCAGCACAAAATTCCAAAGCTCTAAAGCCACTTGGCAGTGTAGAAGTAAATGATTTACACTCTCCTCGCCAACCTTACACATATAACACCTATTGACAAGAACCATGTTACGTTTCCGCAAATTATCCCCGGTTAGGATAGCTTCGTGAGTCGCATCCCACATGAAAAAAGCCACTCTCTTAGGGGCTTTGGATCTCCAAACTGCTCTCCAAGGAAAAGAAGTTCTACCACAATTGAGAAGCTTGAGATAATACGAGCTAACTGAAAAAAGAGAGCCCCCTGTACCTTTCCAAACCACCTTATCCATCAGCCCTGCTCAGATTCTCGCTCTTGAAGCATCCCTAAAAGCTGCACTACTGACTCTATCTCCCAATCATGAAAATTCCTTCTGAACATGGGATTCCAAATAGGCTTACCCTCCACCAAAGATAATATAGAACTAACTCTACAATCCTTATCCGTGGAAAGCTCAAATAAGTTCTGAAACACCTCCCTCAAACAAGTATCCCCACACCATCTATCTTTCCAAAACCTCACCGAGGCCCCAATGCCAACCTCAAAAGCAATGAATCTTTCAAAAGAATTCCACCCTTTCCTTATACCTCGCCAGACTCCCACCCCATAAGACGAATTGACCTCGTTAGGGAACCAGCAATGACCCCCTTCTCCATACTTGCAAACCACCACTTGCCTCCAAAAAGCCTCGTCTGTGAGATATCGCCACAACCATTTTCCCAGTAAAGCCTCATTAAATAATTTGAGTTTTCTGATGTTCAGACCTCCCTCCTGAACCCTCGAACACACCTTTTCCCAATTCACTAAATGAAACTTATGCTCATCTGTTTGCCCCTCCCACAAAAAATCTCTTTCCAGCTTTTCTAATCTTTGCCTAATTGTGGCAGGAATCACAAAGAGCTATAAGAAGTAGGTTGGTAAATTAGCAAGAGTGTTCTTGATCAGGACTAATCTCCCCCCCTTGGAAAGAAGTTGACGCTTCCACCCCGCCAATCTCGCCGAAACGCACGACCACTGGATTCCATAACGCCTCGCTCTTTGATGCACCTATGGGAAGCCCAAGATAGGAGGCAGGAAGAAAAGCAGACTTACAACCAAAGAATGCAGCTAGAGCCCCAACATTTTCCACCCCCCCTACAGGAATAATTTCACTCTTAGAAATGTTAATGCGAAGGCCGGAAACTGCTTGAAAAAATAATAAAACTAATCGAAGATTCCCCAACTGAGCCTTATCTACACCGCAAAAAACTAAGATATCATCTGCAAAGAGAAGATGGGAAATCGACACCTCCCTCTCCCCTCTCCTCCCCACCTTAAAGCCACTTATAAGACCTGCCTGCACTGCCCTCTCTAACATCCTACTTAGAGCCTCCATTACCATGATAAACAAAAACGGGGACAAAGTGTCTCCTTGACGCAAGCCTCTCGAGCTAGAGAAAAATCCCGATGGTTCTCCATTCACCAAGACAGAGAAGCGAACCGTAGAAATACAGAAACGGATCCATTGAATCCACTTGAAACCAAAACCCATTCTTTCCAACATGTATAACAAAAAGTCCCAGTTCACATTATCATAAGCTTTCTCTATATCCAACTTACACAACAACCCTGGGACCCCGCTTTTCAACCTATCATCCACGGCTTCATTGGCAATAAAAGACGCGTCCAAAATCTGTCTATCCTTCACAAAAGTGTGCTGCGACACCGAGATAATACTCCCCATTATCCTCTTCATTCTTTGGGCTAGCACTTTGGATATCAACTTGTAAATGCCACCAACCAAGCTTATCGGTTGAAAATCTTTCAAATCAGTTGCACCACTCTTTTTCGGAATCAAGGCTATGAACGCAGCATTAAGGCTTTTCTCAAATCTCAAACTAGAATGAAAGAACTGAAACACCTCCATGATGTCCCCTTTAATCACCTCCCAGCAATGTTGAAAAAATGCCATAAAAAACCCATCGGGGCCTGGGGCTTTATCTCCCTCCATCTTACGTAGCACTGCTACCACTTCCTCGATCGAAAAGGGACGCTCCAAGGCTGCCGAATCCACAGCACTGATACTGTCAAAGCCCACACCATCCAAATTTGGTCTCCAGCCCCCACTTTCTTCAAACTGACGCCTAAAAAAATTCATGATGCCCACCCTAATATCTGCCTCATCCTCTAACTGCACTCCTTCAATCTGGACAGATCTGATTTTTTTTGCTGCTCCACGTATCTTTGCCATCCTGTGAAAGAATTTGGTATTATTATCTCCCTCCTTTAACCACTGAACCCGCGACTTTTGGCGCCAACTGATCTCTTCGCGAATAAGAAGACTCTTCAATTCCCGATTTAACTGCACCCTAAGGGATTCTTCTTCCTCATTCAGTGTACCAGCCCCTGCTTTCTCATCCAGTCTGCAAATCACATCTGAAATTGATTTGATTTTAATCTCCACCTTACCGAAGATCTCTCTATTCCAAACTTTTAAATCCTCCTCGAGCAACTTCAGTTTCCTAGCTAATTTGAAACTTGAATCACCTGCCACCGAATAAGAATCCCATCTATCCTTAACCCAGTCCAGAAACCCAGGCTCCTTTAACCACATATTCTCAAACCGAAAAGGAGTTCTCCCTTTAGAACCACCATCACACTCAAGAAGCAACGGCACATGATCTGAAGATAGTCTCGGAAGGCAGGACTGAACAGAACTACCAAAGCAACACTCCCAATCTCCAGAAATTAAGAATCTATCAATTCTCGAAAATTGATGACGCTCCCCATTTCTAAACCACGTAAAATCCCCCCCTACCAAAGCAAGATCCACTAACTCCATCTCATTGACGAAATCATTGAACTTCATCATTTCTCTGGAATAGATTCGAGCACTAGAACGTTCATGAGGAAATCTAACCGCATTAAAGTCACCCCCTACACACCAAGGCACATTCCATCTAGCCTTTGTATTCCTTAGTTCTGCCCAAAATCTCTCCCTAACAGCATTACTACTAGGCCCATAAACCCCTGTAAAAAGCCACTCTTTACTATTATCCAGTGTCTTCAGAAGGCAAGAGACTGAGAATTCTCCCAACACTGAATCAGCTTTCGACAGAACACTTCTGTCCCACATAACTAGAACCCCCCAGCTGCTCCAACAGAATCTAAATGCACCCAGTCCACCCCTCTAGCACTCCAAATACTATCAATAATCCTAACATCAACCTTCTCCAATTTCGTTTCTTGCAGACAAACAATAGTCGGATTCCATCTCCTGATCAAACCTTTTATCAGCATTCTTTTATTTACATCATTAAGACCCCACACGTTCCAAGACACAATTCTAATATGCATATTAAACTATTTTTTTCCTCCTTCTATCTCCCCCTCCCTGACACGAAAACAAATCGGCATTGAGACTACTGCACAATTGCTTGAGTTCCCTTTTATCCATCTCCCTAGTTTTGTTCTGCCTCTTTACACTGCCACCCCCTGACGTTCTCCACTTCTTTTCGATGTCTAGAAGAAGCGCCAGAATCTGATCTTCATAACCTGAACCAGCCACCCCCAATGCATTCCCGACACCTAAAGCCTTTTTTTTAACCCATAACGAGATATCCTCCTCCACCTCTTTATCTGTGAGGTACTCCACTTCACAATTATCTTCAGCAACTGCCCACTCCTCAAAGAGAAAGCGATCCTCGTACTTACCCCCGCTGTCGCTGCTATGGCGAAGCTCTCGACTGAAAACCCACTCCAGAAAATCTTCAGAGTCTGCCATTCTCGACTTGGCCGAAGAATCTGCTCCGTTAAGAACAGTCGAAAGCGTATCTGTAACGGCTTTTTCGTAATGAACCCTCTTCGAAGCCGTCCCACGATACTCTTCTTGAAGATGAAACAAATCAACCTCCTTGACAGCAGAACCAGAGGTCGAATTGTTGACGCTGTCACCATGCCCTTCATCTCGATTCTTCGTCTCAATCTGTCCACCCTTAACATTACTGGCCTCTCCAAAAGATAACCCGTCTTCCTGATTCCTAACTTGAACGATTTGGGCTTCTGCCCCATCTGTTAATAAAGGAAAACCAAACCCCCCCCCATAGAATAAAACTTGTCCATATTGTCCTTCGGCCCACCCTTAGAAAAATCTTTTAAAACACCGTCTTGGGCCTGCTGTAACTCAGGGTGTAAAATAAATACAAATGGGCTTTGGGCAGAAGACGGCCCACAAACACCTGCATCCAATACTGGATGACCCTTCGCACAAAGGCCCACCTTGGCTTGAAACTCATTCTCACCATAAACGACAACATCGCCGACAGCCGGTTTAAAATTTGAATTTGAAGCACTGCGTGCCCTTTGCCGTGCTGTCTCTGCTCCCTGCTACCTCGTACTTTTTCTGACGCCACACCAACTTTTTCTGAACATGCGCTCCTCCACCCTTATTTGTAAATCTATGTTTGTACAAGTACTGTGGACTGAATACAGTACTTGTGAACCAGTCATTATTATTTAATTCCATAAATTACCACACTTCGCATTCATGCTGCACACATTTTTCTATGTGGAAAGTTCATCTGCTTACTTGAGGACCCAATGACTCGCATTAGTTCAAGAATATTTGAGAGGACTACGGCTTTAATGGTGTAATCAATTGTACATGGCTTGTTTGATTATCTATGTAGTGGGTTGATGTCAGATCGTCATACCCAGCAACCCCATCTCATTATTGGTGTTGAGTGGCTATGAAGTTTATCTGCCAGCAAATGTTGTAATTAATTTGAGAGGACTTCGGCTTTAATGGTGTAATCAATTGTACATGGCTTGTTTGATTGTCTATGTAGTGCGTTGAGGTCATTTTGTCATACCCAGCAACCCCATCCATTATTGGTGTCAAGTGGCTGTGAAGTCTTTTTATCTGCCAGCAAATGTTGTAATTAATTTGCATCCGCCAATGCTTGAACACCCGGCTTGTCCTGTAGAAGATCTCTATGGTATCAACCAAGTTAGAACTAGTTATCCTTACCAGGTCTATGCAATATATTTGAACCTTGCTGTTGGGGAATTTATCTTCTTTTTGCTGTCATGTAGGTGCCCCTCTCTTTGGTAGTCTTAAATTTCTTACAGTAGGTTATGTACTTGATTGACAGAGAACCTTGAGAGCTGGCAAACTGACTGAGAAGATTTTGAAGCTTTTTGTCGCAACTGGTAAAGATGAAATTCTCTCTCTAATTCAAGCGCTGAATATCCAGCATGTCCACACTCCTGTCCTTCCCACTAGTAAGACATATTCAGATTCTCAAATTACACCTCCTTGCTGAGTCTATCTTCTGACCTCCAAAATTCTTTTGACAGGATGCTCTGAAAAATTCTAAAGCTGGCATTATTTAAACACAGTTGACATTTGGAACTCAACTGCACGTGTATTCAGGGCGACGTAACCTGTATCTGCTTTGTGACTAAATTTTCCATTAATATTATCACAGAATGTCTCAAGTAAGTGTCAAGGATAGTGAGGTTGATATTGTCATTGGTGCGCTCCAGCCTGACCTTACGTCATTTATGAATGCTTGGAGACCAGTGTTTTCCCGGTTTCACTTGATAATTGTCAAAGATCCTGATCTCAAAGAGGACCTGAAAATTCCTGAAGGCTTTGACCTTCATGTCTACTCTAAATCTGATATAGACCAAGCTGTGGGGTCTTCCACCACCACTGTGTTTTCTGGTTATTCATGCAGGTATTTTGGCTATCTGGTATCCAAGAAAAAATATGTTATAGCAGTTGATGATGATTGCATTCCAGCTAGGGACAATAAGGGTGATTTTGTAGATGTAGTTGCTCAGCACATCAACAACCTTACGACTCCTGCCACTCCTTATTTCTTCAATACACTATATGACCCCTTTCGGAAAGGAGCAGATTTTGTTCGTGGCTATCCTTTTAGCTTGCGTTGTGGGGTGCCATGTGCTCTGTCATGTGGACTATGGCTCAATTTAGCAGACTATGATGCTCCCACTCAAGCTGTGAAGCCAGGGCGGAGGAATTCTCGTTATGTTGATGCTGTTCTGACTGTTCCTGCTAGGGTCATGATGCCTATGAGTGCGATCAACATAGCTTTTGACCGTGAGGCATTGGGACCTGCATTATTGCCTGCTTTGAGGTTGGGTAAGGAAGGAAAGTTCAGGTGGGAAACAGTGGAGGATATATGGTGTGGGTTATGTGTTAAGGTGGTATGTGATCACTTGGGGCTTGGTGTGAAAAGTGGGCTGCCGTATGTGTGGAGAAATGAACGAGGCAATGCCATAGATAGCTTGAAGAAAGAGTGGGAGGGGGTTAAGCTGATGGAGGAAGTGATCCCTTTCTTTCAGTCAGTGAGGTTGTCTCGGGAAGCAGCTACAGCCGAGGATTGTGTGATTGAGATGGCTGCGGCAGTGAAGGAGCGCCTGGGGCCATTGGATCCTGTGTTTACTCGTGCATCTGAAGCCATGGTGGAGTGGGTCAAGCTCTGGAAGGCAGTCGCAACTCGTTTGTCACCCTGAATATCATTAGAGGTGAATTTTCTCCATGAGGCTTCTTCCTTCTTTTTTGTACCCCCTCATGTCTTAGTTTTATGGAAATAATTGGTGTCGTTGTTAACAATTATTGGGTGACACTCGTGACTCCTCACTCCTGGTTTAGTATTGACCGTGTTGACTGCTGAATGATATCCCTTGTCTCATTGTGGTGCGCTTGTAATGTGGTGACTTGGGCATGCTTAAACTTGTACCAATTTCTTTTCTAGTTTCTGAGGCCCTGACTTTCTGCAGCAAATATTTTTTCAACATTCCCTATTTTCTGGAGTCTTATTGTGAATTTGTGATATGGTTCCTATTCCTTTAACTTCTAAGAACAGGGCATGTGTGTGTGTGTGTGTGTGTGTTTTCATTCCCCAAAATAAATGTAACAATACTTGAATATTAGACTAGTTATCACTTGTACCTCTCTTTTTAAATTTTACTCCTTCGTCCCCGGAGAAAAAGATTCCTTTGGATGACTCCGTGCTCATCTCCATTCAATTAAAAGGAGAAAATAGTCCATTAAACAATTTTTTGGGGTAAATTTGGGCCGGTTCCTTTTTCAAACGTTTCCAACTGCTTCAGTCCACAATTTTTTTTTTAATCAGAAAAAGTTACCTTTGCGAGCGAAAAGATAATGATACCCTTAATGACCGAACAATGTGTGCAAAGTCCATACATTGATTTTGTATTGTGATGCACAAAATGAATTCAATTTATGCATCACGATTGAAATTTGATTGCATCGCAATGCAAACTAGTTTCTATTGAATCTCTTCCGCCTTCTTCTTCCAACAACGAACAAATTTTTATCGACATCTTATCGAACAATTTAAATATATAGTCACACAAACTGAATCTATTTTGAATCAAACACACAAAAATAAAGAAAAAGAAGAAGAAGAAGGGAGGGGGGGGGAAGTAAACTAGTGAAATTGAAGTTCGATAGATAAAGAAGAAAGAGAGTCGGAAGTTAGGGTGGTGGAATAATCGAATCCAATGTGAAACACGCAAGTCTTCTTCACCGTCCGACCTCCATATTCTCTTTCTTTTCATCTGTGTGAATTACAATCGTTGTTTCTTTTATATGGGTATTTTCAAAATAATTTTACAAAAATAAACTTTAACGATTAAAAAACAACTACATATTTAAGCAATTAAAAACTTAAGAAAATAGACGGACTCACAATTTTTCCATCATTTTTTATCAATTGATTCGTTTCAAAGTAAGGGCATCCACAATGGTGGATTCTTAAGCAATTCCCAAATTGTTTAAGAATTGTACACCATTGTGAGCAATTCTTCCTTGGGAATTCCTACACATAATTCCTGATTAATAATTTGTAGAGGGAAGAGAGAGAGAGAGACGCATGGGGGGAGAGTGAAAGCCACAGCCGGCTTCTTTACCGCGCGTGGAGCTCACGCTCGCTGTAGGCGAGTCTTGGCCTTTGGCACCGTGGGCCACACTGTCTGATCATTGATGGCTTTTTTCTTTTTTTGAAATTGGTTTGTTTAAATGTAACCGTTTGATTTCCTATTTTATTTTCCTTTTTTTTAATCGTTTTTTTTATGTCTTTTTAAATTTTTTAAAAATGTATTTGTAACATTTAATAGTACAATTAACATTATAAACATATTTATTTATTTATATTGCATATTTGAATATGCAATATATTAATAAAAATTATAAACAAATTAATTTATTTTAAAAACAATATAGGTATTAATTAATTTATTTGCAAAGTATAAAAATAAAAAAATAATGTAATTTTCTTAAAAAGTTTGATGATCAAACGGAGACTCTTTGAATAATTTATTTATATTGCATATTTGAATATTCAATATATTAATAAAAAATATAAACGAATTAATTTATTTATATAATATATTTGAATATTCAATATATTAATAAAAATTATAAACGAAATAATTTATTTATATAATATATTTGAATATGCAATATATAAATAAATATTATAAACGAAATAATTTATTTATATTGCATATTTGAATATTCAATATATTAAAAAAAATTATAAACGAATTAATTTATTTATATAATATATTTGAATATTCAATATATTAATAAAAATTATAAACAAATTAATTTATTTATATTGCATATACGTATTAATTAATTTATTTGCAAAGTATAAAAATAAAAAGTAGTGTAAATAAAGTGAATGATGTGGTAGTGAGACCCATGTAAGAATTGTTGAAAAATCAAAATTATTGTAGAAGAAAATTCTTAAGAAAGAGAAATTATGAAAATATATAGTTGGCAGTGGGACCAGCTAAGAATTTGTAGGAGAATGTAAACTATTGTGGATGCCCTAAGGTCATCACACATGCATATATTCCTTTATTACAGATGTTTTTTGGTTTTCCCATTTTCCAATTCTTAATTTGGTTGACGTTGATACATATACCCACGTAACCCACACTTACCAACGGATGTGCCAAAAGCATGAGAAGACGTAAACATGTGACTCTTATTTATTGTGATCTGACAAAGTTTTGTGTCAACAATCAGATTACTTAACAGTTAACACAACCCTCTTCTTTTACGGTTTTACCCTTTACCTTAAGGGTTTTCATCAATCTTAAGTAGGGGATGAGAAATCGGTCGGGCTGTTATCGGACTGACAGGATAACAACATGACACGATAAACACGAACACAACACGATAATCTTATCGTGCCTAATATTAAAATTCGAACATAACATGATAAAAATATGAAAAATACGGTACGATACGATAAGCAAAAAAAATACGATTTATTTAATAAGACTCGTTAAGCACGTTAAGCCCAATAAACATTATAAAATATATAATTTTGATTTTTTAATACATCTTTTGAAAATTTATCAATATAAATAATCAAGTAGTTTAAAAATCATAACTGTTCAAATGATAAAACTATGAAATAATCATGAAAATAATTCAAAAGAAGTGAACAATCCCTAGTAAATTTAAAAAAATATATTTTTAAAAAAAATATATTTTAGTTATTGTGTCTTACCGTGCTTATCAAGCCAGTCCAATAACAACCCATTTTTTATCGTGTCTTATCGTGTTTACCCTATAACGATCCGAACCCAATAAACCCTAACTCAAACCTTATAATTCTGTAACGTGTTCATGTCGATTATTCGTGTCGTGTCTCAAATTGCTACCACTATTCTTAAGAGACTTAGCGATGGATGTATCTCTGCAACTTTAAAACATGGATTTGTAATTTTTTTTTGAAGGTGTTTTCTTGTCTCTATGAGTGATATTCTTGGCGAAACAAGGATTTGTAATTTTTTGTAGTATTTCTTTTCATGTTGCTATATATATATATATATATATATATATATATATATATATATATATATATATATATATATATATATATATATATATATATATATATAGGTAGGTGCCTCTTTCTTTTTGGGAAAGTATTAAACTTTTTTTTTAGTAGACTTATTTACTTGTTGATGCTTTCTTTGTTCATAGCAAAAAGTTTACTATATTATTTTTGAATATTTTAATTTATTCTAAGAGTCAATTTTCAAGAATTATGCTTATAATTTCTATAACATTTTATCTTTACTATTCACTTATGTTGTAAGTACATTGTTTGTGCTTAACTATTTTTGTAATTAAAAGTAACTTTAATGACATTAATATATCTTCTTAATAATTAGACATTTCAAATAAAGACTCTTTAAGTAGAACAGAGAGGAAGTATCAGGGTTATACTACTATACAATGCTTTCAACCATCGCTTGAAAATCTATATTACTACTACCATTGACCATCATAGCTTAGGCACGACATTTCTTTTTCCTCGTTTAAGGAAGTTGTCTTTTGAGTAATTTTTGTAGCACATATATATTAATTCCCTTAGAATCCACATATAATATTGCAAGTCAACACTAGGTGTTAGCGATGAAATTAGTAAATTTACACGAAAATGATTACTTATTTTGAGACAAACAATTTAAAAATTAGCCACTTATTTTAGATCGGAGGGAGTAAATAACTCTCCTCATTTCAGACAAGTAGTCCATTATATTATTTTTGAATGTTTAACTCTAAGAGTCCACTTTTAAAAATTATGTTTACAATTTATATAACATTTCATCTTTATCTTTCACTTGTGTTGTAAGTATATTGTTTATACTTAACTATTTTTGTAATTATGATTAGTTTTAATAATTAATATTAATATATTCAATAATAATTAGACTTTTTAAATAGAATTTTTTTTTTGGTGGAACGAAGGGAATATGTCATGTACACCCTCCAATCAAAAATAAATGTTCCCTATTTTACTTTGGGACTTGTCAAAATAAAGATTTTTTAAGTAATATCCTTATTAATTGTGAGATTAAAAAAAGGAGGGGCCATTGATTTGACACCCCAAGTGAGACTTTGGGGGTTATACAACAATGTGTAAAATTTAAATAAAAGTAAATCATCTCAATTGAAAGTTAAGAATTAAGATGTCTAGGGTGTCAAGTTAAAGACTAAATAAGCCACGGTAGTGAAGTAGTGATTTTGGTATGTGGGGTTGCCTAGGCTCTAAGATCCTTAGAATCACACATGTACATTTTGGAAATGACATCTTTCTTAATTTGTTTTGAAAAATTTACATATTAATTGTTGTTTGAAAAATACATATATTTGTTCCAAAAAAACATTCCGCTAAATTGTTGTTTGAACTCACTGGTCCAAACAAATTATTCATGTGCATTTCAAGTTTCTTTTAAAAATGTTGATGACAGACAGTTTAAGAATACTCGTAATGGTTTTAGGTTTCGTTTGATACAATGTTTTGAAAACATAACTTTTTCAAAACGCAGTTTTCTCCAAATCACAAGATTGTCGATTTGATACATTTTAGTTAGGACTAGTTTCTAAAAAATCAATAACTACCCATAATAACTTATGGATCTCCAACATATTTTGTTCCTTGACGCATTTAGTGGTATGTCTAAATGATGCATTATAATTAATAACTACTTGAAAAGTTAAGCTCACTTTTATTTTAATTAGTGTATTAGTAAGCAAATCACATGGTACAAGGGGCCAATCTATACATCCACACACATTAATATATGTAGTAATTATTTATGACATGTATGTAAAGTTTCATTGGTTGAGTTGGCTTAGCATGTGACTAGTCTTTGTGTCCGTGCCTATGATACGGTGTCAAGATGAGATTGAATCAAGAGGGTTTGTATGAGATTATATCAAGAGGATTCTACAGCTTTTCGCACTCCATAGTTACTATATCAATGAATGATAGCTCATTCTTTAGAAGCGCTCAACGATATACAATATGCTTGACGATTTGCAATCCACATTAGGCAGCTGAATACATATTTCATACTTAGACACACAATCAATTGCTCAACATCTTTTAGAACGTTAATAATTTTGCATGCCAACTTCCAACTTTGAAGAAATGTTAGAATCTCATCCCAACCACATTTGTCCATCATTTGCCACACTTCACCCCTAACATGTCAGAACATATAAAAGCTAATGAGAATGGGCAAATAGTTTTCGCCAAAAAAACAAAGTCATGGTAATATGAGTTAAAATTTGAAGAAATCCAAAGTCATTATTTCTATGTCTAATCACAAAAGGAAGCAAATCCTTTTAACATTAAAATTGAACAGGGAAAGATAGAGGGGAATTGTGGACTTGAGAGATCCTTAAAAGCAAAAAAATCATTGGTAAAAAATATTGTATGGATTCATAGATGCAGTAGTTTGGTTAAAAGAATTGGAAAGCCAATCTTTATAGTCAAACAACAAACACATTCTAGCAACTGGAAATTTAATCACTTAAAGGAGGTGAGGGTGGAAAGGAAGCGCGAAGGTGTGGGTGGAAAGGAAGCGCGAAGTTGTTGGATCAATTAATAAGTTAGTGATCTAATAAGAGTATAGCAAGGTAGAAATGGAGATTTTACTTCTTTAGGATCATGAAATTCCACATCATAGTCATTCAGTATTCTACAACATGAAAACAAAATAAAGGGAGAGAAAGTCGTTGAAGCCGATAATAAAAATCTTAGATTCTTATCCACTCATTTTACAACTACTTAACATAACTATATCACGCTTTTGTGGTGTTAAAATGATCAAATACAGTAGAGGCGTAAAGTCAAACATGTAATATGCAAATGAAAAAGATAGAAATTTAAAGTAAATAACAATATAACATATCAAAATACAATTTGTGGGTATACCTTAAATTTTTTATTATTTTTAATGCCTTGAAAGACTACAATTATATATATATGATGCCTTTTGGTGCGACTCGAACAAATGGTGCCTCTGGTGAGGCTTTGAACACCCGACCTCTCGGTTAGGTGAGTAGCTAAATGGGGCCTTTGGATAAGGCTTTAACAACAACGATGCCTCTGAAGAGGCTTGAACACCCGACCTTTCTACTGAGAGTTGTAAAGTCCAGGGTGCCTCTAGTGAGACTCGAACACCCAACCTCTCCGTTAGGAGAAGTGAGCAGTACTAGTTGAGTTAGAGCTCGTTGGTCAATCTGTGGGTATTAACACAGAAATGTATGATATAAAATATGAAGCCCCTATGACACAACAATCAATTTTTCATAAATAAAATAAAGTATTGTGTTATCCATCTTTTTTTTTTCTTCCAATTTTAGACATACATTATGATAATACAAATTTTAAGAGGCATCCAAGTTCGTCAAGCAAGTTGGCGTCACCTAGGTGAGAGGTGCATCTAGTTTGGATGTATGATGAGTGAAATTTATGGAAAAGAATTCTGACTGAAAATCCCATTGCTCAATTTTTAGGTTGGATAAGGAAAACAATCCTTGGAAGTTACTGGTGATTGTAGCTTGTGCAGGCGTTTTAATGCAGAGCTATGGCTTTTCCACATCTTCTTGCTATCTTCTTTCCCTGCTTGTAATACATGATATCTTGAACAACGTACCCTCGCATCATTATTCATTGATATATTTACTCGCCAAAGAAAGAGTGAGAATTGGAAGCCATTCTCAAGAGAAAAAATGATAATTAAATTCTGAAATACCTCAATGGAAAGTTGGAAACCAATACACAGAACAAAAACACATCAAAACCAAACCCTCTAAAAGGAACCCTGCCCGATTTACAAAATCTAAAAGGTGACAGAAGATACATACAATAGAGAAAGGCATATAATTAAAAATAATCAACCCCAAAAGCCAAAAAACTGCGAATTAAATTCTGAAATATACAGAAGGAAAAACACTTAACATAATCAGATTGACGAAAAAGAAATCGAAATTCAAAAACAAAATCAATTTGAAACGTGGCTCGAGATTTCATTCCGTGGTTGATTCATTGAATTTGGTTAGCCCATTGTTTAGTTACATTGAATTTGAAAACGAATGGAAAGATAACCTATTTGTGGTTCTTTGTTGTTGTCGGAAACTCAAGTAATGAAATATCCAAGAGGGTTTAGCTAGGGATGGTAATGGGAGTAGTGCCTGTGAATTGGTTATCAACCAAATTCAAGTAAGTTAAGTTTATAAGAGTACCTATTGATGGAGGGAGGCTTCCGAATAATGAATTATATTTATCGCACCCCCACAAAATTTGTTCCTCCCAAGGTCTAATTGTAGCAAGTTACTGCAATTGGATAATCCCAAATATAAACATATGATATTATGGAGCTCCAACATCAATCTCGGTTAATTCTGAACAACTGGATATTGAGGGTGGAAAGGATCCATTCTTGGCTTGAACTATATGAAGATGGGGTAACACAAACCCGAGAGAAACAAAGAATATATTTATGAAACATAGAAAGGAATAAAGAAAAGAAAAACAGAATCACCAAATCTATATTAAAAAAGAGAAATTAAAATCATAACACTAAAGAAAAACAAAATAGAGATGATGAGAGAGCTTACAGTTTCCAGCGACGAGGGTGGCGAACCAATGGAATATCCAGCGGTGACAGGAGCTTCGATTCCGACAGAGTTTGTGTGGAAAAACACACAAAAGGGAGAAAAAGCTTGAGGTGAAAAATCAGTTTCCCAATCTGAACAGTAAGAAATCGAGAGAGAGAGAGAGAGAGAGAGAGAGATGACATAATTTTTCAAAACACAAAATGTTGAATTGTTTCTAAACCAAACTTATTTTAGAAACAATTAATCATTTGGAAAACCCACAAATTTGAAAAAAAATCAGTCATTTGAAACTGAAAGAATTGAAAAGGGTTTTGTGAGAGCCACCCCTTGAAATGTTTTAGGTGAAAAAAATTCAAAAACCCAAAACACAAAATGATTTAAATCGAAAAATTGAGACGTGAGAATGAAAGGGTTGGAGAGAAAGGGCGAAAGAAATGGAAAAGTTTACAGATTGAGGGTGAGAGTCGAACGTGGGAGGAAGGAGACGCGAGGGTGGGGCTTGGACGGGGAGGAAGGAGACGGATGGAGACACCAAAGAGTGAGAAACCGTCTTCACACATGTGGTTTTGAAAATTGATCATAGCCGTAGAAATTTAGTAAATGAATTCATCTCAGTCTTAAAATAGCTTTTATTAATTGTGAGCATGTGAGACTAAGCTCTATTATATTATTGAATACTCGTAATATTGTATTTTCTAAGGCTCCGTTTGTTTCACGAAAAATGATTTCCAGAAAATGATTTCTGGAAAATGAAAAAATTTCGTTTTCAGGTGTTTGATAAATCTTTTGAAAATATGTCAGAAAACATTTTCATGTGTTTGACAAACGTACGGAAAATGTTACGGAAAACAATACTCCCTCCGTCCCTAAATTATCGTCCTCCTTTCCTTTTTCGTCTGTCCCAAAATAATTGTCCACTTTGAAACTTACCTTTTTAGAACATATCTTTTACCACTTACCCTTACTTTTTCACTTTACTTTAATTATGGGCCACATACACATGTGCTTTAAAGGAAACTACACATTACACCAATATTAATAATCCAGTCAATTGTTTTTTCTTAATCTGTGCATCGGGTCAACAAGGACAATAATTTAGGGACGGAGGGAGTATATGAATAAATACAAAAATATATTCTAATATTAATGCTCATAATAAATATAAGATAGTGTTGAGATTTAAGTAATTTTTCATCGGTAACCTCAATTTATCATTAGTCGTGTCAAATCAATAAGGTTTATATTTTTTCAATCTTAAAAATACAAATAAAAAAATTAACAATTGATATGAAAAAAAAAACGTTTTAAAAAAGAAAATAAACAATATTTGAGACGTCTCTAAATAATATAGTTGACACTAATTTTACGACGTAGTGAGTATTTATTAAAATTATAATTTATAAATAGTGTGCACAAACTTCATTTATATCTCTAAATATATTTATTTGTTGAGTGAATGTGTACTTGTGGAAGGGGCAGAAAGATGTTCGAACTTTTGAAAAATGACTTACGGAAAATGAATTCGTAAGTCATTTTCGAGAAAAGAAGGCTTTATTTTTCGTTAACTTGGAAAAACTTTTATATTGACTATATTTTCGGATTACCAAACACCAAAAAAATAAGAAAAACGTTTTTCGAAAGTCATTTTCCGTGAAACAAACGAAACATACGTTTTCATCGTAACAAAATCAAGTTCTCGGAATTAATCGAATGAACCTTAAAAACTATTTTTGGGGCCCCACTTGCCGTTTATACGGAGTATATAGAAAGAAGGGAATCATCACTCAACAGGGTTTAAAGATTCCACTTTCTGTTTTTAGCGCCCCACTCTTAGCCTTACACACACTTCAAATCCATGAAGTAAATAGCAACAACACTCACTACTTTATCATCTCTCTCAGTGTGTGTGTTGTGGGGGGTAACCTCTCTCACAACAATGGCTTCCAGCAACCTCCCTTTCCTCCAATTCTCATCAGCTCAATCCAAACCTCACTCCAACAATTTCAAGCTCATACCCACATCCCACTCCTTCCCCAAATCATCAAACAACAAAGGTCTGTGCCTATTTCATTAATAATTTTGTAAATTCATTTCCTTTTTTCCCCAATATATCATCTTCTTTTTCAATCTCTATATATTTTTTATTTGGGCAGGAAAAATTTGTCGAATCAAATGCTCTTCTAATTCAAATGGGAAACCCCCGAATTCAATTCAAGAAGACATCACCCCCGAACAAAAACGCCGTGCTGAGTTGTCTGCCCGCATTGCTTCCGGCGAATTCACCGTCCAAAAATCTGGGTACTTTTCTTTCTCCTCCATTTTTCCCTTTTCAACCACCCTCTTCCCCAATTTCACCATTTTTTTCCGAGCCATATTTTCATAATTTGTTGGTTTTAGAGAATTAAAATATTTAAAACTGAATACCTTAACTTAACATCTAAATCCCTAAAATATATAAAATTACTTCACTACTCCTCTCTACATTTAAACTATACTAACCCCTCCCTCCCTCCCCCTTCACTTAATTTTGATTAAGTGCTATTTTTGATTTGGTTTCCATTGTTAAGGCATGATATTGCATGTGAATTGGATTGGTTTTAATTCAATTTATTTTTTCTTTTCAATTATGAACAAAAAATCATTGATTTGCATTTTTTTTTCTATTTCGGACAAAACATTCGCTAGGACTTAGTGGATGTTTTATAAAATATCCGCAAATGTGTACCGCAAGTGAGTATTCTATTACATGTTAAAAGGGGTACTTAGGTTATTTTATGCATTAAATGGTGTTACGTTTAGAGATTTGAGTGTTCGTTTAGGGTCACTCAATTAAAAACTGTGATATTTGTGAATTTGGAACAAAATTGTACTGTTCAAGCTATGCAACTTTTTTATGTTTCTGGTTTTCTCTCTCTTTATTTCTTTTAATTGGTGTTCTCTAGCCCCGAAAATGAGCGATTATTTGTTAATTTTTTTGAGAAAATTAAGAAAGTCTTGACTTTTAAACAATTTTACTAGCGTATATATATAAGTTTTTTATAGGTAAGAATGACACCTTGTTGGTATGAGGATTGGAACCAAGGACCTCAAGGTCTTTGCTCGAGTGTCTTGCCACCTCTCCCACCCCTTGGGGTCAATTCTCTTTAATTAAAAGAGAATTAGTAATGGTTCCCCACTTACCCCCTTGGTGACTCGAACCCACGACCTATTAGGTATGGGTGAAGCGTCTTACCACTAGGCTGCCGGTGTCATCATATGGCATGGCAAGTGCATATTTGGACTTGACAGTTGACAAAGGTAATTTTAGTAATTTAATTAGAAATAGACACTCATTCGAGACGGACCATTTTTTTATTTTTAGTTTTTAACAAGGGACACTGGTCTTGGGATGGAGGGAGTATTAAATTAAGGGAAAAAACTTGGGTAAAACGGTCTTACGGATATTTTTTGTATGACGGATCTTCCTTATCCGACCCACCGTGTGTTGGTGATTTGAGCTGTGTGAGAGTGGAGTTCCGTCTTACGAATAAAGATCCGTAAGATGGTCGTACATGAGA
Organism: Codonopsis lanceolata; assembly: GCA_013146195.2. Taxonomy (NCBI): domain Eukaryota; kingdom Viridiplantae; phylum Streptophyta; class Magnoliopsida; order Asterales; family Campanulaceae; genus Codonopsis; species Codonopsis lanceolata. The sequence continues at coordinate 43,231,073 of CM028383.1, read as the reverse complement.
CTTACCGTAAATTAAGTTATATTTGTTTTGCGTTCGCCTTAATTATTATCATATCTTCAAAGAAAAATAAAGGAAAAGTTTTAAAAAGTTCGGAGATTTGAAGCGTCAATTTTTGAAATGTGATTTTTTTTTTTGGAATGGATCAAAATGGAAATTGTGTGTGTGTGTGTTTTTGGAACTGAGGTAGTAATTATTCACCTACTCTTATTTTTGTTCTTGTCATGGGAAGCAGTTTTGGATCATTGTTAAGAAATGGATTGACTAAATTGGGTGTGTCTACTGAGGTTGTGGAATTCGTAACTAAATGGATGGATTCTAATGAAGATTATCCAAAGATTCCAGAGGCTAAAGGAGCAATTAGTGCCATTCGGAGTGAGGCATTTTTCATCCCACTTTATGAGCTTTTCCTCTCTTATGGTGGGATTTTCAGGTTGACATTTGGTCCAAAGGTTACACTCTCTCCCTTTCTCTCCATTTCTATTTGTTCATCATCATCTCAAAGTTTGTTTAAGGTTATATTTGGATCTCGTGCAATGGAATGCAAAGCACAAAAGAAACGTAAATGCTGGGTTTTTGAATACAAATTAACTGTTTGCTAAACCTTACTAATTAGCTTGTTGGTAACTCCGTATAATATGAAAATAAGTTTGCTAAACCTTAAGCAGAGCTTGCATCTTTCTCTCTTTTATTGGTTTGATTTCCCCCTTTTCTTCCTCTTGCACTTTACTGAGACCTAGTGTGTGTATTCTGAGTGTTGGGTTAATTGTCTCTAATCTTGTCCTACAGTCTTTTCTGATAGTTTCTGATCCTAGCATTGCCAAACACATATTGAAAGACAACTCAAAGGCTTATTCAAAGGTAAGAGATATATGTTCCCGTTGTTCTTTCCTTTGTTTAAACCATTTGATTGATAACAAAGTAGGTAACTCAATGGAAGAAATATATTGAAATCAAGAGCCTAACTCATATATACGATGGTAACTTCTTTGAACTCCATGATATGCAGGGAATCCTGGCAGAAATTTTAGATTTTGTTATGGGAAAGGGTCTTATTCCTGCTGATGGAGAGATATGGCGTGTTAGACGACGGGCTATAGTCCCATCACTACATCAGAAGGTAGGAGTATTAATAATTTATGGTTTGTTTCCCATATATGCATGTGTCATTGTGAGTTGGTCTCACACTTACATTTCAAACTATTTAGTATAATCACCAGAGCTTGAACTGATTTTGTTGTATCCAAAGAAGACAATGTTTCACTGTTATCGTTCAATAACCTTCATTTGTAGTATGTAGCAGCGATGATTGGCTTGTTTGGACAAGCTACGGATAGGCTGTGCAAAAAGCTTGATGCTGCTGCATATGATGGAGAGGATGTGGAGATGGAGTCACTTTTCTCCCGTTTGACATTGGACATTATTGGGAAAGCTGTATTTAATTATGATTTTGATTCTTTAACAAATGATACCGGTATAGTGGAGGTATAGTGTTTCAATTTTTTAGTCTGTGCTAATTTTATAACCTTAATTAGAGTTCAAGTTTCACTTTCATTAATGCTTGGCTGTTACGAATTTAATAATCTTTTGCTCATGCATTTCTACATAATTGTGGGTAGACCAGGCTGTATACACCGTCTTGCGAGAAGCAGAAGATAGAAGTGTGGCACCAATTCCAATATGGGAAATCCCCATATGGAAAGATATTTCACCAAAGCTAAAGAAGGTTAATGCTGCCCTCAATCTTATCAATGGAACACTGGATGATTTGATTGCAATATGCAAGGTGAAGCTCTCTCTCTCTCTCTCTCTCTCTCTATATATATATATATATACACACACATTAGTTTTGAGATGAAAGCAAACTTGTGCCTTTTCATTTCCTATCATTTTATCGCTATAAAGCAGGAGGGTTCAAAATTATCCCTGTCAGGATTTTTAAAATTGCCAAATTTGACCGACCTTGAATTATAGTTACCACCCTACAATTTGAATCGTAACTTACAACTCTTTAGAATAGCCACCCACCTTTTATACTCTTCAAAAGATAACTACCCAAAAATTACAATAATACAACTCAACTCAACCCCCGGCCTTTTTCCCAATTACTTGGGGCAAACATTAAAACAATAATAATACTAATAATTCAAATAAAGATTAGTAAAATCATAAGAAACAAATTTTAGACATCAAAATAACCAGTAACAATTTTTTGATCTTGCATACGTATTGTGCGCGCCACATTCACTAGTATTGATAATGACATGACTCGTGTATTTCTCTTCTCCACTTGGGCACTACTATGTTTTTAGGTCTGTTTCATTTTGTCTTGAATTCATTGATTGTTACGATGTAAGAGATACTCATTCCAGTGTATTTGAAAAGTACCTTCCCTTGTTTCCTTTTGTTTTTCCATAAAAAAAAAAATCCCTTTTCTAAAAGAGACTCAACAAATGGAATGGAGGGAGTAAAGTATCATCAATCATTGTAAGATGGATATAGATGGTATCCCTCCTTACGTGAAGACATTTTTGGTGATAAGCAATTAAGCATGTCTGAAAGTTGAAATGCATGTCCCAGTAGACTTTTAAGTTTCTAGTGATGTTCAAAGACAGTTTTTAAGTAGAAAAATTCCATGGAATTTCCTTGGTAATATATTCTCCTTGACCAGTTATACTGCTCATAAATGGAAAATAGATGCTATATATATCATCCTGATTCTTATCCCTTAATGCATTTGCAGAGGATGGTAGAAGAAGAAGAGTTACAGTTTCATGAGGAATACATGAATGAGAAAGATCCTAGTATTCTCCACTTCCTTTTGGCATCAGGAGATGATGTATGATGAGATCTTATATCATAAGTTTCAATTATAATTCAACTCGTTTTATCAATAAGTTTCTTATGCACCAACGTGTAGGTATCCAGCAAGCAACTCCGCGATGATCTGATGACAATGCTGATAGCTGGACATGAGACAACTGCTGCAGTCTTGACATGGACCTTTTATCTTCTTTCCAAGGTATGCAAGTATGCAGGCTAAAGATTGAATAAGGTTTAGTTGGCGGGGCAGGTTGCTGGACTTGCATTTCTCCATAGTTTTTAGTTAGCGAACATGATGTTTCTATAAATGGCATGCATGTTTTACATATATAGCACACCTACAGAGATTTGTATATAGATGCCTTTTAATGATCAGCTAGTAGAACTGAGGTTTTACTATGCAAATTTCTTAAATAATTCTCACCATTCTTTTCAGATACTTCTAAAGGTTTCTACTGCAAACAAGTCATAATTCATTGGAAGGACAATTTATGCAACAACTAGTAATACATACTCCCTCCGTTCCGGGCAAAGAGTCCACTATTTCATTTTGGGATGTTTCATTTAAAGAGTCCACTTTTAAAATTAAGACATGAAAGTGTCATTTTATTACTAATGAGATATTAAAAGTGTCATTTTCTTAAAAAGTTGACTTTCAAACGGGGATTCTTTGTCTGGAACGGAGGGAGTATCTTTCTACAGGGACTAGTTAGTTGTTTTGTGGAATATCCTTGAAGACGAGAGAGTGACTCCTTAGTTCTTTTGCTTTGGCTTTTCTTTTTTCACTTGATCTCCAGTCTACTCCTACATTTCTTGTTTTTTTTCTCCCCTTAAAAATATTCATTCAAAATATGATCAGATGATGTATATGAGCAGTATCTTTCAGTTGTGCCCTTCTAAACTTCATTTCACTTTATTCTGTATATCTTCATTAATTGTTTTTCTCAATCTCTATGTGTTTACTTCCTTTGTTCTCTCTTAAGCTCAACTTATTTCCGTTGTTCCTGTCTCTATTCCATCTAATATGCTCTCTCTCTCTCTCTCACTAACTTACTAGCTTCATTGTTCTCATTGTTACATTGCAATGAAACAGGAACCTAGTGTCATGGCCCGGCTACAGAACGAGGTAAGTGTGCTGATATCTTGTGGGCGGTATCATTTTCAATATGAAACCACATGCTTGAGTATTGATTATAATAGATGTTGTTCTTAAAACTGATTATATATTCAGGTTGACACGATTCTAGGTGATCGAATCCCAACCATTGAGGACATGAAGAAACTTAGATATACAACTCGAGTTATCAACGAAGTAAGAAAAAAATATTTTCATGAAAATATCTTCATATGTGCTGTCAGTCTTGTTATTTCTTTATTCACCTTCTTCAATCTCTTTGTAGTCCTTGAGGCTCTACCCACAGCCACCTGTTTTGATTCGCCGTTCTCTTGAAGAGGACACTCTTGGCAAGTATCCAATTAAAAGGTTAAATCTTTTAACCCTTTGGAAATGATTCTTGGTATAAAGGATGTTTAGAAAAATGCATGTAGTACGTATGCAGAAAACTTAATAAATGGTAGGCACAAACCATAATATTAAATATGAAAAAGAGAAATGATTTCAAGTAAAAAAGTAGCTCGTGTTTTTCTGCGGATCATCTTTATCACCATGGGCTTCAACAAGGGCGGATCTATACATCCTTTGTGGTGTCACGTGACACCACTCAAATTAATATATGTAGTATATATATATATATATATATATATATATATATATTTTATCACATGTATGTAAAGTTGTCTTGGTTGAGTTGGTTTAGCATGTAATGTTTAGATTCCTTGCTAAAGGAAGTGGGATCAAACCTCATTGTAGTTGAAAATATATATTTTTATTCCTAAAAGACGTTTTTGTTTATTTACGCGACCATTTTTATTATCTGTCTTTCTTTACCTTTGCCCCACGAAGAAAAATTCCTCGATATGCTTTGCCCCCACGGAAAAAAATCTGAGATATGCCACTAGTAGCATTAGAAATGAATTGTGACACCACTGAACAACGTTCCTAGATCCGTCACTGGGCTTCAAGGTCCTCTAATTGGTATGCTTTTATTTTTCAAAACAAATCCTTGGTGCAAACTGACATTGCCTCAACCTTTTCTTACTCTGTTATGTTAGATTTGACAAGATGATCAATGCAAAACATTTAAAGATTTTGTTTATTTATTGGAAGGGGTGAAGATATATTCATTTCTGTTTGGAATCTACATCACTGTCCTAAGCAATGGGAAAATGCAGAGAAGTTCAATCCGGAAAGATGGCCTTTAGATGGACCTAATCCAAATGAGACCAACCAAAACTTCAGGTACAATACCTTCATTTTCTTATTTGGGTATCAAAGTCCTTGAGTTATCATAATCCTTTACTCATTCATACCAAATTGATAATTTAGCAATTGAATTTGAAGTCCTTTCAGAAGAGTTTAGTTGTGCCATATTATTGCATTTATATGCTTCTTGTATGCGCTCATGTAGATGAAAGCAGTTTGTAATCTTTAGTGCATGTCAATATGTCATTTACTAATGATGCCAGACTGCTTCTAGCGTGGGGAGCACTAAATTACCTTGTTCAAACTATAATCAAACTTTTACTATGTCAGTTCTCTTAGGTGTTGCTACCTCTTCTGTAGATCATATGTAGTTAAAATTTCTCTTGTTGGATGTAAGACATGATAAGTCGAAACACTCATGTATTATATTGCTGTAATGCCACAGTTACTTGCCCTTTGGTGGAGGACCAAGAAAATGTGTTGGCGACATGTTTGCATCATTCGAGGTAAATTGTTCATAATTTCATATTATCCTAGTTAAAGAGTGTTTCTTAGTGATAGATGGATAATGTGCAGTTCAGCCATTTGTATGGTTCTTTTCTCCTTCACAACGTGTAAAATTCATATAAAGCAAAAGATTGTCTCAATGTGTGAACTACTGATTGGCAGGCTATAGTAGCTGTGGCAATGCTTGTTCGACGGTTCAACTTTCAAATGGCACTAGGAGCCCCTCCAGTAAGTCGCACTTTACTATGTCATGATTTGGGGTTCGAGTGTTTGACTATGTTTTAAGCATCTGCTTGTAGAAAGAAGTCTTGACAGCAACCCTGGTGGAATTGAAACTTGTGAAATCGAAATGAATTTGTTTTCTAATATATATATTCTCATTTACATCATGCTCGTCTTGCATTTTCTTGCATTTTAGTGTTGTAGATGATAAAGTGGTACATCACTGAATACAATATGTTACTGAATAATTGGAGTACATGCAGGTAAAAATGACTACAGGAGCAACAATTCACACAACAGAAGGGTTGAAGATGACAGTAACACGAAGGACGAAACCTCCCATAGTTCCTACGCTGGAGGTCCCAACGTTGACAGTGGAATCCCCCGTAAGCATTCCTGAAGCCAATCCGGTAATTAGCTAGAAGACAGGCGCTTCTCCTGCCCACAATCAGTATTTCAATACCATCACTTAATAATATCCCATAGCATCGAATAGAAGCTTTGGAAGTCACAGTAGATCTTTGATGATGAGCACGCCATAGAAAGTTAGTACCACTTTTGGGGTTCAAGAAAAAGTTTACTGGTACCGTGATAGAAATTTCTTGTAAAATGGTTGATTTGTAAGTGTGGAGAGATGATTTTATAGCTGAGAACATTGTCCATATTGATAATCCAAGTTAAATCCCTTTTTTGCTTCACCCTCTTGCTTATCGTGTTTGGCTTGCGTTCTATTCCATGGGCTGCAACGAGTACTGACGTCAAAATGAAGATGAATCAACAGAGGCCATATATAGAACAGCAATCACTTGGACACCATGACCATACCTCATTATTTGCAACGTGATTTCAACTATGTTTCTTTCAAATTTTTTTCTTTTGAAAATCATCAAAATATTATTGAAATCATGAAATTACAAGGAGAAACAAAGCATTGAATACGTAAATCTCACTTTGCATTCCACTCAAAGATCACAGATATTGACTACCGATGGTCAAAGGCACAGAATCGAACAAATGCTTTGGGTAAAACCACATTCTCCGAAAGCCGATCCAACTCTAACAACTCTCATCTTATCAAAAAAGACTCAACTAAATTAAACAACAGCTAAGCAAAGAAATAGAAGCAAAAGTTACAGCAACAGAAGAGAGTCCAAACAAAATGATCGGGGAAAACGAACACAGCATGAAATCGCATTCCCTACCCATTTCCTATATACCCCTAGAACAACATAACCAAACCAACCCTGCAGCAATGGAGAAAACATTTTGTTCAACCATCGGACAACGCAAACGGCTTCCTCTGTTACCATAGTATTACCCCCATGCTACATTCACCTTTCTTCAGAAATTTCTTAGTAGGAATAAACCACAACACCTAAAAAAACAACAACCAATATCCAGGATGGTAAACCAACACTATTACTACTTACCAGGTTAATTTCTTAATGATGGAAAAGAAAAAGGAAAAAAATAAACATTATTACCACTTACAAGATTTTTACTGAAAATTCCACAATCAAACTTTCAAGTCAATCGTTATAATCCTTATTATCCCCAAGTCATGCCCAGTAGCAGGAATGTCACACTAATAAGACTATCAATCAGGATGTTGAATTTATGAACGGTACTGTGTTTGCAATTGTTCTTGCCCGCTTTGCTACTGGGGGACTAGATCCTCTATCACCCAAGTTGAGGTCTTCCCGCATTTCACTTTCAACTGCTTTCTGCGATTCATCGGGCTTTTTGGTGCCGTCTTCCAAGGACATTGGGTACTGCCCACACCATTTGCAGATATGATCCGATCATTCTCCAAAGTTTCTGATTTCCCATTTGCAGGGGAAGGCTGGATTGCATTTAAAGGGGAAGAAGAAGATTCATCTGGATTAGATGCCTAGGCTGAGGCCTTCAACCTCCCGTTTTCCATTTTCCTCTGTTCCTCAAACATCAAATGAAGGCTTTTCTCCAGATCTTCTATCCGCAATTGCAACTTTCTCTGAACCTGAAAGAACGAGATCAAATCCAATTGAGCAGGTCCTTTTAATGAATAGGATGACCGAGTTGAATTCTGAATGCAGTTGACTGAAAAATAAAAAGCATTTATTGCTGACAAAAAATGTTGGAATTTGGTCTAATTTCGAGGCATAATCAATTCTGAGAAGTTCGCAGAGTATATTGTGAAAAATCATTTTGCGTGTGCCTTGGAATTACTATGTCCTTAGAATGAATTTAGACACTCTTTATTTCCTTTGTGTTTTCAGCTTCTGATGATTAGCGTGCAAATAGGTGGTTTCTTACATTTGTAGTTGTGATCAAGGGACTAAATAGAGTAGTTTTTTGCCTTTTTGGCCGTCTTTCATGATTTTTGTTGGTTTACATCCTTATGTTTGGAGGAAGAGCTTAGCCAGAAACATAAATGCAAATGAAAGCTTCTCACTTTAGCATCATCACATACACCCGTTACAGATAAGACAGGTAAAACTGAAGCCACTAGGATTACATCCGCAGAACAATATAAAAGGGGCTTCATCAAGACCCTAATTTGTTCTTTCTGATAGGTTGCATGTTTCGTGGAATATTTCAAAGATCAAGCAGGAAGATCACCCAAAAAACTTTCTATCATTTTGCATACCTCAATCTGTTCATGCAGTTGCTTCTGAACTTCCATCTGCAGTTGTAATGCTTCAGTAATCCTCATACTCCTGCAGTTGAAAACAGAAGCAAAGTTAGGCCATGTCACATGTTTAAGACCTATAACCATTACTATAGTGGGAATCTTTATATATATATATATATATAAAGGAAAAAGTTTCTAAACACAGAACGTTCCCGCCAAAACTTGACTTGCCACAAATAGGAATTCAATTATTTTGAATAAAAAATCACATGGTTTCTCAAAAAACCATCAACTTTCCCACACCCAGCACATAGTTTCTAACAAAAAAAAAAACTAATTGATTTCTCCCACCCAGAACATAGTTTCTCAAATTAACCCATTGATTTCTTCAACCCCCTCCAACTCCTTACTCCCATTGCAGCCGGCTATTGCTGCGTCATCATTGTCTTCTCTCTATGATTCTCCCTTTAGTGACACCACCATCCCTAGCAACATGACGAAAATGGCTGATCATACACCAGAAGGTAAGCTCTTCATACTCTCTTCCTCTCTCTCAAATCGGACTAAGCCAAGTAATCTTAACTTTTTTCCCCCTTTTCTCACAGATTTATTTTATGGAAGTTAAGATAATCTAAAATTAACCGTCCTCTCTCTCTCTCTCTCTCTCTCTCTCTCTCTCTCTCTCTCTCTCTCTTTCTCTCTCTACAATTCTTTATCTTAGCGATACCACCATCCCCGGCAACATCGGCAGCAATGGCCGACTATACACCCGAGGTCAGCTCTTCCTTATTCTCTCTCTCTCTCTCACTCTATTCGGCTCTGATTCCAAAATTAGGGCTTTTTTCCATTCCTTCTAATCCATATTCAATCAAATTTTAGGGTAAGAGAACTTGCGCTAATAACTCCAAATTTAAATTTTTACTCAATTTAAGTTTCAAATATTTCGTGCTTTTTCCCTATATTTAGTACTCAAATTAAGATTAGAACTTTGATCTACATTTACATTTTAACTATCTAGGCATCTTAATTTGATAATGTTTGTTGATTTTCTGAATGAATATATCTATATGTTTCTTATTTAGTTTGAATTATTTAAATATGGATTTATTATTTTAACTTTGATTGCAGAATTTTATTGAATAATTAGGAAAACCCTTCCATTTCCTCTCTTATTTTTACTCCTATTTGTTGCTATGCACTTATGTTTATGTGTTAATGGATGGGTTGCCAGAGTGTTCTTATTTTGCTAGCTAGGTGGTCCCCATTGGTGGAAAAACATGCTGTAGTGTGAACAAATTTATTTTTTTGATAAGTAAAAGTTTGTATAAATATGCGCCAAAAGGAGACGCGGCCTATGTACATTGGAAATATACAAAAAGATTACTCTGCAATGGAGATATTCTCCGCAAAATCTGCAAAAGGATTACCCCCTTGCACAATAAGCTCATGACACCAAAAGAACATAGTCTTCAGACTCAGCTTCTTGATTTCTTCCATCGTCCTCTCTTCATTTTCAAAACATCTTCCATTTCTTTCCTTCCATAAGGACCTGCACACTGCCAAAAGGACCACACTCCAAAAAGAGTTTATCTTTTTCCTCTTATAAAAGACCAGCTTTCCATCAAAAGCTTCACGGATCTTGGCATAACCCAAGAGACCTTGAACAGATTAAACACATAATCCCACAGCTTCCTAGCTACACAACAGTGCAGGAGATGATTAACATTCTCCTCATCCTCCTTACACAGAAAACATCTATTCACTAAAATTATATTTCTCTTTCGCAAGTTGTCACGGGTAAGGAGGGCTTCGTTAACAGCTTCCCACATAAAAAATCTCACTCTGGTTGGCGCCTTGGTTTTCCATACGTTCCTCCATGGAAAAGAGCTAACTTTATACATCATCTTCTCATAAAAAGATCGGACCATAAAAGTCTTGTTCTTCTCCCCCTCCCACACTGCTTTATCCTCCCCTCTTCCACTGATCTTCTGACTGTACAGGAACTCAAAGAACTGCACTAAGGAGTCCATCTCCCAGTCTTGAGGATTCCTTCTAAAAGAAGGATTCCAAGTGATACCTTTGCCTTCCAACATTTTCATTTCCTGAAATGGCTGAAGAGCAATGTAAAGGCTCTACACAATTCCATATCACCGCACCACCTGTCCTTCCAAAATCGAATAGACTCACCAAATTAAGTTGAAAAAGTGTAAATTATTTTTGCTAGCAGGTTGCCTACGTGGATAAGGAAGCAACGTCACTGGCAGCAAATGTACATTCACATTTCATTTATCTTGCCTATGATTCCAACTTCTTTTATTTCAAATGTAGTGCCTGTGTTTTTTCGACCCCCTGCCTTTCCCTTAATTGAAATGTGGTGTCATATTTTTTTTATAGATCTATAGTCAGCAATGTGATAGTTTCTTTCTCTTTCAGGTGTGTTGGAGACATGGCTGTTTTTGTGGTCTTACTCTGGTTGCTACCATGTTGAGAAATGTCCTAGTTCGAGCATGCATCATAATATGACTTTGATGCCCGAGGGCTTCAATCCACTTCCAAGTTGCCCACGTGGATATCGAAGCAAGGTCAGGACTTTCTCATTCCATTTATCATACCTATGATTTCTAACTTCTTTTATTTCAAATGTAGTGCCTTCAATTAGTTTTGTGCTTCTTTCGACCTCCTGCCTTTCCAATAATTGAAATGATATGTTATTAAATTTATAATGTTATGGTTGTTTTCTCTTTCAGATGTGTTGGAGACGATATGTTATTAAATTTATAATGTTATGGTTGTTTTCTCTTTCAGATGTGTTGGAGACGGGGTTTATGAGTATAAGTCAAACACGAGCATGGATCAGTTCCTTTTTGGTACAGATTCTTCTCTATATTTGATTGCATATTCAGTTGTTTGATAATATTTCATAACCCTCAAATCTATGCAGGCACAATTGAAACTTCCAATTGCAGTAAAGGTGAAGGTACAATTTATTAACTTGAAGCAGCGGTTTGAGATTGTGCTTCGCACAGAGGAAGGTCTTGCATATCTTCCTTGAGGTACTCATGTAAGGATCATACATAGAGAAAATAAAACAAACAATGTTCTTGATGAGAACCTCGATCCAAAGATTGTTGATTTTAGCCTTGCTAGGTGTTCCGTGACCGACCTTCTTTGCACATGATTTGCTGGTAAATTGTAGTAAAAGTTCTATTAAGTGTCACATTTGACTTTTCTCAATATCAAGATATGAAAAAGTGTATTTAGTTTGAAACAAACCAAACTTGAGATGGATCCATAATAAATAGCACTAAAAAGATACTTAGTTATGTACTTGAGACTGAGAAAAGTCATCTTAGCACAGGAATTGCTGGCACATTGTATAAAAGTTTTATTAAGTTCTTTCTTAGGTAATCAATATCAAGATATGGAAAAGCGTATTTAGTTTCAAATAAACCAATTGTAAAATTTATCCAGAATTCATAGTATTTGCAAGATACTAAAGTGGTGTGTCTTTAAGGTTGGCTCTTAATTTATGTTTTATGCTTGGTCTGTTTTTTAGGATGAGTTACAAGCTTGACATTTTTTTTCTCAACAATCATCCTGGGAGTGAAGATGTCCTGCTCTTTTATATTAACTGCCTGACTTGTGAATTTTTTTTTTTCCCTGCAATCATCCTATCATAATTGCAGGACAAACAACATATGAACAAGTTCGTGGACAAGAGAGCTGAGTTAGAAGCAAAGCCATTGAGATGGCAAACACAACTGTTGAAAGCTGCACCATGGTTCTGGCATTTCGAATCAGTCAATCAAACATATTTTTGAATACATCATGTACCGTCTCTTATTACTTGAATAAGCATGCCTTGAGACGAAAACATACAAGTATTAATCACATTTTTGTGCAATTTTATTTCAATTTATGGCATACACTATAGAGGAACTGTGAAAATGGTGGAACCAGAGTTTTTAGTTCAGTGGTTATGAAATAAAACGATCATACGTACTTTACCTTTGGCCCCCATTGCCTATTGTAAGTGGAAGGTTTATCGAGAAACACAAACATCTAATCTGGGCATATTCCAATGAAGACTGGCAATCTCTTTCTTCTAGAGGGACCATAGAGAAGGCTTTGTATGTATGCATCAACCTTTTCCTTTGATGGAGCTTTATCAGCTGAAGCAGAAAAGGGTAAGGTAACGTTTCCATCATCCAGAGAAGACCATTCCGTGTTTGTGATGATCATGATGCTGCTACTAGGATTTTCCAGTTTGATAGCTGAGATTGTTGAAGTAGTTGTCAAGGTTGCTAATGATGATGCTGCACCAAGTTATTGTTAGTTGTTTAGAGTTTAGTAAATATTTTTTTGACTTCTATTGTTTGTTATGTGATACGAATAGTAGTAATAGACGTACAAATTCGACGACAAATGTTGTGTATAATGAAGTATTCTAAAATTTATAATCACCTTTTCATATTTATGTGATTTTCTATCTTTGATTTTGGTGTTAATTATTGTTGATTACTTTTTTCACATAAAAGTTCTTAATCGTATATTATTCAACTTTATTGAAGTATATAATTTTCTATTGACTAAAATTCCGTGCGACGCACGGGTGAGTTACTAGTCTAAATACAAAATTGAATATCAGCTCAACAATGCAAAAACGAAAAAACCTAGTTTAGTTCAATCAAGTGAGTAAAATAAGATGCCAAGTACAACTTGATCTCAATAAAAGGGTGGACGAGACTTGATCATGCAACATATAGTACACAGGTGTGAAAAGTGAAAAAAAAAAAAAAAAACCATAATCAGATTGACAATGCAGAGGGATGCACTGCTTGCATTCGTGCGACACAGTAAAAAGAGAGTGGTTCATTAATATCTAAGAACCAGAATGACCTTCTAAAGAAATTATGATACAACTTCAATATTATGAAGTACAAAGTTTTTAATTTCTATTTTCATGCTATAGGCCACACCATTTGAAGAAGAGTACCATCTAATGGAGTCCTTAAAAAGTAACAAGATATGAGAGAAATTTAAAAGTAACGTGACTAACTTGCTTTGGGGGTTAAGAGTAAATAAAGTAGCATGATACATGTAGGATCCGTGGTGGGTAAGAGTAGTAAACATTTTCCAGCACAAATTTTTCAATAAGCATAGAGAGAGAGAGACTAACTTGCTTTGTCGTTTGCTATATAGAGCCAAATCATTGACTAGTGCCAAAATACCGGTTAAGCAATTCCTTTGATGGATCGTCTAATTGGCCATTTGCTAACAAATTGATGAACAATTGTGCTGTGCTTGCATCTGCCGAGAAACCATCACCTCTCATTTTTTTATGAAGTTGAACTGCCTTCGATATATCACCAATTCGGATGAATCCCTTAATAATGGTATTGTAAGTAGATTCATTAGGCAAGCACCCAGTTTCCTTCATTTGGAGGAGCAACTCATTCGCTTCAGTAAGTTTACCTCCCTTACAATATCCATTCAACATCACATTATAAGTAATAATATCAGGTTTTAAGCCTCTAGCACAGAGATTACAAAAGAGTTTCTTTGCAGCATCAGGCTTCCCAGCTTTCCACATTGCGTCAATGAAGATATTGCAAATACAGATATTAGGAACCAGGCCACTGCTTTCCATAGTTTTCAAAAGCACCAGTGCCTCATTAAGTCTTTTGTGTTTACACAGGGAATCCAATAGCGTAGCGTAAGTAATGATATTTGGATTTTGACCACGGGTTTGCATTTCATCAAGAAGCGTAAGAGCTTCCCCAAGCCTACCGATTTGACACAATCCACCAATAATAGTGGTGTACGTAACAACATCAGGAACCAATCCTCTATGAGCCATTTTTCCAAGGAGACTCATTGCATCATCTATCATCTTTTTCTTACAGTATCCATTGATCAGGATGCTATAGCTGAAAACATTAGGTTCAACGCCCTGGCTAATCATCACATCAAGTAATTTTTCTGCTTGAGAAACTTTGCCAATCAGACAGTAACCATCCATAAGTGAACTGTAGGTGACATTATCAGGCACCTGACCTCTTTGGATCATCAGCTCAAGCACATTGTACGCTTCTGCAACCAACCCTTCTTTGCATTGCGCATCGATTACAATGCTATACGTGCGTACATCTGGAGAGATGTTATTGCTTTCCATTTCGTGCAACAACCTCTTGACTTCTTCCCCCCGACCGCAATTACATAAACCTTGAATCAAGCAACTGTAAGTAAAAACATTAGGCAGGATTCCCTTTCTGGTCAATTCTGAAAAGAGCTCTAGAGCATCGGTAGCCCGTCCGTCCTTGCAAAGGCTGTCAATGACTGTGCTGTATACCACTATGTTAGGTTTGCAAGTCTCATGCATCTCCATCTTATGAAGCAAAGCAAGGGCAGCATCAGTGTTACCCGATTTGCACAACCCATTAATAACAGTTCCATAAGTAATTATGTCCGGCTGAAAACCTCTGTCCAAAAGTTCATGAATCAACTTAAGTGCCCGTGGGAGGTTACCAACAGAGCAAAGCCCCCTTATGAGAGAAGTGAAAGTAACAGAAGTTGGTTCAAAACCCAGTTTCATGATTTTACCCAACACAGAGAAAGCGAAATCCACCCTTCTCAAGTGACAAAAACAGTTGATTGCGATGCTAAAGGTGTAAATGTCAGGATTGACCAACGGATTGAGTCCTAAAAGGCGGAATTGACGAATTAGAGAAATGGGGGCAGAATAATGTTTCATCTTAGTAATTGAAGATAAGATATTGTTGAATTGATGGATGGGGGGCAGAGGATGGGAGCAAGACATCTGATGGAACAAAGCTACAAGGTCATCGAAACTAGGAGGAGGAGGAAGAGGGTTGGAATTTGCAGAAAAAGAATGAAAGAAATTAATACCTTTGACATTGTTGGCTATGGCGGAAGAAATTAGTATCTTCTTCTTCTTCAGATCACCAAGGACTGCATTAACATTAATTCCCCTCATTTTCTTCTTCAAATTTAGCGATGGTTTTGGGATTTTTGTGAGCTTTATGAATTTGTAAGAAATGTCTTATTCATCTACACCACATGTGTTTTTTTTGGTATCAATAATAGCTTCATACCTAAACATAATATCTAAAATCCATAATACCATTTAAATGATAAAAATATTTATCTATCCCTAGCTATGTTTACACATTTACTCACCCCTTTATTAATTCTCTAAACCAACCAACACCCCCCTCTCTCATTCCCCATTTCCAGTTACCAACACCCCCTCTCTCATTCCCCATTTCCAGTTACCAACACCCTCTCTCTCATTCCCCATTTCCAATAAACCTGCTCTCTTCCGTCTCCCACTCTCTCTGCATCAAACTCAACCTAACTCGTCTCCCTCTCTTTGTGTGCATTCAATCCCATCTCCCTCAATCTTGGAAATCACTCTCTCAGCCTGCAAATCCCTCAACCTGCATTCAAAAGGTATGAATATTTAAATCCCTCAACCTTCGAATTCCTCAAGGTTCTAAAAATCGTTAGGCGGCCAGGCACTTAGCGCCTTAGCGCCTAGGGACTAGTCGCGTGTCGGGGCTAGGCGGGGCCTAGAATTAAGGCATAATTACCATTTTTTTGATAATTTACATCAAAGATCAAACACATTGACTACAAATTTAATTTTTTTTTTATGTTTGTCATTTTATCAAACACTTGTCTATATTTGTAAAATGAACAAAAATATACAAACCTACATTTAATCCCAATTCTCAACAACTGCAAAGCAATAAACTAGCCAAGTTTATAACTAAAAAAAAATAAATTACTCCACCTACCTACTGCCCCTATAACTCACAGTCTAACATATCATCTCTAATCCCTTCTCATTCTAAATTATGAGTCTCGAGACAACCCCCTTATTCTTCATCTTTTTTTCTTCTTCTTTCTTCTATCTATCTGGTAGACCGACAACGTAGGCGCCGACTTGTTCAATTAGGCGGCGACTAAGAAAGTCGTGGCGGTAGATAGGGGCCTAGCGCCTAGGCGGAGCTAGGCGGGGAGTTTTAGAACATTGGAATTCCTATCTCCATGCCAATTTGTTGTTGTTCATGTTCAATTTGTTGTCCAAAGTTGTTGTTCAATTTGTTATTTGTATGGACTTTTCCAATTTGTACTCCAATTTGTTGTTGAATTGTTGTTGTTAATCACATTTTTTTTTTCAATTTAGCACAAAAGAACCACTAGGGCACAACAAACATTTTATAAAACAACCGCGATTCACAAGCGGGAGTTTTATAAAACATCCGTAAATTTATAACCGATGTTTTATAAAACTCTCGCTTGTGAATGTTGTTGTTTTATAAAATGTCTGTTGGTCTGTTGCGGTTGTTTCTTATTAAAACCGCGGGTATATAGCGGTTGTTTTGAAATTTTTAAAAAAATATGTTTTTTTGAAAGAAAATTATGTCATATGTGTAATATATGTGCGTATATTAAAACTTAAGTAAAAAAAATCATATTAATAACTTATAGATAACTTATGTAAAAAAAAAACTTATGTAATATGTGTGTGTGTGTATATATATATATATATATATAGAGAGAGAGGGAGAGAGAAAATATTTTATAGATAGCTTATCACTTCATAACTTAACTTGTATTTATTTTGTTGTAATAGATGGAACTCGGACGTCCACAAGGGAAACGTCAAGCACATGCAGAGGATCTGGGTAGAGTACGTAACAGGGTTGTGACTGCTTCAGAATGCAGGAAAGCTGCTAATCAGACATATATAGTCACTAATGAGGGGAATTGTGACAACCCGACCCCGACCCCGAGGAGGAATCGCGAGTCAAGTCGTCCAAATAAGACTACAATTCATGCAAGGACTCAATTATCAAAACTGATGTGACGCAACATTGGACATGTAGTACAACTCGGGACTAAAAAGCTAGAATAATTTAAAACTTTAAAACATGATATAACAATTAATAACAAGTAAACCAAGTCATCGGCGAATTTACAACCGGAACCCAATACTAACAAGTTATGCTAATATATATACACCTCGACGGCTAAACACGCCAGAGAAACTACAAAAGTAAATAAGAGCTAATGAGATGCTCAGCGGAAGTCTTAACGAGTGAACCAATACATGCAAGTAAGACTCGGCCAACAAGTGTCGGTAAACAAGTAGAAACATAAGTAGTACTATTAGTCTTAGTCTACAACAAGTACAAGTTACTATAATTACACATTCCCAAGCGAAGTCTAAATGACTTGCTTAAACCCAAGCGTCCTTGCAAAAGAGAAACCAAAAGCCAATGCTACCACCTCTAGGTGCGCAATCACGAACAAGAGTAGACGATCAACCTCGATGAAAAGGTCCTGGATGGTTAGGATCTAAAACAGTAAAAGGGAGGGGGTAAGTCATAAAGACTTTGTAAGCCACCAATATGCATGACAGGATATAATGCAAGGCATACATAGTACGTATCAAGTAATATCATACTAGCACGTAGTTCTCATGTCACGATGCACGTTGTTTTCACATAAGTGCTTTAAATAAATCACATAGGATAAGGATATGTTATGGAATCGGTGCCGCTTCATAGACCTGAAATAGACAAGGTTATCTTGAATGTATTTGTCGGATGTACGTGTATGATACATCGACCACGATAGTATTGTTCCAAGCGCCCATTGGTTACGACGAGGTACTCTTCTCCACTGTGATCAGTAGTGAAGGGTGTGTGCACGATTCTGGTGTGGCGGCCCATCACTACCATGAATCTTGAAATTCATGACGGCGATGCATCGTTAACCATCTAGACAATTCAAGTAATGCCAGCTGGACTAATGGTATGTCAAGTAGATATTTACTTGTCACACAAAATCAAGTAAGGAGCGAGTTCGACAAGAGCAAACTCGTCCGAGTCAAGTAGATGTTTACTCACGTAATAAATCAAGTAAGGGAGCGAAGTCGACAAGAGCGACTCGTCCAATCAAGTAGGCATGTTACTCTACGATATACAAGTCAAGCATGAGATCAATTACGTTAAGAATTCCCAAGAGCTAATTTATAATTCAATTGAACTCTAAACGTCGTAGTACTCCTATTTCTGAAGGTGGAGCTGGGATTTGTTCGCTGCATGATATCTCTAGAGCATATTCGACCAATATTTGGTGGAGGTTTCGCACCCAAAAAACCCTTTGGTCCAGATTTCTTATGGCCATGTATTGCTCTCAGCTTCATCCGGTCCAGGTTTCTTCTAGGGGCTCTCATGTGTGGTGCCGCATGCTCAACATTCGGCCTTTTGTTGAGCAACACCTGCTTTGGCTTGTGGGCAAAGGCAGCTGTTCTCCTTGGTATGATAATTGGTTGGAAGGAGGCCTGCTCACTAGACCTCAACTCATTGCTGCTTCTACTGTTCGTGATCTCTTCCAAGCTGATTCGACTCTTGATCCTTCCATCGCATCCCTCCTTCCCCCTCTTGATCGGCATCGCATTCAACTTCAGCACTGTTTTTTCCAAGATCTCGAAGACTCTCCCTGCTGGACCTTTTCCCCCTCTGGTCGTTTTTCCATATCTTCGGCCTGGCAGCATCTTCGGGATCCTAAGCCGAAGCTTTTAACTCTTAAATTCTACTGGCACCCCAAGATTCCTTCTCATATTAGCATTTTTATGTGGTGGCTTTTTCATCGCAAACTTCCCATTGACGAGGCTCTTCTTCAAAGGGGATTTCACATTGTCTCTAAGTGCCATTGCTGTTCTACTGGTCATATTGAAACCTTCGACCATGTCTTCCTCTATTCCACCTCTGCTGCTCACATCTGGGCTGTTTTTAGTGCTGAATACCAAGTTCAGTTTCGGCCTCTCTCTATCCCCCAAACCTGCCTTTCCTGGTGGCTTTATCTCAAGCATTCTTTGGCTAACATTGCTCTTCCGACCCTTATCTTATAGAACCTTTGGAAGAATCAGAACTCTTTCTTCTTCGAGGGTCATGGTCAATCTATTTCGGCCTTAATTACTTCTATTCGCAAGGACTTGGCTGTTCTTGAGGCTGCCCACTCTCCTCGGTCTTCTTCATCTTGTTCTAGGCATTCCCCTATCTAGCTTATCCGCTGGATCCGGCCGCCTCCCTCTCTGGTTAAACTTAATACTGATGGGGCCTCTCGGCAATCCGGGCATTAGTGGAGGTGGTGGCATTGTTTCGCTCTCTACCGCTATGAGATTTCTTCCAACACTTATGCTATGAAGATTTCTTCCAACACTATTGCTGAAGCTAAGGCTCTTCTTGAAGGTGTGATTTGGCTTAAATCTGCTGGTCTCCGAGGTGCTATTGTCGAACTGGATTCCAAAATTATTGTTGGTTGCCTCTCTTCTAATTTCTCCTTTCCTTGGAAATGTTGGTCCATTCTCCATCGTATTAGTTCTATTCAAAGGGAGCTTGATCTTGATATTCGCCATCCGCTGGAGAAGCTAATAGCGTTCTTTGCCGATATGTCGGCTAACTTGGGATGCGACTCTTCGGCGTCGGTCCAATTTCATGATGCTCGCTCTTTGCCCCCTCGTATTCGTGGCTCTCTTTTCTTGGATGCTAATGACACTCCTCACATTCGGAATAGGATTCTCTAGTCTTTGGTTTTCCTTTTTCGCTTTGTATTTTCTTTTCGAGGTAAGGCTCCTCCGTCCTCCCATTTATAAGGGCAAGGCTGGTTGTCCCCCTCAAGTTTGTATATTTCTTTTTATTTTAATAAAATCTCGCAGGGTGCCGCCCCTGCTTCCATAAAAAAAAAACGTTATAGGGATTAATTGTAGAGTCGGTATTGTTCAATGACTCTCTAAGTGCAACTCCGTTGAGTTATCGCTAAAAGATTTCCAAGTAGAGGATGAATGCTATAAACATTTCAATACTTTTTTCTATGTTATCGATTCTAATAGAACCCAATTACAAAGTCATACATGACTTTAGCCTATCAATACATCAATTCCATAATTTTGTGAAACCTTTACATGATTAATTCTTGAACCTTAACAATTGCAATAGATTGTCATCCAAGTAGAGATTGAATGCAAAATGCATATCAATACTCTTTTCTATGTTCTACCTTTCACTAGCACCAAAACACAAAGCCATTCATGACTTTATCATATTGATAGTTCAATTCCAAATTGTGAAACCCTAGCTTGAAGAATTCTTTAAAGTTGACAATTGCAATTAATTTGTTCACGAGAGTTGTTCCTAAGTACACTTAGAACAACATTCATGCTTTAAACAAACCCAAATTATTAAGTATATAGGGCAACCCCTAATTTTCTAGATTTCATCCTTAATATGATCAATTATTTAAAGTTCCCAAATGCAATGAATTCCTTCACAAGAGTTGTTCCTAAGCACATTTAGAACAACATTCATGCTTTATACAAGTCCAAATTATTAACTTAACAAGGCAGCCCCAAAATTTTCAGATTATAAACTTGTTAAATTTCAAGTTATTAACATGGTGCATGTCTTCTAGAGCATGTATCTAGAAACTATCATGAAGGGAGCATGCTTAATATTGAGCATACAAAAACATGGGATTGGGTGCTTACCTTATTCGAAATCCAACGGTTGGATGAAAAAAATAAATCAAGGATTAAGAAACTAGGGAGCAAGGGCTTCGATTTGGTGGTCTCCAATCGAAAATCTGATGGCCGGATCTCTGGCAATGATGCAAGCAAGGTGGAGGATTTCAAACTCACTCTTTCTCTCTAGGTGTTGGAAACTTGGTTTCCAATAGCTTGAATAAACTAAGTTATGTAAGTGTATAATGTGGGAATCCCACATTGGGAACAAAATGAAACAAGCTCTACCTTATAAGGTAGAGCTTTGAGGCTTTACTTTCAGGCCCTTGGGCCACTACACTTTTGTGTAGGAGGGAAAACCTACCTAGGTGTAGGTCCAAACACACGCGCGCGCCGCCGCCCGTCCGTCTCGACCCGGCTCGGCTGGTTGGTCGGCCGGCAACTTTTTGCTACCGGTTCATTTGGTGTGTGACCCTTTTCAGCATGAACCTTTGCGCGAGTTGAGATTCGGCCGCGAGAGAGTTAAAGGTTGTGTCTCTTGAGCAACCATAATCGTGCATTACATTTGAACAACGATTTGTGGCTGATAATACGCAGCGGCCGTATTGCATTTTGACAACCAACCGCCTTAAACTGTTCCCAACTGTCATCCCCAACTGCCATATAAATACAGCCTTCAAAACAGATTTTTTGTATCGAAAAATAATGCTCTTCTATACCATACGCCTACGGAGATTACAAAGCAGTTGCGTTCGCGGTGATTGAACATTGAAGATACGTCAAGCATCAATCACGTAAGATCAATATCACGGGAGACTAGCGGATTCACACACCGTGCATGAGATCTAAATCGCGGTTTCTAGTTTTTTTTGTTTTAAGGGCCAGAGATCAATCTCGTTGATCTTAATACAAAAACGACACTAATATTGCTTACTTTACGAGGAATACTACATCGCCGGGCCTATAACAATCTTAAGACAAAAATCCTTTTGGCCCGGTTTTGTTTCCGTAACTCAAGCCGCATGCACCGTTCTATTTCATCTGCCGCTCATATTTGAACCACGCATTTACTCGAAACTACACAAACCCGATTCTCGTTTAGAGTTTTTAACTCGTTTATACAAACGTATTCAAAGACACTCAAAAATCGTTTTACTCGCTTCAAACCTGCTTTTGTTACAGATTCTCGCTTACTTTAACAGGTTTACATACGACTACAGATCATCCGCTTTCTCGTCATCTTAAACTCGTATCTAATCTTCGTAATCGTAACATACTTCAATCTGCTTAGCCAGACGGATTCAGAACAAACATCTTCGCATATTGTTTCAGACACACTTCTCCTCGTTGTAAACATTCTAACTTATAATCAGATATTACATATTCGTAATCCGCCTAAAACAATTCGATTTCGCATGCTTCATAATCGCCGATATTTATCGCTTCTATTTCTATTTTGTTAAAATCGCATAGACATGCAACCTTACATTTTAATCTCTGCATGCTTTCACAGACTACTTAATCGCTTTTAAGTCACCGCATGTTTCTCGGCTCAGACTGCATTTGTTTTCGCCATGTTCTATACTGCTCGGGTTCAAAATCGCAAATACATAATTGCTTCGATCCCGTTTTGTTATCAGTATTCTTTGTGATGTCTGCTTGCCCGATTTTCACAACAAATTGCAAGCTGTTGCAGAAACTATTGCAAGCGCGTTAAATACCTTAATAACAACTTTGTTTTTGTTTCGGTTCGGTTACGCATTTTAATGTTTTATATTACAGTGCATATGCATTCGATTTGTAAGCTTTGTATTTACGATTCCAGTTACGTATCTATTAACTCGAATGTTACAACATTGATGCTGAATGTTACAACATTGAATGTTACAACATTGATGCGAATGTCAATACATTGATACGAGATGTTCTTGCATTGATCTGAATGTTACAACATTGACACGAATGTTACAACATTTATCGAATGTTACAACATTGAATGTTACAACATTGAATGTTACAACATTGATCTGAATGTTAAAACATTGATGCGAATGTTACAACATTGATACGAATGTTACTCCATTGGAATGTTACAACATTGATGCGATGTTACTACATTGATCAGATGTTATTGCATTGATCTGAATGTTATTGCATTGATACGTCTCGACAATGACTACTTAAAGTGCAAAGGAAGCTTTGTTGTAGTCGAGCGGCCCATTGTGGCAACTCCCGCCTACCGCCAACGATTCATAGCGGCGACGAAAAGTTCAGGCAGAATTCAGCGATGGCGGCGAAATGCTCTTTTACTTGACCACCTTGAATACGTCGAAATGCTTGAAAGAAACGACTGAGTCCAGACCTAGCGAGGCCAGACGGGACCCACAGGGTGCATGCCGTTAATGGAAGCTTTGAATTTCTTATGTCGCATTACATTCTAAATGGACTTAATAATTCCTTGTATAAAATTTATAGTCCATTTAAAGTGCTAAGGCATTGTGGGAGTCACTTAGAGAAAAAGTACAAAAGCAGGGGCGCCGGTCATAAGAAATTTGTGGTTGCTCGCTTTCTTGATTTTGCTATGGTAGATACTAAGCTTTGTCTCTCGGGTTCACCGCTTCAAGTTTTGTTGCATGAGTTGGAAGCCGAGGGTATGCATCTCCCGAGCACTTTCCAAGTTCTTTGCGATGTCGAAGCTCCCTCTGGGATGGAAGGACTTGAAAAACTACCTCGAAACGCAGCGAAAGACATGTCTCGAAGACTTGATCTAAGTGCCAGTTGAACAAGACAACAGGTGGCGGATAAAAGGACCACATGATGTGGGCGGGGCCAACGTTGTTGAAGACCGAGGCGCAAAAGCCGTAGCACGCTGCCGAAAGCTCCAAAGCACAACGGTCCTCGTAGAAGAGCCCAAAAACGGCACAAGAACTACAAGTTCAAGAAAATGTTTGAGCTGCGACAAAGTCGACCCCTTGAAAGCCGAATGCCGCGGGAAGAAGCGGGTCAATCGTGAAGCAAACATGGTTGATGAGGAGATCGGCATGATATGTGTCGTCTCGAGACAAACATGGTTGCTTGTGCCGCGAGTGGTTCGTGGACACCGGCGGCAGCGTCATATCGTCACGATGCCAAGATGTTCTCCGGCTACAACAAGGTGCGTCCGAGGAGAAGCTTTTATGGGCAATTCATCTACTTCGAGTGGAAAGCGAAGGCAGTGACCACGAAAATGACGAGTGGGCGGGGAATTGATGCTAACCAATGTCCTTCATGTTCCCGACATTCGCAAAAATTTGATCTCGGTTCTCTTTTTTGGTTAAACATGGGTTTAAGTTGGCTTTTGAGTCGGACAAATTTATCTTAAGTAAGAGTGGGGTTTTTATTGGTAAAGGTTACCTCGATGAGGGCCTTTTAAAGTGTAATGTAATGGTGGTTAACACCGAGACAATGTTGATAATAAAAGTGCTACAACACCATCTTCTTACTTGCTTGAGCATTTTGATCTTTGGCATTATCGATTAGGTCATGTTAACTATGACTCTATGAGGCGATTAATGAAAATGGAAATTAATTCCTCAAGTCGCATTAATAAAAATAACAAATGCACATACTTGCGTTGAAGCTAAGCAAACAAGAGCGTCCGTTTAAGACAATCGTGACACGACACCATTAGATTTGGTTCATAGTGAATCTATGTGACTTAAAATCCATAGAATCTTATGGCGGAAACAAATAGCTTCATCACCTTTATTGATGATTGTACCCGATTTTGTCATCTCTATCTCTTAAAAGTAAAGTTGAAGCCTTGAAGCTTTTAAACTTTACAAAAACGAGTCGAGATCAACTTTCAAAGAAGATAAAAATTCTTAAGTTTGATCGAGGAGGCGAATATGTGTTTCCTTCAAAGACTTAAATGTGACCACGAGATTATTCACAAGTTACACCCCATATAGCCAGCGATCAATGGGATTCTTGAAAGAAAAATCGAACCTTAAAGGAAATGATGAATGCATTATTGCTTCAATCGGTCTGAAGCGAAATGTGGGGAGGCGGTACTCCTTTGCCAATTACTTGTTAAACAAGCTTCCTACAAGAAATTGGTCAAGCATACATGAATTATGGCATGGTGAAAACCATCCTCTGAATACCTC
>CM028383.1:42968080-43205783 GCA_013146195.2 Codonopsis lanceolata | reverse complement strand
TTCAGCCACCTACCCAATCCACCCAACCACCTTCACCACCTCCTGCACTCCACTCCCAAACCAAAACGAAGGAGACTTCTGTAAAACCTTGAAGACCAGCCACCGGCAGTCCCTCCAACCTCTACCGATGAAGCAGCTGAGTCTCCTATTCAGCCGCTGAGGAAGAAAAGGAGAGCTACCGGTACCCAATCCTCTACCGCCAGCCAACCAACTACCTCTACCGACGCCCAACACTCAACTGTCAACCCTTCATCTATACCAACTACCGAACCCCAACCAACTACCGACGCCCAAACCTTACCTATCAACCCTTCATCTATTTCTCCTGAGTCATCTACTCAGAGGAATTCACCACCTCCGGAGGAGTCTATCCCTCAGGAGGAGCCAGCCAGAACCCCAACTCCTCCTCCTCCTTCACCCTTTAACTACTCACCTGACCCATCCACACCTTCATCACCACCCCAATCCCAACCAACTTCTTCAACCACACCACAGCCCTTAGACCCTGCTGCTGCCAAGTTCCTCTTCGAACTTTCGTCAGTAGCAGATCTATTCACCCCTTCTCATCAACCTCCTCAACCTTCTCTTCAAAAACCAAAATACCTCTTCTACCCTGCCCCTTCTTTCTGGTTCTCTACCGAACCCATTCCCCAATCCTCCCATATCAGTGAAAATTCTGACACTGATATGGAACTGGATTCCCCACCAACACCACCTCCACCCTCCCCTATAACCATTTCCTCTTCCACCAAAACCATACCAACCCAAGACTCTTCTTCTTCCGCCTCCAGTAACTCCCTTCAACAGCCCCCTTCAGTTCGCAGACTCGCCTCCTCTGCCAGGCACTATTCACATTGGCCAAGCATCTACTTCCCAACAGCCAGCCAATGCTGAAGTTTTGTCCCGGCTAGATGCCATCTACCAGCGGCTAGGCGAGCTCACAAGCATATCTACCGCTACCGCTGAAGTAGCCACTGCAGCGGCCAAGGCCAGCGACCGGACTGCAAATAATCTTCGACAATTTCAAGAGGATGTCTGGACTCGCTTTGGACAGATGCGGCACGACTTCACCGATGTCAAGATCAACATCGAAGCTCAACGAGATGAAGGCTGTCGTATCATCGGTTCCATTTTCTACGAGTTATTCCACGCCATCACTCTCCATCTCAGCCACGGTCGTACTCCTATTATGGAACTCAACAACCTCGCTCGAAACTCTGCTCATGACATTATGAATGCCAACCGTGATCGTGATCTGGCCATCACGGAGGAGAAACAAATGAGATCTATCAACAAATGCTGATGGAAGAGAACAGTCGTCTTCGTGAAGAACTGGACTACCGTTCTCGTTCCACCAGACCTCCAACTGATGCAGATGCCGAATACCAAAGAAGAATGGAAGAGCTAGAGCGAGAAAGAAGAGAAAAGGAGGCTGCAGACAAAGGCAAAGGGAAAAGACCTTGGTAGCTTTTGTATCTTTTCTTCCCTTTCCTTTGTATTTATCTTACTTTTGAAAACTCTGTTTAAATGTAAACATCTTGTTTATAAATACAGATGATTACTTGCTTTTTCAAAAAATATATTGTTTAAATTCCTGCTGCCTTATTGTTTATCTAAATTAGAATTTAAACTGCTGCTGATCTGTGTGCTATTCTTTGACTCTCTTATTCTTGTATGCACTTAGATTAGTCCCTTGCATCTGAGGTGTTATTCTGTTCAATAGAGGCATGTCTACCGATTACTTAATATATATAAACTTTCTCAGACATGCTATTATCTATTAAATAGTTTGCTTTAAAACCCTCATTTGTAGTAATGATGACCAGATATAAATAGGAGGAGATTGTTGATTCTTATGTTAAATTTATATCTGATCAGTACATTACATTAGTTTTATACTTCAGTGGCTAATCGGGCTACGTATCGATTAGCGTGGCAACTGTGTATAGAACTTTGTCTTGTATAGTTTTTGTAGGACTTTTTCGGCTCATGGAAGACCCTTCTCGCTTCACCTAAGACCTGCTCAAAGCTTAAGATCGGTAGACCTCGTGTCCAGCTGATCTGCTTCTACGTGTCCTCTCCAGCAGAAAGCTAGCTGGATTAATTCAAACTTATTTCCATATCTTATTTGAATTAATCCAAGTCTTTTCCAGACATGTCAAGCCGCCGAAAGCAACTTTCCGAAAAGCAGGAAGACCTTTTCGCCCTGAACAGTGTAAAGCAAGAAAGGCATCTGTCCCTACTTTCGCTTCATCTCTCGATCCGACACCAAATCGCCCACCTTTTGAAGATCTCGAAATGATTACCTGCTCTAGATATCTGTGAAGACGAAATTCCTTGACTGACGCCTCATGCATTTAATGCATTTATGAATAGATTTGTTGAAGTCTTCGTCTTCCAACGGATCTTTTTGAAATGCACTGCTAAATATCGCCATTGAAGATCGGAACAACGGACAACCGTATGTAATCAATCGAACACTTAAAGAATTGCTCAATCTATACAACTCCAAGTCTTTCACTCAGTGCATTCAATAGATCCTCACAGATCTAGAAGTCCTCGTCAACAACAAGAAGCTGCTCTTTAATATTTATTGTTTTATTCTTCTTGTTGTTAACTTCCATTAACTATACTTCTGCACGAATTAAATATCTTGTATTTACAGATATTTAATTCCCTAGACCCAAACACAAGTCAATATTTTGTACACGATCCATTAGGGATATTCTTTGTAATTGATCTAAGTGGAAAACATAGTGCACAATTTAAATCCAAGGTTGACTGCCTTGGTGGTGGACGTAGCACTCATTACAGTGTGAACCATCCCAAAATACATGTGTTATTTCCTTCTGTTTGTCTATTCTTGAACTGCCTTGTTTTATTGTTTATATTATCCTTTTCAGCAGAACTTAAGTAATTTGTAAAAGGTCTACCGGTAGTCCTTATCGGCAGACCTGGAACAATTTTCTTGAAAGTCTTCCGCTACTTGATTATTTTCATAGATTGCAAGTAACTTTCAAGGAACTTACTCCAAAAGTTTTAAAGTGTTAATAAGCTATTCAACCCCCCCCCCTTCTAGCTTATTATTGTGCTCATTGGGACCCACACCTTGACTCTCATATGTGACCAAGCTGTCAGGACTAAGATTCTGACATGCTAATATGTCATGTACTATTTAATCAGTTTCTGCATGTCTATTTGTTTTATCCAAAGAAGTTTGGGTTGGATTTAGGCTGGGCAAGAATCGTATTATGGGGGAGTAGTCGGGGAATGTGTATACCATTGATGTATTTCAAAATTTAATTGGTATTTTTTTGGCTTTTGGGGTTGATTATTTTATTTTATTCTGTTGCTCTTTTGATTTGTTTCTCAATTTTATTTCACTATTGATTACATCAGTACCTTGAAACCCATGCATTTTATTTGTCTATCTTTGTACTGTTGGGATTAGATTAATTTATTTACTCACTGTTAATTTTCATTTGGTTCTAATTCAAGTGATAATATCATCAATATTGTTTGCGTTATGATTTTATTTCTTATTATTTTCATTATATTTATTCGGTGATGTAATTGAGACTTTAACCCTCTCTATTTTTCTTATACCAGTTCTCTAGAGTCAATTCATGGTATAAGGGAGAAGATTTACAAGTATCTTCCAACACATGTGGAATCTGTTGCAGCTGCACTCGGCAATGACTCACAATTATGGCCAACAACACATCAAAACGAGCTAGAATATGACTTCTCTTAAATATGTTGTAATCTGCACTGCACATACGACAATTCTTAATGGTCAAGTGGTGAAATCATTTCTGTGTTCCCATTCATGTAAATAGTTACAGAAGCTTAGGTATATATGGAGTGGTGATTATGATTGATTATGAAAAAGGATAATCAAGAAGTTTAAGAAGTATTGATTAAACCTTTTCTTCTGTTTGAATTTTTTTACATGGAAATATAAAATGATGAACAGTTCTGGTTTGAGCATTTGTGGATGGATGTTCTCCACACCATGACTAGACATTGAAATTTAAACATTTTTTTTTAAATTTTAGTGTTTGCTCATTTTGTAAATTTGTAGCAAGTTTTGGGGATCAACAATGAGAAAAGGGAGGGCTCATGGCTTAGAGAGATCCCTCTTTATGTAAGACTGAATCAATGTATCATCTTTATCCCTTACAACATCTCGAGTATAGATTGATCCAGTTCCATACTAACACCGTCCCATACTGATATCGTCTCACACTGGCGCCGTGCCATAGGCACGTGCACATAATCTAGTAATTTAAAATCAACATCATTTTCTAACAAATGTGACATATATATATCTTCTATTTGTAATAATGGTAGAAGTCTTTTATCAAAAGACTTCGAAAAACCAACATCACTTTCTAACCAATGTATGATACATCTCTTGAATTGGTAATTAATAATAATATTTTTAAAACAAACATCAATTTCTAACCAATGTGGGATACATATCTTCTATTAGTAATAATAGTATAATATTTTGTAACCAATGCAAGATAGATCTCATGTAAAAGTGAAAGTCTTTAGTCTAAAGATTTTAAAATCTAACATTTTCTTTTTAAACAATGTGTTATACATCTCTTTTATTGGTAATAATATAAAATAATTTAAAATCAACATCATTTTCTAACTAACGTGAGATATACATCTTCTATTGGTAATAATGGTAGAAGTCTTTTATCAAATGACTTTGAAAACCAACATCACTTTCCAATCAATGTATGATACATCTCTTCGATTGATACTTAATAATAGTATTTTTAAAACCAACATCAATTTCTAATAAATGTGGGATACTTAATAATAGTATTAGTGAAAGAAATTGTGCAATTTGAGGCACAAATTTCTTTACGTGTCATTTGTTTGTTGGCGAAGGTAATTGCGTAAATGTGTTCTACTCAGTAAGAGTATCGAAATGATATATTTATTTGTCCAAATCGAGTTTTGGATGAATAAGATATCAAGACTTAAAATATAATACTTGTTAAAAAATTAGTGTTTTTAGTGAAAGAAATTGTACAAATTGAGGTACGAATTTATTTACGTGTCATTTGTTTGTTGGTAAAAGTAATTATGCAAATGTGTTCTACTCGGCAAGAGCATCGAAATGATATATTTATTTGTCCAAATCAAGTTTTGGATAAATAAGATATCAAGACTTAAAGTAAGGTGTTAGAAGTGAGTCATTAGAAGTAATGTCCCACCTTGAAGAGTTTTATCCCACATTGGTTAGAAGTAATGTTAGTTGTAATATTTTTTTAAATATAAGTCTTCTATTATTGACAATAAAAGAAGTTATATATATTAATACTAATACACCTTATCATATTGATTATTATATTGTGTATTATTATAATTAGTTAATGGCTAGAAAACCAAAAGTTTTTAAAGCCTCAACATAGTTGTTTTACAATAAAAATTTATCAAAAGGTGGTGAGATGACACAACTATAGTACTCCTCACCAATTATATATATATATATATATATATATATATATATATATATATATATATATATATATATATCTTTATATTTTACTTTGATTTTATTTACTTTATATATTACTCCCTCCGTCCCTAAATTATCTATTTTTTTTCTCCCAAAATAATTGTCCACTTTGAAACTTACCTTTTTTGAACATCACTTTTACCACTTTACCCTTATTTTTTCACACTACTTTAATTATGGGCCACATATGCATGGACATTAATGGAAACTACATATTAAACCAATATAAATAATCAAGTCAATTACTTTTTCTTAAACTGTGCGCCGGGTCAAGCAGGACAATTATTTAGGGACGGAGGGAGTATCTAATTTTCTTGTTTGATGTATTGATTACTGGAAATGCAAGCAATAGATTTGCGGAGACATATAGGAGGGGTAGCCGGAGAGTTGTTACATCATTGATGTTATGAGTACGTCTCTTGTAAGATGGTCTTACAGATCTTAATCCGTAAGACATACATATCATTGTTAAATGGGTCAAAATTCAGTAATCTCAATGCAACCCCTCCGACTTTTGAAAATTACAGCATCACCCTTCACGTGTATAAATGAAGAGTGTCACTTTTAAGTATTAAAAATACTAATACTAATACACCTTATCATATTGATTATTATATTGTGTGTTATTATAATTAGTTAATGGCTAAAAAACCAAAAGTTTTTAAAGCCTCAACATAGTTGTTTTACAATAAAAATTTATCAAAAGGTGGTGAGATGACACAACTATAGTACTCCTCACCAATTATATATATATATATATATATATATATATATATATATATATAATTTTGAATGATATCTTTACTATTTTACTCTTGATTTTATTTACTTTATATATTATCTAATTTTCTTGTTTGATGTATTGATTACTGTAAATGCAATCAATAGATTTGCGGAGACATATAGGAGGGGTAGTCGGAGAGTTGTTACATCATTGATGTTATGAGTAGGTCTCTTGTAAGACGGTCTTACGGATCTTAATCCGTAAGACATACATATCATTGTTAAACGGGGCAAAATTCAGTAATCTCAATGCAACCCCTCCGACTTTTGAAAATTACAGCATCACCCTTCACGTGTATAAATGAAGAGTGTCACTTTTAAGTATTAAAAATATCAAATTTTAGTATAAAATGTGCCGCTTTTCAGCAGAAAATGTGTCACTTTGCGTTTTTAATAAAAATTATCACCTTTTCCCTATGAAAGATGTTACTTTTTAGCCTTAAATGAATTTTATTTTTGGTCTTAAATGTGTCACTTTTGCTTTGGAAAGTGCTACTTTACATTATAAATGAAAACCCCTCACTTTTTGGCGTGAAACGGTGAAAGTATCACTTTATAGCATTCAAAGTGTCACGTTTTAGTATTAAATGCGTCACTTTTGGCCTAAAAGTGTCAATTTGTCTTTATAAATTAAAATCGTCACTGTTAGCTTTAAAGTGTCATTTTTTAGAATTTAATGTGTCACTGTTTAGTATTGAGAGTGTCATTTTGCATTTTAATGAAAATTATCTTCTTTTTTTCACATAAAAAGAGTCACTTTTGATCTCAAAATGTGTCACTTTTTAATAGGGCTGTCAAATAGGGCAAAAGCCCGTGGGAATGCCGCCCCGCCACCTATTAGGGGCAGGTTGGGCTGATGTATTAGATGCCCATTTGCATGCGGCCTTTTCGGGCTTTTGCGGGGCGGGCAGCCCGTGCTTTCTGGACTCTGGGCCTCTGGCTTATAATTCTTAAAAACATTGCACATTTTACTTAAGTGCCCCAAGCCCATTTCCGTGTTAGGGTTAGTAACTTAGACTACTTAGTACGTCTCAGTCTCTCTAACCTATTCTCATCAAAATTCAAAAATCAAAATACTCTCACAGATTCTCTTAGTCTCTCTCTCACGCACGGCACACAGCTTCACCCGACCTTCTTCCTCCAGTGATTACGCCGCCTCCTAGCCTTCGGCTTTGCGTCTCCGGCTCACTAGTCCAGCGACTCTCTCTCTAGCTTTGGTAGTTGCTTTTTGAGCAGTTAGCCTCAAACTCTCAACTCCTATCTCACATTCTCTCTCCCTGCTTCGGTGTGCTTCCACTTCTAGAATCTGGCTTCGCCTTCGTCATCCCCACCCACCTCTGTTCGCAGTCCAGTCATCACCATCGCTCTCGATCTATCTCCATAGTCGGTTATCTCTTCTTCTCTGCGCCTCTACAAATAATTTGGGTCCAGATCCGTCACCGCCGTCCCTTTGACAAATAATTTGGGTCTATGTTTTTTCTTTATTTGAATTTCTATATAATCCTTGTATTATGTTATCTCAATTGTTTCTTCCTAGTTATCCAACAAGTCTCTGGCCAATTACGATGTTGATATGTTCAATGAAAAATTGAAAACGTGTTTGGGTCTATGTTTTTGGTTGTTTTTTGATATAATATTCAAATTTGGCGGGCATGCCCGTTTTGCCCGCTTCCCTATGTGGGGTGGGGTGGGCCAAGACTTCTAGGGACCGTTATGTTTACAGGCTTTCCCGCCCCGGCCAGTCTATTGCAGGTTTTCTAGGCCTACGGGCAAACCCGCCCCACAGACCCGTTTTGACAACTTTACTTTTTAACATTAAAGGTGTCATTTTTGCTCTTAAAATGACTTACTTAGCGTTTCATCAAAATTCGTTAGGGTCCGTCAAACATCTCAAGGCAAATAAGGCTAATAGAACTAACATATGATGAAATTGCAAGACTTGGGAAAAATAAAAATTACGGCAGCAAACTTTAAAAATGCAGGGGCACCAGAGCAAAATGAGAAAGATTTCATTAATGTTCTGGCACCCCTACCGAGCCAACACGTGGCATGCACTCCCCTTAGGTGACCCGCGTGCTGTGTTTTCGAATCCGGGTCGATCTGCGGGTTTCAGCCCCATTTGTTCGATTTTTAGCCTATTTTCTCTCACATTTTGACCTGATTTCTTACTGGATAACATGCGGTCTTTGTTGATGGGTTACCCGCTCCATCATCCTTCTTTTTATCATTTTTGGGGCTCCGTTTTACGAATTTAGGATCGGTAAGACCGTCCTACACTAGTTTTTACCTTTTTCTATTATGTTATGTATTTTTGAAACATATTTTTTTAACGTTTATGTTATGTCATAACATCAATTGTTATGTATTTTTCGTCTTATGTTATGTTTTTTTGATGTTACGATTAATCACTAAAAACTTGATCTCCTTTTTTTTTCAATATACATATCAGTCACTTAAATGGATTTTTTAAAAAAAAAACTTCAATTCTAAATACCCAAAATGATAATACAAAAACCATTTGATCTGATTAAAAATCAAAAATTACCAATAGTATTATTTTTGTAACATTAAACCATCAATTATTAATTATTAGGTGATCGTTTAACCTGCAATCCAAAGGATTCCAAGTGTAATATGATACAAACCATCGTGTAAGTAAATGTAGTGACTCGTTTCAACCAAAATGACACATTGTAAATGAAATACAAATCCGAATTTAAATCAAATACGTTAAGAAGATACACGAAATTAGTTGTGATGGGATCGGTAGATGGAAGTTTAGCAGTCCTGACGAGGCGTGGTTGAAAAGTAATATAATACACTCTGAAATGAAATATAATATAATACGATCCGAAATGATCATATTATTGGTAAGTTCGACAACACTACGTTTCATAGGAATATGTTTGATTCCTAAAAATAAGAAAACTACATGTCAAAATGGTGATAACATACTGTGCAACAATGATGTGTTACACACAACTAGGGCTGTGCAGCCACGGCTTGGTGCATAGAAGGAGGTGTGTGCGACATACATGTGGTGCACAGCAGGAGGATTGTGTAACACACTAGAGCCGCATGACAAACTCCATGTATGGTATTTTTCAACAATGTGATGTTTAGGGCTTGAGTTTGGGAGAAATTTTTTGTTAGAAATTTGGTAGAGGAGGAGAAGTAAACAAAAGTGAGGGTGGAGGGAAGGTTCAACATGTATAAAATTTGGGGTGGGGTGTAATTAGAATTTTTGGGGTTTAAGTAGTATATCTTCACATTTTATATAATTACATTATTGTAATTAGGTTGTGGGGTGTAGAAACAAATTTTTATGGTGCATATAGTATAAGGGTGTCAATTGTCATTTTACACAATTACATTTTTGTTATTTTTTGAATGTGGTGTAGAGAGTATATCTTGGGGTGTGCAATTCTTTAGCTTTTTCCATTTTGTAAAACAGTTTCATTGATTTGGGTAAGCATTATTGAATTTCTTATTCTTCTTTTTTTCAATTTCTAAAATTAATTCTTTAACCAAAATCGTTTAGAATCCTACTTCACACATCGATCCAAATGACCAAAGTAACCTTCACATGACATTAATTTTTGTTACTATTTGTAATGTCCATCATAGTTAGGGGCAAAATGTGAGAAAATGTAACATCGGATACCAATATGGAACAATGGTCACTATGGGAATTTGATGGATACTTTGGGATGCTATTTGTATTTGGCCAAAATAATAGTTGGGTTGAGTATCATAGGAAGCCCGTTGGTCTTTACTATTAGGTTTGCACCATGAGATTATTTATTTGGCATTGGGTGAAATTTGGGTCGGTTCATTTTAAAAAGTTTTCAACCGCTCTAGTCCACCATATTTTTTAACCAGAAAAATACATTTTCGGAGTGAAAATATTACGATACCCTTAATGAACGGAATACGTGCACGTAAATTATTACATGCATCGATTTTTCATTCATGCATCGATTTTTCATGCACAAATCAAATCTAATTTGTACATCGAGATTTTACATCACTATGCAAAAAGTCGAATCCAATTTGTGCATTGGGATTTTTTGCATTGCAATCTAATTTTTGCATCGCAATTCAAATTGGTCAATTGCGATGAACAAATTGATGCATCACAATGTGCTGAGTAAGTGATCCTTAGCACGCCTCCGACTCATTAATGGCATAGTCCTTTTTTCTCTCCCAAAAATGTTTTTTTGTTTTGGTTAAAAAACATAGGGGACTTAAGTGATTAATAGCTTTGCGCGCATTTGTTAGGTTCATTAAGAGTATAGTTGTTTTTTGGCATGAAACGTGCATTTTACACATTAAAAAAGTATTGGGGATTTTACTAGTTGAAAATTGTGTGGAGGGGACCGGCCCGCTCTTCACCCTAAAATTAAAACAATAAGGAAAAAAAGTAGGAATAACTGCACTCCAGTCCACTTTACAAAGTTTTCAACCTCTTTATTCTCTCTCTCTCTCTCTCTCTCTCTCTCTCTCACACACACACACACACACACACACATATATATATATATATATATATATATATATATATATATATATATATATATGGAAAAATTCTGACCGGTCCCTTTTTAAAAGTTTCTAACCCCAAAAATTCACCTTTCTTTTTTTCAACGGCAAAAGACCACTTTTTGAAATATTGTTCCAAAAATATCATCGTCTTCTTCAACAGCTCCGGCAACATACTTTGGATTCGAAAATCACGATTGTGTGCAACGAAACGAGGATCGACCTGGGGTTCGGGGGCAACGCCCCTGGAAGGTAAACTGGTTTTTTGATTCATGAAATACGAAAATATAATGGATACGTGATTAGTTGCAGTTGGGACGAAGACAAAGAAAGATGAGGAAGAAGAAGACTTACGACAGATGAGATTGAAGAAGAACATGGAGGACGTAAACTGGTTTTTTATGCTATTGTATCGTAGTGCAAAAAATTCATTGCATTATTTTTGCAATGTGGTTCAAAAGCTTGATTATTGTAAAATTGTTGCACCGCGATAGATTTGCACTGTATATTGTAATTTATTGAAAATTAATTACTTTTTTGCACTTCAACAACCTTTTCAAACCACAATTCAGAAATCTTTGCACCGCGATTCACAAATTTAAAAGCTAGCATAGTTTTGTACCGCGATTCACAAATTTTAAAAAAAGGTTAGAATAGTTTTGCACCGCGATTCTTTTCTTAAAATTGTTGCACCGTGATATATTTGCACTTTATACTGTAATTTATTGAAACTTAATTATTATTATTTTCACTTTAACAACCTTTTCAAAAGTTGTACCGTGATTCAGAAATCTTTGCACCGCGATTCACAAATTCAAAAGCTAGCATGGTTTTGTACCGCGATTCACAAATTCAAAAGGCTATCATAGTTTTGCACCGCAATTCTTTCCTTAATATTGTTGTACCGCGATATATTTGTATTTTATACTTTAATTTATGGAAAATGAATTAATTTTTTTTTGCAGTTTAACAACCTTTTTAAAAGTTGTACCGCAGTTCAAAAGTTTGATTCATGTAAAATTGTTGTATCGATCATAAAGTTTAATTATAACTTGCATACAGTTAATTAAGGGTATCGTAGTCATTTTGCTACCAAAAGTGACTTTTTCCGGTTGAAAATAAAAATAGTGTACTGTAGCGATTAAATATTTTAAATATATATATATATATATATATAAACTCTAAAACTCTTTCATAAAATTCTTCCTAAAATGCCCACGATGTACCTCACCGTCTATCGCTTCGTCTTTTCCAAGCGAGCCTTTGTAAGAGTACTGCTTTAGAAAGAAGATTAGTTTCTTATTCCCATAAGCATGGTTAAAATAATCCATCTAATTAAGAAAAATGAAAATGCAAGAAAGATAGGTAAATGTGAGCAAACTTTTTTCAAAATCGGTCCGAACCAATGGAACCAGACCAACCATTTGACCGTTGATCAGTCACGTCACTTTTGGTCGTTGATCAGCCATGTCACTTTTGACTGCACATTAGAAATTCAAGGATGTTTGGTTTTTTTTTTTTTTTTGGCAAATTTCAAGTGGGTACTATTTTAGAAACATGTTTTCATCTAAGACCATCAATTTTTTGGACATTTCATGTAATTACAAATTGGTTGTCAAATGACAAAAATGCCATTAATGAAGATCCGGCCTAAAAAAATTCCAAAAAGCTGATGCCAAAAAAAATCTGATGCCAAAAAAAATCTGATGCCAAAAAGCTGATGCCAAGGCTTGGCATCAGGTGAAAAAAATTCAAAAAAAATCAACCTGATGCCAAGGTTTGGCATCAGGTGGCAACAACTTACCAGTACACTGGTTGTTCCCATTAATTGCCCAAAAATTCAATAATCCATATTCATGATCTGATGATGATGATGAAGCTCCACAACGAACAGCCTCGTAATCAACACAACAAAGTCCTTTCCAGTACACTGCTTGTTCCCAACGTATATTTCCCCCTTGCAGTTAATTTATAGCCGCTAGCCTCCGTCAATCTTCATCCACAGCCCAGCCGGGTCATCCACCAAGGCAGCCATCCTTCATCAAATACGCTTGTCCTGCCTATGTCCTGCTTTGCTTAAACAACCTCGCGATGTTGATAGTGGTAATAAAGTGAATGAAAGGTTGCGCACAGATGAGATGGTTGAAAGTACGCATCTTGACTTCTTATTATTTTGCACTGTATATTGTAATTTATTGAAAATTAATTACTTTTTTGCACTTCAACAACCTTTTCAAACCACAATTCAGAAATTTTTGCACCGCGATTCACAAATTCAAAAGCTAGCATAGTTTTGTACCGCGATTCACAAATTAAAAAAAAAAGGTTAGAATAGTTTTGCACCGCGATTCTTTTCTTAAAATTGTTGCACCGTGATATATTTGCACGTTATACTGTAATTTATTGAAACTTAATTAAATTTTTTTCACTTTAACAACATTTTCAAAAGTTGTACCGTGATTCAGAAATCTTTGCACCGCGATTCACAAATTCAAAAGCTAGCATGGTTTTGTACCGCGATTCACAAATTCAAAAGGCTATCATAGTTTTGTACCGCGATATATTTGCATTTTATACTTTAATTTATTGAAAATGAATTTTTTTTTTTTTTGCAGTTTAACAACCTTTTTAAAAGTTGTACTGCAGTTCAAAAGTTTGATTCATGTAAAATTGTTGTACCGATCATAAAGTTTAATTATAACTTGCATACAGTTAATTAAGGGTATCGTAGTCATTTTGCTACCAAAAGTGACTTTTTCCGGTTGAAAATAAAAATAGTGTACTGTAGCGATTAAATATTTTAAAAAGTAGACCAACCTGTTAGTTGTAGTTGAAGCGTCTTACGACTAAATTGCATTTCGTTATCTAATTGAAGCATGTTTAGCAACCTTTAATGATTGAAGAGGCGAGTTGGGTGCCTAACACCTTCTAAACTCGTAACTCGTAATTGTGATACTTGATATTTTATTTAGGGTGAAATCCAGGCTAATCCCGTATACTTTTTTTAAACACGTAAAAGAGACTTTTATAATTAAATGTCAACTATACCCTTAATGACCGAACAAGCGTGCGAAAAGGCAAGTCCTACATCGCGGTTCAAAAATCATGCATTACAATGCACATAATCATGCATCGCGATTTAAAATCACGCATCGCGATTTAAAATCACGCATCATGATTCAAAATCATGCATCGCATTGTACATATTCATACATCGCAATTGAAAGTTAATGCGTCATGATTAAATTTTGTGTAACGCGATTAAATTTTGCAACTGTCATTACCATTACATTGCGAAGCATCACGATTCTAAATCGATGCATCGCGATTGAAATTCGTTGCATCACGTTCAGATGAACCGCGATTCAAATTTTGTGCATCGCCACACAAATTTTATCTAAGAACCAACAAATTTCTTCTCAGGCATTTCATCAAATAGTTTACATGTATAGCAATACACACACAAAGTGAATCTATTTTGAATTACACACGAAAACAAAATAAAGGTTACAAAAGCAAAAAAGAAAGATATATACATTTGTAGTAACGAACAGTTTGTGTTTCTCTTTCCTGAATTTGATCCCACTGTTTTACAAACCAGCTAATATATACATATGTAGTAGTGATATTCTACGAATACAAAGATTCTACAATCCTACAATTAATAGTTGATTGATTTCTTGATCCAAAATCATCTTCATCATACACTAGAAAAATAATCAAGCTCCATCTCCGTGCCTATACCTCATTAATTAGAAATATAACTATGTAACATTTAGTAGGCAAAATAATACTAATAAAATGACATGTCATTTCACATGAGGGCATTTACGTCTTTTCAATAAATGTGAGGTTGGTTCGATCCAGTTTTTTTGTAAAAAAAGAGAAAACCGAAACCAGGCGAATAGCCGGTTCTCAAAAAGTTCAGAACCAACATAATATATTTGAGAACCAATACTTTGCTCCGATCTATAACCAACTCAAGATATACGAGAACCAGGACCACACCAATACTACGTTTTTTTAACTATTTAATATCAACAAATAATAAAATCTTAAACTTCATAAAAAAGATTAAAAATTCAATAATAGTACATTTAACAATTAAAAACGTAGGAGTCATATGTTCATAGCATAACGATCCAGTAGAAACAAAGTTACAAAAGTGAGTAAAATCTAAAATGTAGAATAAAATTGTTGAAGGCTCGAAGAACTTGAACGAGGCAACGAGCTAGAGTTTCAAAAGTTTCGTTTAAACTGAAGACACACTCCCACTCTTTGATGACAAAATAGAAAACAATATTTTACACTTGGAGAGTTTGGGTTAGGGTTATATATATATATATATATATATATATACATACATATAGATACATATATACATATATATATACATACATATAGATACATATATACATATATATATACATACATATATATATATATATATATATATATATATATATATATATGTGTGTGTGTGTGTGTGTGTGTGTGTGTGTGTGTTGTGAAACATTGGACCGTAGCACCATCACTATCACCATCTCAAGTCCAAGTTGTCAGTGAACTTTGTCAAAATTGTGGTGCCAAACTTTGAAAGATTTGGCACCCAAACAGTGCACATATATGATTGGCTCGGCTACAAATACCGAGCATTGTAAAGTTATTTTTACTCACTGAAGTTACTCCTCTTCGACTTTGCCCATTTACTTGATACATATATATAGATATATATATGTATCTATATATATATACATACATATAGATACATATATACATATATATATACATATATATATATATATACATATATATATACATATATATATATATATATATATATATATGTATATATATATATGTATATATGTATCTATATGTATGTATATATGTATCTATATGTATGTATATATATATATGTGTGTGTGTGTGTGTGTGTGTGTGTGTGTGTGTTGTGAAACATTGGACCGTAGCACCATCACTATCACCATCTCAAGTCCAAGTTGTCCGTGAACTTTGTCAAAATTGTGGTGCCAAACTTTGAAAGATTTGGCACCCAAACAGTGCACATATATGATTGGCTCGGCTACAAATACCGAGCATTGTAAAGTTATTTTTACTCACTGAAGTTACTCCTCTTCGACTTTGCCCATTTACTTTCTCTCTCTCACTCTACTATATACATCCTGTGTTATTTTGTTATCAGTAATCTCAAGTCCTCACAAATCCATACATACTATAAAATTTGTTAAAGACAAGTTATTTTATATCAATATATTTATAATTATATATAATTACTAATCTATTGGGTTGGTTCGGTCCCCTTCTATATTTTTTGGTTTGAAAACTGAGACCGATCCAAAAGTCTAATTCTATAAAATTTTAGATCCAAAACCAAATCAAAGTATTGGTCAAGTTCAGTTTCTATTGGTCTGGTCTGGTTCCATCCGTTCGGCTCTGAATTTTTTTTGCACACCCCTACATTTTGACATGTTTTATAAGCAAACTCAAGAATTGTGTTTAGGTGATAACCGGGCCGGTCGCTTTTGTGGAAATTATAACCTCTCCGGTCCACTTTGTTTTTATATAACTGTTAAAGTACACTTTTGGGGGTAAAATAATAAAAGACAAGTGCACAAAGCCCCTGCCCAAAATTGGGCATCACAATACAAAATTTGGGCATCGATAATTAATTTTGGGCATCAAAGTAACTATTAGGCTTTAAGAATGGGAAAAGGTGTCTTACTTTCTCTCTCTCTCTCACCATCACCTTGGGGATGACAAAAAGATTTTTCTTCTTCCAGCCTTTTGCTCTCTCATATTAATTGTTGGCCTTTGGAATTCTTTTTCCATTATTGTTCAAGCTGCCATCTCCAGCCACACTGAGCATCATATTGAGGTACGCAGTTTTGAGCTTGCTCCAAATCTTTGACGGCGAACTCATCCTCAAACGCAACTTTGGAAATTTTTCATCTTCCAAGATCGCTTATTTTTGAAACATCTAAAGTTTGTGATCTTCATGTTCTTCTTGTGGCATTTTCCATCCACTTGATGGTATTTACTTCTTATATCATGATGTTTGCTTGTAAGTATCTCCATATCCAGATTCTAACCTTCGGTGGTCTATGCAATCCATTTCGAAGCTCAGTTAGGCATCGTAAGTTCCCACACCCCGCAATTTAGGCGTCGTAAGTTCTGACGCCACGTAATTTAGGCGTCGTAAGTTCTGACGCCCCGCAATTTAGGTGTCGTAAGTTCCGACACCCCACAATTTAAGAATCGTTTCATCCGATGTGGGCATCGTTGCCATGGCCAACTTCATCTTGATGGGTGGACTTCATCTTATACAAGTTTTTTCCCTTTCGATTCATTAATTATATCTTCCTTCTTGACTTTGATTTTTAATGTAAGAAGCTATTGGCCATTACTTCTTGACCTGGAACACAACGGACGCAAATGAATGATCCTTCACACTCCTCATATTGTAGGTTGATTACTTTAGATATTGATAATTAAATGTCATGTGGGAGTTTGTTTTCATATTTCATGCCTCTGTGTATGTGTATCATGCTGGGGATAAAGCTAAATTTCATGCGTGAGATAAAGTAACCAAATGGTGCTTCAATTTGGGTGTGGGTTGATGATGAGGATAAATAATTGGTGGACAGTGGTTCTGTTCCGATGACAGTTGTGCTTGTGTATTTTATAAAAAAAATAATAAAAGTAGACTTTTGCAGTTTTTTAAAAAAGGTAGTTAAACGGTTACAATTCTAGAGAATAGTACCAGCCCACAATTATTTCATTGCATTTTACAAGAGCATTTGATAGCATTCTTACTCATAGCTAAATAATCAAAAAAGTAATTTTGTCTATACCAGCCCGCATATTTTTTAGATGGACGTTGAGTTTAACCATAAAGTCATATTAAATACATATTTTGTCTATATCTTCATCGATATCTGCATTTCTGCATTTCTAATGAACAAAAAAATAAAAATCCTAAATTAACACCTAATTCACAGATCTATGCACCCGCATCCACCAAAATCCTAAATTAATACCTAATTCACAGACCTATCCATTTCCCTCTCTCTCCAACCTCCTCCCCGTCGACTTCCTCATCCCACAAAATCCAAACCCACCTCCCTGGCTCCCTCGTCCTCTCTTCTCATCTGATCAAAGCCAAAATCCCCTCACAAATTTCGTCACTCCTCGTCCTCTCCTTGGCCTCCTCCATCCCTTCCGCAAAGCCATTCTTTGTTGGATTTTTTGGATTTTCTTAGAGACCGGAGGGGACGTTGACGACGGTGAAGGAATCTCCTCGAAGAAAGATGATGTTTTATCGCATACTATGGCAAACATGTTGTGTGCCTCAGTCTTCTATTTTCGCCTACTTGATCGATTCGCTTCCTTAACCCATGTACGGCTCATACATTGATCGATGTGATAGTTCAAACCCTAGATCGCTGTAAATTTCAATCGAGTTGGAAGCTGTGTTTTTTCCCTTTCTCAATTCAATCAGGATATATTTCAATTTTCTCACCAAATTAAGA
Source organism: Codonopsis lanceolata (assembly GCA_013146195.2). Lineage (NCBI taxonomy): Eukaryota > Viridiplantae > Streptophyta > Magnoliopsida > Asterales > Campanulaceae > Codonopsis > Codonopsis lanceolata. The sequence goes on along the minus strand of CM028383.1, from coordinate 43,187,363 downwards.
TCAAATTATTCTCTGAAAAACAATTGTTAGACCGGAGAATTGATGTTTTTGGATTGAATAATTAGAAGTAGATTAATTGACAGAGAAAGGCTAGGGTTTCTGCCGAAGTGTGTATGTGTGCGCGCATGTTTCTAAGAAGATGGAGAGAGATTGTAGCAATCCATTGGCTCTCTCTCTCTCCGTTGTCATGTTGTCGTCTCCAATGAAGTTATCGGGTGGTGATCAGATAGGAGTTTGGATAGATGTGGATTTTTTTTTGTTAATGAGAGAAGATGACGACCATGAAGATATGGGCAAATTAGGTATTTAATGTCTAGTTAAGGTTCATCTAAAAAATGGGTTGGGTTAAATTACAAATAATTAGGGTACAGTTGCCACTCCAAAAAAATTAAAATTCAATGACCTAATTGTAATTTTTTGTAAAGTGCAATTGTGTTTTTTGAAAAAAAACACTAATACACTTACAAGATTTTTACTGAAAATTCCACAATCAAACTTGCAAGTCAATCGTTATTATCCTTATTATCCCCAAGTCATGCCCAGTAGCAGTAATGTCACAGTAATAAGATTATCAATCAGGATGTTGACTTTACCAACTGTACTGTCATTGCAATTGGTTTTGCCTGCTTTGCTACTGGGGGTACTAGATCCTCTATAACCCAAGTTGAGGTCTTCCCGCATTTCACTTTCAACTGCTTTCTGCAATTCATCGGCCTTCTCGGTGCCGTCTTCCAAGGACATTGGGTACTGCCCGCACCATTTTCAGATATCACCTGATCATTCTCCAAAGGTTCTGATTTCTCACTTGCAGGGGAAGGAGAAGATTCATCTGAATTAGGTGCCGAGGCTGAGGCCTTCAACCTCCCGTTTTCCATTTTCCTCTGTTCCTCGAACATCAAATGAAGGTATTTCGCCTGCTCTTCTATCCGCAACTGCAACTTTCTCTGAATCTGAAAGAACGAGATCAAATCCAATTGAGCAGGTCCTTTTAATGAATAGGATGACCGAGTTAAATTCTGAATGCAGTTGACTGAAAAATAAAAAGCATTTATTGCAGACAAAAATTGTTGGAATTTTTGTGAAAAACCATTCTGCTTGTACTTTTCATTAGTATGACCTTAGAATAAATTTAGACACTCTTTACTTCCTTTGTGTTTTCAGCTTATGATGATTAGTGGGCAATTAAGTGATTTCTTGCATTGTATGATTGTAGTTGTGATCCAGGAACGAGTAGTTTTCCGCCTTTTTGGCTCTCTGTCATGATTTTTGTTGGTTTATACACTTCTGTTTGTAGGAAGAACTTAGCCAGAAATATAAATGCAAATGTGAGCTTCTCACTATAGCATCATCACGTATGCCAAATATAAAACTGAAGCCACCACGATTCCATCTGCAGAAACTATATAAAAGGGCTTCATCAAGACCCCAATTCAATCTATCTGAAAGGCTGCATGGTTCATTCTTCCCTTTCCATTTCAATGAGTCCGGGCATATTTCATTTTCATGAACAGTTACTTGTTATCTCACATACCGAAATGAAATCACTAGGAGACCTAGACTATCCTATAATTGCAGATATAACTGATGCGCCAATAAAATCACCTTAGGAAATTTAACAAGTTTCAGGGATCCCAAAATTCAAATGAAGGATAACCGCCTAGTGCTAACTCCGATAACCAGAATGACCTTTTGAACAAGTTATTATACAGCTTCAATATTATGAAGTAAAAACATTTTAATATCTATTTTCATGCTTTATGCCACTCCATTGGAAGAGTACCATCTAATGGAGTCCTTAAAAATTAACAATATATGCGAGAAATTAAAAAGTTACGTGACTAACTTGCTTTGGTCATTTGCTAGATAGAACCAAATCATTGACTAGTGCCAAAATACCGGTTAAGCAATTCCTTGGCTGGATTGTCTAATTTGTCATTTGCTAACAAATCAATAAACAATTCTGCTGTCTTTGCATCAGCCAAGAAACCATCACCTCTCATTTTTTCATGAAGTTGAATTGCCTTCGATATCTCACCAATTTGGATAAATCCCTTAATAATGGTATTGTAAGTAGAGCCATTATGCAAGCACCCGGTTTCCTTCATTTGGAAGAGCAAATCATTCGCTTCATTAACTTTACCTCCCTTACAATATCCATTCATCATCACATTATAGGTAATGACTAATGACATTGGGATCTAAGCCTCTGGCAGAGAGATTACGAAAGAGTTTCTTTGCAGCATCAGGCTTCCCCGCTTTCCACATTGCGTCAATGAAGATATTGCAAGTATAGATATTAGGTACTAGGCCCTTGCTTTCCATAGTTTTCAACAGGTCCAGTGCTTCGTGAAGTCTATTGAGTTTACACAGGGAATCGAACAGAGTATTGTAAGTGACGATATTTGGATTTTGACCACAGGGTTGCATTTCATCAAGAAGCATAAGAGCATCCCTAATCCTACCGATTCGGCACAATCCACCAATAATAGTGCTGTACGTAACAACATTAGGAACCAATCCTCTACGAGTCATTTCTCCAAGGAGACTCGTTGCTTCATCTATCATCTCTTTCTTACAGTACCCATGAATTAAGATGGTGTAACTGAAAACATCAGGTTCAACCCCCCGGCTAATCATCACATCAAGTAATTTTGCAGCATGAGAAACTTTGCCAATCAGACAGTAACCATCCATAAGTGAACTGTAGGTGACAGTATTGGGCACCTCACCCCTATGGATCATCAGCTCAAGCACATCGTGCGCTTCTCCAGCCAACCCTTCTTTACATTGTGCATCGATTATAATGTTATACGTGTGTACATCTGGAGAGATGTTATTGCTTCCCATTTCGTGTAACAGCCTCTCAACTTCTGCCTGTCGACCGCAATTACATAAACCTTGAATCAAGCAATTGTAAGTAAGAAGATCAGGCGTGATTCCCTTTACGGTCATTTCTGAAAAGAGCTGTAGAGCGTCGGTCGCTCGCCCGTCCTTGCAAAGGCTGTCAATGACTATGATGTATACCACTATGCCAGGTTTGCAAGTCTCATGCATCTCCATCTTACGAAGCAAAGCAAGGGCAGTGTCAGTGTTACCCGATTTGCACAACCCATTAATAATAGTTCCGTAAGTAATTACATTAGGCTGAAAACCTCTATCCAAAAGTTCATGAATCAACTTAAGTGCCCGTGGGAGGTTACCAACAGAGCAAAGCCCCCTTATGAGAGTATTGAAAGTTGTACAATCTGGTTCAAACCCTACTTTCATGATTTTAGCCAGCACGGAGAACGCGAAATCCACCCTCCCCAGGTGACAAAAACAGTTAATTGCGATGGTAAAGGTGTAAATATCAGGATTGACTCCAAACAGGTGGAGTTGATGAATTAGAGTAATGGTAGAGGAATATTGCTTCATCTTAGTAATTGAAGATAAAATTTTGTTGAAATGTCGAATTGGGGGAAGTGGATGGCTGAGAGCCATCTGATGGAACAAAGCTTTAAGGTCATGGAAACTACAAGTACTACTAGGATTGGGATTTGCAGAAGAATGAAGGAAATGTGTACTTTTGGCGGAAGAAAGCATCTCCTTCTTCATCATCAGATCTCCTCTGACTGCATTAACATGCATTCCCCTCATTCTCTCTCTCTCTCTCTCTCTCTCTCTTCCTTCCTCATTCTCAGCTAAAGCCTAAAAGCTACAAATATTAAAATTGTGAATTATATACGTCCAAAATTATTAGCTTTGGGATGGCAAGTTGCAATGTATTTGATTTGGTCCAAATTACTAAAATTTCGACGAAATTGCCGCCAGTCTCTTTCCCCAACTTTTTAACCGTTCAAATCTCCTCTTATATATATATATATATATATATATATATATATATATATATATATATTTATTTATTTATTTATTTTTTTCAATTGTTAAAGAGTTACTTTCGAAATATTGTTTTTAAATTACCAATACCGTTTCCTTCCATAACTCCGACCAATATTTATTCTACAATTCCAATGTATTCTTTCTAAATTATTTGAAAATTACAATTGTTAGGCCAACGAATCGAATTTGTGACGACCCAACTTGAATTCCAACACGAAATCTCGAGATCGTGCGACTAAACCAACTAAACGAAGGATAGACGTCTGCTAAGCACAATGGCGCCATCAAATAACCGAGCTAAACAAGCTCCAACAAGAAAGTAAAGTCATAACGGCGATACAAAACAATAACAAACAAACTGTGGAAGTGAAATATTATATAAGAAGAGGCCCGAGTTATCAAGTTCCGAACCAACACAACCAAAGAGATAGTAAATCTCTCGGTCTAAAATTTTGAATCACGTGGCGCAATATTGCACACGCACAACAAACCACCTTTTAAACAGAACTAGAAAGTAACTCAAGTCATCGGCGACACTACATGCCAGAACCCAACAACTACAACGTCAACGACCACAACATGTCGGACAAACCATAACTAAACACAACGAGCTAAAACAAGCTTGGGAAGAAACTGAATAAACTTCTAATAATAACAGAAAACACGGCACGACATAACTTGTCGGCTCCAAAAGAATACAACTATCAATACCCAAATATAAATCTATTCGACTGTAAAGTCTACACAACTTTACATATACAAACGTCCTCACTTAAATGAAACGATAAATAAAATACGGGAATAAGTCTCTGCTAGTTAATACTTAGGGGAGTCAACTGCTAGAAAGCTCAACTCGATATCTATACGATATACCAATCACACTGTGCACGGCTACAACTATGATCTACTTGACCTCTATGCGAGCTGTCGATCACACTATACACTAAAGAAACACAAGCACGTGATATAATTCCTAGACATGTACTCACGATTGAGGAATCAAAGCGCATGTATCACGGCAAACGAAGAACGTCAATGATGAAGATGGAAGATGACACCGCGATTTGACGAGTCAATCCAAGCGTACTCCTCGGTATAGATGACCTTGAAACAACATTTGACATGATCACGACCCTTGGTATAATGAAGAACGCCACAATAGGGATGAATATCCTATTGATAAGTTCGGGTTTCGATTACTTAACTTCTCACCAAATAATCACAAGCTCTAAAGAGAACAAGAAGGTTTTGAAAAACACTCGAAAACTATATTAATCAATAATCCAAATTGTATCCAAAACAATAAGCAACAACCCTTATTTATATGGGTTGTGAGTCCTAATCCTAAAGTTAAAACAATGGTCTAACACTTGACCTTAATACATTCAACTTAGGAAACTAATTAAATTCAACTTAGGAAACTAAGATAGAAATCCTTAACAACTAGGATTTTAGGAAACCCTGAGTCTTAAAGGAAAAGGAGGGGGGAGAACCTACTTAGGGTTGGATAAGGGGGTATGGCCGATCCTATTAAGGGTAGGAAGGGGAGGGTCGGTCATCATCTTTGGTGGATTGGGCCTCCCTTGTTGTATTATCTTTCCTTGGCCTTCCTTAGTCTCTTGTGCACTTGGGCCTTCCTTGGTGTCTGTTGTACTTGGACTTGAACAAGCTAGCATATGCATTATCTTTGGTGAAGTCCCTTGGCCTTTTTCCATAAGCTTCCAAGCCTTAGTCTCTATTTCCATAAGCTCCCGAACCATTAACATAGTCTCCTCGCGAACCTTCTTTGCACGTGGTCTTATCATTGGACCTTGTGAACTTTTGAGTTGACTTGTGTCTAGTGTAGTGATAGGAATCACATCAGCACAAAGTGATTCATAATGACCTAGCAAGTTACTACAAATAGTAATGTAACATGATAATATATATTCAGCTAAAACTAATCATGACAATATATCAACCTGATAAATCTCATAAACAAGTACTGCATAATAGTAGGTATATAAACCATAATACCATAAACCATGTAGCTTGGTAATGATCACATAAGTGCTCACGACAAACCATGCATATGAACCAGAGTATACTCATCTGATCCGCATCCGCCGTGTTGCTCCTCCAATACACGTGCAAACAAATCGTGTCCTTGAGTCCCACTCGAATCACAAGTGCCCTCGATACCCATCTAGTAGTATCGACGTCCCCGGGTCCCACTCGAGTTTCATAGCTTACCAATGTCGTACGTATTGTTACAATAGTGGGGCTACATCCCCGGTGCGGCCAACAGAGGAGAGGTGTGTGCAACAACTTGTCTCCGATACGGCGGCCCATAGCGATCACGAACTTTAACATTCATGAAGGAAATGTGTCGTCACATCATCAATAAAACTAATCACCAAATATGCCAGCTGGACTTCCAATGCAATGCACAAGTAGATCTATGATTCTACCTTAACATTTTACCAAACGCATATTGAGAAGGTAATAAACAACATATCTCAAAACTACATATTTAGTTTTGAATCACATAATCATACATGCACATATTCGCAGGTATTCCCAAATACGACTTGACTACATATTTAGTCCAAATATCCAAACATCAGGGTACGTAATGATCCCCAAATCATAAACATATCTAGACTATTAATTAGTCTAATTCTCATTCATCTAATGAGACTACACATTTAGTCAATTAACAATAATCTATCAAGGTTCTCCAAGACCCCCCCCCCAACTCACAAACAAATAAAACAACTAAGTTAGTCTACACACAATTACAACATTAGGTTGTATACTTAGCCCTCAAACAAAACCATGTTGGGACTCTCTACCTAGTCCAACAATCATGTATTGAGGTCCTCCAAGACGCCCAACTCGCAAATAAGTGTAGACTACTATGTTAGCCCACAAACACCCATATCATAAGGCTACATACTTAGCCATTAACATGACTACTCATTTAGTTCATAACCATAGTGTATTAATTATTACACTCAAAATTACGCTCGAAGCATAAACAAGACTATCTCATAGTCTTACACACACAAGTACCCATAAGTGCACTTAAACTTAACTCTTATGGAATGGTAGTCCACCCATCATTCCAAACTCATATTATCCTTCTTAGACTTTAATAATATTCCCGTGCCCTAAAGTACACGCTCATAGTCGACTATCTTGAGTTACTAAACCAAACCAAAATTCTCCAAACTCCAAGTATCTTGATCGTATGGCTTACTAAGCTAGTTAAACATCCACCTATCATCATAATAATAACCCTTAAGGTTTAGGTGTCACATTGGACACTCACAAAGAAATCATTCGGGTCTTCACAAACAAGATCATACGCGTCTCTAACGTCATAAGATTCCAACACTACTTTGTTTAGTGTATTTTCAATCTCCATTCGACTCCGTGGAGTCTTAACTCTATATTTCATCTTTTAGGTCATTATTTACTTAAACCACAAAATCCAACAAGTCATAATTTAATAGATATTCTTATATCAACCATCATAAATCCCAAGTATCTCAAGTATAATATCATGCTATTGGATTCCCAACCTAAGACTACTTCCTTACTCTCTAATCATAGAGTGTCCAATGATACACTCATAACCATCACTCACGGATTAGTCATCTAATCATAATCCCAATTCACCATTCATCATACAAGAATCACATCTTAGATTCTATAACAAGTTGGTGCACTATTGTTCACTAAAGAAGACTTCCCAAGATCCAACGCTCTCATTAGTTTGTATTTTAATCATCATAAAGTTTCATCTAAGGTTATTAGACTTTATTAATACAATCATGAGGACTTATAATCAAGTCCTAAATCATCAATATCACGACAACCCAAAATCTCTCCAAAATTTCACAATTTAGATTCAACGATCTCCCAACGTCATAGGATTTCATCCTAGGACTCCCATAAACTCATTAAAACTCTATTTGACTCCGTCGAGTCGATTTACCAAGTTACAAAAGCTAGGTCACAAACTCATTTAGTGATTTATCCAACATTTAGGTTCCTAAGCACAATAAACATGTTCTTAACAACACGAACACCCAAAAAAAATATAATCAAACCCATCCACAATCAAATCCATGTATTCTCAACACATAATCATCATAAACTCATCATATAATGGTGGGTATTCCACCCCAAGCATGAAAATCAACTTTCTAACAACTTAGCATGATATTAAGCTAGAGAGATAAACAAAAGGGGGAAGTAACTTACCAAATCTGGGTTTAACAAACTTATTGAAAACGAAAATGGATAGATGGGAAACGATCTCCTCGCCAATAGTTTTCCAACGGTGGTCTCGGTTCGCAAATATGATGGTTAAATCAACAGGAAAGCCAACACACGCAAACACTTATTGAAGGTGTTTATCTCTCTAATGTTGGTGAAGAAGATGAAGATGGAGGACGAATGAGATTAGAAGTGAATGGAGAAGGGTTTAGGGACTCAAATACTCCAATTATGACCACAAATATACAAGATGTCGGCTTCATTAAGGATAGGGATGGATTTTCACAAAGAAAACAATTTAAAAATGGCTGAAATCACGAAGTTGGCGCGCTAGCGCCGTCTGGAGAGCGCGACCGCGCGGGTCCATTTTCAACGACTTCCAGTTTGAACCCCATTTGACGAAACGACGCAAACTCTTTTCCAGGTTGACCCTGAGAACCTAAACTAAAAGCCTTAAAAGCCCCAAACCAAAATAAAACCTCCTTGGGTGATATCTAGATCAAAACATTTTCACAGTGTACCAAAACTGGTTCGTAACTACTGTACCAAGAACGAAACTACGTAGAATAAATCAACAATCGAAACAACGAGCGAACACGCGTACATACATGTTTAAAACATGTTAAAAGACCTAATGAAAGGTCTCAATCACATAGCCAAAGTTAAACCAAATCTAAGAGCAACAAAAGTACGAAATGCGATACGTTAACGAAACGCGAATCGTGAAACCAAACTTACGACGACGACTATACTATGAACGTCATGACTACACGTAAACTTTATAAACATGATAATAATGATATCAAATGTATCGAAGTAATTGTATGTCGAGCATACAAAGACTTAGGATCTTCCCAAAGGTCGCAGACAATAACTAAACAAGTAAACGCTCTAACGAGTCGAGTTTCCAACAAAGCCAAGGTACACATTGTAACTTTAGAAACTCTAGGGTATTGACTATAGTCCAATCTACTCAAACACATGAAGTCTCACACAAGAAGTCTATCATGCAAGAAAGTCAAACATAAAAAGTTTCAGGGTCTTACAGAATTTCATTCGCAATGGATCGATTTAGAGTCCCAATGCATCAATTTTAGAGTCAAATGAAAGATGTTTGATTCATGATTATGTGCGTCACGATTCATGATTTGTGCATCGCGATGCACATAAGCATTCATCAAAATTATGCATCGCAATTGAATTTCATGCATCACAATGTACAAATTGATGCAATATGATGCACTGAGTAAGTGTATCATAGTCAATTAACCTCAAAAAGTACATTTTTCCGTTTTAAAAAATATATAGGGTAGTGTAACGGTTGAAAACTATCCAAAGTAGACTGACCTGAATTTCAGCCGAAAATTTTGAAACATTAATTTGTAAATCAATGATTATGTAGCTATTCTCGTATAGAATTAACGATATATATATATATATATATATATATATATATATATATATATATATATATATATATATATATATATATATATAAACCTTCCCATTGTGGGAGGAAAAATAAATACTTATAGGAAAAAACTGGTTCATAGAAGAAAAAAAAATAGTTCATGGAGGGAAAAAACAAAAAAACAAAGGAATAATATTGGGGGTCTGACATTACTTCAACATTCAGTTTCTTCAAAAGCAAATGAGTTTAACAATTGTGGAGAGGCAAAAACTTTTGTAAGACGGTCTTACGGATCTTACAAATCTTAATTCGTAAGACGGATCTATCAACGTTAAATGAGCCAAAATTCAAAAATTTCAATGCAACCTCTCATTTTATGGAAATTATAGCGCCACCCTCCCATTTATATTTGAAGAGTATCATTTTTTGGTATTAATAGTATCACATTTTGGTATTAACAATGTCACTTTTTTGCATAAAATATATCACTTTTGGCCATAAAAGTGTTACTTTGCATCTATAATGAAAATTATCATTTTTCCTTCAAAAATGTGTCACTTTTGACTTTAAATTTATCACTTTTGGTCTTAAATGTATCACTTTTGTTTTGAAAAAGTGTCACTTTGCGTTATAAATGAAACGGTCACTTTTGGCATTAAAGTGTCACTTTATAATTAAAAATGTCACATTTTAGTATTAAGACTTCGAATGTTTCACGAAAAATGACTTTCGGAAAACGTTTTCCTCATTTTTCGATGTTTGGTAACCTTAGGAAAAATGCAGTCAACATAAAAGCTTTTTCGAGTCCACGAAAAATGAAGTTTTTTTTTTTTTTTTTTTTTCCGGAAATTGACTTACGGATTTATTTTCCGTAAGTCATATTCCGAATGTTCAAGCACCCCTCCGCGCCCTTCCACAATTACTCATATTGACATACACGCACAATATTTCACTCAATAAATAAATTATTTAAAAATATAAATGGAGTTTGTGCATATTATTTATAAATTATAATTTTAATAAATCTTCACCACGTTCTAAAATTAGGGTCCACTATATTTTTTAAGGACATCTCAAACATTATTTATTTTATTTTTTAAAACATTTTTTCATATCAATTATCAAAAAAAAATTATTTGTATTTGTGAGATTGAAAAAAGATGAACCTTATTGATTTGACACCATTAATGATAAATAGAGGGTTATTAAAAGAAAAATTACTTAAAGTTCTACATTATTTTATATTCAATATGTATATTAATATTAGGATATACTTTTTGTATTTATTTATGTTTATTATTTTCCGTAACATTTTCCGGGTATTTCCCAAACACAAGAAAATATTTTACAGCATATTTTCAAAAGATTTACCAAACACCTGAAAACGAATTTTTTTTATTTTCCAAAAATCATTTTTCGTGAAACAAACGGAACCTAAATGTGTCATTTTTTCCCCTAAAAGTGTTACTTTGCATTTTAATGAAAAATTATACTCCCTCTGTTTTCAAATTATCGTCCTCCTTGCATTTTTTGTCCGTTTAAAATAATTGTCCTCTTTCAAAACTTTTTTAAGAAAATATTTTTACCACTTTACCTTTACTTTTTCTACCTATTTTAATTATGACCACATGCTCAAGAGCATTAAAGGAAACCATAAATTTCATCAATATTTATAATACAATCAATTACTTTTTCTTAAACGGTATGTCGGGTCAAAGAGGATAATAATTTGAAAACAGAATGAGTAATTTGTGTGCTCTTATAGTGTCTTTTACCTTTAAATGTGTTACTTTTACCTTTAAATATATCATGTTTGCCTTTAAATGTGTCATTTAGCGTTTCACCAAATTCAGTTAGGGTCCGTCAAGCATCTCAATGCAAATGAGGCTTACGGGAGGGTTAATGGAGTTGACAAAGGATGAAATTGCAAGGTTTTGAGAGGAAGAAGATTTCGGCAACAAATATTAGAACAATAGAGGCACCGAAGCAGAATCTAAAAGATTTTGCCATCGCATTAATGAATATTTTCATTAATTGCTCCAGTATCCTCCTTGTTCCAGATCGTGTGTCGGTGTTCTCCTTTTCAAACATTGCTTCCAAAATCCCTTTGTACCCAAACTTTGTCATTTAGTCAAGCAACTTAAAACTTTGATTAACTTTATTTTTAATGAAAACTATCTCACTTTTTGATCAAAAGTGTCACATTTAAGGGAAAAACGACACTTTTTGAGAAAAAAAAATGGCTTTTGAAGTTAAAAAAAAAAAAAAAGTCATAATTGTCATTAAAATACAAAGTAACACTTATAGAGCAAAAAGTAACATTTTTAAGGTCAATGATTACAATTTTTTTGCATAATGCACAGTTACATTTGTAGGGCCAAAAATTACACATTTTATCTTAAAAAGTGACAATTTTAATGTTATAAGGTGACAATTTTACAATTTCACGACAAAAGTGGTGATTTTCATTTATAATATAAAATGATCATTTTCAAAGCAAACAATGATACATTTAAGGCCAAAAGTAACACATTTAAAACCAAAATATGACAATTTTTAAAAGGAAAAAGTGATAATTTTCATTAAAGATGCAAAGTAACATTATTTTTAAGGTCAAAAGTGACACCTTTGATGCTGAAAAGTGACAATTTTAATACTAAAAAGTGACATTTTTTATTTTTAAATGTGGGGTGACACTGCAATTTCCAAAAGCCGAGAGGTTGAGATTTTTGAATCTTGGCTCATTTAAGATGGATAGATCTGTGTTACGAATTAAGATCCGTAAGACCGTCTTACATGAGACCTACTCTTGTGGAGAAAGGTTTGTGAAAAGATGAGTTTTTTGCTTTTGATCTGAGAACTATCTAATGTGACACATAAAAAACTGTGAAATAAGATTTTAAAAGTTTCTCCTTAGAGATCCCCTTAAGAGCTTCACCAATGCAACCGTTGATTTGATCTTACGTGACCGCGCGTGATTAACACCCTCAGTGATAATTTTCTCTCTTTTCAATTGAAACAGACCACTCCAATGCAGATATTAATTTGATCTTATGTAGAACACATCCCACCACGAAAATGAAATTTTACAAAATAATAAAACAAATAAAAGAAAATGAAACAACCAATAAAAATAGCTTTTAAAAAGAAAAATGTTGACTAAGATGTACTCACAACTCAAGTAGAATATAAAAAATGACATTATTATCCATAATGTGAATCCAAACGAACCAAGAAAAGGTGAGAACCACTACGGGCTGCCATGCGAAAGGAAATGTACACAATCCCAACCAACAACAAGAGATGAGAGAGCCATACAATCTTCCCAAAAATTTACTATCTTTCTTTTTTGGGGGAGAGAGAGAGAGCTGAATGCCAAATTCACCATTGAACATAAGAATAGGAAGTAGTCAAGTAGACTTGCATTATTTGCCACGTTAATGAGGGAAAAATAACACTTCCTACTCACAAGAATTTTACTAAAAATTCTAAACTCAAGCTTTCAAGTCAATCTTTATAATCATTATCCCCAAGTCATGCCCAGAAGCAGGAATGTCACACTATTAAGATTATCAATCAGGATGGTTTGGATATGGTCTGGCCCGCTTTGCTGCTGTGGGCCTAGATCCTCTACCACCCAGGTCGAGGTCTTCCTGCGTTTCACTTTCAACTGCTTTCTGCTTCTCAGCGCTGTCTTCCAAGGACATTGGGGTACCTGCTCACACACCATTTTTAGGTATGACCTGATCCTTCTCCAAGGGTTCTGATTTCTCACTTGCAAGGGAAGGCTCGATTGCATTTAGCTGGGAAGGAAAAAGTTCATCTGGATTAAACGCCAAGGCTAGGACCTTCAACCTCCCGTTTCCCATCTTCCTCTGTTCCTCGAACATCAACCAAAGGTATTTCCCCTGATCTTCTATCTGCAACTGCAAATTTATCAGAATCTGAAAGAACGAGATCAAATCCAATTGAGCAGGTCCTTTTAATGAATAGGGTGACTGAGGTAGTGAGGTGTAAAATAAGATGCCACAGACAACTTGATCTCAATAGAAGGGTAGATGAGAGTTTATCATGCAACATATAGTATGTAAGCCCAGGATTATTTGAACCTAAGCAGGTGTGAAAAGTGAAGAGAAAAAAAAAACCTAAACCATAATCAGATTGACAATGAGAGGAATGCACTCAGTAAAAAGAGAGTGGCTCATTAATATCTAACTACTTCTACTCATGGTATCATCTCCAATTTGCATCACATGATTCATTACTAGTTCCAGCTTCGACTTTACCCAAAACCTACTCCTTGCATAAGCTTCAATTTGCATCACACGAATAATTATCATTTCCAATTTGGACTTTACAATCAGAACTGGTAAGAAACAGCGGCAAAGCTAGGATTTCACCTTGACAGAGGTCAAATATGTTCAAATTTTTTTCCCACATACGTTAAGTTATAAATCTATTTCCTGAAAAACAAAAAGTTATTTTAATAAAATTTTCTAAGGGAATAATAGAATCCTAAGATTAGGCTTCTTTTATTGAAACTCTGGTGCCATTTAATTCTTCCTTTTCCATTTCAATGAGTCTGCGCATATTTTGTTTTCATAAAATCACTCGGAGACCTAGACTATGCTATAATTGCAAATATAACTCATGCACCAATATAATCATTAATCACCTTAGGAAATTTAACAAGTTTCAGGCATTACAAAATGCAAATGAAGGATAACCACCTAATGATAACACTCCGATACCAGAATGACCTTCTGAAGAAGTTATATTGCAGCTTCAATATTTTGAAGTAAAAAGTATAAGTTTTTATTTTCATGCTTTATGCCACACCATTGGAAGAACACAAGTCCTTAAAAACTAACAAGATATGAGAGAAATTAAAAAGTAACGTGACTAACTTGCTTTGGGTGTTAAGAGCAAAAAAAGTAACATGATACATGTAGGATCCGTGGTGGGTAAAAGTAGCAAACATTTTCCAGCACAAATTTTTCAATAAGTATAGAGAGAGAGACTAACTTGATTTCCCATTTGCTAGATAGAACCAAAGCATTGACTAGTGCCAAAATACCGGTTAAGCAATTCCTTGCTGGGATTGTCTAATTTGTCATTTGCTAACAAATCAATAAACAATTCTGCTGTCTTTGCATCAGCCAAGAAACCATCACCTCTCATTTTTTCATGAAGTTGAATTGCCTTCGATATCTCACCAATTCCGATAAATCCCTTAATAATGGTATTGTAAATAGAGTCATTAGGCAAGCACCCGGTTTCCTTCATTTGGAAGAGCAACTCATTCGCTTCACTAACTTTACCTCCCTTACAATATCCATTCATCATTATATTATAGGCAATGATATCGGGTTTTAAGCTTCTAGCAGAGAGATTACGAAAAAGTTTCTTTGCAGCATCAGGCCTCCCAGCTTTCCACATTGCGTGGATGAAGATATTGCAAGTACTGATATCAGGAACCAGGCCACTGCTTTCCATAGTTTTCAACAGGCCCAGTGCCTCGTTAAGTCTATTGTGTTTACACAGGGAATCCAAAAGCGTATTGTAAGTGATGATATCAGGATTTTGACCACGGGTTCCCATTTCATCAAGAAGCGTAAGAGCGTCCCTAATCCTACCGATTTGACACAATCCACCAATGATAGTGTTGTACGTAACAACATTTGGAACCAATTCTCTACCAGCCATTTCTCCTAGGAGACTTGTCGCTTCGTCTATCATCTTTTTCTTACAGTACCCGTTGATTAAGATGTTATAACTAATAACATTAGGTTCAACACCCTTGCTAATCATCACATCAAGTAGTTCTGCAGCATCACTAACTTTGCCAATCAAACAGTAACCATCCATAAGTGAATTGTAGGTGACATTATTGGGCACCACACCTCTCTGGATCATCAGCTTAAGCACATCGTGCGCTTCTACAACCAACCCTTCTTTACATTGTGCATCGATTATAATGCTAAACGTGTGTACAACTGGAGAGATGTTATTTATTTTCATTTCATGCAGCAACCTCTTAACTTCTTCCCACCGACCGCAATCACATAAACCTTTAATCAAGCAACTGTAGGTAAGAACATCAGGTGGGATTCCCTTTTCAATCATTTTTGAAAAGAGCTCTAGAGCATCGGTAGTTCGTCCGTCCTTGCAAAGGGCATCAATGACTGTGCTGTATGGAACTATGCCAGGTTTGCAAGTCTCATCAAATTCTTGCATCTCCATCTTACGAAGCAAAGCAAGGGCAGCCTCAGTGTCACCAGATTTGCAAAACCCATTAATAACAGTTCCATAAGTAATTATGTCCGGCTGAAAACCTCTGTCCAAAAGTTCATGAATCAACTTAAGTGCCCGTGGGAGGTTACCAACAGAAGAAAGCCCCCTTATGAGAGTATTGAAAGTTGCAAAACTTGGTTCAAAACCCAGTTTCATGATTTTACCCAACACAGAGAAAGCGAAATCTACCCTCCCCAGGTGGCAAAAACAGTTTATTGCGATGTTAAAGGTGTAAATGTTAGGAATGACCAAAGGATTTAGCCCTAAAAGGCGGAATTGACGAATTAGAGAAATGGGGGCAGAATAATGTTTCATCTTAGTAATAGAAGATAAGATTTTGTTGAATTGAAGGATGGGGGGCAGAGGATGGGAGCGAGACATCTGATGGAACAAAGCTATAAGGTCATTGGAACTACTAGTACTACTAGCAGGAGGGTTGGGATTAGCAAAAGAAGAATTAAAGAAATTAGTACCTGTGATATTGTTGGATTTGCCGGAAGAAATTAGTATCTTCCTGAGTTCTCCGACTCCGACCATTTCATTAACAATTTTTCTCACTCATTCTCTTCCTTGCTCACTTTTGCTAAAGCTCCTCCAAAAATGAATCTTGAACAAGGATTACTCTGACGGCAGTGTCAAATAGGCGTGGGTTTTCCAGATCGTTGCCTTCGCTTCATTTAACGTCTTCCAAATTACTCACACTTTTCCAAGAGTTTGACCATAAAATGATCTAAGTAAATGTTTTTAATAGATGGGGGATAACCACACCCCAAAATCATATTTCTACACCCCATTTGAAAATATTACATAAATGCCATCGAGTGAAAAGACGTACAAACCGACCACCCACGCTCCGTTATTGTTCGGTCATGGAGTGATGAAATGGCCGAGATTGGTTCGGCCACCATGAGTCGAAATGGATGAGGTTGGTTCGACCACCATGAGTCGAACACTCTCATTTGTGTTCGACCAGTGTGAGATGTCGCGGCATCAGAGAAGGGATTTGCAGGTGGCTGGCGACGAAGATGACGACCGGACTGAAGGGACGCAAAACGGAGGTGGGAAGGCGAATGACGCAGAACGGAGGGAGGAAGACGAACGGAGGTGGGAAGTTGAGGGATGCAGAACGAAGTGAGGAAGACGAACGCGAGGGAAGCGAGGGACGAGGAACGCGAGGAAGAAGGAGGTTTGCCGGACTGATGGAGGATGGCGGTGTGAAGAGATGTGGGAAGGGTAAAATTGGTAGATGGTGGGGGTGTAGAGTGAGATGCCTGGAAAGAAATGAGGTGTAGAGATAAATGGGATGTAGAAATAGGGAATTGGGGTGTTGTTATCCCCACCCTTAATAGATACCTCTACTCTTCATTTGCTCCTCAACCAACCAACTCCTCAAACTCAACGAGACTTTATATATATACATACATTTAGATTTCGTACATGTGTCTGGTATCAATATAAATATCATCAATGTATGAAATGCGTATGATGCAAATAAATTAATATATGTTTGAGATTTTATAGGGATCGAATCAATATATAATAAACAAAATAAAGACGGCATCCCAAAAACTAAAGAAAAACAAATTTTATTGACTGTAAAATTTTGTAATTCATCCAAAATGAGTATAATTAAATATTCAAAATCATTATCTCTCACACAGACCAACCCAATACCTGTTGATTGAAATAAACTTAAAAAAAGAAAAATCTCAAACAAAAATCATAAAATAAATTGAATGAGATAAAGTGAACTAACAAAAGACAATTTGAAATCGAAATCACAAAGATTTCAAACCAATAAAGGAAAGTGTACACATTTTTTAAAAGGAAAGAAATTAAAAATACAAATATTTAAAATTACAAAACTTATGAACAATTTTTTTTAAAACCTAAATCTAGGCCATACAAAAATTAAATTGATATTTCAGTTGATTACGATAGTAATCAATTAAGAAACAACAAACTAAATATTATAAAACAGTAAATCTAGGCTGCACAAAAATTAAAAATAAAAATAAATTAGAGATAATCATGGAGAATAAATTGAATAATTAAGGTGATAAGATCTGCACATGTTTTAATTACAGCCGTAAAATCTCAATAAAACAATAATTACGAGTGTAAAATCTCAGTAATTATCTGTTGCTGGAATTAACTGTTGTACACACGCATGTGGAAATCATGATTTAATCATGTCCAGTAGTTAACTTTTCAGAAGATATATACATACACACACACACATTACATAAGAACTTTATTAAAAAACTGATTTTTATAAAATAGTCGTTACACACTTGCGGTACTAATTTAAGACAGTCGCTAAGCCCTAGTTGATGTTTTATCTGAAATCGAACAAAAAAAATGCAAATCAACGGTTTTTTGTTCATAATTGAAAAGAAAAAATAAACTGAATCAAAACAAATCTAATTCACAAGCGATATCATACCTTAACAATGGAAACCAAATCAACAAAGACAAGTAATCAAAATTACGTGACGGGGGGAAGGGGTGTGTTTGCATTAGGGAGTTAATGAAGGGGTAGTATAGTTTAAATGAGAGAAGGGTAGTGAAGTAATTTTACCCCTTAAATAGTGTTACATTTAGGGATTTAGATGTTACGTTAAGGTATTATGTTTTCAAAATTATTGTCTATGTTCAAAAAAATTTAATCAAATTAAAAGGACTGTTATTCAAATAAAAATTTAACTTATATTTTGGGGTGGGGTACTTTTATTTAAAGCCTTGTCACACTTACCAAAAATAAAACTAATCTAACTCTCAAAAAACTAACTTATATGACCTTTTTTTTGTGTGATGAATTGTCTATAACACCATTTTGGCTCTCAAAAATTAACTTATATGGCTATTTTGTGAAATCTCTATAGTATCCCCAAATCCAACTGAGGAACGAGAACGTATTCTTCTTCGTCGTATTCTTCCTGTCTAACTTATTGTAGACACCCCCAATTTCGCACCTCTGATATGTAACATTGACATAAGATATCAAGACCTGTTAAAAACTAACAAATGTCAAGTTACAGAGTCGAAAATGCAAAAGAAAAAACAGGATGCGTAAACAGTGAAATGCAGGGGGCCTAAGTGCCAAAAAGGACACCAAAAAGACCCCCTGGCGCCGCCCATACTCCCTATGGGTGCCGGGCATGCCTCCACTATGGGTGGCGCCCAACAGTGCTTCCAGCACTGTAGCAAATTGCCTAAGGTGTAATCTCTTAAGCACGTGGTACAAGCCGATGAAGCACAGAAAGAGAAATCTTAACCGCGAAGGAAGGCCTCTCCCAGCCTATAAATACGATGCCCCGACTTCAGAATTCACAAGCAGTTAGAACACACTGTTCACGCAGTTACACAGTGAGTTCTCCAGAGCGCCAAGAGATTTATTTCCTCTAGTCCCGAAGCTTTGCCAAATCTTCCCCAAACACTAAAACAAAGTGAAACCTAGCTGCCCTGCTAGGATTCCGCCCCATTCCACCGGTCCAAAAATCCCAAAGCAAGTAGTTGCTGTACCAAAATCCAGACACCAAATCAGCAAAAAGCAAGCAGTTGCTTGCTCTGCCCAATTTCTGTCGACAGCAAAAAAACAAGCAGTTGCTCCGCCCGGTTCCCGAGGCCTGAAAGCAACTTTCGAAAGCAGTCACTCTGCCCGAATCCCCGCAACAACACAACAGCAAAAAAGACTCCATCTACCTGAAGGACAGAGCGAGCGCACCTTAAGCCTGCCAGAAGCTAGTTGGTACGGGATAAAACCCTCACACTTCAAGAGGTAGGTCATTTAAAAGTTTATTACATAAAAAGTGCTATTTAGATTAGCAAAATGTAAGCAATATAAGCAGTTGTGCTGCCCGAATCTCTATAAGAAAATAGCACTAAAAAGAGTCATTATTATGACCAAAATTTTATAAATATATTTGTAACTCCCGAAAGGAGGCTGTGGCAAGTATTGTAATAATATATGTACAGATATATGTATATTTAAATGCTTTATTTCATCTGTTAAATAAATATAATTAAAGCATATTTTAACAAAAAAACTATTTTGAGACCGAAAGGGCCAGTTGGGTGCCTAACATCTTCCCACCTCGTAACTTAGTTTCCGAACTCTTTACAAACCTGGTTACATTTGGTTTTTCTTTGTTTTTCCTTAAAATAAAGAGGGCGACTCTGTCTTAACATTTTGAGTCCACAATGAGGCCGGGCGTATTCCACACGCCTAAAGGTTTATTTTGAAACCACCCGCTTTTATCAGTGGGAGATGAGATCGAAAAACGGAGCACTCACAGTGGCGACACTGCAGGGGACGTTGTTTTTATTTTAAAGAAAAATAAAAACGGAGGGCTAAACTCATTTTTCAAAAAAAAAAAAAAAACAGCAAGTTTTCTTTGTTTTTTTGGCTAAAAATGTTTATTATATTTCTTTAGTATTTTAAATATAGCATATATATATATATATATATATATATATATATATATATATATATATATATATATATATATATATATATATATATATATATATATATATATATATGTATGTATGTATGTATGTATGTATGTATGCTATATTTGTGTAAATAACTGTAAAACTTGCAGCATCTTCGTTTCGGGTATTGTTGCGAATAAAAAAAAACAAAAAAATAAAATAGAAATTCGGACATGATAACAAAAAAAAACAAGGGGCTTATTATTGCTTTATTTTTTATTTGCTTTATTATATCTTATCTCTGTTTTATTTATTTATTCCTCGCAAAAATATGTAAATATTATTTTATTATGTCATTTTATTTTGGGGATTAGGACCAATTTGTAATTAATAGGAACAGATAGATTCTCCGATTTTCTTTCTATTTCTTGATATGAATGGTCGTTATGCTTGCTCGTACCGTCCTTTCAAGGATTCAAACTAAACAAGCCGAGAAAATTCACAAAGAATATAAAGACATGTCATTTACTACTTTATATCTGAAAAAGAAAAAAATTACTGCTTTTTAAATACTGCACACACGCGCACGCACGTAGAAATATTCTGAACTGCTACCCTACACCATGGCCAGCATACCCCCTGCATCAGCCAACGTTAATTGCATGTAGATTCTTAGGACACTTCATTGACCGGTCGGTTTTTATATCTTTAAATTATTTACGAATCCCTGTTGCAAAAACAAAACAAAAAAAAACAAAACAAAAAAAAATATTATGCACAAAGGCTGACCAATAATTTTTATGATGTTTGACCTAGACCATTCAAATGGTGGATCTTAGAAAGAGTATAGGCCCTTCGCCTGAGATCAGTCCGATCTTGAGAAGTCGAATGGCAAGTGGAATACGAAGGTCCTATACTCTGGAGAAAAAATCCACTATTCCAGGAATAATCCCAAGACTATCAAAACAAAGCTGGTGCTTGTCTGATCAATTTTAGGGAAAAATGAATAATAATAATAAATATTAATAATAAAGGCACACTTTACTCAAAACCCAGAAATCCTTCAGTTAATCCCTTCTGATACCTTCAACCCCTTTTCCTCAGAAACATGGCCCAAATTTGGAAAGGCAGATATATCATCGGTCGGTTGATACAGGATACATGCACAGAGGTCAGATCAGAAAATATCAGAATCAGTTCAGAGAGTACAGATCTAGGCAGAATGGCCGCCGAAAATGAACAGTCTACCATGGGTACTGATCCAGAGGCTCCAGAGTACGCTCCAACTCCGACTATGCAGCTGTGGTTAGACCAAAATTTGGATGCACGGAATGATCGCATATTGAGCCATATAGCAAACCCCATACAAGGTCCAAAACTCAATGTTGAGGGAACCACTTTCCCTGCAACCCCTTAAGAAGCATCTACTTCTCATGCTCCTCTAAACCCAAACCCTCAGCCAAACACTAATCCACCACCAACCACCAACACCCCAATCACCAATTTCTCACTAAATACTTATTATCAAAATTTCAACCCTTTCCTACCAAACCCATCATATCTTTTCCTAAACACCAATATACCCCAAAATCCAAGTGGCTTCCCATTTCCCATCACTAACCCACTCCAAAACAACTCATATATGGACCCCAGAAGTTATACCCAGTCGGGACAAGTAACGACCTATCTACTAATCAATGATTTTGGTTGTCAGGCAGAAGCTACAAGTATCCCACATCCTCAAAATCCTTATCAAATACCACAGTCTGAAATGAATCCAGTTATTCCTAATCCTTCCAACATATACCAAAACCCAGCACCTCCTCCCACCAAAATAGAGGCAGACATGGAGAACCTAAAAAGTATGGTGCTCAAAATTCTAAATAAAGGAGAATTTTTTACGCAAGCATTAACGCTGCAACCTTCAGCCATACTACCCTCAAAATTCAAAATGTCTGACATAGAAAAATTCGATGGGACTGGACGCCCTATCTCCCACCTAAAATCTTATTCTACTGGTATGCAGTCAAGAAGGGCTAACTTCGAGACTATGGCCTCCAATTTTCACCTTATCTTCATAGGGGCTACCAAGCAATGGTTAATGCTAGCAGATAATAGCACCATGGGCACTTGGGACCAAATAGCATAAGAATTCCTAAAAAGGTATAAAGACAATACTACCATTGAAAATAAAAGAGATCTTGAGGCATGCACCCAAAAGGAAAATGAAACATTTGCAGAATTTGCAGCCAGGTGGAAGAAGAAAGTTTCCCAAACTTTAGACAGACCTGATCCATCTGAATCAGCCCGATTATTTATAAAAAACCTCCAGCCAATTTATCTTAAGCGCATGAGGTATCTTCCATACGGTGATTTCAATGCCATTATTGAAATAGGAAATCACATTGATAAAGAAATACGTAGCGGGTCCCTAGAATTGATACACCTCCAAGTTCATTCTACTATTCTGAATCAGAAGAAGAATCTACGGAAGAAGTCAACGTTGTTGAAAGAATTCCAACTGGTAAGTACAGTAATGTGTCATGGTCATATGGGACAGATAAGTCTGCCAATTCTGTTGAGGGAAGCAGTGGTACTAACAAAAGCTTCATATGACCTTATAAAGGAAACAGAAGGCATTACAATGAATTATATGCCCCAATGTCCCTAATATTACAAGGTTTAATGACACAAGGGGTCCTGAAACCAATGGAAAATTACAAACCTCCAAAACAGCTATCGGGCACATGGAACCACTCTTAGTATTGCGAGTATCATTATAGCAGTGGCCACCCCACCGACAAGTTATATGCTCAAAAGTGTCATCCAAGATCTTATTGATGGCCAGGTCATTGAGAAGCCACATCCCTAAATCGGTGTGATCAAATCAGCCAATCAGGACGAGTTTAAGAAAAATGATGCTACTCTATCCTATATGGTCATCCCTTCATCTTCAGAAAAGAAAGGTTTTATGCCAAAAGTAGCATGCTGAACAATGATCGAGCATCGCCTAAGAAAAACTTGAATAAGGGCAGAACATCAGTACAAGAAGTTGTTGGCCACTCAGGGAAGGATAAGGGAAAGTCTTTGAGACTCATAAGAACCCTAGAATACCCTTTTGTATACACCTCTAAAAACCCTTTTACCTTTGAACCTTTTTTTACCAAATAAAATCTTCAGGGAACAACTTTTTTCAACTCAACGTCAGTTTTCATAGATTTTCTATATATATTTTCTTTTTCAAGTCAGCTATTTCCAAGTATCCCTAGAAAAGTTTTCTTCTAAGGATGATAAGTTGACTCCCTTAAAAACACTTAAATCTACACGAGTTGATAATGAAGTCATCTAGAAGATATGGACCCGCAAACTATTAAGAACACATGAAATCCAAAATAGGCAAGTCGTCTAAATCGGAATCACCTTCGACCCATTGCGGTCGAGCTGTTAGTAGCGTATTGGGGCTTCCTACCATAAACACCAAAACCCCTCCGAAAACCTGAAACCCTTTTTAAAAGTCCACTATATGCCAAAAACCCTACCGAAAATAAGACCTTCCAACATCCCCAGCCAAACTATCCCCATGATCCAACTTCACAAAACCGGGGCTGTATCGCCTTTTTATATCCACCAAGAATGATTATTCCTTTGTCCCAAAAGGAGAGATGACATTCCCAACTGCTATGATGATGCTCCGAAAAAAAAATCTCTCTGGAGCAAGCCCATCATTTGTCCATCTCCCTCTTACCCAAACTAGTTTGGGGCTTCTTGGAAAAAATCAACACATACCCTTTTTTAAATGTGGATCGAAAAAAATAGAGGCCCATCATACTCAGAGCTCAAGCTTTACCCAAAGTCAAGGCCAAAAATCTTACCATACTCGAAACCAAAAGCCAACTATCCATCCAGAACCCTAGCCTAAAAAAGCCAACCAACGATCAAATTATTGATCGTTTTTTTTCCAAAAAACCAATTCCATGAAAATACCTTCTAACCAGAGACCTCAAAACCAATCCATCCCCCAAAATTTAAACAGTACACCTTGAACCAGTCGCAATCAACAGCTCTGCTTCAATCGGTTGTAATGTGATCTGAGTCGAAGATGGACTCCTTGCTAAAACACACAAGAACATCAAAAGATAATTACCAAGTAGGGTCCATAACCCACCAAACTTGGATATACTCGGCAATAAGGTGAACTCTGAATTCCGGCTATCTTTCTTGTTCAGTAGATTCGTCCTCCTATCCTGTGCCTTTGGCTCTCTCTTCAAAAAAAGGGGAAAAAAGAAAAAAAAAAGAAGAGAAAGTCCACCTATGGGCTTTCCCTCCATCCACTTCTGGGGTCATTCATATCCATAAAAATGTATCGATTGAGTATGCTAGGGGCTTTTATATCCCATCTTGAAAAATCTGTTGATTAAGTCACCTTGGGGCTTTTCCCACCAAACTCATGAGTCTTGTCCATAGAGTCTTCTATCTCATGTTCCCTGAACCACGAATTGTTGATCATAATGGAAGATGCTCCAGTTAGGAAATCTTTGAAAAATTTGAGTCCCGCTAGAAGCAAAGAAAAGTTATCCTTGGACTTAGAATAAAGAGAAGGTATTTTGGAAACACATATCGACCGAGAAATTTTTTCCTTGGCCTTACTGGGCAGGGACTTCTTAGGAAAGGGTCCCTCATGATTTCTGCGAGCCAGTTGGATTTATTTCGGATACACTTTGCCCCTACCTTCCTGTTGATGCCAAACTAGTTGTCTACCGGTCTGTCCAGAATACCAAAGGTTCAAAACTCCACTTACAGGATTGGACTCCTTGTTTCACTTTGGCATCACGCCAGTTTCCCTAGATTCTATCAGATCTTGCTGCTCGACCGCCATGTTATCTCCTCATATGGGCCCGATTTTTGAAACCCTCCTTACTTGCTTTGCCAAAAACCATGATATTTTGTTACCTAGTCAAAAGAAAAAGAAACGGGAGACCTCCATTTATTCATTAAGAAACCCCATCATGTACCAGAAACCAAAATATATACATCATACCTCCTACGATTGTAGCCGAAACTTCAAATTAACCCTAATAAAGCGACAACCTTAGTCTTCTTACCTACCAATCAAAAAGTACAATGTGTTTATAAAAAAATAAATTAATTCTCACTTAATTTGCAACAAATATTACAGTCTAAATCAATGTCTTTCTCAAGGTAATGCAATATATATTGCATCCGGTGTGGCGTTAGTCTAAAAGTGATGCAATTAATATTGCACCAGATTTTTGTTGTAGTTGCTCTGTTAAGTAATTGTGGGTTCCCTAGAAGGTATCCCCCCGGATCGCGCGCTCCCTTTTTTAGGGGAACACGTGGCTCGGGGAAGACATCACTCTTTCCATTTCATCCTCCCTTATTTAGGGGAAGGCGAAATTAAAAGTGCAGAAAGAATGTTGTCGAAAAGCGCGTTGAATACGCCTCGGTCACCTGAGTGAGCTTTGGTCCATTATGAGAGCTTTGGATTTTTCCTTATCTCACCCTCCCTTGTTTAGGGGAAAATAAGATACATAAAATGCATCACCCTTTTCATTCTCATCGTCCCTTATTTAGGGGAAAACAGAAAAGTGCAAAAAAAAGGATGTTGCGAAGGCGCGTGGGAACACGCCCTGCCTCACTATGGACTTTTCCAAAATTGCCTTAGGTCATTATGAGTGCATTGGTTCTCTCCGTATCTCACCCTCCCTTGTTTAGGGGAAAACAAGATACAGAAAGTGCATCACCCTTTCATTCCCATTCTCCCTTGTTTAGGGGAAAACGGAAAAGTGCAAGAAAAGATCTTGCGAGCCTCACCATGACCTTAGGCTTATTTTGGATCGCTATGAGTGCTTTGGTTTTCCCGTGTCTCATCCTCCCTTGTTGAGAGAAAAACAAGATACAGAAAATGCATCACCCTTTCATTCTCATTCTCCCTTGTTTAGGGGAAAACGGAAAAGTGCAAGAAAGGATGTTGCGGGCCTCACTGTGATCCAAAATCTTTAAAGCAGAGTCGTCATCTTTATTTTAAGGAGAAATAAAGAAAAACCAAAAATAATCAGAGTTTGTTAAAAAGGGGTTCGGAGGCTAAGTTATAAGGTGGGAAGGTGTTAGGCACCCAACTCGCCCTTTCGGTCTCAAAAACAGTTTTTGGCTAAAATATGCTTTTTATTATATTTATCTAGCAAATGAAATAAAGCATTAAAAGCAGATATATATGTATCTACATTATTTACAGACTTGCAACCGCCTCCTTCCAATAATTACAAATACATTTTAAAAATATTTGGTCAAAATAATGGCTCTTTTAAATTCTATTTTCTATAGAAATCCAGGCATCATAACAGCTTATATTTTTTACATCGGGCCGAATGAAAATAGCATTTTTTTTATATAAATTTCTTAAAGGTTTACCTTTAAGAGCGTAAGGTGCGCTCGCTCGGTCTTTCCGGGAGAGGGAGTCTTTTGTTGTTGTTGTGGTTTGGGCAGAATAACTGCTTTCGAAAGTTGCTTTCAGGTACCGTAAAATGGGCGGAGCAACTGCTTGCGTTTTTGCTGTTGTTTGCTTGCTGCTAACGGAAATCGGGCAGAGCAATTGCTTGCTTCTGACGGATTTGGCCTTTGGATTCGGGTAGAGCAACTGCTCTTTTGATATTTTTGGACCGGGGGAATATGGTGGAATCCTAGCTGGAGGGCTAAGGATCACTTTGACCGGTTGGTTTTGAGTTTGAAGGAGATTTGGCAGAACTTCGAGGCTTATAGGAGGAGGGGTTTCTCTCTATCTCACGATCGCTCTCTAACTGCGTAAAATAAACTCACAGCGTATAAGTGAGAAAATTTCTCGACCCTTAATTCTGAAGCCGGGCACCTCTATTTATAGTTGAAAGGAAGGACATCACTGTCTTTAAAATTTCTTCTTTGTGTTTCATCAGCTTGTACCGCGCGCTTGAGAACTTGTGCTAATTCTCAAATCGTAAACACTGTTGAGGCCCTGGGCGCCGACCCCTTTTGATCTGGGCACCACGCCCTCTTTGGGTATTGGTTGCGCCTGGTCTCAAACTTAGCCTCCTTTTTGACACTCTGGCCCCTGCATTTCACTGTTTTACGCATCCTGCTTTGTCTTTTGTATTTTTAAACCCTGTAACTTGACATTTGTTAAGTTTTAACAAATCTTGATATCGCATGTCATGTTACATACCAGGGGTACGAAATTGGGGTGTCTACAGTAATGCAATGAATATTGCATCAGATCCATGCATTTACCCTTTATGCCTATGTTTAATCTTGATATCACATGAAATTTTGCATCTAATTTTGTGATAAGTCTCATGGGGATGCAATGGATATTGCATCTGATCTTTTGTCAGCCTAGTATTGACGCAATAAATATCGCACCAAATATTTGCATATGCATTCTCTGTTAATGATGCAATGGATATTGCGTCGAATATTAGCTTGAGTTTCTCTCATAGTGATGCAATGCATATTGCATCGGATCTTGCATCAAGTTTCGTAAATATGCAATGGATATTGCATTGGATTTTTGTGTTAGTCTCGTGGCAATGCAATGAATATTGCATCAAATCTTGTTATGAAACAATGGATATTGCATCTGATTTTATGATAATGCAGTAGATATTGCATCTGATTTTGTGATAACGCAATGGATATTGCACATGATTTTGAATTAATGCAAAGAATATTGCATCAGATTTGGCCTTAGGTTCCTAATGGATGTAATGGATATTACATTTGTTTCTGCATCTGGTCTCGCTATGGATGATGTAATGGATATTACATCTGAATTTGTTTTGGTCTCGCTCGATAATGCAATGTATATTGCATCTGATTCTGTGATAATACAATGGATATTGCATTTGGTGTTGTGATAATGCGATGGATATCGCATCTAGTGTTGTGATGCAATGGATATTGCATCTGGTTATGTGATAATGCAATGGATATTGCATTTGGTGTTGTGATAATGCGATGGATATCGCATCTAGCATTGTGATGCAATGGATATTGCATCTGATTCTGTGATAATGCAATGGATATTGCATTTGGTGTTGTGATAATGCAATGGATATTGCATTTAGTGCTGTGATAATGCAATGGATATTGTATTTAGTGTTGTGATAATGCAATGGATATTGCATTTAGTGTTGTGGCGATGCAATGGATATTGCATTTGGTCTTTGCGATGCAATGGATATTGCATCTGATGGTGTGATAATGCAATGGATATTGCATTTAGTGTTGTGGCGATGCAATGGATATTGCATCTGATTTTGTGATAATGCAATGGATATTGCATTTAGTGTTGTGGCGACGCAATGGATATTGCATCTGATTTTTCGATAATGCAATGGATATTGCATTTAGTGTTGTGGCGACGCAATGGATATTGCATCTAATTTTGCGATAATGCAATGGATATTGCATATGATTTTGAGGTGATGCAATGAATATTGCATCAGATTTGGCCTTAGGTTCTTGATGGATGCAATGAATAATGCATCTGGATCTGCATCTTGTCTCACTGTGGTTGATGTAATGAATATTACATCTGAATTTGTTTCGGCCTCTTGTGATAATGCAATGAATATTGCATTTGGTCCTTGCGATGCAATGGATATTGCATCTGATTTTGCGATAATGCAATGAATATTGCATCTGAGTTTATGGTAATGCAATGAATATTGCATTTGGTCTTGGTAATGCAATGGATATTGCATCAGCCTTGTGATAATCTCGTGGCGATGCAATGAATATTGCATATGCGTGTGGTAATGCAATGGATATTACATTTAGTGTTGCGATAATGCAATGGATATTGCATTTGGTGTTGTGATAATGCGATGGATATCGCATCTAGCGTTGTGATGCAATGGATATTGCATCTGATTTTGTGATAATGCAATGGATATTGCATTTAGTGTTGTGACGATGCAATGGATATTGCATCTGATTCTGTGATAGTGCGGTGGATATCACATCTAGCGTTGTGATGCAATGGATATTGCATCTGATTTTGCGATAATGCAATGGATATTGCATTTGGGTTTGTGGCGATGCATTGGATATTGCATCTGATCTTTGCGATGCAATGGATATTGCATCTGATTTCTGTGATAATGCAATGAATATTACATTTTGATGTGTGTTATTTTCACTAGGTTGTAATGGATATTGCAACTATCTTTCCGCACCGCAGCTTGCTTGTCGGTTTGAGGCCGAACTACGTTTGGTCTGATTCCTGAGAAATGGATACGTATGTAGCCTATTTTGGTAGGTGCGACCATCAGAGCATTTTATTGCATATCTGCTTAAAAACTACGATAATATGCTATAACCAACTAAAAAAAATGTTTAGGGTATGTGAGATTTGAGCTACTGCATCATAAACTGTTGCATTATAACTACTACCTATTGCATTACTCCCCATTATAATTTCCATGAAATTTGGGAGTCTATTTCTTATCAACGATGTTCGTTTACTTGGTAAGTTTCGGTTTACCCGTAAACTCCATCGTTGAGGGGCTCTGTAGACACCCCAAATTCGCACCTCTGATATGTAACATTGACATGAGATATCAAAACCTGTTAAAAACTAACAAATGTCAAGTTACAGGGTCAAAAATGCAAAAGAAAAAGCAGGATGCTTAAACAGTGAAATGTAGGGGGCCTAAGTGCCAAAAAGGACACCAAAAAGACCCCCCGGCGCCGCCCATACTCCCTCTGGGCGCCATGCCAGCCTCCACTATAGGTGGCGCCCAACAGTGCTTCCAGCACTGTAGCAGTTTGCCTAAGGTGCAATCTCTCAAACGCACGGTACAAGCCGATGAAGCACAGAAAGAGAAATTTTAACCGCGAAGGAAGGCCTCTCCCATCCTATAAATACGAGGCCCCGGCTTCAGAATTCACAAGCAGTTAGCACACACAGTTCACACACCGTTCACGCAGTTACGCAGTGAGTTCTTCAAAGCGCCGAGAGATTTATTTTCTCTAACCCCGAAGCTCTGCCAAATCTCCCCCAAACACTAAAACTAGGCGATCAAAGTGAAACCTAGCTTCCCTGCTAGGATTCTGCCCCATTCCTCTGGTCCAAAAATCCCAAAGCAAGTAGTTGCTCTACCCAAATCCAGACACCAAATCAGCAAAAAACAAGCAGTTGCTTACTCTGCCCAATTTCCGCCGACAGCAAACAAACAACAGCAAAAAAGCAAACAGTTGCTCCACCCGATTCTCGAGGCTTGAAAGTAACTTTCGGAAGCAGTCACTCTGGCCGAATCCCCACAACAACACAGCAGCAAAAAAAGACTCCCTCTCCCTGAAGGATAGAGCGAGCGCACCTTAAACCTACCAGAAGCTAGTTGGTATTGGATAAAACCCTCACGCTTCAAGAGGTGGGTCATTTAAAAGTTTATTACATAAAAAGTACTATTTAGATTAGCAAAATGTAACCAATATAAGCAGTTGTCCTACCCGAATCTCTATAAGAAAATAGCACTAAAAAGAGCCATTATTATGGCCAAAATTTTGTAAATATATTTATAACTCCCGAAAGGAGGCTGTGGCAAATATTGTAATAATATATGTACAGATATATGTATATTTAAAAGTTTTATTTCATCTGTTAAATAAATATAATAAAAGCATATTTTAGCCAAAAAACTATTTTGAGACCGAAAGGGCGAGTTGGGTGTCTAACACCTTTTCACCTCGTAACTTAGCCTCCGAACCCTTTACAAATCTGGTTACATTTGGTTTTTCTTTGTTTTTCCTTAAAATAAAGATGGCGACATTGTCTTAACATTTTGAGTCCACAATGAGGCCAGGCGTATTCCACGCGCCTAAAGGTTTATTTTGAAACCACCCACTTTCATCAGCGGGAGATGAAATCGAAAATCGGGGCACTCACACGTATTCTTTCTAAAAAATTGTATTCTTCTTCGTCTCTTCACAAGCCGTTCAGTCTTATTCGGTTTGCTTTCTCTCTTGCGTATTCTTCTTCGTCTCTACTGTAAACGTATTGCTTTCTCTTTTGAATTCATTCTATCATTTTCACCGATCGGCAAATCAATCATTATGTTTAGTTTTTCTCCACTGTGTGTTTCTATGTGAAATTTAGTTTTTCTCTCTTGGGGAACGTATTATTTCGTTTTTCTATTAAATGTAATGCAACAAATTTGTTATATTTATGAAAGTTTGATTATTGCTAATTTTGATGAAATGCAATATTGCAAACAAAGTGTCGTTAACAATGTTCAGTTACCTCCACCAAACAACAGTGAAACTGTTCGGTTGAGGTAACCGAACATTCTTCTCTTATCAGCATTGGACTATTTTACTAGACCTCTAGTAGTTTTACTAGACCTTGTATAATTTTGATCAACCTTGACTATTTTTTAGCAACATTGCCTATTTTTTATCAACATTGGACACTTTTAATAGACATTTAGTAGTTTTACTAGACCTTGTATAATTTTAAACAACCTTGACTATTTTTTATCAACCTTGACTATTTTTTATTAACTTTGACTATTTTTGAGCAACCTTGCCTATTTTTTTTATCAACCTTGGACACTTTTTAATAGATCTTTAGTAGTTTTGCTAGACCTTGGATATTTTTAAGCAACCTTGTCTATATTTGATCAACATTGGACAGTTTTACTAGACCTTGTATAATTTTTAGTCAACCTTGTCTATTTTTGACCAACCTTGTCTATTTTTACTAGACCTTGTCTTTTTTTTACTCAACATTGACTATATTTTGTCAACCTTGGATATTTTTACACAACCTTAACTATTTTTACTCAATCATGACTATTTTTGATCAACCATACCTTATTTTGACTCAACCATGCATTATTTTTGTCATGCCAATTTTTACTGAACCAAGCTCATTTTTATGATATTTACTCAACCAAGCTCATATTTGATGAAACTTTCTTTTCGATTGTTTTTCACGTATGACTTCAACTGTTTGGATCATTGTTTTGTATTTTAGACATTTTGTTGACAACGATAACATCAGATCTTCGTGGAAATTTAGTGACAAATATAAACCAAGAGGACTTGCGATCAGTAATTCAAATTCATTTGAAGAGGTTTATGCTAAAGTAAGAAACCTATGCCAAGTTGAAGATATAGAGTTAGGATTTCTTACTCCACCACCAGCAAGGCAAAGTGTACAACATTATGTCCAAATTACTTTAGATGAAGATCTTGAATGGCTCTTTAATCTTAACCAATAAGGCATTATTACTCCTCTTTATATAACTCAACAAGAAAATTGCGACGGGAACCCGGAATAAAGTAATCAATTTGGATAAAGTAATCAATTTGGTTGTGACATGGAGTATGAAGAAAACAATGGAGAAGAGCAAAATAATGATGGAGAAGAAGAAGAAGAAGAAGAAGAAGAAGAAGAAGAAGAAGAAGAAGAAGAAGAAGAAGAAGAAGAAGAAGAAGAAGAAGAAGAAGAAGAAGAAGAAGAAGAAGAAATGGTGGGTTGGATGCAATTAATGAATCAATATCCTATAACCAGAATGATTACTCTACACCCCCGAGACGGAGATTTGATGGGTTTAGTCAAGGCAATCGAGATGAAGACAATTATTTCACAAGAGAGCATTTATTGAAATCTTCAGTTGGAAATGCATCGTGAGTATTACCGGAAGATATTGATTTGAAGGTTGGCCAAGTATTCAATAACAAGAGGGAGCTTCAGGATGATGTGTACTTACTTGCATTGAGTAATAAGTTAAGTTCAAAACAACCAAATCGAACCAAATTGTGTACACATTAGTTTGTGTTGGTCATAATTGCAAATGACATTTGCGAGCAGCAAAGTACTTAGAAAGTGATTATTTTCAGATTCGAAAATATACAGCTGTACATACTTGCCCCCATAACATGTGCATGACTGAGCATAGACAAGCAACATCGAGAGAGTTATTGGAATACATATCTCGCCATAGTTAGTGGAGAAACAAGTGTTTCGACCGAAGGATATCATTGGTAAGATTACTCGAGATTTTGGTGTTCATCTAAACTATCAAAAAGCGAGGAGGTGTAGAGAAGTTGCCTTAACACACCTAAGGAGCTCAGTGGAGGATAGTTACAGGAAGCTATGTGCATATGCCCATAATTTGTAATTGGCTAATCCAGTAACAATCTACTCTTTAAAGCTTGATAGAGAAAACCGATTCAAGTACTTCTTTTTAGCGTATGAGGCTTGCGTTATCGGATTACACGCTGCAATGTGTCCGATAATCATTGTGGATGGAACATTTTTAACTACAAGATATAGAAGCACATTGATTATTGCAACTTGTCAGGATGAAAATATGCAGATATATCCTCTTGCGTGAGTTATTGTTGATTCTGAGAATGATGATGCATGGACTTGGTTTTTTACGAAATTGAAAGCAATAATAGGTGACAATGAAGGACTTATGATCATTTTCGACCGACATAGGAGCATTATTACTGTAGTCAAAGATGTTTTTCAAAATGTACATCATGCACATTGTATCTACCATATAAAGGGAAATTTAAAGAACGTAACTTGAAAGCCTGGGACATTCGCTCTTTTTATGAGGGTAGCAGAAGCATATACGAAAGAAGTGTTCAAGAAGCATATGTCTCAAATTGAAAAAAACTAATGAGAAGGGGTGGGAATATCTTAGTGGAACCATTTTTGAAACTTGGGCCAAGTCACATTGCAAAGGAAACCGTTTCAATATAATGACTTTAGACAATGTAGAGTCACTCAACTCTGTATTGCCCGACAGACTCCTATAATTCTCTTGCTTCAAAGTATTGGAAAAACATTGCAGAAATGGTTTTGTGATAGGCGTGATTTAGCACAAACATGTAAAACATATTTAACCCCTGTAATGAAAACAAAATTAAGCCAAGCTATTGAGAATGCTAAGGATTATACGGTGATTGAACCCATTGATCAATCCAAGTATATGTTGAGGAACGGTCCTAAGCATTACACGGTGGACTTTGGTACTAATGCTTGCAATTGCGGTAAGTTTCAATTGGACCACGTGTCATGCGAGCATGCAGTTGTAGTTGCAAACAGGAGAAGTTTTGCAGTTCATCGATTGTACTCATCATTCTATATAGCTGACTGTTGGAGACTAGCATATTATGAAAACATCTACCCAGTCACCAATGAAGAGGATTGGGACATTCCAGAATCAGTCAAAGAAATAACTATCTTGCCACCTTTAGTCCGAGTACGAGTTGGTCGTCGTAGAACAAAGAGAATCCCTTCAATTGGAGAGCATTGTAAAAGACAAAATTGCAGTAGATGTCAAAAAGTAGGATACAATCGACTTTCGTGTCCTAATCGAACTCCTATGAGTGATAGGCAATCACAACCTGGTCGAACTCCTATGAGTGATGGACAATCACAACCTGATCGAACTCCTATGAGTGATAGGCAATCACAAGTTTAGTCTTGGTTTGTATTATGTTCAATTTTAAATTTCTATGTATGACAGTGAACTTATGATAACATTGTATTTCATTTTTCAATAATTATATTTGATGGTTTTTATTGTTTAGATGTATTATATTTGATTTTAATGTTTTATATTTAGATTATTGTTTGTATTGATTTCATTAAAAAACACAAGGTCTACTAAACATGTCCATGGTCTACTAAAAATGTTATAAC
The DNA here is from genome assembly GCA_013146195.2 of Codonopsis lanceolata. Lineage (NCBI taxonomy): Eukaryota > Viridiplantae > Streptophyta > Magnoliopsida > Asterales > Campanulaceae > Codonopsis > Codonopsis lanceolata. Next base: position 43,152,360 of record CM028383.1, on the reverse strand, counting down.
TTGAAAATTCTCGTTTTAACTATTGAAAATGAGCAAATCAATTCCTATTTCCATGACATATGTATGACAGTATCTTGAAATCATTAGAAAGTGACTTTGGTCATAGCATTCATGGATTGAATGCAGGAAAGAAATATAGGGATAAATAAGAGACGTTCGATTACCTGGCCGAACAGACTTGAAAAGGTTCGTTTGATCTGGTCAAACATTTCATAATGTTCGATTATTATACCCGAACACTATGAAAATGTTAAATAACACGTGTGATAGAACATGTGGGGTAAAATAGGAATTTCAACTGCAGAGCTTCACAAAACTGATGGAAAATTGAGGGTATAAGTTTCATTGACCAAAAAACCCCAATTACTTTCGCCATGCTCACTACTTCCTCAAGCTACTACAAAGGATTGGGTGCTCGAGCTCGCTGCTTTTTCTTCATCCATGACGGAATGCTACTGTGGTAATAATAGGGTGCTCAAGACAACTTGGACTAGTAAAAATCATGCGCAAAGGTTTTTTGGTTGCCCAAATTACACCCAAGTAAGTTTTACCTAAAAAAATCCTGGAACATCCACATTCGATTTTATTGAGCTTAACTCACCTTCCATTTTCTAACTTCGATTATTTACAGGATGGTGGAGGATGTGCTTACTTTTCTTGGCATGATCCCCCATTGTGCGTGTAACACCTCAAACTCGGTACCAACACCGCGGTCTCACAATTTAGCCACGTCACCAACAGTCACATCTTAAATCATAAATATCCACAACTCATAATAGATAAGCCTGAAAACATCCATACGTAAATCCTTAATAGTTTACTTACAATTCCAAAGTACATATCTAAAAACAAAATATCAAAGTCAAATTAACAATTACAAAATAGTAGTTCATAACATAACATAATATTATTCTCTTCAACTTGGCCCAAACGAACCATACCAAATTTTCCATTCCTTACTTATGTCCTAAAAAAAAGGTGTAGGAAAGGGTGAGCGAATAATGCTCAGTAAGTTCATATACAGCCCCTCCGGTTACTAAGGATGAGTTGGCCAGAAACAGATCAGAGATAAATTATTCAAGTATCTCAAATTCATTATTCAAAAATCGATAAGCGGAAGCAGTTATCAAATGTCGAATTAAAGAATTGAGAATCCAAACGAAAGATAAGTATTCAACAGATGACTCGAGTAATCAATTGTCACCAACTGTCCCATACCGGTTGAAGACAACGGATTACTCACAGAATCTCATGATCATAAAACCATTTTAAATGCTTACTCCAAAGAGTATCCGGATAGCCATATATCACTAGCTAGGTGGTATTCGATTAGTTCGATCATTCAATAATTATACTCACAATTCAAGTGGCATTCGATAAAAATCAGTAATTCGATAATCATAAAATCAGTTTAATGATCATAGTAAAATTTCAAGAAAATAATAATCAAATTTCACTACAAGTGTCATGCATCGCAACAATCATATATTTCATGTAGGAAGAAAAACTAACATGAAATTCAATGATTATATGAGATTAAACGTGAATCAAATTCATGATTTTGAAGAAATAAAATCGACAGAATTCAAATCAATTACCGACCCAAGTCGGCGTACATTTCAAAGGAATATCGATGTCAATAAACATAATTGGAAGTCTAACGGAGAATGTTTAAAATATAGACTGTAAGAGGTATAATGCTTAACCTGACTAGTATTGCGTATACGTGACAAAATCACCAAATCCCGAATAAAGTGCTAACTCCGCTTGTCCGAATCTAAAATAAATATAGTACCAAAATAAAATTCTAACATTAGGAACCTTCTAGTAACATTCAAAGTTTAATATATAATTACTCATTCCTAGAATATATAGTTAATATAACTATATATGGTATGTTTAATAACTTTTGGTAACTTGAGACAATTTCTGAAAAAATACATATATATACAAAACTATTGATATAAACCCCAAAAGTACAGGGGATGAATTTGTAAAACAGATTCATCACCCACCCGAAAGTCTGTGAATCTCCAGCTTTCTTTTCTTTTGACTATTGTTTGGGAAACTTTGACTTGCCAATTGAATATTATAATATTATTAGTATTACTTTATTAATTTCTTCTATGCTCCTTATTCCTTCCAACACCATTCTACCTTCTTCCTTCTCTTCCTAGTTTATTCAGTACTATTTTTCTTCCTCTTTATTTCTCTCTTGTTCAGGCACATACATACCCACATGGAGCCTTTCCTTTTCTTTTCTCCTTATCTATTCTACTTTGTATTCGTCTCCTCCTCTCTTATTATTACTATTTCTTTGATCTAATGCAAACTCACTCATACCCATATAAAACCCATTTTAAAAACTAATTTCAAACTCAATACACATGCTCTCGACTACATCACCGCTCACTTCCGATTTCAAAATTTAACGACAATTCTCGACAACCAACAGTACATTATCAATTCCACCAACTGGGGAAACAAGAACTCACACATAATCATAATCTTGAAGTTGACTTTGGCTTACCTCAATTAGCTTGACTATATGTAGCCGCACAAGTCCTCACCATGCGCCATCACCATCTCTCTGTTACAGGCATTTGGTTTTCGCTATCTTTTTTACTCTTGGCTTAAGAAGTGACTAATGCACCTCTCTCTCCTTTTGATATCAAGGAGATGCTATCAATTATGTTTTTCATTTGGACTTCAAGGGGTTGTTGACTGATTGCGTGAACCCAAGAGATGACTCTCATATTCCTCTTCTCTACATACATGACTGATGGTCGGTTCTTCAGATGAATATTATTATTATCCTTATTATTTTTGTATTACTATTACCATCTAATTATTATTGTTTATTATAGGGGGAATTTCAAGTGGGTACAATTTTGAAAACATGTTTTCATATAGGATCCATCAATTTTTAGACATTTGACATATAACTACAAATTTTTGATGACAAAAATGTACATCATTTGCCCTGAGCGACAAAATCAATCTCTCTCCCTCGCATCTCCATTTTGCATGACCAAAAACAATTGAACCCCACCGATGCCTACCCCCACGGCATTTTGAAATTTGAGAGATTTTGAAACACGCTACACATTATTCTTCGATGCCAACCTCGATCCCTTTTTCACATTTATCACAAAACAATGTGAACCTATGCCAACCCGCATCGGGATGATCCCGCCGTATTGGGAGTTGAGGGTGTCGGAATTGAAAGGGAAGCGAGAGTTTTCTGGCATCATGGTGGCGGTGATGGAATTGGGGTTGATCGAATTGTTGTTGTTGTTATAGGTGCATCGGGATGCATTGACATAAAATTGAAACTTGAGGAGGTGGTGCCATCATGAGGGATTGCGAGTGTGGTGGTTGTGCCCAAGTGGTTGTGGCGGTTGTAATTATCTCTTTAATGGGAAAATGTATCGATCCATGTTATTCAATGTTATTCGCCCCTTCCTCATCGCCTTGGCATGCATCTTCTTTGACCGAGATTCCCAAGCCTTGGCTCTCTTGCCTTCTATTACTTCCCGACCGACTTTTGTCACGAGGTAGGAGCTATGGGATTCATCATCGATCGTGTCGTGATTTGTAAGAACTCAAGTCCTCGTATCTTCAAATGTTCGACGATGAAGGGATGATTAGGAAATGCGTAAGTCTTGGGATGCGGCTGTAGGTATGTTAAGGAGGTGAGGTCGCGAGTGAAAGAATGGATGGAGATCGAGAGTTGCAATGTAAACCACCGTTATGGCCGTGGATTATCGATATTTATGGCTTTTGGTTTAAGCATATTTAAACACTTTAAACATAATCGATGCCAAAACTTTCTTCGCATTCATCGTAGTTTTTGCATACGAATAACCATAACACATGTATTTATAATGGTGGGAACATTCGTCATTTCACTCAATAACGATGCCATATAAAACATTGGCATCAAGTTTAGTTGGAAATAACATCAAGTCGAAACAAATAACAACCTTCCTACTTGATGTACCAGAAAACTAAATTCTCCATATCCCATCTTGATGCCAAGATTTGGCACATGAAAACCTCACGATGAACACCAAGATTTGGCACCATTTTTGGCATCGAAATATTTTTGGCATCAACCAACAATTGTAGGCATCATTTCCGATGCCAAGATTTGGGAGGCATCGCATTTTTGGCATGCAAGAGACTTGGCATCGAAGTTTTCATTAATGGCATTTTTGTCATTTGGCAAGCAATTTGTAGTTATATGAGAGGATGTCCAAAAATTGATGGTCTTAGATAACAAAAAAGTTATGTTTTCGCACTAAAATTGTACCCACTAAAAGATTGAAATAATTTTTGTATTTGAAAACTATTACTATCTAATTATTATTCCTTTATTATAAGTAAATAAACCCCCAAATTGATGGGTCAAGCCCAAACTCATAATAGGCAAAATGATACACACTAAGCCCATTTAAATTTCAAGTGTACTAGGCCCAAATAAAGTCAAGCAAGCCCAAAATGAATTTCAATAATACTAATATCCAAAAAAATACTTTATTTTATTTAAGAAATTTTGGATATTTACAGTGCCCTCGATCCACTGTGGTTATTCCAAGTCTGTTACAGGCCATCAATCGCCATGAAAATGAGATATTGCAATTGAAAATCAGGCGTGCTTGGGAGGGAAAAGTTTTCAATGGCCTACTATTTGGGTGTTTTAGTTTTATTCTTCTATTGATGTTGTTACTTGTTGTGGTTTGAAGTGAAGGAGAGCAGCAAGCAACGAACACTCATCTCTTAGTTGTTTGTTATTTTTGTGTTGTTGCTACTTAATTCTTGGAGGGAGCATTGAATTTTTGGGTTTATGCAATAGGCTGGATGTAATGGTTAGTTTTTGGAAATGTATTATGTAAAATATCCCTTTAATGATAATTTTTTGAGGGCTCAAATTGATGAACTTGTACTCAAATTGATGAAATTAGAAACATGTTACAAAAGTCGCTTTGGTCATAGCATTCACGGATTGAATGCAGGAAAGAAATATAAGAATAAACAAGACACGTTCGGTTACCTAGACTGAACATCCTTCAAACGGTTCAGTTGATCTGGTTGAACATTTCATAATGTTCGGTTATTATACCGGAACATGGTTTAAGGTTTAGGGTTTATAAGACGTTTCACTTAGACGACCAATTATTTCATCTCTGTATACCATAATATAACATCATATTATAAGACGTTTCACTTAGACGACCAATTATTTCATCTATGCATACCATATAACATCATATTATAAGACGTTTCACTTAGACGTCTGTATACCATATAACATCATATTATAAGACGTTTTACTTAGATGGCCAGTTATTTCATCTATGTATACCATATAACACCATATTATAAGACGCTTCACTTAGACGACCGATTATTTCATCTCTGTATACCATATAACATCATATTATAAGACGCTTCACTTAGACGACCAGTTATTTCATCTTTGTATACCACATAACAACATATTATATGACGTTTCACTTAGACAACCAGTTATTTCATCTCTGTATACCATATAACATCATATTATAAGATGTTTCACTTAAACGACTAGTTATTTCATCTCTGTATACCATATAACATCATATTATAAGACGTTTCACTTAGATGACCAGTTATTTCATCTATGTATACCCTATAACATCATATTATAAGACGTTTCACTTAGACGACCAACTATTTCATCTTTGTATACCATATAACATCATATTATAAGACGTTTCACTTAGACAACCAGTTATTTCATCTATGTATACCATATAACATCATATTACATTATTTCATTTATTTTATCTTTATTTCTTTTGGTCACAAAACAATATTAAGTTATTTCATTTATTTTTTTCATTTTTAAACCCTTTTAGTCACAAAACAATAATAAGTTATTTCATTTATTTTTCTTTTTTAAACCCTTATCAACGTTCCCACCTCTTCGTTTCCTCTCTTGGCGGTCATTTCATTTCTCCAAAACCCACGGCACCGAACAAACAAACACACTGTATATAGAAAATCAACAGAGCGAACAATCGTCATACACACACCAAACCCCCTACTGCGAAATTCAAACCAACCTAATAAATTCAACAACAACAGAGCAACAACTTAGGTTTTACAACAACAAATCCATTGAAGAAATGTCAAGCTTCATAAGTTTGAATTCTCATTCTTTTGTCTTATATTTTGAAGTTTTAAGGGTTTAAAATAACTTAGGGTTTGAACTATATTCAATTTATAAAATGAGATAAATTTCAAAGAACCCTAACAATCAAACCGAGTCAAAAGTTTGGGTGTGGTGCCCGAACATTCTCAAGAATAGGGGTGGCAAAATGGGTGTTATGGATAAATGGGTGTTAGGTTATTATCCATGGATAACCATGGATAATAGCCTAACACCCATTTATCCATAACACTCATTTTGCCACCCCTACTCAAGAATGTTCGGTTTGGCTGCCCGGACATTCATAGGTATATCCAAGCAAAAAAAATTATTTTCTTATTTGAAACAAATTGTTTTTGGCAAGATCAGAGCTTTAATCAGGATAGTTAGATTAATTGTTGTACATAATGCTTTTCATTATTGTGTTTTACGTTTCATATTGTGTTTTCCTTTATATTTGCAACAAAGGCGCTTGGTTTTGGGAGTCAAAGACCAATGGCCCCCGATAGGCAAAGACCAACGGCCGCCTCTATACAAGCACAATAATTAGAACGCGAAAAAGAAGCACAAGCGAAAAAAGCGGAGGAGCTACGGGTAAACAAACATCGCATACACCTTAACAATTTTCAGTTTCATAATCAACAACAACAACAATCTGAAGAGGAATATGAAGATGAAGATGAAGGGGAAGGGAAGGGGAAGAGGAAGAGGAGGCATGTAAGGGCAAAATAGGCATGACCTATTTTGGTCTTGTTTCACCTTTCTTGGTCAAAATAGGATTTTTGATAAGTTTGTGTTAATTTAGGACTTAGTATATTTTATTAGATTTAGTTTAGTTATTTTTGGTAGCATAATCTTTTTCTAGATTTCGGCTACATCATTTTTGGTAACAAAATCTTTAATTAGATTTTGTTTTTCCTTGGTCCTTAAGGTTTTATCATTTTTGGAAACTAAATCTTTAATTAGATTTTTGGTTTTCTTGATCCTAAATTCTAGGAATCATTTTTGGTAACAAAATCCTTGATTAGATTTTGGTATATCTCATCTTTGGTAACAAAATCTTAACATGAATCCTTGTCAAACCATGATTGTTGACCACTTTCATATTTGGTAACAAAATCACATTAGTTTGGTAAGTTGTTGATTTTTTCCTTAAATACTAATCTTTTTCCTTGTAGAAGATGGATTGTTCCTTGCGCATAGGTTTTCACATCGCTATTTAAGGAGGTGCTGGGACACGGGGTTTGGACAGAATTCTGAGAGAGCAGATCACAAAGAGTGCAGCAAATTCAGATTTCCAGAATTCAGAATTCCAGATTCTGTGCAGATTTCGAATGTTGCAACATTGGAAGCAACATTGGGCGTTTATGCTGTTTTGACTTCCTAGCTGATTTTAGGAAGCTATTTGTTTCTTCCCACGTTTTCTATACCTGTTTTTATGTGGGTGTTTTGCTCTCCAAGACTTGTTGTCTTGTGAGAGTGTTTTGTTTTGTGATTCCACATAGTTTTTTGTAAAACGATTCATCTTTTTTAGTGAAATCTTTTTGGCCATGAGGCTAGATCTACAAGTATAAGCTTCTAGATTGTTTGGTAAACATTTGTCTTTAATTTTGTGTTATATTAATTAAGTCTTCCGTTGTTTTGATTTTTCTGTCTATTGTGATTTCCATTGTAGCTTTTTCACAAGCTACATTGGAAACTTCATTAGGCAATTTTGAGAATCCTAGCTACTTTCGTTCTTTCAATTGGTATCAGAGCCTCCTCTTGACGTCACTAAGAGTAGATTCTGGTTATAGCCATGATGGATTCTCAATATGAGAGTTTTGTTTGTCCTAATACTTTGAGAAAGAAAGGTTTATATAATGACTTTCGTTGCATTAACTCTTCTGTCTCTGAAGATGGTGCAGGATCAGAATCAGAACTGATGGATGCATATAAGGAGTTGTACAATGATTGGGAAAAGAGAGTTTGTCAAGTTAAGTTACTTAAAAAGGCAAATGACTTGCTGAAGAAGGCTAATGAAGAACAAAAGGATTGTATAATAAAGCTGGAAAGTTTGTTGAGTAAAAAAGATGTGGAGATTGAAGATCTGAAAGAAAAGCTCATCCTAGCCAATGAAACCATGGCTAAATGGAACTCAAGCCAACAAAAAATGGATGAGATGTTGAATTCTGAAAATTCAGGTAAGACAGAAATTGGTTTTATGCCCAAGACGTTTGTGAAAGAAGGTGAAGGTATGTCTTCTGAACCTAAACAGCCCATGCAAAAATTTCAAAATCCAAATTTTTTTGAAAAACCAAAATCAAGAAAGAAAAATTTTGTGTGTCATTTTTGTCATAAGTCTGGACATATACAACCTTTTTGTTTTCTGAAAAAGGTTATATATGAGGATGATGTTAGGCAGGCTTTCTTGGCAAAAAATCAGATACAACATCGAATGCAACAACCAATGAAGTCACATTGGAAGTCTCATTCGAAGTCGCATCAGAAATCTCATCCTCAGAAAAATCGAACAAAAGTTTTTAAACAGATATGGGTTCCTAAGGGTAGTAATGACAAAGGCAAGTCCAAATACTGTGAACCTTTTGATATATGTCCTGGTACTAAGCGGTTCTATGAAACCATTGATGAATACCATGATGAATCTCCTCCAAAATCTTCGAACCGGCATACGAAACCGATAAATCGCACATGATCAGACAGAACCTGCATATTCTGAAAGTTCAGCCAATGTGATTCACAATGTGTCACCCAATGTGATTCCGAATGTAGCTACATCGGCAGTCACATTGGACGAAACTTGGCGGTCGAAGCAGTCTGAACATTCAGAAATTCAGTCCAATTTGAATGATTGCAGCCATGACATTCCTAGCTGCATTCAGAAAAACCATCCAATCTCTCAAGTGATAGGTAATATTCATGATGGCATATACACAAGGAGAAGAGGTAAGGTTGATTCTCAAAAATTTGCATGCTTATCAAAATATTTTTGAGAGAAGCCTTAAATCTTTTATGGATGCTCCAAATGATCAAAGATTATGTGCTACACATTGATGTGTTAACCTTGTTTTTTGATAACACATATGCATTTTGCTTAGCACAAAAATCCAGTTCATTATTCTCTAACAAAACACATTAATCTAAGACACCACTTTATTAGAAGACTTGGTTGAACAAGGAATTGTTTGCATTAAACATGTTGGGACTGAAAATTATCTTGCTGATATATTTGCCAAGTGTCTTGTTTTTGAGAGATTTTTCAATCTTTGGAAATCTCTTGTGTTTTGTGTGCAATATGATTTTACACTTAGTTTAAAAAAATAAAAAAAATTAGGCATGCTTGCATTTTGTCTTTAGAGGGCACTCTAGATCATTGTTTCACATGTATGTGCCTCTTGTGGTTGCTTGGGAATTTCATTCAAAATATGTTGTGATTTCATTGTTATGATTCTCTCTCTCTCCCAGTTCTTGAGTATGTTTGAAGCCCACAAAGGAAAGAGCTACCTTTTGAAATTTTTGGGATGCTGCAATTTGTCAAAGTACTATGGAGCTTAGGTTCTCATGGGTTGATCTTGAGAAAATTGACTCCCTTTAATTGAAAAAGTGTGAAAGCTACCTAAATGAAAAGAGCTACCTATGAACAAGGTTGTGGCACCTTTCTTTTGGGACTATGAATCCTCGGATTTCATGGGTTGATCAAAATGCAAAATTGCTTCCCTTGGTAAATAGTGTGAAAGGTTCCAAGTGGCATGTTTTTATAGCTTGAAATAAAGTAGAGCTATATTCCTAGGGAAATAAAGTACCTATGGATTTTTGTTGAGAAAATTTTATAATCTTGGGAGAGAAGTTTGGTTGAGAAAAACAAAAAAAATGCAAAATTAAAATTAAAATCACAATTTTGGCGAATGCATCTCCCAATGCAGTTACATTAGGAACTACATCCTTTGATCTGGTCTTTATCACTTGTGTGTGATTGCATTTTTTATTTCTTTTGCCTAGCTTTTTGTTATCATGTTTTTAGGCATAAATTTTAGGACATGCATTGTTGGTAAGGATATCAGCTTGGTGAAATTTTGTCCTAATATAAACTGTGCAAATCAATTTCCAAAAATCTCCATGTTGAAAAATATTTAGTGGTTGTCTAATTTTTGTGTGGAACTAAGAGGTTTTGAATATGGATATGATGTGCTTAGTTATTGCTAGTGGTGTGATCAAATCTTGGTGAACACTTCATTGTGTTTTTACAAAATCTTTGATTTTTGAGAATTCCAAAAAGATTGTTTATCCCTCTTCCTTTTCCGGTCAAATAGGGGGAGAGAGATCAAGTGTTTCTTGTGATGGTGATGATTTCTGATTTGTGCACCTTGCACAAATTCAGGGGGAGATGAGATTTTCTAACCAATGTAGGTTAGATGGTTTGATTGGTGTTGAATAAACACTTGTCTTTTGATTTGACCAGAAAGGTTCAACAAAGGGGGAGATTGTTAGGGCAAAATAGGCATGACCTATTTTGGTCTTGTTTCACCTTTCTTGGTCAAAATATGATTTTTTTTTATAAGTTTGTGTTAATTTAGGACTTAGTATATTTTATTAGATTTAGTTTAGTTATTTTTGGTAGCATAATCTTTTTCTAGATTTCGGCTACATCATTTTTGGTAACAAAATCTTTAATTAGATTTTGTTTTTCCTTGGTCCTTAAGGTTTTATCATTTTTGGAAACTTAATCTTTAATTAGATTTTTGGTTTTCTTGATCCTAAAGTCTAGGAACCATTTTTGGTAACAAAATCCTTGATTAGATTTTGGTATATCTCATCTTTGGTAGCAAAATCTTAACATAAATCCTTGTCAAACCATGATTGTTGACCACTTTCATATTTGGTAACAAAATCCCATTAGTTTGGTAAGTTGTTGATTTTTTCCTTAAATACTAATCATTTTCCTTGTAGAAGATGGATTGTTCCTTGTGCATAGGTTTTCACATCGCTATTTAAGGAGGTGCTGGGACACAACGTTTGGACGGAATTCTGAGAGAGCAGATCACAAAGAGTGCAGCAAATTCAGATTTCGAGAATTCAAAATTCAAGATTCTGTGCAGATTTCGAATGTGATTTCGAATGTTGCAACATTGGAAGCAACATTGGGCGTTTATGCTGTTTTGACTTCCTAGCTGATTTTAGGAAGCTATTTGTTTCTTCCCACGTTTTCTATACCTGTTTTTATGTGGGTGTTTTGCTCTCCAAGACTTGTTGTCTTGTGAGAGTGTTTTGTTTTGTGATTCCACATAGTTTTTTGTAAAACTATTCATCTTTTTTAGTGAAATCTTTTTGGCCATGAGACTAGATCTACAAGTATAAGCTTGTAGATTGTTTGGTAAACATTTGTCTTTAATTTCGTGTTATATTAATTAAGTCTTCCGCTGTTTTGATTTTTCTGTCTATTGTGATTTCCATTGTAGCTTTTTCACAAGCTACATTGGAAACTTCATTAGGCAATTTTGAGAATCCTAGCTACTTTCGTTCTTTCAAGGCATATCTTAGTGGACGAGACACAAGGTCATTGTTAATCACATACAACGACCACGTACTGCAGATGTATGGATGGGTATAGAGAGAGGGGTTCTAAGATGTATTAGCCATACATAAAAAATACGGGAATGGGAGATTCCAGCTAATGAGAGTACTCGTTGGACGAAGTCAACTATTCGTAAAAGTAAGTTGCGAGAAATTAGTCGGGTACATTATGATGATATGAATAAACCGTTAATTAGCGTTTTTGTGGAACGTTGGCATCCATAGACCAATACTTTTCATATGCCATTTGGTAAAATATCAATTACCTTGGATGATGTGAATTGTATCATTGGTCTTCCGATCCGAGGGAAGCCAGTTCTATCTACTATCAAGTTGATAAAGGAACGTGTTTGCAAAATTTTGGGAGTACATCGTCTGCAATTGGAGGATGGGATGTGGGGAGCCATGGGTTCATCGGTGAGACTTGAGAGGCTCTGTCAAACATTTATGCCAAACGTCTCATCTCATGATGAGCATACAGTGGAGTGTGCAACAAGAGCATATTTGTTATATATGATGGGCTGCAGTATTTTTACCGATAAGAGTGGCTCCCGAGTTATTATTGGATACCTCGAGTGGCTAGCTAATCTTGAGGATGTCTCCAAATATGCCTAGGGAGCGGTTGCACTGGCTTTCTTATATAGAGAGCAAGGGAAAGCTTCTAGAGCCAAAACACAACAGATCACTGGATCGTTAACATTATTGGAGTTGATAAGAAACTTATTATATTGTCTTATATTTAACCATTGATAAATATATTGTCATATATCTAATAATTGATATAACACCTTGTCTTATATTTGATAATTGATAAATATAATTTTCTAATATTTAAAATTGGATTTCATGCATGCATGGATATACGAATATTTTCCATGTTTTAGGCCTCCACATAATGTGGACTATGGAAATACACAACCCGTTGGACGAAGGTGGAAACCGGCAGGCAATCAGGGATCATATACTACATGATTACAGGTTATTCGTGAACAAATTAACTCTTTGAGATACACTGATGTGAGTATTAATCGGTGACTTTTTTATGTTTGTTATTTTACAAGTTTGATTATTAAGTTATTATGGTTTTAAATTGTATTATGTTATACTATTGTAGGTTGAGTGGGTTCCGTATGATGAGAGTGTGAGGACTTTCTTTCCATTTTGGGTTGTTTCCTTCTATCGTGGATGTATCTGTATGGACACCATTGTTGAGCCATACCATCCGGAAAGATTTTTTGTGGCGATTTGGCTTTATTTAGACGATTCCAACTATGTCGATTGCTCATGACACCACCAACAAATCTCTTGCGAAGGATAGAAGTATGTGGTTGACGCTAACAAGATTTTTCAACATGATTAACAACTATATTTTATCTGATGATGATCTTGGTTTGAGAGCTCAACGACCTGGCCAGTTTGAACATGGGTGTCTAACGTGGTTCCGGAAACATTCTCATCCATTTGTCCAGAACCCTTTTAATAGTTCGACCCACATTACCACAGCGGTCCCTCTTATCGTGGATATGTACGAGCACATGGTCAGAGAAGCACACCGTCTGAAAATGTCATTCTCACAGCAATGGAGGCAAGAAGACATGAGCATTCCATATGACAAGCTGGGGAATTTAGTTGTTAAAGTGGATTGTACACTGACTGGTGGACAAAAATAAGTAATTAAATAAAGGATTAATAATGATAACAATAAATAAAAACTTAACTTAATAAATCTACTTGTATATTCTCACTTTTCATCCGGAACATCTAGCCAATCTACCATCAATTTTTCCTTTCACGCATCATTCCCAAGGCATAAGTTTGGTATCTCTTCATCTACAAATACTTTATCCAATCGTAAAGACTTTATGGGGTCAGGTAGCATCGTTGTGTAGGGAGAAGACGCGTGGAATGAGGCTTTTCTGCCCCTCTTCACTCTTGTCTGCAACATATTTCTAGACTCAACCTCCTTCCTTTTCTTACCCTTACCCTTACCTTTTACCTTAAGATAAACTTCATCAATGTCCTTTTCACTTGCGAACATCTATGTCACACTTTGGGAACCAACGATTGGTGTGGAGTGGGAGAGGCAGTGGTAGTGGGAGGGAGAAGTATGGTAGTGGGAGAGGAAGAGGTAGTGGGATGGGGAAGGGGAAATGTGGTAGTAGGAGAGGCAGTGGTAGTGGGAAGAAAAAGTATGGTAGTGGGAGAGGCAGAGGTAGTGGGAGGGGGAAGGGGAAGTGTGGTAATGGTAATGGGAGGAGAAAGTGTTGCAGTAATGGTTTTAGTAGGAGTTGTGGCAGCACGAGTGGTAGTGAGAATGATAGAGCTAGTGGCAGTAGGAAGTGTGCAAGTGACAAGGGTAGTTGTAATGGAAAGGGGAGAGGTAAGTGTGGTAATGGCAGTGAGAGAGGGATGGGAAAATATGGTGGTGGTGAAGGTTGTGTTAAGAGTGGTGTTAGGTGTATGAGTAGGAGTTCACATCATCGTATCATCTCGTGAGAATGGTGCATGTTCCCTCAATGCCTCAATCATTATCATTGCATTACTCTGCCATTAGAATTTTTTAAAGTAAGTAGGTAAAAAAGAATAAAGGTCACAAATAATTACTCAAAACCATAATGGAAATGTTTTACCACTTTTTGATCCAAGGCCGAGACCTCAATCCTCAAACCATTGATTAGAGTGCTTTGAGCATCAAGCCTTTGCTTCATCTCCCTCAATTTATCAAAAATGGCAATAAGCATGTCATTAGAAGAAGGGGGCATGCCCTTTACTACATCGTGGTGGGGAACGGTCTGGCAATGAGTGGTCTCGTGGGGACCGGAATGGTGAGGAGTCGTGTGGTAGAGACCGTTAGGCTTCATCTTCAACATAATTTTGAGCATCAACCTCAACATCAAATGATGTTACCCAAACTTCACCAAAACGCTACTGAAATGCAAAAACGTAAGGCTGATTTTGTTCGAATGCCATCGAGGTCAATGGAACAAGAACACCATCATGTTAATTGATCAAAAACAACTTCATTAATCAACAACTATACAAACAAAATTAATAACTATCACAAGAATTGAAAACATTTACCCAATTTACATCCAATTTTTCGATTACTTCACGGAATTTTGGAGTTTTTTTTCGAGTTCCATTTGCACATTCTTGGAAGAATGGCCATATCATCATCAAATCTAATAGTTGAAAGTTGAAATAGATCTCTAAATCCATGAAATTCACTAAACATCTCAAATGCCCAAACCTAAAAATAAGTTACAACTTAGAAACATCAAATAATTTGCTAATCAATATAAATTTTAAAATATTTCAAATTACAATTGTTTACTTGTAATGCAGAATAGAAGTCATAACATAATTCGTAGTTGAATGAGTTTTTTTCTCAGCAATATTCTTAATTGAATTGATAAGGTAAGAATATGACCTTATCCCCCATGAATATATCTTAAATAACTCCAAGTCATCCACAATATCCAAAACACTCAGGTCAATTGATGTTTTCGCTTCCTTAGCTCTCAATACACACTCATATACAAGCGCTAAGCCCAATTTATATTTATCATCAGCATTATTTGCATTCTCAAATGTTGTTTTCAAATCATCTTGCTTTACAGCATTCCGTACCAGTATATATTCCCTAACCAACCTCTTGGTAGTGGGAATTTGATCCTAGCAGTCTTCTTCCGATCCAGCAGATAAGCCGGTGATTAAGGTGTAGTCGGATAACAAAAATCTAACATTTTTCCCACCTATATGAAACCACAACTCATCCTTTCTGCCGGTGGGTGGCTGAATCACAAACATAGCCAAGACATGGAACAACACATTGTTCCTCTTCATATTTCTATTGATGTTACATAATTTTCCAAATGAAGAATTCCTAAACATTTCTTTGTGTACATCGTCTAGTTTAGAATATATTGTTAGATTTATCCCGTAATGTGACCCATATGAATTGATGGTAAATAAAGTTTTAGCATGTAAAGTGTTCCACTTCGATGGTTAAGTGAGAATAAAATTATGTTAAAACTTGGGAGTTTTAAAGTGATACTCCCACTTCCTGTGTCTTTAAAAGTTGTACGTAATATATACATAATAATGGACACATATGTATATATATATTTCCCATTGGAGATAATGATCATTGACCAAAGTCAATGATCATCCAGCACATAATTTCTTTTTGGCATGAGGGCGGCTGGCTCTCTTAGTGATTAAGTTTTCTTAATCATTAAGAGACCTTTTGGAAGTGGGCTTATCCCTCTATTTAAGGGAGCTGCCGGCAGTAGCCATACGAAGGTAAGAAAATCGAAGAAATTAGTTATGAAGGAAAGAATAGTCTCCGAAAAATAAAAGGGAAATTAAAGGAAAATTCTCCTCGGCATCAAGGGGAAATTAAAGTACAAGGCAAGGTCGAAAATACCGCTTTCCATAACTGCCGTAAATTAAAGTTGACATCATGGATCCATGTTAGTTTCCATTACATGTTCTTGTACATTAAATCGTGAGAATTATGTGTTCTAAGATTTTGGGTTTATTAAAGTATCATGAGTTTCTAGAAAATGTTTTATGTTTGGAACTCATGCATGTATAAAATATTACATATACTTCATCAACTACTTTCAAATCTTACCTCTGCAATGTATCAATCCTCTTTTTTGGTCAAATACAATGACATTTTGTCTGTATTAGAAACAATAAACATTAAAGATGAATTAAAACACAAACAAACAACCAAGATAAAATGTCAAAAAGTTCTGATGAGGCAAGATAATCGAACATTCTTAAGATTGTTCGGTATTGGTGCCCGAACATTATTTCATAAATTATTTTAAAAGATGTTCATCACTCCTAAATTAAATTGACTGTTAGTTGAGTCAAATTCATCAAAAATGAGTTTGGTTTAGTCAAAGTATACATGGTTATGAGTAAATCTCATCATGGTTGATCAAAAATTGAGTTGGTCTAGTAAAAATGATGAAAATGAGCTTAAACCCTAAATCATAAGAAAAATAAAACAATGTAAGCTTTACCTTGATGATGAGAAACTTAGGGTTGGGTTTGCCTCTGAAAATATGAATCAATTGACGCGATTAGCAAGGTTGAGTTCGTCGGGGTCGTCACTGGTATCCAACGTCGAGAGTTTATCGAGTTGTTGAATGAATGAAGACTGACAGGAATGCTTAAGAGTTCAAGGTCTATCAAAGGTCGAGTTAATCAACCGTTGATAGACCGTATATATAATAGTTGGGACAAAAAACAAAGGTCTATCAAAGGTCGAGTTAATAGACCTTTGATCAACCCAAAGGTCGAGTTAATCGACCGTTGATCAACCTTATTATCTGAAGGGTATTTTTGTTTGTTCAAATTATTCCAAATTTTTAAATGGTCAAAGGCTATGAAAGAACATTGCACGGGTCAAAAGTCCATACTTGATAATTTCCTCTATATTTTGGGGTAAATTCAAGTCATTCCTTTCTCAAAGTTTTTAATCGCTACAGTATATCGTCTTATTTAAAACCAAAAAAAAGTCACTTTTGAGGGCGAAAAGACAACATTACCCATAATGAATCTGACGTAACACATACAAATGCATCGCGCTGCATAAATGTTTGCACCGCGATGCATCAATTTTATTACCTAATCCAATTTTGCACCGCGTTGCATCAATTTATGCATCGTGATGCATTAATTTAAAATACATAATCCAATTTTGCACCACACTGCACCAAAATTATGCACCGTGATGCATCTATTAAAATTACCTAATCCAATTTTAAATTACTTAATTCAATTTTCCATCGTGATACAAAAAATATGATGATACAACACGATGCATCAATTTAAATCATATAATTCAATTTACATCATGCTGCAAATCATAATGAACCAGACTTCATGTCCTCCGCCTTCTTCTTCCTACTCCTCCGTCGTAATCCTCTTCTTCCTCTTCCCCCGTCTTCGTCCCTACTGTGAAAATCCTACAACCCAACATAGTTTCATTAAAATTTCATACTTAATGAATCAGAAAATTCGTTTACGATTGGGGCGCTGCCTGCTCGACCCCCACGAGGGCCATGACCTGACCGGGCAGGTCGATACCCTTTTCATTGCGCAACAATGGTGATTTTTGAATCCAAAGTGTTGGTCATAGCTATTGAAGGAGGCGATGTGCATCTTAAGAACAATATTTTGAAAATGAACTTTAGCGATTGAAAAAAAGAATGCTGAACTGGAGAGAAAAAATATTTGGTAAGAGGTACTGACCAACAATTTCTCCTATATTTTTATAAGTGGGGGCTAACCGCAACCCATAACTCATTATCTACATCCTATTATTCTCTAGGAAAAATTGATGGTCGGCACCTTTTCCAAAACATTTTTTCGTTACAATCCCACTGTTCTTTTTTTTTTCAATCACTAAAGTCAATTTTCGAAATATTGTTCCTAAAATGCTCAAATCATCTTTTTTCCATAGCTCCGGTCAACACTTAGAAGTTCGAAAATCACAATTGTTACGCAACGAAACGAGGATCGAACGAAAGGTAAATGATTTTTCCAATTCACTAAGTAGGGTTTGAAGATTTTTCAGTAGGAACAAAGGGGAAGGAGGAGGAGAAATAAGAAGGCTTACGACGGAGGAGAAGGAGGAAGAAGACAAAGGAAAAAAGGTCTGGTTTATTATGATCTTACAGCACAATACATCAATATTTGTAGTATGATGCAAATTTGGATTGGGTAATTAAAATTGATGAATTGCGGTGCAAAAATTGATGCAGCGCGATGCAAAATTAGACTTGACAATTAAAATTGATGCATCGTGGTACAAAAATTGATGTAGCATGATGTATTTGAGTAAGTGATCTGTAACGCGCCTCATGCACATTAAGAGTATCATAGTTTTTTCTCCCCCAAAAATTATTTTTTTTCCGGTTAAAAAAACAAAAGGTATTGTAGCGATTGAAAACTTATTAATGTGGACCGGTCCGAATTCACCCCTACTCTCAACACCCCACCCATTTTAACAACTTTCCCCGATCACTCTCGGCATCCCACCCATTTTAACAACTTTCCCCAATCACTTTCTACACCCCACCCATTTTAACAACTTTCCCCAATCACTCTTTACACCCCACACTCTAACTACTCAGTTTACCCTTTCCATTCTACCCCATTATTAACCACCACCAACCTATTTTAATTGCCAACCTACCCTTCCTACCAATTACTCCATTCGTTTCTAAACAATTGTCTTTTTTTTTTTTTTTGTCTTTTTCAAAATAATTGTCATCTTTCAAAACTTTCTTTTCTAGGTAAACATTTTTACCACTTTACTCATACTTTCAAAGAGACCGATTATTTGAAAATTGAGGGAGTAATTTACAAACCCACCACCCTTTCCCAAAGAGATTGATCGCACAGCAGCCCCTACCTCCCCAGATCATGTAAAATAACATACTCTCCCCTCCGTCCTCCCTCAAGCGAACAACAACAATAACCACCTTCATCCTCAAGGTCTCTTTCTCTATTTTGAAGCAACAACGATCTTGAGCCCTCTCTCTCTCTCTCTCTCTCTCTCTCTCTCTCTCTCAATTTTGAAGCTCAAAGCAACCCATCAACAATAATGTCTTCATACTCAAGCATATGTATAAATTTTCATCCTCCCCCTTCATTTTGAAGTTTTACAATAATGAAATGTGTTATTCGTTAAACAATTTAGTGTTTGAATTCTAGTTTTAGGTCTAATTAAAGTATAAGTTCTTTGCAAAGGTTGTTTGGGATATGTGTAGAAAGTAGGTGTGTTCGGGCCTAGTCTAATGAACACAACAATTGGTGTTTGACCAGCCCTTGTTGGACTCACCAAGGTGTGTTCATTCGATCTTGGTCGAACACATCAAGGTGTGCTCAATCAGCATAGGCCGAACATATCAAGGTGTGTTCATCCATCTCTGGCCGAACACACTTTAATGCGTTCATCTAGCTTTAGCCGAACACACCTTGATGTGTTCCTCCAGCTTCGGATGAACAGTCTTGTATTCAATTTTGCAAGAAATGTCATCGATTAATAAGGTTTGTTTGATGTTTACAGGAAATCTTATCAAAAAATGTGTTGCATGAAAAGAAGACCGACGACATTCGCTAGAAAAGAAATGAAACTTCAACATCAACAAGAACAAGAAGTAGCACAGTTTTTGCGTTAACAAGAAGCAGAATAGCATATTGAGCCGTCGGTTGAAGATGAGCATCAACATTAGAATAGCACAGTTTTCATATTTTTTTTCTAAATTATTAAGCACGTAATTTGTTTACGTGTTTTAAGATTTTTAATATATATATACACACCACGTCGAATTCACATTTGAAAAACAAACCGTTTGAATCGAAAAAGTCAAATGTGACTATAATTTAGGATCCAATGGGCTACTATCTTTGACACAATTACTATTTCACTAACTAAAAAATTGCAAATCTTTGATATAGTGTTGGTGTAATTACAAAATTTCATTGATACAAATTTCAATTTTTGGTATTAAGTTGACAAATGTTTTATTTCAAAACATTTGATTGGTTAATAGTAACATTAAATTTTAAAGAACTACTCCTTCCATCCCCAAAAAATAATCTCATGTTCATCTTTGGTTCCCTTCCCCCACCCCCCACCCCCACCCAAAAAAAAAAAAAGCACTCTCTCCAATCTCCATACCTGAATGAGTTTCCTTTTAAACAGAATTTCTCATCTCTTAAATTAAGACAAAAACTTACGGATATTTTTTGTAAGACGGATCCTCCTTACCCGACCTACCGTGTATTGGTGGGTTGAGCTGTAAGTGAGTGGTTCTGACATACGAATTAATATCCGTAAGACCGTCTTACAAAAGACAAACTATGGAATAGAGACAGAATCATGTCTTTTTGCTCATAAAGAGAGATTATGGACATCTCAAAGGAAAAACAAAACAAAAACATTAGTCAAATAATCAATGACTTCCCATTGGTTCACAATGATATTTGCGTTTGACAACCAAAAAGAAGAAGAAATTTTCTGTATAAAGAAAGAATGACTGGGTATACATTTTTGCTAGTTTTGACGTCTAGTGTACATAACTATTTTGTAGAAGATGAGATGAAAAATGAAACTCAGATCAAGAGAAACCAAAACACCGTCTTACAGAATGTCGACGGGGTGCGGGTGCATGATGGTATTCACTAAGCTCCAGCTTCTTTGGACGGAAGTGTTTATAGAAGGCTTTCACTGCCCCCGTCACTCCATCTTCATTTTCCATGGCCTTGGCCAATTCTGTAGCACGTTCTTTCACCTGCATTGCATCCATACCATTTCCAACTTCACTTATTTCCATCATAAAGACAAACTTTTCCAGAAAACTACTAATTATCATCATTCCAATATCAGACATACAAGTTAAGCTAGAAGAACGATAAAAAGTGCTTAAAAATGGAAAAAGAAGATGGTGAAAATGCACATAAATGCTCCATGAGATGGTGAAAATATGTGGGGAATGATAAGTGCTTATATATGACTATAGACAAGTATTAATACACACAACACTAAATCTATAAATATATCTCTAACTGTAATGAACCGAGAACATGCAACAATATCTCCAACTGTAACGACCCGAACCCAATCCACAAGCCGAAAGAGCATCTGGGTCAACTAGGCCCACCACAAGACACGTCACATGTGAAAGTCCACACATTTGTAGGTGCCCATTGACCATTTGGTGGCAGAGCCATTGTAAGCCTATATATTTTTCCACATCAGATTATTACCTTCTCCGCAGCTCAAATTGTTGACGTCTCTGTCAATACCCAAAAAGTCCAGAATCCTTGTCCACAAAATCCTTCCTGATGGATAGTCAACATGAACTCTCCCAGGACCTACCACCGTCATTTAACCCCCATTTGCAGGTCCACAACATATCACCAATATATCCTCGTTCGTCATGCTAGTACGAAAGATAGGTCCTTCTTGAGCCCACACAATTGCATTTAATTGTGATATAATTTGTAACGACTCGAGTTCGAGAGCACAGTCCACAATGGATTCTTAGTTCGCATTCGGTAGTAGGTGGCCTATAAGATTTTTCAACATCTAATCCAATGTCGGATGTTCCCCTAAAGTTCAACAGCTACCCACACATAGAGAGACAAACCGAGGTGCATCACACACCAATGAGAAAGAGGACCAACTCCAGTATTTGCAAACTTGTGGGGAAACAAATGCAAACCAAGAGCTAAAGCTATTATAGGCAAACGCAAAAGGTGGGCAAGAGGTACCTTTTTAGGGTGAGAGGCGGGCGAGCAAAAAAAGAACAAGGCAACAATATTAAGAGAAAATAAATAAATATATATATATACACACACACACACACACACACATATATATACACACATAGTAGGGAAAGAAAAACTAGATTCATTTATAAGATAGTTTACTAAGTTTTTCAAATTTGTTTTATTACCTAGAAACAATCATAATAGCACGTGTGAAGGCCTTTGAAAGAAAAAAAAATTGTGTTTCATACTCCCGCCGTTCCGGGCAAAGAGTCCCCATTTGAAAGTCAAACTTTTTAAAAATATGACACTTTTAGTAATTCATTATTAATAAAATGACACTTTTATGACTTAATTTTTGAAAGTGAATGGGCAGGGAGGGGGGGTACTGGGGTAGCACTTCTAGAAAATGGTACCTTACGCTGGATGGGGAAAAATAAGTACTTGTGCTATAAAAAATTAATAATTATTATTATAAAAAAAAAAAAACAGTAGCAAGACGATGGCCAGATAGCCAAAAAAAGTGAAAGAGGTTGGCAACACTGAGAAGGTCAACAAGATTGAGAGAAAAAAAGAGTAAGAAGTACCTGGCTAAGATGGTTGACAACACTGAGAAGGTCGCCAGATCACGTCTTGATGGTCTAAGATGTTACCGGCAGCTCATTGAGGTGCGAATTTCTAGGTTGAAGACGAAGAAGTCAAAGTCAACGTCATCCGGGATAGAAAACGTGAGGTCGATGGACTTAGGGTAAATGTCCGATTAGGGTTTTTCGATTATATTTTCTTTTTTTAAAAGGCCAAAAACTACGCTGTTTTGCATAAAGGCATCGAAGTTTGGTTAGCCTTGCACCTAATGTTGCCTTTTTGAGCCTCGCGCCCAGGTGAGAAAGGCGGTCACCTTGACTCGCTTTTCCAACATTGCCTTGCCTGACCATCAAGAGGTGACGAACCTTCACCTGACCTTGCTTGAAACGAACCCGGTGAACGCCTTCAATAGCTATGACAAGAGCTTACCATGTTAAGTAACCACCTCGAACTTAAGGTTAGACTCGGCCAGGTGATGAGAGTTGGAACTCGACATGGTATTACGGCTCCAATGCTCTGGTTAGCCAAAGTATTTGGTTCAAGTCAACCTGCTTGCACGTGTTTCGCCCAATATTTTAGCACACAAGTTAGGCCCCTACCTTGGTTATGAAGCCCCAAGTTATGTGCTCTAGTTTATAGCTCCATATTTGAGCAAGGGAGTGTCAACGCAGTATATACATTGTTAGGCCTCTCTCTAACAACCAAAGCGTTTAGATTCATTGGTTATATTTTGTGATGGACCTGCCGACCTAGTGATACACATCGACTTATCCATCCATGTGATAGAAAGGTCGCACATAAGAGCTAGTCTTAAGGTGTGGTATGCATTGGTGTTCTAAGCTAATAATCTAACAGCTAAAGCATTTGGATGAGCTGATTACTTAACATGAATTTGAATAAGGACTTGGCTTCAAGATTGTTGGCTTGCATAATTCCCCCAGCATTATAGTGTTCAAGTTGACGCTACTGTTTTGTGCTTTGCCTCTGTTTATCTCTCCATGTGCGGGCAGGGGTCGAACTGAGGGATTTATTAAGGTTTCATGTACACTGTTGAGCTCTCTCTCTCTCTCTCTCTCTACTTGGCTTCAAGATTGTTTGCTTGCATAATTCCCCCCAGCATTACAGTGCACAAGTTGACACTGCTGTTTCTCGATTTGCCTCTGTTTCTCTCCATGTGCAGGCAGGGGTCGAACTGAGGGTTTTATTAAGGTTCCATGTACACTGTTGTGCTCTCTCTCTCTCTCTCTCTCTCTCTCTCTATATATATATATATATATATATATATATATATATATATATATATTTATATATTTATATAATAGCTTAAGTTTTTTTTTTTTTATATACTTGACAATCTCGAATAGGAAAGAAATCGGTTGCTCTCAAGAACTGGCTAGACAACCTGCCTACCAAACACAAACCAAAAAGAAAGGGACCCTAATAGGGAAAAGAAACATACACATACTGCATAATTTTATAAATATACATTTATAGAGAGACACACTACAATGGGAAGAAGGCAACAGGCACAGTAGTCTAGTAGTCCCTAAGCAATCCGCTTACCAAACATAAACCAAGGACTTTTGGTGAAGTAGACGTCAGCTAATTCATTAATCCAAACACGTATCCTACACAAAAGAGATGACACACTCTACTTGGATGGAGCCACCATTGTAAATTTTACAAGCAAGATATTAAGAAGAGACCATGCTATAGTCAGTCATCTAAGGGCAATTGAAACTAAAGAGATTGGTCGCATGCATGTTTTCTTTAAAACAATGTCTTAGAACATGATATTAAGTAGTATCGAACTTCAAAAAATGACTTCGAAAGAACATAATAACACTGTAAGTCTAGAGCTGCATATGCCACTACATCATCCGATCATACCAGTCGTTAATTTATCAAATATCAATGATTACCATTGGATCTAGCATATACTGTATGGCAGCAACCAATTTATCAAGTGAGAACTCCTCGACAGGGATCGGTGTAGGCCCTACTCCTCTGGCATGCACCCGGTCTCCCCAAAATGGTTGGTCTCCAAAGAAAGGTACCACAGTTGTCGGACACTAAAATACAGTTATAAGATGGATGGAGAATGAGCAAAGGAGCAATAAAGCATAGAATACCCTCCAAGTAAAGTATGTTACCGCAGCTCTAAGACCAGCAGCAGTTGTTCCGGCACCACCATGATGCACCTACAGAAATGATAAACGAAATGTCCCAATTTGTTTGTATGAGCGAAGCAAAATATCTGGAAATGTGAATTTTTTTGGTGGATCTCTATGTCCAGCTTTAGCATGAAGCTTTTGCTTTGCAGTCATGTGACATAATTCGGAGTCTCTTTTCAACAATATCATTTATCCATTCTAAGCAGAAAATGGACAAGGAAAATGCATCGATACACTATTGTAATAAAGAAACAGTAAAAAATCAATCAAGTATAGCCAGCATAGCAAGTTTCATGCAAGTGAGAAGTGTTGAGGTTTCATAGATGACAGTGACATCAGGGTCTGCATAAAGCCCAGTCAACCACTGAATAAGAATAATACACTAAAATCTAAATCATAGTCAGAGAGCAGCAGTGAAGATAGATCATAAATCTAGTGCTATTGGATGTGTTTGATTCTGGTTGAGTACGAATACTAGCTGTTTAAGTTCACAGAGAAAAGGAGAGAGAGAGAAAGAGATCTAAAATGTAACTAGTTGATATATTTGACCCCAGGAAATATGAACCAAGGGCATGATATAATTTAGGACCCTCTCTCTAACAGCTTAAGCTTTTAATGAACGGCATTAAACAATGAGTTCCCTAATACTACGGGTTTGATTTGTTCTCTCCATTTCATTTATGCTACGCCAATCTTCCACCTACAATGCAAGCCCAAATGTTGCAACTATCTTTGGTTGCACAACAAGAGCAAGAGAACAGTACACCACAAGCATGAATTCCTCCATCAGGTTTTCCCACAATTTGTAGGGCCAAGCTTTGGCAGCAAGTGTAAGGTTGTTCGATCATGACCTGGGCGTCATCTGTACGACTCACAGAAGAGACTCATAGCTTTTGTGACTGAGGTCGGACCCTGCAATATTAAGCCTCATGCCCTGGTTGTCCTTTCAGATTTTCAGCCATTCCAACTATGCAATATTCTCTAACCATAAAAACTGAAATTTGAAGTAAACATGTATGAACAAATTTTCTCTACTAGAACGGCAAAGCAAGGAGCATAGCCATAACGAGTATAATAAAATCCGAGTTGGGTTGAGGATTTGACAGAAAGCGTCGGAAGTTGCTAGTTGAATCTTAACTACAAACTATACATTGGTGAATATGATGCTAAACACCTTCTATCGTTCACATAAACTAAAACAGAAATGAACAGAAAGGGAACATAATACGAACCATCATATTGAGTGAATACAAATAAATTAACACAGTAATAATGTTCTAGTGGTTTACCACAGCAGCACAACGCAAGAATAGCCAATCATGAGGACAATTATCCAGCAAGTACACGAAGTCTTTTGGTCTTTCCACTGAGAAGAAAAAATTAAATTAAATGTACCCATTCCTAAAGCTTTCAAAGTTGTAAGTAAAAAATAATTTAAAAATAGTAAGCAAATAACTTATTGCAACTTCAAGCTGCATATAAATGTATAAAAGCAAGACCACGGCTTACAGTTCCCAAGGCCACCCCATCCTTTGTTAATGATTCCCCTTCGTCCGGTGATTTCCAGAGCTTGAACTATAATCTGGGTCATTTTCTCCGGCTTTTGCACAGGCTGTGGCAAATTCAGAAATCAAAAAAATGAATAGAAAATTGATAGACGGATGGTATTATGTGGAGTGCATTAGTTTCGTTTCAAGCGAATGCATCCTCGTGTATGTCTCATCCATGACAATTGAGGATGAAGCAAATGGCCAGTCAAAAAGGGTAATAACTTAATAACAAAATAGGATAAACAGTGAAAAACTTTTGTCAACGGTAAACATTGCACATGTGATCACCTATTGTAGTTCATACCTATGTGCAATTGATGATTATACTATTTGAGATTTTCACGGCAAAGGTTAACAAACAAATATAAGTACAACATCATTTTTACCTTTACATTTGATCTTATGTAACATTTCAAAGACTTGATGTGATCAAGAAAAAGGTGAACAAGTACAAATTCAGACAGGCCGTCTGACATGACAACAATACATATTTTGCTATCTCAAAGTAGCAGAAATGCTTGCGGATTTCACAATCAAACTGACTTGGAGCAGAACCCTTTTCATAGTAAGAATCACCATGGTTATAAATGACTAATAGTATGCTATTCACTGAAACAAATGCTTGAATATCTAAAGGGCGTCTTATATCCACATCTAGCTTCATATGGGGTGAACTGGAATTCCTTGACATGCCTAAATCCCTTATTGCTCATTCACCAGCATACTTGAATTGCATCCCACTATTAGGAATCTTAATATTTTTAAGACCAGATACCTTCATTTGTAGCATTTAAACAGCTATGGTTACACATGGCATGAATAGCATTGGCAAAAAGAAAGCCTCAGTAAACCCAATTTACTATGTTAGAGACATAAAGAACTGTATACAGACCACTCAAATGCTGTTGCATTAACGGGTCAAGCGCAGACGACTAAGTTAAAGCACTCACTTTACACCCTAAAATTTACCTCACTTGTTTCTGGATGATCATGTTACCACAGTGATCTAACAAAATTATCAATATCACCTAGTATCTTTCTAGCAATAAGAGAAAAGCATAGCATTATGTAATTTAACAATAGTTCAAAGTAAAAAAAATTCTTAATGGGTTATGAAAGCGAGAACTTTAGTTCCAAAGCGTGAAGTTGGGCTACAGATGCCCAAATCCCTTTATCCTATTTACAAGATGAACTGTTTTTTCACTTCTAAGAACATGATGGCTGGACAAAAGTCATCATCATAACAAATAAGCTTACAAGATTAATGTAAGAATGATTATCGGATACCACCAGGTAAGCAATAATGCTGATAACGATAAGGATAATGCTCCCTCGTAGATCTTACCTTATAATTTTGAACTGGGAGAATGTTATGTTTGATTGTGTGTAAAAGAAGAGGATGAGGATTGGAAGTAACAGGACAAGTAAATGGTTGTTGGCCAATTTCCCAAATTCCTAGGGCATTTAGGATTGATAATCTATCGTGTGAAAAAGTTATTGGAGAGCCTTAAATGTACTAGGACTGAAGTTGAATTCGCCCCACATTGGTTTTCCCAGTGGGTTTTGGATTTACCAAGCTCCTATATAAAGGCATCTAGTCTCCACTCTCTTGGTATGGATGTGCCTTATGGTACCTGAAGGGCTCACCCTTTGGAGAAGGATACCGTTTCTTTCCATCTTTTGGTGAGAACATTTATTGGCTCGGGGTATTTTGGTATGTTCTCATCTATTATATTGGGTTTGTTCTCCTTACGTGATTTAGTGACGTGGTTTGTGATTTTGAACTTTCTCTCTATCCCTCTCTTACTTTTCTTTAATCATTACAAAAAGAAAACCCAAAATCCAAAATCAAGCCAGTAAATCACAGAGCCAAACGCACCCATTGGGTCTCGCTTTTGTGCTTGTGAGTGGTTAGGTCTTTGTAAGTTTCGTGATCAAGATCTCTATTGTTCTTATGACTCCATGACATTCTAGCGAAGTCGTTGCTCTGTTGGTGTAGTCCCATTTGACTGCTTGGTGAGATGAACAGTGAGCCATGCTAAATCCTATGTTTGAATAGCTTGCTCATTTTTCTCTCATGCTTGTCCATGTTAGTATGTGTTGCATAACAAATACTATAGCATTCCCCATGTAAAGTGCTGGTATCATAACTCATGGTTCAAATCATTCAGATCCTGGTGGGAGTTCTTATGGTTGAAGATCTTTGTTTTATGCTTTTGAAGATTATTTAGGACATCTGTGAGGGATGTTGAATAAATGCCGCATGTACAAGATTTGTTGAAGACGATCAACAAGGTGGAGGTGGAGTTCAAGATTTTTCAATTTTGAAATCAAATCAGCGACTTCACAGATTAGGTCTAAGGTGGAGACTTGATGGAAATTGGCGTTCCAAATTCCTTGGCATCACAGCTCATGGTTCAATTGTTCAATTATGCTTTTGAACATCATGTTGAGCATTTTTAAAGTGTTTAACTTGATATACATTGTTAGACCCCTTTCTACACCTTAAGCTTTTAGATGAGTTGGTAACTTGACATGGTAATGGAGCTCCGAACTATGGTTCAGCAAGGTTTCGGTGCAAGCTATCCCGCTGGCATTTGTTACCCGCAATATTGTGAGTGCACATATCGGCATCCTGTTTGTGTGATGGGGTAAGGCATCTTTGTTATCTCTCCATGTGTAAGCGAGTCACGCGTGAGGGGGAATGTTGAGCTTGATATATATTGTACAAAATTTGTTGAAGACGATCAACAAGGTGGCGAAGAGCTATCAACAAGATTATCAACAACACATGTGAAACATATGCATTGGTTTCTCGCAAGGTATGCTGCTGATTATCATGTAATGAACCAAGGATCTCATACTAAAAAATAATGGGGGTTCTGATCCTCGTCAACCTCCTCATCCTCGTACCAAGAACGAAACATAGGTCCCTGCAGAAAATCTAGTGTGTGCCATTAACACTTTTCTGACATATAAAATTGTATTAAGATGTAATGAAAATAAAGGAACGAAAAAAAAAAAAAAGGAGCTGGTTGAAATAACTCACTAGGCTACCAAATCCAATGTAGATAGGCTTTTCACCATCTTCAAGCCATTTGACAAGCGAATCAGGAGGAATGTAGTTTGATGCAAGGTCTAGAAAACAAAAACCTACCACATCAGTTTTAGGTCCCCAATCTGCACATCAAGCACAAAGATGGATCACATTAAAACGGCAGCCTTACAGCAGCTCAGCAGCAAATTTTCCATCCAACTTTTACAAAAATATACTGAAAGTTAAATCTAAACCACATCCTGAAACTTGGGGGCTTTCCAACAGAATATAAGAGAAAAAAGCTTTAATAGAAAGCCACTCTCTACTTTATACATCACTAAACAGAAGCACGAGGTCTGATAAGCAGAGATGATAAAACCATTAGAATATTTACTTCCAACCAGATAAACATTATTTAGGATACCTCACTCTCCCACGGCAAGAGTTGTGAAGGAGCCTTTCATACTAAAATTGCACACTACACTAATATCTAGTTACTGTAGTTGATAAGAAGCCTCCAAATCCAAATGATGTTTGCTTTTGAGCAGTTCGATAATGAAGTCCCATCTCCAGTCCAGATTAACTTTATACACACTTCCCATAGTGAATTACATTAAAAGATATTATCATTCTATGTTTGAATGATGATTTCTGTTAGCTACCAACTCATTTAAAAGCTCTAGTTGTTAGAGAGGGGACCAACAATGCATATCAAGCTAAACGCTCCCGTGGAGAGATAAACAAACATGCCTCACCCAGGGCATAACAAACCAAACAGGTGCCAGCATGTGAACTCACAATATTTTGGGTGACAAGCATGATGGCTTTAACACCTTGCCAAACCAAAGCTCAGATAGTCAAATACCACGTTAAGTTACCAACTCTTTTAAAAGCTTAACTTATAAGAGAGAGGACCAACAATGTATATCAAGCTTAACAGTTTCCATAGTCAGAATAGTGATATCTCGCTGAAGGTTACATGTTAGAGCAACATCTGGTCCACCAGTGAGCTTGCGTTCTGTCAGGCCCCACCCTTGGTCTAACAATAAAACTAGATAAGGATAACAATTCTAAGAGGAACAGCCACGGGAAACATGGCACCTTGTTCTGCAATTTGAGAAATATAATTAAGAGGCGTAGGTTTCTATTGTAGTCACTGCACATACATAAAAGAGGATAAAAGGCAGAAGATAAGGTTGAGCAGTCGTGATAACCCGAGAGGAAAGATGTTACGCAAGATTCATCTTGCCTCTCATAAATCCAACTCTACTGAATAGTATGCTTCAAAATATCATGGGCCTCACCAGTGTTCACGTTTTACCTTTTTCTGGAGTGATGATTTTAGGTGG
The DNA here is from genome assembly GCA_013146195.2 of Codonopsis lanceolata. NCBI lineage: Eukaryota > Viridiplantae > Streptophyta > Magnoliopsida > Asterales > Campanulaceae > Codonopsis > Codonopsis lanceolata. Next base: position 43,121,596 of record CM028383.1, on the reverse strand, counting down.
TGACAAAGAGTTGGCTTTATGAAAAATTTCTCAACAGGTACAAAAGAAGATTAGACTTGACACCATGTTGTTGATGAGTAATTGCGAGAAAAACGAAGATGACTCAGATAGCATTCAACTTTGCAAGGGACTTGGTGCTTTACTCCATGAAGACACACCAAGAGTACAAACACTTTATGCTGGACAAGTACCTAGACAATTAGAATATTCCTTACTATTTTTTTACACCATAAAGTAGCCCTAACAAATTTTGTCACCATTTCCTTATTCCGTAAGGACCTCCAAAGCTCTGTGTAATTATTTCCTTCAATCAAAGAAAAAGAAGAATCATTTATAGGAGAGGCCCGAGAGGGGATGGGGAAACTGTCTGCTTAGTAGGACAAGACAATGAGATGAAGTAAACATACAACTTTCAACAGAATATGGACATACCAGAAATTCAAAAAGAACATAGACAACGTAGCTGCTTCTAGTAAACAAACCATCTCATATGTTCTTGCTCTTCAAATAAGCAAAATGCACAAAAGAGCAAATACAGTACACAAAACTAGCTCAATGAAGTAGCTGCTTCTAGTAAACAAACCATCTCTTAAGTTAACAATAAGTGTCACTCCTGTCAATTCAAGTTACCTGCCAGCATAGTTAAACATGGACATGCACATATACCTTTCGGTTTTGGAACAAGATGTGGACTCCAAATATATCCAAAAGGCACCTCTAGTGGAGGACCATGTGAACCACTTAAATAAGATGCACGCCTCAGCTTCAGTTTTTTTCTTCGAAACTCGTTTATGATATCCCGCATTCCAAGCCAAATTAATGCATCAACAATTTGATAGGATAGCTGCAAAAAGCATTTTCATGCCATTTAGAGATTGCATGGCAGTTGGGTAGAATATATGGTATAAATACATATATCAACGAAGCTTACTCTATATCCAACTGGTTGTTTAACACGGGAAAGAGGATGTGGATATTCATTAGTAGGCCTGTAGAAGGTGAAAGAAGAGAAAAAACAAACCAGAGGGAATAACTATCGATATGAAATGACCAGTCATGGAATATAAATACTTGACTCCAAATAGTAGAAGACACATTCAAAAATTCAGACAGTCAAAAATGTGTTGATGCCCAACACACACAATGGACATGGTACAGAAAATTAACTGTATCCCCTCTCAACAACCCCATAAAAGCTCATACAAACCCAGAAAAAGGAAAAAGAATGATAAGTAGAAGATGCTTACGTCCATGGCATTGTGAAAAATATGTGAAGTGGCACTTTAAGAGCTTCTGCAACATGTGAATGACCTGAAAAGTGTTATTCCCTGTTAGCAGTCAGTTGGACGACTTAAAATTGTGCACTAAAAGGCACTTGTCCAACATATCATCCAACAGTAAAACTTTTAGAGTGTTCCTGATGTGAATCCGGGTTCAGATTCGAGCCAAGATCGATTCGAAGATTAACGGGACCCTCAATGATAAACAAAGAATGCGGAATTAGAACAACGAACAATGAAAGTAACGAGAATAACAATAAAAACGAAAATAACGAAATAAGAGAAAGGATAGAAAGAGTCTCCCTTGACCCACTAGTCGCAATTGACTAGGAACCTTGGGGTGCGAACGAGAACCGTCGATGCGATTGCCTACGACCCATGAACACGGAACGCCACAATCCCCTGACTCACAAAGATTGATAAGTTCATGGTTTCGTTTCTAGTCCAAGAAACCGGATAAACTCACAAACTCAATTGTGAAACAAGTGTATGAACACTCAAAAAAATGCACTTTGCATAACTGATCCAAGATCTCCTTTTACAATGTTTTAGACAAGCCTTATATAGGCTACGCATACTCAAAGTAAACTGCAGAATATATGCACTAGGGGACTCCAAGGGTTGGGTGATTAAAAGATAAGACTAAAGGTCTTCAAGGACTCCAAGGGACAGATTCTTCAGTTGCTGATTTCTTGAGAATTGTTTGGATTCCAAGCCTTTTGCTGTGACCAAAAAGTCTTCTAGCTTCCCAAACATGACACTTGAGCCCCTCCATTTGTAGAGTGCCAATCCTTGGCCCTAGGATCACATCATTCCCTTCTTCTTGAAAATGATTCGTCCTCGAATCTATACGTGCAACTATATGATTCGCCCTTGTAACGAGGTCCATCCAATCTGCCCATTGCGTATCAAAAAAGTGATCATCGATGATTTGCTTCACGAACCAAGATACCGATGGAGTTGCAGCTTCGAAATCTAATGGATCTTCATAGGCATGGAACAATTTCAATTCTTTGCGAATCGCTATCTTACTCGGCTCTCTTTCTAGCTCTTCATTCTCAAGTATTTCGCTCCTCTCTCTTGCAATCCTTTCCTTCTTTTCAATTCTTTCCCTTTCAAGCCTCTCCTTTACAACCCTCTCTTTTTCGTTTCTTTCTATTTCAAGCTTCTCTCTTTCAAGTGTTTCTTCATAAACTTCTCTCTTTCATGCTTTTCTCTCTCTAATTTTTCTCTCTCAATCTTTTCTTTTTCAACTCTTTCTTTTTCAATCCTCTCCTTTTCTAGTTTTACTGTTTCAATCATCAATGCCTTGATAGCATTTAGATCCTCCCTTATTTCACTCACTTCCTTTTCATAGAGCTCCGTTGGTGTCAATGATGAAAGTATAATTTTCTTTTGATTTAACACAAAAGAAAATCTATTGGAACCATCACGCTTGACTCGGCGATCAACTAACCACGGTAGGCCGAGCACCAATTGTCCATCGAGACCCGACACCACACCGCACCAAACTTCATCGTTATATCTTCCCACGGAGAAAGAAATTAAAGCTTGCTTAATTAGCCTATTCTCATTATCATAAACCCATTCGACACGAATTCCCAATTCTTTAAAAACTTCCTTACTCGCCAAATTAAAATCAGCATATACATTTATTTTAAATTGACATACTTTGCTTCGGATGTAACAATGAGAATGAAAAATTCGACCATGCTTCCTCATGATGAATGAGCAATGTTCAAAGTGAGATGCAATTCACAATGAAAGTAACAAGAGAAATGAAAATCAATGGGTGTCAAGGTAACTTTTTATTTTTATTTTTGACTTTTGAAGATAGGATTTATCAAGAACTCAATATCGATTTCCAGATTTTTTTGTAGGACAAGAATAACAAGAACAATTTCCAGATTTTTGTAGGACAAAGATAACAAGAACAATTTCCCGATTTTTTTTTTTTTTCCAATTTTCTGAGATTTCGAAGAAGAAGAATTCAATGAAAAATAGAAAGACAAGTAGAACGAATTCAGGTTACCTCTTCGATTGGCTCTGATACCAATTGATGTGAATCCGGGTTCAGATTCGAGCCAAGATCGATTCGAAGATTAACGGTGCCCTCAATGATAAACAAAGAACGCGGAATTAGAACAACGAACAATGAAAGTAACGAGAATAACAATAAAAACGAAAATAACGAAATAAGAGAAAGGGTAGAAAGAGTCTCCCTTGACCCACTAGTCGCAATTGACTTGGAACCTTGCGGTGCGAATGAGAACCGTCGAAGCGATTTATACGACCCACGAACACGGAACGCCACAATCCCCTGACTCACAAAGATTGATAAGTTCAAGGTTTCGTTTCTAGTCCAAGAAACCAGATAAACTCACAAACTCAATTGTGAAACAAGTGTATGAACACTCAAAAAAAATGCACTTTGCATAACTGATCCAAGATCTCCATTTACAATGTTTTAGACAAGCCTTATATAGGCTACACATACTCGAAGTAAACTGCAGAATTAATGCACTAGGGGACTCCAAGGGTTGGGTGATTAAAAGATAAGACTAAAGGTCTTCAAGGACTCCAAGGGGCAGATTCTTGAGAATTGTTTGGATTCCAAGCCTTTTGCTGCGACCAAAAAGTCTTCTAGCTTCCCAAACATGACACTTGAGCCCCTCCATGTTTAGAGTGCCAATCCTTGGCCCTAGGATCACATCAATTCCTAATCAGATTTGTTCCACAATGTGACAGTTTTAGATGGGAGGAATAAGTACTACAATGTTCTTGAACCCTAACCAACTAGTTTCTAGCTAAGCTCAAGGTCAACCAAAGTTAGGACTTCATTCACGGGCACATTTTCGAGAAACTCCCAAGATCAAGCAGATGGATCCAGCTGAACAGATAGTTCTTTTGCAAAAACAAGTACATTCTTCTGTTTTGGATTAGTGATTCTCCTTTATTATTTGTTGTTTCTCATTTGTATCTTGATTTGCATTTGTTCATTCATTACATTAGGTTCTATACTTAGTGGCTAAATGGGCTGCGTACCAGTTAGCGTGGCAACCGTGTATAGAACTTTGCCTTAGAATAGTTTTCTAGACTTCACAGGTTTCAGTGGAAGACTTCGGCTGAAGGCTTCACAAGCAGACTTCAAGCAGCCTCCAGCGGCAGACCTTGTCTGCACTCGGACAACATGACGTGTCAAAGACTTCCAGATTTCAAAGCTTAAGTGGATTATTTAATTCAAACCTAAATTAGTTTGAATTTGAATTAAATCATCTCCAGATCAATGCCGACTTCTCAGACACGTCCCTCCAGCTTTTCCGAAAAAGCATGAAGACTTTCGTCTCCTGAAAAGTGACAAAGCAGGAGCACAGACTAATACATACAGACTGTACCAACTATTGCAGGTCTGCAACTCTGATTGTCGCTCACCTGCTAGTTGCTGCAACAACTCTTTGCTATTCCCTGCTCAGTGTCAGTTGAAGAAGAAGTCAACAAACAGCTCCAGGCATTCAACCTAACAGAGCTGTTACTCTTCGTCTTCTCCAACGATCTCAAGAATGACCAAGCTATAAATACTGTCGTTAAAGACTGAAGAAATCAATACTCTGAAACTATCCAACAACATCAAGCTTTATACTCAGTGCATTCAAGAGATCATTAACTGATCATCGAAGTCAACAACAACAAGAAGATATGCATCAACTGTGAATCATTTGCTTCTTATTGTTGTAAGTTTCTACCATTCTTCTGCACATTGAATATTCTGTTTTTCCAGATATTCAATTCCCCCACCCCAAACACAAGTCAAATATTTTGTACACGATCCATTGGATATTTCTGTAATAGAATTAGTGGAAAATATAGTGCACATTTAAATCCAAGGTTGACTGCCTTGGTGGTGGACGTAGCACTCATTATACTGCGAACCATCTCAAAACACCTGTGTTAATCCTCTTCTGTTGTTTATTGTTTTATACAGTCTTTCATTCCCTTAACTAATTCCTTTAGCAACAAACTTTAGTAAACAGCTAAGTCTACCGGTAGTGCTTCACCGGCAGACTTGAACTGTCTTCCTTTCAAAACTTCCGCTACTTCAATCTTTTTAATAGATTGTAAGTGTTTGATCTAGGAACTATTATGAAAAGTTTTAAGTGTTAAATAAGCTATTCAACTCCCGCCCCCTCTAGCTTATTATTGTGCCCTTTTGGACTAACAATTATGTAAGTAGTATGTTAATTGATTAAGCTAAGATTGCTAACAAGATAAGAATAAAACATTCAGCTAAAAGAAAGAACGAAAAGATCTCCAAAAAAATTAGCTGACTCACTTTTTCTTTTTCTTTTTTTTTGATAAGTAATCGTAATATTAACACTGCGTCAAATGAAGTGACGCGTCTTTGTACACAGGGAGTATACAAAACCAAAACAATTAAATCTACAATCTATCCACTATATTAACATTAGAGTCCCCTGAACTTGAACCACATCAGAATGCCAAAAATATGCACCTCCTTCTTTAATCTGTCGACATCTACCTCCACACAGTCAAACACCCTATGGTTCCTCTCCTTCCAAACGCTCCACCAAATTGCCAAAGGAATAGACTTCCATCTTTTATTGTTGCTTATACTGCTGGAGGAGCCCCAACCATGAAGAAGATAGAGAGAAGTCCTTGGCATCACCCAAGAAATACTTGCTACACACAAAAGATTCCAGCAACAGGGTAGTGCAGAAGCAAGTGACTTACTGTTTCCTCCTCCTTTTTACACATGAAACACCTGTTAACATAAACCTTCCCTTGAGCTCTCAGATTGTCCCCAGTCAAAATAGCCTCCCTCGAAACTTCCCATGCAAAGAACATCACTCTACTTGGAGCCCTCGACTTCCAAATTACTTTCCACGGATAGTGATTCCCGACCTCATTTTTTAAGAAAGAGTAGAAGCGCTTTACCGAGAATATATTCCTTTTCGAACCATCCCAGATTACTCTATCCTCCCCTATACCCCTTCGAACATCATACCGCATTCCGAAGAGTCTAGAGATATCGTCAAACTCCCAATCATGCAAATTTATGCGGAATGAAGGGCTCCAAGAATCTATCCCATTGGAGCATTCCACCACCTCACTAAGCATCTCATCCTTGTTTATGGCTATCTCAAATAAACTAGGAAAACCCATTTGAAGAGAAATCGTGCCGCACCACTTATCCTTCCAAAATCTCAACTTCTCCCCATTTCCCATGTTAAAACGAAATTTGATTTTCGAAAAGTCCCAGACTTTCCTATGTCTTAAGAACTTGAAGCCAAGGAACATTGGAATGCGAATATTTCAGTGAAAATGGGTGAATTGTAGGTTAAGAAAAAGGAAAGTTATCAAACAAACAAAAAAACAAAAAATTGGACATGCCTCAAGTAGTTTCAACGCAATCCATCGAGCCCACTAGTTTTCTCTGCAACACACATAATGAGAGAGAGAGAGAGAGAGATGCTTATCTACCAAAGGAAAGGTTGACTTCCTATATCATTGATATAAAAGTGCATGATTAGAGGAATACCCCCAAAATTATCCTAAAACTTAACACTCCCTTTCAAGCAGGAGCAAAGATATCTATTATGCACAACTTGTTACATAGGTGAGAAGAGATGGCTCTTCTCAAGGCCTTAGTAAGGACCATTAATCCGATCACATAACCTGACATCGGACATCGGAGTTTGTTTCCCCATAACCATACAATGTCTGAAATGACAATCCACCACAACATACTTTATCCGCTCGTGAGACACTCGATTATTAGCAAAAAAACATCGCCGCCTGATTGTCAAAAAACATGTGCACGGGCTTAGTAATTGGAATACTCCTTCCCACCACTAGAGATTTGACCCACAACACCATACATGCTCCAACATCTATTTCCGTGTATGCTGCTTCTTCACTGACCCACAAAATTATGGTTCTTACTTCTTCAAATTACTAATTTCAACACAGAAAAGGGACTTGGTCATCTATCAACTGCCTAATCTGCAGCTGTGGAAACAGAAATAACAAAGCTATCTATGATTACTAAAGTACCTTAAGATATGATCATTGCATACCTCGCCCAAACCAACTTACCATCCAACCACAAAAACGACGTCTTTCAAGTAGAGTTAAATAAATGACTTTTCCTACAATCCCTTGATAGGGCTTGATATTACATTGTTAGGCGGACCCTCTCTCTACAGCTTAAGCTTTTAGATGAGTTAGAAACTTAACATTGTATCAAATTCACTGGTGTACTCCGTAAGAAGTTAGATGATCCGGAAAAGCAATATGTTAGACTCAAGGGGGATAAGTTTGAAAGACAAAGAAATGTAAATTTGGGGAAAGCTAATGTCGGAGATCTATGGCTACAACTAGATCCACAGAAAGACCTCCGTAGAAAAAATATGTATTGTCCTGCCAGAAATCCAATCCCCTACAAATGCACTAATGTCTACCCCCTACGAAGACATTTCCACAGATCACCTTGGTTGACTGGTCGCTACACAAGTCCACTCAAAAGTCCATGGATGGTATAAGGCACATCTACTTCACACATCTATCGGATGCAAGATCAGGGTATTACACTCCCCCCACTTATATCCTTGATATCCCCACCGAGGCCATTAGGATCAGCATCATCGGGGATGTAAGATTCAAGATATAGCTCGTACTAGTTCAAGAGATGGTTGTGACCGTTTCTTGGCGATGTGGCACTTTATCTCATGATACACTTCATTCCCAATTTTTCAGTTCGGACTACTCTAATACCGTTTTCATGTTGTCACGCTCGAGTCTCAGAGCCCACCCGCCATGTATGGCCTACCCACACCGACAGTCCAAAGAGCACCTAGGTCAACTAGGCTCACTACTAGCCAACCCAAAAGTTCATGGATGGTGCCTCACATCTATCCAATGAAGGAATGGGGTGTTACTATTTCACCCCCTTAAGTCATTGGGGTCCTCGTGAAGGCATGAATGGTTACCAAGATCGTAGCCTCCAGTGATGTAGGATTCAAAAGGAGACTTATAAGGATTTAAAAGGTAGCTCTCAATGCACCTCTCGCTGTGTGGCACTGTGTCCCGCACAACACTTTGCTCCCACATTTACGGCAACATATCTGTACTGTGGTTGGAGGATTCTTACAGGGGTGGAAGAGATGATTATTGCCTAAGGGAGGTGATCAATAGCACATTGTCAAACCTTCCCACTTATTTTCTATCCCTTTTGGTGACTCCAAATTCGGTGATTAGGAGAATTGAAAAACTGGAAAGGGATTTTCTTTGGGAAGGGGGCATAGAGGATCGTAAGTATCACTTGGTAAATTGGAAGGAGGTGTGTTCTGGTGTGCGTAGTGGGGGTTTGGGTGTTAAAAATCTTAGGATCTTCAATCGTGCTTTGTTGGGGAGATGGCAACGGCGATATATGGTGGATAGAGAGGCTTTGTGGAGGAAGGTAGTGGTGGGTGAGTATGGAGAAGGGGGTCATTTTTGGTTCCCAAAGGCTGTTTCATGAATAAGTGGGGAGTTTGGAAAGGTATCATGAATGAGCGGGGTTCCTTTAAAAGTCGTATTTGTTTTGAGGTAGGTAAAGGAGATAAGGTAAGATTTTGGAGAGACAAATAGTGTGGTGCAGGAAAGTTCAGCAAGTGTTCCCAAGGTTATATAACCTAGTTGTTGACTTCAATGAATTGGTGAGCTCTCTCGTGGTTCATAACAATGGAGTTGATTCCTGGAATCCTATTTTTCGTAGAGAGCTACAAGATTGGGAGACTATGACATAAACCAGTTGTTCGAGTTGTTTCATGCTTTTAAGGGAAAAGGGTCGGGCGAGGACATTGCACTTTGGGAAGGTTCAAAGAGCAAGCGCTTCTCAGGTTCAAAGGTCAGCTTTCCTTTCCCTGGAAGGAAGTCTGGAAGACAAGAGCTCCAAGTAAGGTGGCTTTCTTTATGTGGAAAGCTGCAAAGGAGGCTATTCTGACGGGGGATAACTTGAGAACTCGTGGGAGAGTTTATGTCAATCGTTGTTTCATGTGTAAAAAAGAAGAGATTATTTAGAGACTGTCAATCATCTTCTTCTACATTGCGATGCAAGGAATTTATGGAATTCCTTTTTTCTTTTGGTTGGCATTTCATTTTCGGGGATGATGCCAAGTTCTACCATCCACCTCCTAACAGGTTGGTCTCTATATAAGCATAGAAGGAAAAACTATGGTGGACTATATGGTTGGAGAGGAATAGGAGAATTTTTTACAATGTATAGTCTGGACAGCATCAAGAAAGAAGTGTTTCAGTCTCTTGGCTTTTGGTGTTCGGAGAGGGTCTTGAGTATACGGGATTCTTTTGTTAATATTATGGATATTTTTGGTTTTATAATTCTTTTGTTTTGTATACTCCCCGTGGTCGAGGACGCGTCGCATTACTATATATATATATATATATATATATATATATATATATAATACTTATCAAAAAATATATGTACTGTGCGTATTTGTATTGTTCAAATACCATTTTATCACGATCCGAGGGTGTAAACTCGAACCGCATCTCATGCCCGCCCACTGGCCCAAAGAGCATCTGGATCAAAAGGTCCCACCAGAAATTTGTAAAGCCTCAGAGATCAAAAGCACGGTGTGCTACAAATATCCGCCCCCACTGGCGAAAGAGCTAATCTGCACATGGGACTATAAAACCTCAATCCCACATCTGATAGATGTGGAAAATAGATGTGCCTTATATATGGCCAAATGGCCACCTACACACTGGTACTAATAACATCCATGGACTTTTAGGTGGGCCTGTTGACCTAGATTCTCGATGATTACAAATGATAGCAGAGCAGGTCCCGACTGAAAATGTAAGAACGATGTGTTGTGCGGGTCAGAGAGCTACACCACTCAAGAAGAGGTGGGAGCCACCTCTTAAACCCTACATCACCCTGGGTGCCAATCCTAGTAGGCCTTAACGAGGATATCAAGGATTTAAGTGGAGAAAATTGTAATACCCCAATCACACAATCGAAAAGATGTGGAAAATAGACTTGTCTTATAAGTGGCCATCTACTAGCACCGAGAACTTTCATCATTCATGGACATCCTAGTGGGCCTGTGGTAGGCCTAGATGACTTAGGTGCTCTTAGGCCAATGAGCAAGCCTAGATGACTTAGGTGCTCTTAGGCCAATGAGCAAGCATAAGTTGCGGAGCGAGTTATCTAGCTCGAGTCATGAAAAAATATGCAAAAGAGAACCAATTGCATGAGCACGCATGTTAAAGCATACTATATGTTAGAGCATACTATATCGAGGCACAGAGGCGAGCATTGGCATAAAGGCGATGAACAGAAACATGGAATTTCCACCAATTAGGAGATACGTTACAACAATGCCTAAAATCAAATTTGAAGTTTGCAAAGTTAAAATGGACACCTTAATTGAGTGATCATGGAAGATGGTTAAGATCCATGTGATGGGCTTAGAATGAGTAGTGGTGGCCATTGTTCCTAGTCTCACATGGTTAATGAAGTCCTGATCCTAAACATGGTAAATGAAGTCTTGATCCCAATTAGCTGAACATAGGCTTGTGCACCGTGGCACTACCAAGCTAGTGTGTGTAAATAGGTCATGTTTGTGGTGTTCTTTTTGGGTGTTAGAGATTGACATAATGTGAGGCTTCGTGTGAGGCATTCTTTTTGGGTGTGAGAGACTGACAAAATGTGAGGTTTTGTGTGAAGCAGAGTAAAGAAAGGTTTTTGTATTCATTGAAAGAGGGTGTGTTAGGCATTGTAACTTGAATAGGATGATACTTTGTTGGGAAGTGGGGGGTTTGGCTTATGATCACTTCAATATTTACAGTGGACTTGTCTCGCTCACCTGTAGAGGTGGTGGACCAGGTCAATTAATTGTCTTCCGTCAGTTCTTGTTTGGTGTGTCCGACTTGTTTTCTGTCTTTTGACTCTTTTCTTGCTATTATCATCTCAGACCTTGGTGATCTTTGCACAGCAGATTGTTTGCAGCTGTTTTCCCCAGTATTGTTAGAACACAATCTGGTTTGTGATGCACATAGTGATGGAAATCGGTTCATCTCCCCATGTGCTAGCGAAGTCACAAGTGAGGGGAGTGTTAAAGCTAGATAAAAATTGTTGGGTCCTCTATAGCTTTTAGATGAATAGGTAACTTAACACTTGTACATCACCTAAATCAGTATTCAGCGTCCTACTTTTACCTTTAGAATCAATAGAGTAAATCCTCACGAAATTTTAGATAATAATCCACTGGAGTAATAGCAAGTTTAAAACTCAGCAAATAGCAATCCTGTTTCAGCTAGATGATACATAACATACTTTCTTGGTCAGTAGCATACTACCTTTGACAGCTGGGCAGAACTCGTGCCAGTGTGGAATGTGTATTTCAAAAAACATGGTTTTCGAGAATTTGTTGGTCAACAAAAAATATTAGTTCATCTCGTCAAAGTGGATGTGGGTTCCAAGGATTTGTTCAGGTCTGACAGAAAATATGTGCAACCTTGTTCTTCGTATCCAAACTAGATACCACTTCTGGTATTCGTCAAAGACATACTTATGCACATGCAAAAGCAAATCATCACCCCACTTATACAAAACCTTTGAGATCCTCTCTGTCAATTTAGAAATTCAGCGCTCCCATGTGCACTTAGCGAAAATAGAGCTTTTCATGCTTATCCCACTGCAACCACCATTACCCGGTCAAGGTAATGTGTATTGAAGCCTTGAAGGTGCTGTGGAGGAAGAGGAAGAGGAATATTGTTACTTATCAGGAGAAGCAACACATCCCCTTTTCTTGCAGTTGCACACAGTAACTGGATCCATGAATTCGGGTTCGATGGTATACAACAATCAAGAAATTGTATCCCAAACCTCATTTGGAGCCAAGTCAAGTTATGGTTGTCCAGATATATCATACAAAGATTTGTATTAAAGGAAATAATCAGCAACCTTTGCAATAGTACATTAATAAACTCAAGTAGCCCAGGATAGAAGAACAATATAAAAGAAACTCTTGTATGTTTCCTAGGGAACCCAAATACTGTTTTTACTTCGTCGGGCTGTACAGGTGCTACCTTGTTTTTCCCCCACCCAACCTAGATTCTACTTTCAACATTAATCAACGTACGTCTGTAAATGCAAACGCGGATCGTCACCCAACTTTTCCAAAGCTTTCTTAAGCCTCTCATGCTCTGATATGAAAGGGTAATGCATCATTGATGGTTCATGGAGGAAGGAGAAAAAAAGAAAATGAAAAAGAAACATGAAAAATAATAATAAGGAAGACCTGAAGAACAATGAGAATGCGCAAGAGAGGTGTGGTGTGGGGAGAACTATACTAACTCATTGATTCAAAGGTTAGCACTACACACTACACCATGAGTCAACCTCTCTTTTTCCATAAAATGCAGAATCACATCTTTAAGCTGCAGCCAGCACAACCTTGCAAGTGAATAATAACATGGTCTAGAATATAGAGAAGAAATATTAGTTTTCCGTGCTTATCACATTGGGCCACCATTTAAATAGTTTTATTTACAGGTATTCTGACTATTTGATATTTAAGTAATTTACATTTTCTTATGTTGGTTAGTATTTAGTTTACATATTTACAATAGGTTTGCCTATCTAAAAGCCCCGAATGTCTGAAATTAATTTCGAATATTGAGAGTAAAGAATTGTTTTTAAATTATAGATTTTCCTTACAACTTCCTTTAGTTTTCCTGTCTTTATATCATATTCCAGCCTTCAATATCAGTTTTCTTTCATTGTCTTTAGTTTCATTGTTCACTGAGTTTTCTTTTCCTTGGTTCTACATCATTAAGTTGTTCGAAGTCCCGTCAATTTATATTGACCTAAAACTGTCCCACACGTGGCGATATAAACCCACATGCATCACTTAAATCATCACACACACACACACACACACACAAAAGGCTAACTTGTGCCCTAACAATATTGGGGGAAACAAATGCAAGTGGGATGACACGAACCCAAGGCAGAGCTCTCCTACCATGTTAAGTTACTAACTTGTCTAAAAGCTTAGAGAGCTCAATAATACATATCAAACTTAACAATTATCTTAATATCGTTTAGTAAGGATAAGGGAGAACAAAATGAGGAGAAAATAGACAAGAATACTACCCCTTTATATACATAACAAAGGACATGTTGATGTAAGAAGGCCGAACATCTAATATTAAGTGGCTTTCAATTTGGCAACATGCAAATAAAAAAGGATCGTCAGAGTTTACCATATGCAGGAGGATTGGCAATTATGGCGTCTACTTTAAATGGAATGTTAGTATCTGGATCAGGGTTTATGCATGCTGGAAGTAAAGAAAATACGATCTCTTTTAACTGACTTCTTTGAATATGTATTTCTGAAGGACCTGATGGTAAGAAGCCTTTGTTCTTCACCATGTCTGCACAATGAAATTTACGTGGCATTTTAGAATAGCACATAAACCAAGAAAGGCCATTATCCATATAGTATTACAAACTTTGGTTTCTTTAAAAATATTGGGACTGCTAAAACAGCAGATACTGAAAATAAAGTATTGAAGAAAACAACTTTGATACTCCTAGATAACATTCCTTTTACTCAAGGCAGAGTAACTTTGCAATAAAAATAAAAAATTACTTTCACACTTTAAACCTCTGTTAAACATACATCTCTCTATGACTGCTCTCAGTTGTATTTCAATTCATTTACTTCCAACAAAATTTTTAGAGGTGCTCATGCATTAGCATTTACAAATTTACAGTCAATATGGCGGGCATCTATCAAAACCATATTCGGGTATATTTTCTGTCTTCTTTCCTTGAAGTGCAATAAAAAAATCATTGTTGAAAATATATATACAATAAAATAAAATAAAGCAAACTGTGAGAAAATTCCTACGTAAGAAAATTTTTCTTAGGTAGTTTCAAAATTAATGTAGTCAATGAAGGGTGCCAACAAACACTAATATTTTAAAAGTTCCAGAAAGTTAGAGAATCTTAACAGGAAAGGGATACAACAATGGTACAAAATACGGTTGTACTAACAGCATCATGAAACATTACCCTATCACAAACTCAACTTTTGCTGTGCATGAATTTATCAATTTTTGAACTTTTCTTGTTGTGACACATTATTAATGGGCATTATTTTGCATATCATCATGTATGGTGAAGGATAATCTTGCACCGTGAAAGCAGATAATAATTTTCAAGGCGACTTACAGCTGGCAAGGGCTTTTGGATCTCCCCCAAGCGGGAAAAACTCCAACCCAGAAGACATGACAAATTCTTTGAAATTTAAGTGAGTCGCTAGCCTCACCCTATGCCCATATTCCTGCAAAAGATTATCCACGGAAATTAACTTCATCTATGGAAAAGAATTTTCCTGAATTACAGAAGCATGGAAAGTCTAAAATCACACTAGGAAAGTACACTACCTTCCTTGAAATTCACGGTTAAACAAAACTATATTTCTTGCCAAATTGCGACATGGGGTTCCATGTTACAGAGTGCAACAATAACTAGACTAAGACTCCATTCGTTTTAAGGTAAATAACTTTTGAAAATTGTTTCTGAAAAACGAAACGACTTTATTTTCAGGCATCTCGTAAATCTTTAAAAAATATGCCGGAAAACATTTATGGGTGTTTGGCAAACACACAGAAAACATTTCATGAGTACATACAAAAAATTATATTCCCTCCATCCAAAAAGTAATGTCCCTAACTGAATATACATTGTTTTTAAGAAAGTGTTTTGACTTTTTTTTATTTATAAGTAAGAATAAAACAAATAAAAAGCATCAAAAGAGGTGACGCGTCCTCTGTACACCGGGAGTATACAAAAAAAAACTACTTACTAGCTATACTATCCACAAACTCTATAAAAGGGTTTGCACCAAGAGCTAGCAACTCATGGCACCAAAAGAGCAGAGTGTTCAAAATCAGATCCTTAATCTTCTCTATGTTCCTCTCTGTATTCTCAAAAATTCTATCATTTCTTTCCTTCCATATATTACAACATATCGCCAACGGAACAGTACCCCATAGAAAACTATATTTTTTTATAGGTAAAAATATGTATAAATAAGAGCGTCAAAACAGGTGACGCGTCCTTTGTACACTAGGAGTATACATACTACTCAGCACTAAAACTATTCACAAAATCCACAAAAGAATGCCCGATAGATTGATCTGTCGCAGAACACCACAATAACAACGTGCGTAAAAAATGATCCAACGAAACCTCACTATTATCGAAGATTCTTCTATTCCTCTCTTTCCAAATGGTCCACCAAACACCCGCCGGAATAGCACCCCAAAGAATATTGCTCCTCCTGCGCTTGAACTGCGACCAACTCGAAAGCATCCCTGAACAGTACTGGGCATTACCCACGAGATCCCAAAAAGCCCCAGAACCATATACCATAAAGAACGAGCCACCGGACAATGCAGTAACAAGTGATTAACACTCTCTCCGTTGCCTTTGCACATGTAACACCAGTACACGTAAACCATCCCCCTTTTGCGAATGTTTTCTCCCGTCAGAATCGCCTCATGGCAGGCTTCCCAAACAAAAAATGCAACGCAACCAAGAACAATACTTCTCCATATACCTTTCCATGGAAATGAATGCAAAACACTGCCCAACATAGCACGAAAATAAGATTTAACAGTAAACTTTTTGCTATTCGATGCAGCCCACCTTGCCTTATCATTTATGCTCCCGTCAATCTGATGCAAATATAGCAAATTGAAAAAATTACCACAAACCTCCATCTCCCAATCTTGAAGATCCCTACGAAACAAGGGATTCCAAACCACTCTACCATGATCAATTTGCAGCATCGAGCTAACATAGCAATTTTTGTCCACTGTCAGATTGTACAAATCAGGATAGATTCTCCATAGTTCATCCTCCCCACACCACTTATCTTTCCAAAATCTCACTTTCGAACCAATGCCAACCTCAAAAAAACCAAATCTTTCAAACTACGCCCACCCTTTACATATACCTTTCCAAACTCCTGATCCGAAAGAACCGGTGACGATTTTAGGAAACCAATTATGATCACCCTCTCCATATCTACCGATCACCACCCTCCTCCACAACCCAAGCTCTTCCTCCATGTATCGCCATAGCCATTTGCCCAGTAAAGTAAAGCTGAATTGAAGCGACTTAATTTCTTGATACCTAGACCTCCCTCATATTCATACAAACCTTATCCCAATTAACTAAATGGAACTTATGCTCCTCCCATTGACCCTCCCACAAGAAGTCCCTCTCCATCTTTTCCAAAATGTTACGCACTAAAGCAGGAACCACAAACAGCAAAAAGAAATAAGTGGGCAGACTAGATAGAGTATTTTTTATAAGCGTAAGTCTACCCGCTTTGGATAACAGTTGTTTCTTCCACCCCATCAACCGCCGACCAAATCTTTCAACAATCGGATTCCACATAGCTCTACTTTTGAAAGGCGCACCAATTGGCAAACCTAGATAAGTCGAAGGTAAATGAGATACCTTGCACCCAAACACTGAAGCAAGCTCATGAATATTCTCCACCACACCCACCGGAATGATTTCTCTCTTAGCAATATTAATACGAAGACCCGACACCATCTGGAAGAAAATGAGCACAAGTCGAAGATAACCCTACTGCGCAATCTCCGCATCGCAGAAAACTAATGTGTCATCTGCAAAGAGGAGATGAGAGATGGCAACCTCCTCATCTCTGTAACTACCCAACCCAAAACCACGAATAAATCCTCCTCTCACAGCTTTATCAATAAAGCTGCTCAATACTTCCATAATAATGATGAATAAAAATGGAGAGAGAGGGTCTCCTTGCCTCAGCCCCCTCGAACTAGCAAAGAAACCAGCACATTCCCCATTAACCATTACCGAGAACCAAGCTGAAGAGATGCAAAACTGAATCCACTTACTCCATTTAACACCAAACCCCATCCTATCCATTAAAAACACCAAAAATTCCCAATTAACATGATCATATGCCTTCTCGATATCCAGTTTACACATCAAACTGGGACAGCTCTGTTGCAACCTTGAATCCACAACCTCATTGGCGATAAACGACGCATCTATAATTTGTCTCTCCCCCACAAATGCATGTTGAGAAACCGACACCTGCTTCCCTATAACACTTTAGATAAAATTTTATAAAATCCTCCAACCAGACTGATAGGTCTAAAATCTCCCAGATTAGTAGCCCCGGCCTTCTTCGGGATAAGAGTGATAAAGGTGGCATTGAAATTCTTCTTGAAGCACATGTTGGCATGAAAATAGTGGAACACATCCATAATATTATCTATAAGAATCTCCCAACAAGAAGAGAAGAAAGTTATAGAGAAACCATCCGGACCCGGAACCTTATCACCATTCATACTACGCAATGCTGCCAAAACCTCCTCTTCCGAGAACGGGCGTTCTAAAAAACACCTATCCTCCTCCACCAGATTCTTATCAGTGTCTTCCAGTTTAGGACGCCATTCCCCACTATCCGAATACAACTTAGAGTAAAAATCCACTATTCCTTCCTTAATAGCATCTCTATCTTCGAATAGATTCTCTCCAATTGTAACTTTCCGAATCTGATTCACATTCTTATGTACACTCGCCATCTTGTGAAAAAAATTTGTATTCTTATCCCCTTCTTTCAACCACTGCACCCTTGATTTTTGCCTCCAACATACCTCCTCCTTGAAAAGCAATGACTCATGCTCGCTTTTCCAATTCTTCCGTGCCTCTTCTTCCGTCTCATCCAAACCTCCTGAACCTGCCTTCTCATCCAACAATCTGATCTCTTCCATGGCTTTCTTAACCTTGAAATCTATCCTCCCAAACACCTCCTTATTCCACACTTTCAAATCCATCTTAAGAAGTTTCAGTTTCTTAGCAAGGATAAAATCCGGGCTCCCATTTATCTCATACGAACTCCATCTAGAACGTATCCAATCCAAGAATCCAAGCTCTAAAAGCCACATATTCTTGAATCTAAAAGGAGACTTCCCTTTCCGCATAACCCCACACTCCAGCAAAAGGGGGACATGGTCCGAGACTACTCTAGTTAAACAATGTTGCGCCGTATCACTAAACACATCAGTTCAGCAGAAATAAGAAATTTGCCGATTCTAGAGAATTGCAGTCTATCCCCATGTCTAAACCACGTGAAATTTCCTCCCAATAAATTCAGATCCACCATCCCCATGTCATTGATGAACTCATTAAATTCCAACATTGCTCGAGAAAAGACCTGCGCACCCGAACGTTCCACAAGTTGTCTGACCACATTAAAATCTCCTCCTATACACCAAGGAGCTCTCCATCTCAATCTGATCACTCTCAACTCTTTCCACAAGTTCTGACGAAAGTTGTCTGCACAAGGCCCATACACCCCAGAAAAGATCCACTCCTTGTCATCCTCAATCGACTTCAGCAGAAAACAGAATATTCTCCCACCACTACATCTACCTTAGAATTCACCCTCTTATCCACATAACAAGGATGCCACCAGCTGCTCCAATAGACTGAGAAAACACCCAATCTATCCAGCTGCCAAACCCTATACAGTCAACCACCCTACTGTCAATTGTTTGCATCTTCGTTTCTTGGAGACAAATTAAATGTGGATTCCACCTCCTTAAAGCAGCCTTAATTGTAAGTCTTTTCCTCACATTATTTAAACCCCACAAATTCCATGAAATTATTTTTAGATTCATGATAAACTAATTCTGTTTGCGATTCCTCCTCCCCTCCCCCTCCATATTACCAGTCTTGTGAAACTTCAAACTGCTTCAACATCTGAGCATTTCCGAAACTGAATTAGGCATCACCCAAGCTACATGAAACAAATTTAAAATGAAGCCCCATAGATCCCTGGCTACTGGACAATGCAGCAATAAATGATTTACACTTTCCGCGTCGCACTTGCACATATAACATTTATTGACATAAGTTTTCCCTCGCCGCTGGAGATTGTCACATGTTAATAAAGCTTCATTAGCAGCTTCCCACACAAAGAAACCCACCCTTGTAGGAGCCTTAGACCTCCACACACTCTTCCAAGGAAAAGCGTCATTCCTTCCCAAGAGCTTTTTATAGAAGGTTTTCACTGAAAAAGCTCTGTTCTTTCCACCCTCCCACACCACCGCATCCTCCTTATTTCTGTCCACCTTCTGCTTATATAACTGCTCAAAAAAAGGCCCAAGAGTGTCCAGTTCCCAATCTTGAGGATTCCTTCTAAAAGATGGTTTCCACGTTACAGTATCACCCATGAATTGCTGAGTTTCACCAACAGTTTCATCCTTGTTCGAAGATAGACTGTACAGAGCAGGAAATTCCCACCGGAGCTCCATGTTCCCACACCAATGATCGCTCCAGAATCTGACCAAAATACCATTGCCTACCTCAAAAGATATGAACCTGTTCATAATCTCCCACCTCTTTTTGATACCTTTCCACAACCCCACACAATATGAGGAGTGAACCTCAATAAGATCCCACCTACAAACTCCAGCACCGAATTTACACACCACTTCCTTTTTCCAGAGACTTTCCATTTCTTGCTTATATCTCCAAAGCCATTTCCCCATCAACGCCACATTGAACAAATTAAGCTTTTTGATCCCTAAAACACCACTATGAACACTAGAGCACACCACCTCCCACCTAACCAAATGATACTTCCACTCCATCGCTTGTCCTTCCCATAAAAAATCCCTCTCCAACTTTTCAATTCTCTGCACCACTGAAACTGGCATAGTGAACAGAGACATAAAATAAGTAGGCAAACTGGAAAGGGTACTCTTAATAAGGGCCAATCTATCTCCCTTGGATAAGTATTATTTCTTCCATCCCGCTAGCCTGCATTCAACCCTTGCTATGACCGGATTCCAAATTTCTTTATTTCTGGAATTTGCTCCTAGCGGGAGGCCAAGATATGTCGTTGGAAGAGCACTGATCTTACACCCAAAAAACGCAGCCAAGTCATCTATATCCTCCACTATACCCACGGCAAACACCTCACTGTTGAGAATGTTAACCTTTAACAGTTTCATCCTAATTTGACTTTAAGTAATTTTCTTTTAGTAACCTCAATTTCTCACTAGTGAAGTCAAATCAATAGTGTCCTTCTACGTTAAATCTCACAAATAAGAATGACATAATTGATAATTGACATGAAAAAACGTTTTAAAAAAAGAAAGGGACAAATGTTTTGGGGCGTCCCAAAATAAAATAGTGGACACTTATTTTAGGGCGGAGTATTGATTTTATTTTTTTTTGATAAGTAAAACTATATATTAAGAAATAAGAGCGCCAAACGG
Organism: Codonopsis lanceolata; assembly: GCA_013146195.2. Taxonomy (NCBI): domain Eukaryota; kingdom Viridiplantae; phylum Streptophyta; class Magnoliopsida; order Asterales; family Campanulaceae; genus Codonopsis; species Codonopsis lanceolata. The sequence continues at coordinate 43,100,924 of CM028383.1, read as the reverse complement.
AGACGCATCCTTTGTACACTGGCCGTATACAAAACTAACTACACAAGGCTAAAGCTATTCACGAAATTCACAAAAGAATTATTGGAATGATCCGCCTCTATGCACCAATCAAAGTGAATTCGCAAAAGAGAAGCCTTCAACTGATCCACCGATCTCTCGACATTATCAAAAGCTTTGTTGTTCCGCTCTCTCCAAATAATCCACCAAATACCAAGAGGGGGACCGTCTCCCAAATGGGATTTCTCCTCCTCCGCTTGAAAAGCGACTGATAGTGCTGGGCATCACCCACTCAATACTAGACATCCCCAAAACCATATTCCAGAAATCCCTCGCAACAGGGCAATGAAGGAGTGAGTATTTATTAAAATTATAAATTATAAATAATGTGCACAAGCACAATAAAAAACTCAATTTATACTTCTCAAAATTTTATTCGTCGAGTGTATAATTGTACGTGGGTATAAATGTGTGTCTGTGTGAGATTATGTTTTTTATTTACGTATAAAAGTAACTCAACTGGGTGATCATGAAACAGAGGGACGACGTGGAGTGAGCTATGCACACTGTAATATTATTACTTTTTGGGATAATTGGATGGGTTTGGTGGAAAGGACGGTACTAAGGGGTTTGTTGAGAGGGGGGCTGTTGGGGAAGGGAAAGGGGTGGTGGGGGTGCTCTAACAGGGGTTGAATGTGTACATTATGATACTGATCGGGAAAAAATTGAAATGAACAAATTTTGGAAAATAACTTACGGAAATGTGAATAGAAGGCTTCATTTTTCGTCGACTCGTAAAAGTTTTTACATCGACTACATTTTCCAAATGTTACCGAATACCAGAAAATGAGGAAGTCCAGAAATCATTTTCCGTGAAACAAACGCTATGGTTCACCAAGTATGGCTCACAGCATGTACTGTTGGCACAGTGCTAATTCGTAATTCTTGTAGATGTGATATTTTTCTATTGTGGTTTCCATGGCACCCAAGGATCGGAATCATAATTTGCAATTTCAAACAGACAGGTGGTACTGATGGTCATGGTAGTAGGGATATTGGAAAGGTGGTCGAGATGGTGTCAAAGTCATCGTGGAGCGACTGAGACAAGTGTATTACTGTCAAGAGTTGGGTCATCTTCAGCGCACTTGCTGGGAACTCCACCACTAACCTTCAAGGTTGTCCCATTTTACTTATGTCAGTACTCACGAGACTGCAATTATTTCTCAGACATCTTTTACTGGTAGCAATAGGCTAAAATTTATATAGATAAGTATGCCCTACGCCTGTTTTACTCGGCATCAAGCTTAACAGGAGACATTATCTCCCATTAAATCTTTTCCACCATTGTTCGTCCTAGCATTGCTTCGGCAAAAATCAAAATCATGGGTTATGGCATTGTTTTTCCTGTGTCATCCCTTCCTTTGTCCTCTATTTTGTTTCTCTGTCTTCCAAAATTCTGCAAGTTTCCCGGAAACCTCATTGTACAAAGGGATGCTTCTCAGTGATGCTTTGTCTAGGTGACTCTATACAGTGAAAGTGCAACTTATGTATCCTCCATTCGAGGTACTATAGAGGGACATATTGGGTCTCTCTCTTTTCAGGTACTACGGAAAGGTCAGTTCTACATTCAAAATCTTACTTTGAATACCTCTTCGAAGAAGTAGCCACTTTCCTACACTCTAGATGACACTATAAAGCTGGATACGGTTTGCCTCATAGTGGGATTTTCTAGAGAAGTGTCACCACTGACATCCTAGTTATCTAATGCGTGTGTATCCGTGATAAACTGGGACCACTGACATGGAAATTATTGAATTCATCCCATTTCTTACATGAATGATGAACCATGTAAATACCGTGGCAATATTCATCAAAGTTTGAAGAAACCAAATGTCAGTTTCCTCCATTTCTTGACTGCATCATGGCTAATTAAACCCCCTCTAGCAAACCAAACAAGAGAAGTGAAGGCGAGATTCTCCAACTCATATTTTTTTAACACAAATGAACTCCTTTCTCCCACACTAAACAGCCACAAACAGCTTTAACTCTTTTCAGACAGGTCATCCTGGCCCTTTGTTCTTTTTCTGCCTTTATGACCCCTCTTCAATCAATAGTAACTCAATTAGAATGCTGAGTGTTTGTCACAACTTCAAATTTAATTATATGATGACTTCCATGCAATATGAAAAACCTCAAAAACTAAGCTTTGACATACACAAACAGCAAGAACCATCTTTTACTCTTTTCAAGCAATCATATTGTTCCTCTGTTGTTCTCTTTCTTTATGACCCCCTCCAGTAACTCATTTTACTGAATAGTTAGGTGCTTGTTACGACTTAAAATTAATTTTATGATGACTCCAATGCAATATGAACAACCTCAAAAGTAAGAAAGTAAAATTAGAAAAGATAGGATATGCAGATGCCCATCAACATCCATAACAATATCACACCAGAATCCTGTCAATTATTTACTAGAAAAGATCACTGACCAAATGGATGACCGCGTGTATTTTATTGCAGAAACTGAGAAGTATAGCTAAGTTCTAAGTGGTGTAGTATAACAAAAGATCTAAAAGTTTTGCTAACCAGGGAGCAGTCTTAAACCTGCAATTTTTTTCCAATGGCAACAAATGGTTGTACATCTCCCCTTGTTCCAACAATAAGCATAACAATTTGCAGTGGGGGGAGATCTTTAATATCTGGTGTATCAACAGATTCATTGTCAGTAGCTTCATCATAAGTAACTCCGGTACCAAAATCCAAGTTGTGCAGCTTAATTTGTTCTGGAACCTCAAATTGAACAGTTCCATCAGCCCGAACATGAGCAAGACGGTTCAACCATTTGAGCTGCAAAATGATTCATTTATCATCAATCTCAGGCACAAATTTTCTAAAAACAATTAACAATCTATTTTAAACTACTGAAGTATGCTCCATGCATAAGACCCTAAAGCAGAGGTTTGGAAATATTTATTTGATCAAAGCAATTATAGAATAGAAATAATATTTGAAATGCACCCAGAGGGGGAAAAATTCCTTGCTTGCTTGAACATCTGAATTGTAAAGGAAACATTAAAGAGCAAGCAAAATACACGCACGCGAACAAAAGAACCAAAGGTCGTCATAATAATCAGTGCTAGAAGGGCAAAGACATCTAAATCTCAGTATGAACATGGATCATTGGTCTAGGAGCTGCCTTCGAGTTCAGCTCAAGCTTATAAAAAATCCCAACGCTCAATTATGACCTTCTCTGGTCTACTGACACATGCGCAGGTTCACCAGATCGCTACAATGTTCAGCAAATGTCATCAGAACCATCATCTGGACAATCGACTTTGAATAGCGGATGTATTAGGTGTCCATCTAAGGCTTCTATATGCCCAAACACTCAGAACCACCCACATTGTCGCAAAATTTCAAAGCTTCTTACCAAACTATTAATTATTAATATTTCTCAAAGAGTGATGAAATCAAGTTATCAAAAGCTTGGTGTTTTGGAAAAAGTTTAATCAATCGTGTTAAACCTTTATTAACGTCAGGACTTCTGTTACTTTGAAAATTGGTTCACTTTTAGCGCAATGTTTTTGCTCTTAGCAACATAAACCCAAACTTCTGAAAGGGTTAAGATAGAAATCCATCTCTCCATTTCTGGTAGCAAGCTACATAGAGCCAAGGCAATGGGACCTTCATTACTCGGGCTATTTGTAAGTTGAAGTCCTTGTAGGGTGTTGTTAGAAGCATTAAGGATCTATTTGGTTTAAGATATATGCTTGGGGGTCTTGATGTATATTGTATTTTCAGTAACAGATATATATGATTTGCCTAACTGATATTAGATTACAGCTTCTCTCAATTCTCTTCTACTGTCTTCTTCTTCTTTACGATCAACATGGTATCAGAGCAGGAATCCATATAATCTCCTGTGCTGATTGTTCTCCACAAATCCTTCCCTTTTCTTTCTTTTTTTTCAGGAATCCATATAATCTCTTGTGCTGATTGTTCTCCACAAATCCTTCCCTTTTCTTTCTTTTTTTTTTCGTTTTCTGCTCGACATGAGTCCCCACAGTCAGCCTAGCCCTTGCGTTTAAGTCGCCGGAGGGGATGCGACGTCATCTGTCCATTGGCCGGAAAACGCCTCACGCGCCCCACTCACCGGCGCGTCGCCGGAATTTTTTCGAACCAGTACAGACCTGATCTGTAGTTCTCTGGTTCAAGGTTGGTTTTCAGATTTAACAAGTTTTGGGGGGTTTTTTAGGCTAGATCGGTCCACTGTCCTCCTCTGTTTGGTTGCTGGTTGGTTTTTCAATGTCGACATCGGGGAATACGGGGACTACGGAGTCTAAAACCATGGTTTCTGAGGTTTTCTCCACTAGTACAAAGAGTATGGACAAGAAATTAATGGGAAATAATTATTTAATGTGGCGGCGGATTGTTGAAATGAATTTAAAAGGGTAAAATAAGGAAGATCATCTCACCACAGTTAACTCTACTCATGTTGCTTGGGTCCGTGCCGATGTTGATTTGTATTGGAAGCTCATGAATTGGATGATGAGACGGTTGAATTGGTGGCTCATGCTTCCACTGTTCGTGATTTGTGGGAATATTTAGTTGTATTGTATGGGGGCAAGGATAACATGAGCCGGATGTATGACTTGTCGTGTGCTATGTTTCGCCAGGATCAACAAGGTCGTAGTGTCACCCAGTATTTTGCGAACTACAAGAAATTGGTGACTGAATGGAGTTCTTTGATTCCTTTGAGTACATATGTTAGTACTATGCAGACACAACGAGAGCACCTGATTATTCTTGGTTTTTTAGTTGGTTTGAGATCCGAGTTCAGTACTGCTCGCTCTCAAATCTTATCGGGCACTAGTGTTGGCTCTCTTTAGGATGTGTTCTCTTGTGTGCTTCGGGCCTCTCTAGAGTCCTCTTCAGCTGGCCCTACTAGACTACTAGTAGTATTGGTGATTCCTCTGCACTTGTGAGTCAGATTTCTCACCATCATCGGGTGAGGAGACTAGTGGTCGTGGTGGTCGGTCTTCTGGTAGAGGAGGTCGTGACGAGGTCGTGACGGTGGTCGTGGTGGCCGTGGTGGAGGTAGGGAGGGTAGAGAGATTCGCAGTTGTTATCACTGTGGGGATACGAATCATGTAATTCGTAATTGTTGGAAGTTGCATGGTAAACTGTCTAGTGATCGATATGCCCATGTTGCCTCTAACACTGAGTCTGCCCCCCCCCACCCAAACCGTCTCAACCTAGTGAGGGTAAGGTCATACGGATGACTAATGATGAGTGTGCAAGATAGACCCAGTAGCAGCCTAGCAGGCTTCTTCGTCTGCTTCTTCCACTACTACTTTTGTCCAGACAAGACAGGTATACCTACTACGTGTGTTTCTTCCTCTACTTGTAAATGGGTTATTGATTCCGATTCTTCTAACCATGTGAGTGGCAACAGAGGTATTTTTTCTTCATTCATTTCATCTCATCTTCGACATTACCAAGTGTTATTGTAGCCAATGGGTCTATTGCTTCTGTTACGGGGCAGGGTGATATATGTCTCACGTCCTCTTTTTCATTATCCTCTGTGTTAAACATTCTTGGTTTTTCATTCAATTTACTGTCTATTAGTAAGTTTACCCGTGATCATAACTGTGATGTCTCATTTTTTCTCACGCATTGCATCTTTCAGGATCGTGTGACAAAAAGGATTATTGGTAGAGGGCAGGAGTCTGGAGGACTTTATTTCTTTGAAGCTCCATCTACACCAATTGCGTGTTCGAGTGCCTCTTTGTCCCCGTTTCAAATGCATTGTCGTTTGGGTCATCCGTCTATGTCGAGTCTCAAGAAATTATGTCCAGATTTTTCATCTCTACCAGTTTTTGGAAGTGACGCTTGTCAGTTTGCGAAGCATCATCGCATTTCCTATATTTCTAGGGTTAATAAACGGGCGCATGCCCCATTTGATGTAGGTCATTCGGATATTTGGGGACCTAGTCCTATTGTCTCGAAGTTAGGTTATAGGTATTTTGTTACTTTTGTGGATGATCATTCTCGTGTTACTTGGATTTATTTAATGAGACATCGTTCTGAGTTATTTGATATTTTTTCTATGTTCTGTGCTGAAATTAAAACTCAATTTGGTGTGTCTGTCAAACACCTTCGCAGTGATAATGCTCAAGAATATTTCTCCACTGTGTACTCCAAATTTATGTTAGCTCATGGCATGTTCCACCAATCATCTTGTACTGATACACCTCAGCAAAATGGTGTGGCCGAGAGAAAAAATCGTCACCTCCTCGAGGTTGCTCGTGCCCTTTCGTTTCAGATGCATGTTCCTAAATCTTTTTGGGCAGATGTATCAACTGTATGCCATCTTCTGTTCTTTCTGGAGCGATCCCTCATCGAGTCTGGTTTCCTTCAGAGTCTCTATTCCCGGTGTCTCTTAGGATATTCGGGTGCGTAGCCTTTGTTCGTGATCATCGTCCTAATGTCACCAAGTTAGATCCTAAGGCACTCAAATGTATCTTTTTGGGTTATTCTCGTACTCAGAAAGGATACCGATGCTTCTCTACTGACTTGAATCGATATTTGGTTTCTGTTGATGTTACTTTTCAGGAGTCTGTGTCCTTTTATCCTACATCAGATATTTTGCCTCCTGAGTGTGTTCCGATGATGATTTTCTACTATATCAAGTTGTGGAGTCCGCATCTTTCCCTACCCATGATATACCCCGTCCTCCTATTCAACAGGTTTACACCCGACGCACGTGCTCTCAAGGGAATATGCCTCCCGCTCCTGCTCCTGCTGAGTCAGTCCTACCACCGTCGCCCGATCTAGCTCCCGTAGAGGTACCTTCTGATATTCCTGTTGCCCTTAGAAAAAGTGAACGTAGTTGTACGTTACATCCTATTTCTAACTTTGTTAGTTATGATGGTTTATCTCCTAATCTTTGTGCATTTGTTAGTGTCCTTGAGTCTCATTCTATTCATAAGTTTGTGTCTGAAGCAGTGGGTCATCTTGGCTGGAAGGCAGCTGTGGACAAGGAAATGACTGCCCTTACACACAATCAAACTTGGGATTTGGTTTCATTGCCATCAGGTAAACATGCTATTGGGTGCAAGTGGGTCTATGCTGTTAAGGTCAATCCGGATGATTCTTTGGCTCGCCTTGTTGCAAAGGGGTATGCTCAGACATATAGGGTTGATTATACGGACACTTTTTCTCCGGTTGCTAAGCTTGCCTCTCTTCATTTACTTATCTCTCTTGCTGCATTCTTCTCATTGGCCTCTTTATGGATGTCAAAAATGCATTTCTTTTTTCTTTTTTTTTTATAAGTATAAGTATTATTAACATGCGTCCAAAAAAGGAACGCTATCTTGTACACTGGAGGTATACATGCACTAAATTACAAACCAAAAACCCCAACCTAATTACAAAAAGGATCCTCTAAAGTTGGGTCGACAGTTAAGCACCAGAATCTCAAATATAAGTGAAAAGACTTTTTGATTCCTATAAGATCGGATTCAATGTTCTCAAAGGCCCTTCTATTCCTCTCTTTCCAGATTGTCCACCAAATAGTTAAGGGGACGAACTTCCAAAAATTACTCCTTCTATCCTGTAAATGAAGGCCATCCCGAGCGTATCAATAACAGCCCTGGCATAACCCACGGGACATCGGCAGAGAGAAAAAGAGAATTCCAAAGTTCCCTAGCCAAAGAGCAATGGAGCAGCAAGTGATTTACATCTTCCTCTTCACTTTTGCACAAGAAGCACCGATTAACATAAGTCAACCCCCGAGATCTCAAATTTTCTCCCGTCAATATGACTCCCCTGGTTGCTTCCCAAACAAAAAAAGATACCCTATCCGGGATTTTATGTTTCCATATTACCTTCCAAGGGAAAGAACTTTTTTCCTTCTCAATCAACTTCGAGTAGAAAGATCTAACAGAAAACATTCTGTTACTAGAAGCCTCCCAGATAATTTTATCTTCACTCAAAGCCTGTCTTTTGTAACCCTGGAGTAAATCCATAAACTGAACTACCTCGTCAATCTCCCAATCATGCAGTTCTGCGAAAAACAGGCTCCATAAATCTGAACCCCCTTGATTGACCACCAATGAACTCACCATTTCCTCCTTGTTAACTGCCATGTTATAAAGATTAGGAAACATCAGCTGCAAGGTATTTGTTCCACACCAAAAATCCTTCCAGAACCTGATTTGATTCCCTTGCCCTACCTCGAATTTGATGAACCTATTGACATCATTCCATACTCCCGTAATTCCTTTCCAGACGCTAGTGCCGTGAGAGATCAGAACTTTATTTGGGAACCAAAGATGATCACCCGCTCCATATTTGCTTACCACTAACCTCCTCCATAACGCCTCTTTATCCACTAGGAACTTCCAAAGCCACTTGCCCAACAGAGCCTTGTTGAACAATCTAAGATTTTTAACTCCAAGACCCCCATTCTCCTTGTTAGAGCACACAGATTCCCACTCAACTAGATGATAATTCCCCTTCTCTTTGTCTCCTTCCCATAAGAAATCTCTTTCTAACTTCTCAAGCCTTTTTAAAACAGAGACAGGGGCCAAAAACACCGATAGGAAGTAAGTGGGAAGATTAGAAAGAGTACTCTTAATGAGAGTAAGTCTTCCTGCCTTGGATAAGAACCGTCTTTTCCACCCTGCCAACCGCCTTTCAAATCTGACCAAGACTGAATTCCACACGTTTCTGTTCTTAAAAGACGAACCAAGAGGTAATCCAAGGTATGAAGTAGGAAGATTAGAGACTTTGCAGCCAAAGAACGAGGCTAAAACCTCCACGTTCTCCACTCCACCTATGGGATTAACTCGCCGACACATTGGTCTTCAAACCCGATAGATCTTGGAAAATCAGCAAAATAAGACGAAGGCATCCCAACTGATCACTATCTGCGTCGCAGCAAACTAATGTGTCATCAGCAAAAAGGAGATGAGAAATAGAGACACCCCGACCATGATTATTCCCCACCTCGAAGCCCTTAATAAATCCTCCTTCAACTGCCTTATCGATGAGGCGACTGAGGGCCTCCATTACCACAATGAAAAGGAATGGAGAAAGAGGATCCCCTTGACGCAAACCTCTCGAGCTCGAGAAAAAACCTTCAGGCTGACCGTTGATAAGAACCGAAAACCTGACTGTAGAAATGCAGAATAAAATCCACTTCTTCCACTTTTCTCCGAATCCCATTTTGTCCAGAATATGAATCAAAAATTCCCATCTGACATGGTCGTATGCCTTTTCCACATCCAACTTGCACAGAATCCCTAGCCTTCCGCTCCGCACCCTTGAATCAACCACTTCATTTGCTATCAAGACGATCTCCCACAAAAGCATGCTGCGAATCTGAAATTACTTTGCCTATCACTTTCCTCATTCTGTTGGACAGTACCTTGGAGATCAGCTTATATACACTACCAATGAGACTTATAGGCCTGAAGTCTTTAAGCTCCTCTGCCCCTTTCTTTTTAGGAATAAGAGCAATGAACGAAGTGTTAAGACTTTTCTCAAATCCTTCCTCCTCGAAGAAAGAGTGAAAGACCTCCATAACATCAATTCTCACCACATCCCAGCAATGTTTAAAAAACTCGAGGGTATAACCATCAGGTCCTGGGGACTTGTCACCTTTCAAACTACCCAAAGCCACCACCACTTCTTCTTCATTGAAACTTTGCTCTAAGAAGCTCCTGTCCTCCTCAATCAGGCTATTAAACGTGATCCCTCCTATATCCAGCACTCTCCCACCATCTTCCGAAAACAAATTCTGGTAGAACTCTATAAAGCCTCTACTGATTTGATTCTCATCTTTCGTCACAAAACCATCAATTTTCAGCCTACTAATCTGATTGAAATTCTTGTGCGCATTAGCCATCTTATGGAAAAATTTGGAATTTTTATCTCCCTCTTTTAGCCACAAGACCCTGGATTTTTGCCTCCAACTTATCTCTTCACTGATGAGCAATCTTTTGATTTCCAACTTAAGCTCTTCACGACGTGCAGCTTCAGATTCCTCTAATGATCCTTCCCCTTCCTTTGCATCCAAGCACTTGACTTCCTCCATCACTTCCTTAATTCTGATATCTATCCTCCCGAACACCTCCTTGTTCCAAATTTTGAGATCATCCTTAAGAAGTTTCAATTTTTTTGCAATCGAAAACACGGTTTACCGACTGCCTCATAAGAATCCCATTTTGCCCTCACCCATTCCTTAAAACCAGGAGCTTTCAGCCACATGTTCTCAAATCTGAATGGAGTTTTCCTTCTACCATTATCACCCCCAAATTGAAGAATTATAGGAGAGTGATCGGACACGACCCTGGGAAGAGTTCTTTGGACGAAGGCCCCTATACTTTCCTCCCAATCAGCACTAATTAAGAATCTGTCAAGCCTTGAACATTGACGCTCCGACCCTCCTCGGAACCAGGTGAAAGAGTTCCCCTCCAGGGGCAAGTCCAACAGTTCCCTGTTATTAATAAAATCGTTAAATTCCTCCATAGCATGGGTGTACGACTGACCCCTACTTCTCTCACAGGGAAAACGAACCACATTAAAATCGCCTCCCACACACCACGGATGATTCCATTTAAGTCTAACAGAATTCAATTCAGCCCACATATTAGACCGAATGTTGTCGGAGCAAGGACCATAAACTCCAGAGAAAACCCAACGAGAGTCATTAATCACCCGCTTAAATAGACACGAGACTGAAAAATCCCCTACCACATGATCTTCCATAGATATACTTCTGCTGTCCCACATAATCAGAATACCCCCTGCAGCTCCAACTGCGTCTAAATGAACCCAGTCCAACCAACGACATCCACCTATACTGTTCACTAAGTTCCTGTCCATGTAGTCCATTTTGGTCTCTTGAAGACAAACTACAGAAGGCTTCCATCTTCAAAAGGGCTTCCTTGACTACCTGCCTTTTCCTTAAGTCATTCAAACCCCAAACATTCCAACTGATTAATTTTAAATCCATTAACACCAACTAATTAACTTTTTCTTTCCCGGACCTCTTACCAATCCTCCCCGCAGCCCCATCAAAATTGATGTCACAGAATAAATTTTTTACCTCCCTGCTCTCAGCCCCCCGAGCCTTGATTCGACTGGCTCCCACCTTCTTACTAACTGACGGCTTACCTTTTTCCATTTCCAGAAGTATATCCACGATTTTATCCTCATGAGTCATGACCTTTACAGTAGACCCCCAGGTAATTCACAACTCCTTTAGCCTTCTTACTCACCCATACAGACATCTTCTTGTTGGGATCCCCATCGGTCAGCAGCTTCTGTTCCATTACCTCCTCAGGTCTGATCATCGAAATTGGGCTACACATCACTACCTCCTCAAAACTGACCTTCGGACTTGGGCTACTGAACGACACCTTATCCTTATCCGTTCCACCGTCACTACTATTCCTTGTACAGTCCTCGTTTGGGAGAGACGGCGAGCCTTGCGAGTTCGACGAACAGTCCCTAGCCTTTGAAGCATCCACCGAGACTTTGCTAGAGAGGAAATCAACATCCTTCGGTTCTCCACTTACCTCGATCTCATCATCTGCAGTTGCACTGTCCGTCTTGCTCGAATCTTGAGAATGAACTTCCCTCGCTGAACAAATATTGTCCCCAATCTTACCGCCTTGTATTTCATCCTCTCCTATCGGCATCGCCAAGTTTCTTCCTTGTATCCCGTTGACTTTAACAGACAGATTCTGGACATCGGGACCTGGTTGGGCATAATACTGCTTACCATCGACTTTCTTTAAAATAGTAAGAGGACCTTTCTTTAAACCAGAAGGCGAACCCACATGGGTTGATTTGCTCTGGTCACTAAATCCTTCTCCATCGTTCGGCCTAGGCCCAGAGTTTACCCCTTTTGATCCTGATGGCTCCCCCCTAGAAGCCCAATTAGAAGGCCCAGCCTTGTCACCCAAGGTCTCAACAAAATGCTCCTTAACAGACTCCTTCATATTATTACGGGCTACCCATATACTTTTCATGGGCTTTGCACTAAAACTTGGGCCTCTAGCTGTTTGTTGCCCTCCTTTAACTTTTCCAGCCCGAAAGTAATTACCACTAAAAGACTTCGATCGGAAACCCCGACTTCCCCTTACGACGTCGTTGGCCATGGAAGGTTTAAAATTCAAAAACTCTGTAGCCCACGTGTTCCCCCAGCTTTTTCTGTGGGTGTCCGTCTGAAACTTTGCAGAAGGCGACCGTTGACCTGGGTTTTTGCAATCCCGACTGTTCGCTCTATCTCCGAAGATCGCCCCGCCCATCGCCGCCGTCGGAACGTTACCGCCGCTAATGTCAACGCCCTGCTGCTGGAAAGGTTTGAAGAAAACGCCAGTTTCAGCCCATATCGGGACTGAAAATACACTATCCCCCAATTTAATACGAACACTTGCCGGCATTGACTCGCAGTACCGCACCAAGATTCGACCCCATCTCAAGTCTCGTCTCTTCTGAGTTGAATCGTCTACATTCACGAAGCCCCCACAAACAAAACCGATCTTTTTGAACACTTCCATACCCCACAAATGAAGCGGGAGACCCATAGCCCTGATCCATATCTCCTTCGGTTTACGCTCCTTTCTGATACAGCACACCGACGGCCTCCAATGATCGAGAATTAACGATGCTTGGTTAATCATCCATTCTCTCATTAAGAATTCTTGAGGCTTCTACCTTGGAAGGGAATTCGAAAAGGAAGTAAGGCTTATTCATCTCCTTAACTCGTATTCCGCCTGGAGACTTCCATTTAGCGTCGACCCAACGTTGGACATCATCACGATTCAGATCGTACCCTTGATGACCTTCCACCCATCCTACAAGGCATCTATCCAGGAAGTCCATGTTACCTCTACAAGAGTCCTCTTCTATCTCAAAATCAATGTCTACATCCACTGCTCTGTTGGAAACAACCAAATCTAAATCAGGCCAAGGGGGTATTTCCGCCGCTTCTTTGTACGTCCTCTGCTGCTTCATAGGTATTTGCTTAGAAAGAGCGAACCTACTAATTTTTCCGGCTACCATTTCCCAACCTCCATCCTTGGTCACTGCTGGAATGAAGATCTTAGTGGGGCTGCCAACCCCTTTGGCAGAAATACACAGGAAAAAACCATGTATATTCCATTCCTTTGCCACCATCACCTCACGCTGTTTCCCTGTTCTTTTCTTCCAAAAAACCTCTCTAATGGATGATGCCTTAGCCATCCAATCACACACCCAAAGCACTTCATCTAAGGATAAAACAATCTTATGAACTCTACCTCGACTACGCTCCAGCCATTGGAAACACGAGCCATCCCTACCTTCGAAATAGATCACATCGAAAGATTTTCTACCAGCAAGAAAGAAAGAGACATCCATGTATATTAATTAAAGAAATAGATCACCTCTCTAATGGATGATGCAACACTGAATTAATTAAACAATTCTTATCGTCAGGTATATTAAATAGCTCCGGAAATGATGATTTAATGAGGATTTACACGAAGAGGTTTACATGGAGCAACCTCCGGGGTTTGTTGCTCAGTCTGGGTTGGTTTGCAGATTAAAGCGGTCATTATACAGGTTAAAACAATCTCCACATGCGTGGTTTGGGAGATTTAGAGAAGTAGTGCTCGAGTTCGGGCTTATGAGATGTCAGAGTGATCACTAAGTATTCTATCAGAGCGCAGGGGTGAAGGAATCATTTTATTGGTTGTCTATGTGGATGATATTGTCATCACAAGAAGTAACAGTGCAGGTATTAGTGCATTAAAATGGTTCCTTCAGGAAAAGTTTCAAACGAAGGATCTCAGTAATTTGAGATACTTTCTAGGGATTGAGGTTGCTCGGTGCATGCAAGGCATCTTCTTGTCCCAGAGAAAGTATGTGTGTAACTTGTTGAGTGAGGGCAGGCATGTTGGGAGCGAAGCCTTCTAAGACTCCTATGGATCTGAATACGAAACTTACAGTTGAAGGGGGTGAAAGCTTTGCTCAACCAGAGAAGTATCGACGGCTTGTTGGGAAATTGAACTATCTTGCTGTGACCAGACCAGATATTGCATTTGCAGTTAGTGTAGTAAGTCGGTTTATGTCCTCTCCGCGGAGTACACATTGGGAGGTTGTTGTTAAGATTCTTCGGTATCTTAAGAGAGCTCCCGGGCTAGGCATACTATATCGAGATCATGGATATATGAGAGTAGAAGGGTTTGCTGATGCGGATTGGCAGGATCCCCAAATAAGAGATCTACTTCTGGATATTGCGTGTTCGTTGGGGGTAACTTGGTTTTTTGGAAAAGTAAGAAACAATCGGTTGTGTCAAGATCAAGTGCTGAATCAGAATACTATGGCTCATGCTACATGCGAGTTAGTGTGGATTCATGAGATCGGTATCGGGAATCCAATGCCTATGCAGTTGTGGTGTGATAACCAAGCAGCTATTCATATTGCATCTAATCCTGTGTTTCATGAACGAACAAAGCATATTGAGCTTGATTGTCACTTTGTTCATGACAAACTTCAAGAGAATAATTTCCACAAGTTTTGTTCCGACCGCGATCAACTCACATATATTTTCACGAAATCTATAAATGGCACAAGAATAAGATATATCTGTAACAAGTTGGGCATGCATAACATTTATGCTCCAGCTTGAGGGGGAGTGTTAGAAGTATTAAGGATCTATTTGGTTTAAGATATATGCTTGGGGGTCTTGATGTATATTGTATTTTCAGTAACATATATATATGATTTGCCTAATTGATATTAGGTTACGGCTTCTCTCAATTCTCTTCTACTGTCTTCTTCTTCTTTACAATCAACGGATGTAATGCTAAACGTTCTATTTTTGGTTTTCATGGACCTCTCAATCATTCAATTCAGCTATCAACTATGCCTTGTACCAGTATCCTGAGTGAGCTACATGATCCCTTTTGCCAATCCCAAAGAGAGATTTTCAGTTAAAACCACACTCCGTTGTATCCTTCTTACTTATCGCCATTCATAAAAGCTCTGGACTCCCCCTACCTTAGCATTGTTGTTTGTATTGAAATTATCACTGTGTAACTGGCGTACTTAATTGTTTTTTCCTTCGATAAGTAAGATATTAAATACCAACAAGCGTCAAAACAGGTGATGCATCATTTGTAACTGGTGTACTTAGGTCTATGCGTATCTGTCCAAACCCTCCCTAGCAAGTTTCTCTTGTTTTTTCCTACTGGGGCTACTTTCACTATCTAATGAATGGATTCATTTTGAAGTTTATCTTTTCTAGTTTTTATACATCATCTAAACATTCTCATTCTGGCTATACTCATTTTATTAATGTGTGTCTTAGATTCTCAACATTCTGTATGATAAAAGTTGAACTAGTACCAGTTCCACAGAATTTCCCTTACAACTAGATTCCAAACGAACTCCTCCACTGCACCCAACCTGATTTTATTCTACAGATAACCTCATCTCCCTCCTCCCCCGCTTGATTAATAATTGAATTGAATAACATGCATCACAAGATCTCATCTGGTGTATGATAGTCAATCCATCCATCACTGAAACAAAGAGATAAGCAATTAAGTTGATCCTTGATTAGCGCTACTGCAACTACAAATATTTTCATGTTGTAGTTCTCATTTTAGTCATACATCCCCCATATATGTCCTTAATCACATAGATGTATCTCGCTCCTTTCTCTAATACCGACCAGTTTTTCTGTGAAGGCATTCAATCAATAGGACGCGTCACCTATTTTGACGCCCTCTCTCTCTCTCTCTCTCTCTCTATATATATATATATATATATATACTCTTATTTTAAAAATAAAAAAAATCAAGAGCATTGTCCATTGATAAAAACCAATCATGCATAACCCAACCTGATCCTTACATTGTTGTTTAAAAAGGTTTTTGATAGTCTCAAAGTAGAGGCTGCTACGAGACAAGTGGTAGACTCACAGTATTTAGTTGGAAGAGCAATCAAATGCTTAAAGAAAAGGAGGGCAGGACGAGGATGCGACTAGAATAGCAGAATGGAGCTGTCAGGAACTGTTCTCTAGAATACATAACATGTGATAAATGAACCTTCTCCGACAAAACAAAAACAAATGTTTGCAATTTCTATGTAGTAGGTAACTGTGCGATTGCTGTAATAATGATTATACATCAAGATCATCAAAAGGCAATTTGTGTTGAAATTCTTAGGTTTCTTTGAAAAAACATTCATGGGTACAGTAACCAACCGTTATTTATGGATAGAGATGCCAGTTACCATCAAGATGTGACTGCATCCATTATGTATTAACTCATGGAATCTAAAAATCCACCTAACAAAAAACTTAGCCAGATGCAATGCTACCCAGAGACAAATGAGACATCCCAGAAAACATTCCCCACAACGAGAAGAGCACTACGCCCACTAGTCAATAACCATAGAGGTGGGCAGCATCTGATGTGGGTCAAACTCGTCACAAAATCAGAAGGCGCCACATGGCATCAATAAGGGTAGAGTAGAATTCACACACGGAACGTGGAGGAGGTTCTAAAATCTGGACTGAATAAACTCTAAAGCTCCTAGGACTCTCTCATGACAGCCTCCTCCACATAGAGGCACCATCTTACAAACATTATGATTCTAGCACTCTCTCTTGAGTCTTTCTCAGCCTCTTGTTCTATTCTTCTTTACTTTTTGTCAACAGTGGTATCAGCGCCAGAGTTAGAGCAATGAAGGGCAGCGTGGTCCAGCCTCCAACATTTCTTGATAAGCTAACAAGGGACCAACCTTTCTCTTTGTATGCAGGTTTTCCAGTGGTCTGCAATTTCAGTTTTTCAGCTGAAAAAAGATAATATACTCCATCCATAATTTCTTATGTTGCAATATAATATACTCGGTTGCTGAAGTGATACCAACACTAGTTACACAACTAACATATTTCAAGTAATTTGGCTTCAATTCTCCTATCTCATTCCTTCTCGTCCTTGGCCTAAGCCAGTATCCTAACAATGAGTACAAGAGGAATCCCCATAAAATAGAGAACATTGTGGACTGAACAATGAAAGGTAAAAAGAAAAGAAAGTGTAAATAAAACAGAAGAAGAAAGGATAACAACATATGCTAAGAAAGCCAAAGTGATGAATTTAAAGCGAGAAAGTGAGGTGTACTAAACCTTCTTTTTAAGAGAAATTTTACTATCAAAAAATTTCTCTCCTAGTACACCAAGAGTATTCTTCCGTCTACTTATCCAATGTTTAGCATCATGCTGACTAGAGCTCGGCTCTGCTGCATTTGCAGTTGATGTTTCTGGGTGTTTCAGTTGAGGCGAAGTCCTATCTGAAAACCCTGAGATGGAAAAATTTGAAAACCGATTTAGGGATAAAACCATGAGAAAGCTTCTCTACTGCACTATTGGGTTACAGATAATGGGATGAAGTTCTATGCCCAGATAAACTCCAACAATAAGTTATGAAGATAAGAACTTCAATATAGACCTATGCTACAGATAAACTAGATTCATTCCAAAGTAACTCTGCACGTAGACCAAACCAACAGACTAATAACCAAGCGAAAAGTTCATTCATAAATTTGATTAAAAGAACACAGGCATTTAGCTTATAAAACCTGCTGTGTCCCCTAAAAAGCTAATAAAAACATGCATACACCATTAAAGGGCACAACGTTCCACGCGGTAACCGGCATAACCCATCTTTGAGTACGCGCTCAAAGCCTCTGATCCTGTAACGAGGACATAAACCCTCAAACCTGCCATGTGCATTGGACATGCCCTAATAAGCACGTGTTGTGCCAAGCTACCCCGCAAAGCCTCATCCAAGGAAACAAATACAGCATACCAAGCCCCGCACCTAATCGCGGGCTTATTGGCAAATCAATTGCAGAGTCCACCACCTCCTCCGCCTCCGCATTGAACAACTGCATTGCAGAGCCCCTATCACCAATTTACCTAGGGCATTGTCATGTTGTAGGCCACTAATGCAGATCACATCATCAATGAGTCCCTTGCTTAGGATCATCGAAGGTTTTGGTTTGACGGCTGAAGTACAGAGCTAAGCCACGTAGAACCTCTCACAAATGGATAAGCAACCTGATTGAAAAATGCGGGTCAAAAGCTTACTTATCCTAACATCGAACCATGTACCGTATGCACAACATCTCTAGGATCCAATGAGTAAACAAGTGGAACCTTAGCGTACAATCCATTAGGTGTTTTGGCTAATGGGATAGATTCTAGAGCACTATAAATGCATTGTCTTTGATGACAGGAGTCACAGGACAAAAGAAGTCAAACCATTAGGATCCATACCGAGATATTTGTGTATTTGCGGAGCTACAATAGTGGCCTCTCCCTTGTTGGCTAATCAATCCGTACTTCCTCCCTCGTTCCACTCTTGGTGATCTTAGTGTATAACACCGTACTTGACCAGCACTCTTGTATCCCTCAAAGATACTACCAATGAACAGAACTAAACACAAGTCAGTCGAGTAGATTAGGAAACCATATTGACTTCCTAGCAAAGACCATCATCATACTAAGAGAGTTTAACCTCACAGCATGCACTTATCACTTATAGTATCAAGCATGCTTTTATCACTTATGATGTCAAACATAGGCATTTAAAACCCCCGACCAACAAGAGAACAGACTTGAAACCTAGAACTAGTCAGACTTTCAAAGGGAACAAAAAATATAAATATAGAAGGTGGAACAAATGAAAACCAAATGTAGAGTACTTGAGTTTATAGAATATCAAGAAATGATCTTAGGAAGCCATATAGAACATATAGAGTTCTTAGGAAGCCATATAGAACAAATAGATAACAAAAATGGTGGGGGAGAGAAAAAGTCCAAAAGGTCTTAAAAATTTTTAAAAAAAAAAATTTACTTTCTTTTTTTGTGCTAAATAAAGGTTAGGCATCCCCGTTAACACTATGTGAGCATCCCATGCGTGGGCGAGAGCCGCGAGACACAAGTGTTGGTTCATGCCACATCATTGGGGTAAGGCCTTCCCTTGTGGCAGGAGGGAATCTAACCTAAGCTCTTTGGTGAGGAAGTAAGATTCCTCAACCACCCCGCTATTTGCTTCGAATAGATTGTTCTAGTTTGCTATATAAATAATAAAAGGAAACTTGAGAATTTAACAACATTACGTTTATCATATGATCAATGAGTCCAAGAAAACATTGCTTTTTTTTTTTTTTTTTGATAAGTATGATATAAAACAAAGCGTCAAATCAGGTGACGCATCCTTTGTACACTAGGAGTATACATATTAATCAAAAGTAAGATATTAACAAATTCTACAAAAGAATAATTAGTCAAAATAGTCTCCGAAGACTCAGAGCACCAAAGAAATAGAGTGTGAAGCATGGTGTCTTCCAACTTAAGCATAGAACTTTCCTCATTCTCAAACGCCCTTTTATTTCTCTCCCCCCCCCCAAATAGTCCACACCACAGCTAAAGGAATCGTATCCCAAAAAAAGTTTCTCCTTTTCCTCTTATAAATAGACCAACTCAGCAGCACATCTTTAAATGAGCTAGGCATCACCCACACAATCTTTAACATTCCCAGAATTGGCAGTGAATCAACAAATGATTAACACTTTCTTCATCAGATTTGCACATATAACATCTGTTTACAAAAATAGTGTTCCTTCTCTGCAGATTGTCGCCCGTAAGAATTGTCTCATTACACGCCTCCCAAGCAAAGAAGGCAACTCGGTTAGGGCTCTGGTTTTCCGAATCGACTTCCATGGAAAATGATTGCAATTACTATGAAGCAGCACCTTGTAAAATGACTTTACTGAAAATATCCCATTCTTTCTCCAGCCCACCTGACTTTATCCACTCTGCTCTCGCCTATTTGCACACCATGAATTTTTTCGAAGAAGCTCATGAAAGATTCCATCTCCAAGTCTTGAAAGCTCCTTCTAAAAATCGGATTCCACATAGCGTTGCCTTCATTCATTTGAAGGACTGAACTAATCAAACAGTCCTTATCCCTTGTTAAAGTGAAAAGATCACGGAAACATCTCCACAATTCTGCTTCTCCACACCATTTGTCTGTCCAAAATTTGATAGAAGAACAGTCCCCAATCTCAAAAGAAATATTCTTCGCGAAAGAATCCCAGCCTCTACATATTCCTTTTCATACTCCCACTCCATAGGGAAAATCGATGGGTTTTGGAAACCAAAAGTGATCTCCTTCGCCATATTTACTAATCACCACATTCTTCCATAGATCATTTCTTGCAACCAGAAATATCCCTAGCCATTTGCCTAAAAGAGCCAAATTGAAATTCTTCAACCTTTTAATACCTAAACCACCCTCCTGTAACCCTCCTGTAAACTGGAGCAAACCTTATCCCACCTAACAAGATGATATTTGTGCTCCTCCGCTTGACCCTCCCACAGGAACTTTCTTTCCAATTTTTCTATTTTATCACGAATCGAAGAAGGGATCACAAATAGGGACATATAATAAGTGGGTAGGCTCAATAAAGTGTTTTTAATAAGAGTCAGCCTTCCCCCTTTTGACAACATCCGCTTCTTCCATCCTAAAAGCCGCCTCTCAAACCTTTCAATAACCGGGTTCCACATTGTTTTATTCTTATATGGAGCTCCTAAAGGCAAACCAAGGTATGACGAAGGTAGACTTGCTGCTTTGCTTCCGAAAAAAGAAGCTAATAACTGAATATCAACTACCTCGCCAAACAGACAGGATATCACTTTTGTTGATATTAATTCGAAGACCCGAACTCATCTGAAAGTACTGTAAGACTAAGCGGAGATAACCAAGCTGCGAAACATTTGCATGACAGAATACCAAAGTATCATCCACAAATAAGAGATGTGACACCACCATCTCTGTTCCTTCTGCTCGACCCAATCTGAACCCACTAATGAAGCCTTCCCTTACTACTCTATCCACTAGCCTGCTCACAGCCTCCATAATAATGATGAAAAGAAACGGAGAAAGAGGATCTCCCTGCCTCAAGCCCCTAGAACTACCAAAAAATCCCGATGGCTCACTGTTAACCAAAATTGAAAAGCGGACTGTAGAAATGCAGAATTTCATCCATTTCTTCCATTTGTCACCAAACCCCATTCTATCTAGCAAATAGAGCAAGAAATCACAGTCAATGTGGTCGTACGCCTTCTCGATGTCAAGCTTACACAATAAACCTGGGATTCCGCTTCGCAGTCTAGTATCCACCGCCTCATTTGCGATAAAAGACGCATCAATGATCTGTCGCCCCCCGACGAAAGCATGTTGGGAATTTGATATGACTTGTCCAATCACTTTCCTCAACCTCAGTGTACTTTAGCAACCAATTTATAGACACCTCCAATGAGGCTAATTGGTCTATAATCTTTCAAATCATTAGCTCCGCTTTTCTTCGGGATCAAAGTGATAAACGTAGCATTGAGGCTCTTCTCGAAACAACTATTCTCATGAAAAAATAGAAACACGTTCATAACATCTTCCCTGACCACATCCCAACTATTTTTATAAAAAGTCAACAAGAAACCGTCCAGACCCGGCCATAGTTGTCAAAGGCGAGTGCCTTTGGCGCCTGAGGCGAGGTTGTAGCACCTCATGTGTTCGAGGCGAGGCGATGTGCGTGAGGCGATGAAAAGGCGACGCCTTTTTGAAAGGCGAGAGGCGGTGAAAAGGCGCTCACTTCAGTTTTTTAACTTAAAAAATAGCACAATTTGGTCCGACATTCGTGTCCGCATGTGCGGGCACACGAGTAAGCCGGCCCAAGGCAAATTGGATCTTGATTCGCACTCCCCCCCCTTTGCGGGCGCGGTAGGGATAGTTCTTTCTATAAAAGCTTATCCAACACAAGGGAGCCTTTGTATATAAATCATTCAAATCTTTCATATTTTTCCAATGTGGGATAACCCACTTCCAATACTTCCAATGGCATACTTTAAACCTCTATAACTTATTCATCCGAAATCCGAATTGGAGAAATAAATATAGTATTCTTATGTATTCATGGAGAAGAAAATAATTCCACAATTACCCTAGTCATTACATAAATGACTCTAAAATAAATTAGTGCCTCAAAGCCCCAATTTACTTCACTTAAAAACACTAGTTTTCCAACACTTAGTTTTATGTATTATGCTCACTTATAACATGTTTTGTTGATATTTGTTAAATTATATACTTATATGTATTTTTTCGTGAGCACCTTTTTAGCGCCTCGCCTCTAGCCTCAAATTTAGACCTATCGCCTTTTTGGCGCCTCTCGACTTTGACAACTATGGACCCGGCGCTTTATCTCCATTTAAAGATTTGAGAGCTACCACCACCTCCTCTTATGAAAAGGGTTGATCCAGCACCATCATGTTCTCCTCATCAAGGACCTTAAACTGAACACCATCAAGCTTAGGTCGATGACTATTGCAGTCTGAGTATAAGCGTTCGTAGATTGCATTAAGAAGATGCAAAGACGGAAGTCTTTAGCTGAGATGTAATTCCAAGTAGAGCTTAGATTTACATAAAAAAAAATTATAAGTAAAAAATATATATAAATACCGCGTCAAAACAGGTGACGTTGCCTTTGTACACTAGGAGTATACAAACTACTCAGCTCTAAAACTATTCACATAAACATTCTCGAAGTAGATTGCATAAAAATTGCATAACTATTTGAAGCAACGATGATATCTACGAGAATGCCTAATAAGAAAGAATAGGAAATTCCTCATGGGGAAATTTTTGTTTACCAACCCTCAAGAATTATATTTTTCTTGATAAAAGACAATTTACAGAATAGAAAGAGAAAAGGGTGTGCGAAGTAGATAAGGAGAAAGAGGAATAAGTCAAAAGGACCCAAAAAATTGAACGAATAAAACAAGCCCAAGTAATATGTCAAACCAAAAAACTTTTGATCCCTACACAGATCTGAACTAGTGACTCCCTCGCCATCAAAAAAAATAACAAAGTTACATAAGCCATCATCTCCGCACAATCTGAATTTCCATAATCTAACCCTTAAACATCAAGGGTGCTCCCTCCAAGTGCTCAATAAACCCGCAAAAATATTATGCAGACATCAATCACCTTATCCTTATTACAACCAGAATATAGATAAAAGACAATAGAGGAAGGTGAACCTTGGATCCATCAAAGACGCAAAATACCCCTCACCACACTTGCCAAGTAATGCAGAATAAGTGGCTATATGACTCGCCACATTGCCCGCAAAAAACAGATATCAAGGAAAAGAGCCTTAGAATGTCTAAGATTCTTTCATAGGATCTTACTGCTCAGCCTGTTATGTACTGAAGGCCAAGGAAAAACCTCAAATTGGAAAAGAACTTGGCATTCCAAATAAAAGACGTACGCAAAGAACGAGGTGAGATAGACTATGAGAGATCTAGAAGACAATGAGAGACGCGACAGGGGCAGTTATCATTCGAGTCCAGAAGGGTTCCTAACTCATCATACTACCTAGCATTGAGATTTTAAAGAAATGGAAGTCCCACGAGACACTCTCCCTGATAGAGAATGGAGGAATGAACATGCCCATGGTATGACTCTTCCCATAAATAAGCCTTGAGAGTTGAGACCCATCACCAACCTTGAAAATAATGAGGAATAAACAAGTCCAAGCCCTTTCCCATAAACTTTCAATTTGTTAGCATCAACCATTATTGTGATTGCCATAAATTTTCTTTTTTGCCTCTTTCATATGCACAATGCTTTTCTTTCTGCTATATTCACAAATGAAGTTTACATTGTAGCCACAAGTCTTTATTGAGCCATCTTAACTGCACCATGTTTGTAAACCCATAAAATTCTTGTAGGCTCTCAAAATGAGCACCAGGCACATTCAATGGTTTCCACTCTGTTCTCTTCAATAATTTGGTTAAACAGGATATTTTTTTTGATAAGTAATTTGGTTTAACAAGATACAAATGTGTTAAGCTGTTTCTCACAGATTTACTTTTCTTTGATTTATCTTGATGATATCATAGTAAGTTAGTCACAAGGGGTGACTCCGTGGAAAATTATTCTCATATACTTCTAGTTTGTACACCTGCATCTACAACCAATACATCAAAAGCCAGATAAATGCTCGAATGCATCAAATCAATTCTCTTAAACATGAGTCCCACTCCTCAAGTGGACCACACCTAATCCGATACTCAGGGAAGGCCCCACCCAGAATCATAACAGTCCACCACGCTCTGCATCCATCGTCCCGACTACTTACACTCTAGGAAGATTTCACTTTGGCGGCAGGTATCCCTTCTTTTTTTTGGATGGCTCACACTCTGCTCGTGGTAGCCATCTCCTAGGTAGCCCTTTTCGCCACTCAAACCCGTTGGTCTGATACCAATGTTAAGATTCTTGACCAATACACCAAAAGCCACGCGATTGATGGAATCAATTCTCTTAAACTTGATTCACATACCTCAAGTGGACCACACTTAATCCCAACATAGGGTAGGCCCCACCCATAATCATAAAAGCATTTCTCTCCATGCAATGCCTAAAGGAAGTAAAAGTAGCTCGTGATAGCTTACTTGAACCTTTTAACTTGATTACTTCCTTATTTCTAACTGCTACTCAGATTCTGATACTGCAGTTTCTACAAATGATTGCCAGTCACCCTCTTGAATTTTTAGTAACCAATGGGAATGAGTTATGCTAGATGTTGGGAGTACAAAGTTGTATATATAAATAAATCAAATAAAACGCAACCCACTATGGGCCTGAAAAATATTCCTCTCTAAATTCAATCACTATCGACCAATGTTGTTAGTTGTTAACAAAAGCGGCCACATGCATTGTAATTTTTCGTTTTGGGAATTGGTAAAGACTGTTAAAAATACTTAAAATTCACGTATAAACTTAACGGTCAAATTCCAATTCAACGGGTTGATCTATTAGTAGAAAAAAAAAAGGATCATGAAAAACGAGAACCTGAGGAAATGTCGGAGGAGCTGCCATCGGTCTGCTGGGGACTGGAAGGAGCCGTTTCGTAGCAACTTTCATCGCCGTCACTGCCAATTTCGATTTGGTATTCAACAGGGATTTCGCCGGTGACACGACCAGGTGAGCTTCGATTATGATCATGATGAGCATGAACATCAACGTCATCTGGCGATTTCGCCATTAAACTTTCTAACGAGACAGGCATTGAAAAATAATAGTGGGGTCAATTCAACCGTTGATGATAGAAAGGAAATACAGTATAAAATAAGAGGAAAAGGGGGTTGAATAGTGGTTGAAGAAGGGGGGTTTGGCATATGTTCGCTCCGCCATAAACAGGTGGTAAGACGCCTTCTGCATAACGTCCCAAAATAAGCATTTTCTTTTTGGGGTAAATTCAATCGCTACCGTACGTAGTCCCTTTTTTACATAACCCAAAGTAACCCCTCAAAACACTAATAGCAAATTACCAAATTGTCCTCTTTTCATTTACAAAAAACCAAGGGTGGAGATAACCACACCCCAAAATCCTATTTCTACACCCGACTTGAAAATTTTACACAAATACCATCGAGTGAAAATACGTAAAAACCTACCTCCTATGCTTTGATATTGTTCGGTCATGGAGTGATGAAATGGCAGAGATTGGTTCGGCCACCATGAGTCGAAGTGGTTGAGGTTGGTTCGGCCACCATGAGTCAAACACTCTCATTTGTGTTCGACCAGTGTGAGATGCCGCGACATCGGAGATGGAATTTGCTGGTGGCCGGCGACGAAGAAGATGACCGGATTGAAGGGATGCAGAAGGGAGGTGGGAAGGCCAGGGACGCAGAACGGAGGGAGGATGACGAACGGAGGTGGGAAGTCGCTGGATGCAAAATGGAGGGAGGAAGACGAACGTGAGAAGACGGAGGTGTTGCTGGCTGAGGGAGGAAGATTCGAACGCGAGGAAGACGAACGTGTTGTCGGCTGAGGGAGGAAGACGCTGTGAGAGATAAGGGAAGGGTAAAATGGGTAGTTAGGTGGGGTGTAGTGTGAGATGCGGAAAAAAAATGGGGTGTAAAAATAAATGAGTGGTAGAAATAGGGAATTGGGGTGTTGTTATCCACACCCAAAACCTAATTGTCAACTTGTCTCCATTTTTTTCATCTATAGGAAAAACTTTAACATAGCTTTTTTTTTAATCTTTTACCGAAAATCTTTCTAAACTGCAAAATAACGTTTTTGTCAAAATATTAATCTTTATCACAACAGATCGCATCTTTCACTACAGCGACCCATCACTCTCTTAAAATTACTGGCGACACTCTAAAAAAAGTTAAATAAATGACGTCACTTCAATAAAAATAAATTTGAAATAACAAGCGACATTTTACTAAAATACATGACACGGCCACGGGAGCCAAAGTTTGCAATGGCAGAGGGATGGACAGTCAGGCAATCCCAAAAGAATTAGAATTATGGTGTCGTTTGGTAGTCAGGATTAAGGTCGGATAGGATTAATAAGTCGAGTTGCATGATGTTTGGTACGCAATAAGTGGTCGGGACTAATAACACGAGTTATCCGGATAAAGTCATTATCCCCTCACTATTAATACCTAGGGGGAGGGTGGTATTATTAGCGCCCTCAGTAAAAAAAATTAGGATTAACATTTGTAATCTCAAAACTACCCCCGATATACAAGTGAGGATTAATAGCGAGGGCATTAATAGTATTGAGATTAATAATATTGTTTATCCTTGTCCGACTACCAAACAAGCCCATGGTCATGCTGGCATTAAGCTAAACTTGGATAGTTGAATGTAAATATTTACTGCATGCTTATTGATTTCCATGAAAACAAACAACTTAGAACTAACTTCATAAAAACAAAAGAGCCGCCACCTTTTCTTTTTAAAACTATTTTAAGTCACTAGGTTTTGTAAATTTATACAAAAGAGTCGCTAATAGCTGGCGACTCTAATCCTTTTTCGATATTTTTCGCAAAATCGTTAAGGGTTTAGAAATAGTTTTTGATTAATTTTAGCTTAAAAAATGATTTTTAATATAAAAAATAAATATATAACATATATGGAGTACAACAGGTAAGAACTTAATGTAAATTAAAAATCAACATGAACGTTGTTATTCGGATTATAATTCATTGAGACATTGTTGGAATTGTAAAAAAAATTATAAAAGGATAAATTAGTATTTAGGGTTAAGGGTTAATTGTAATTTTTTGTATAAGAGGATAAATTAGCAAAACGGCTCTTAAGTGGTGTTACGTTTAGTGTCTTTTGTATTGTATTTAGGGTCACTCGCTCTGGGCAAGTTATTAATGCTACCAAGAGCTGTTTTGTTGCAAGCCCAACTCTACTGAAAGGTAGACTAACGAATTACTAGATGTTGGGTTACCCTAGGAATCTATTCCCCATAAATTATTTAGGTTGCCCTCTTCATGTTGGTA
This sequence comes from Codonopsis lanceolata, assembly GCA_013146195.2. Lineage (NCBI taxonomy): Eukaryota > Viridiplantae > Streptophyta > Magnoliopsida > Asterales > Campanulaceae > Codonopsis > Codonopsis lanceolata. The sequence continues at coordinate 43,073,477 of CM028383.1, read as the reverse complement.
AATGTCTAAAGAAACATTTTGATATGTTATTGCTCAAGCTTCGAAACAAAATTGGCATGAAGTTTGATGGGTAATTTACTAAATTATGCTCGTACGCTCGTGTTGATTAATCATGTTCTCCATTATATGTTTACTTATCAACTTACTGTTTTAGATCCTTTGACTGGGGTTGTCAAGCCCATTGAATTGCTATTTGCTAACTTCTTTTGGGGCCAAATTGAAATCAGAAAGCTCATTGGGTTGCTTGGTCTAAAAATTGTTCACCCCCTTTCAGTTGAGTAACTCACTGAAGTTGTCCTCGATTCTACATTTCCCTTCTTTCAGGTAATTATTTTTTCATGTTTGGTAGAGCTGTCAAAATCGAGCCCGATCCAGTCCACCCGACTTTTCAAGGGCCTGGGCCTCAATTTAGAAGACCCTTAAAAAGTCAGGCCTCTTTGACCTGGCCCGTGGGCCGTGTTTGGCCCGAACTAAAAAAGATCGAAAAGTCCGGCCCGGTCCGACCCAATCATAAAATTAAACACTTAAACTTAATTATAAAATTAAAAACTAAAACATAAATTTAAAAAGAAAAAAAAACTATCATACATTCATTTAGACTATTAGTTTTCCTTTTTTTTCTTTTGGTTAGATAAATTTATGACACAATATGATCTATTTCCAAATCATTGTTCTCTTTTTGGTTTATTCTAAATTGATGGAAGTGACACTTACAAAGATGAAATGAAGTTGATCTTCCAAGTTCCAATCTAGTTTAGTATGGTTGTTGTTAGTAATTTTATCGAAACTGATCTATTTAATTGATTATCTCTATCTGATATTAGCTAATAAAAAGCTTCAATAGTATAAACTTGATAAAAAAAATAAATTTTAAATGCTAGATTGTATCAGGTGAATCAAAAAATGAACATTTGCTAGTTAGTATGGTTTTGCAAACTAGAACCCGAAAAACTTTGTCTATCCTTATAAAACATATATTAAATAATTGGGGACAATATGATGAACTTCAATTTGGTTATAATTTTTTTAAAAAAATACCCTTCAAGTAGCACATGTATTTTTTCTTTGGTCCGTAACATTATAGTTTTCCTAGTTTCTGTTTTGTTCAATTGTTGCAGTTACTACCTTTGTTTATATTTGCTTTGGTTGCACTTTTGCTTTGTAATTGTGTAAGTTAGACTAGTAAGTATATGTGTTTTGAACTTTTGATGTGTTATATAACTTTTTAATTTTTTTAATAAAAACAAATAGTTATTTTTTTGACCCATAGGCCCGAAGTGCGCATGGGTTGGGCTTGAGTTCTACGAGGCCCGACACTATTTCGCCCCAACCAGACCCGGTCCACCGTTAAACGAGGCCCGATGGGTTTGGGCCGGGCTGGCCCATTTGACAGCTCTAATGTTTGGTGATTTTACTGTTTTGGTTGAAATTTATTGGGGTTTTTTCCCATTTGGTGATATTTCCAGTCAGATTGTTGACTTTGTTCTGGCCATATTGTTTTATGTGGGTTTAACTTAGTTCTTCCAAATCCTTTATATGAAAAGGGTTAATGGGTTGCTAATCAGCTGAATGATCATAGGATAAGCATTATATATTCCAGTTCATTATATTTTTGTGTTTTCTTTTTTGTTTCCTTCTACAAGCTTTCTCTCCACCAGAATCGAGCACTAACCCATCAATTCACCGCTTAGTCTCTATTAAAGTCAACTTTATAATTTGTAAGTTTCTCTCAAAAATCTGTGTTTTGTTTTTTGTTTCCTTCTGTTAAATTCTTTTAACTTTTTGTGCATTAATTGATTACTTTGGTTTCTCGGCAGAGTTTCTTTGTGTTTTCGTGAAGTCTAGAATTGGAAAACATTACTCATATGTCGATGATTCTTTCATTTGCCAACGTTAAGAGTTGACCCAACTAGGGGATTGTTGTCTCAAATGCTCGTCACAAAATGGCTAATTTTAGTTTATGTGATGATAATTATGAGAAGTCTGGAGTGAATATAATACATGGCGCCCAATCTACCCACCATTTTTCACAACAAGATTTGATGCCAAACATTTGAGGTTTTTGGTTTTTTATTTTCCTTTTAGGTTGAGGTTGAGTTGAGACTGTTGAGTTTGAGTTAGGTTGTATCAAGCACCAAAGATTCCACATGAAGTTTGATTTACATCTAACCTAATTGATCAAATAGTTTACCATTTAGTTTTCGTGTATAACGCAGTGGCTCTTAAGGGGCATGGGGTTGCAGGATAAAGTCACTATAAGAATTAGGAGGGTTCTGGGATGTTAGTGAGAAGTGAAATCCCTAGGGCCCTCCTTGAGAATTCTTCCTTTCAAGTTGATATCATTAAGCTTACAAGTCTCATAAACATTTATGTCATTCTTTTTGCACCACAATTAAAACTCTAAAGGAATGATTGTATATTTTCCAAATTAAACTCTTATAGGCTACAACAGCTCAAAAGACAACGCTTATAAAGACATGATATGTGTAGAAACATCTAAATACATTTACCAAACAATCACCAAGATTTACTACACGTTTTTATTGTTTTTTTCTTTTCTTTATTATGTAAGCAAAAGCATTTTATAGCTATATCACAAGTAACTATCATGGGGATGTATTGGATACGTTCGTCCCATTTTTTTCTCCAGCTCTCTTTCTATCCGCTTTGCCCTTGATTAGGTGAATTTGGGAGTGTGGGTAATTTGCTTTCTGCAACCTTTTCTTTATCCCCATCACAAGTATCTCTCCAACCCATCACCTCATTAAGTATTGTCTTCAAACTTCAAAAAAATATGATAATCAGTTTGTAAGTACCTTACATATGTATAAACTTGACGTGTGAGTCGAGAATTGAGAAAAAAATGCAATAATTCGGAGCTGCCATTACAGCGCCAATTGAGAGAGCTTCGACACATATTTATGTGGTTAATTTTAAATTATATGTGCTTTTCATTGAGAGAGCTTGACTATAACATCTTTTTGGTATCAATTGATTTCATTAATTTTTTTTATTCAAGGGATTTCTTTGTTTTCCATTAGCCCAATAATGTATTGTTTAATTTTGCTAAGTTTATCAAGGATTCAAGGGTCTCTTTCTCTCTCTAACACAAACACGCATGAGTGGTCTCTCTCAATCACTATGTTAACTTTGTTTATGTGCTTTGGGTTTTAGTTGTCAATTACGACTATCAACGATACCGTCTACAAAGGCCAGTGGGAACCTCTTACCCCCACCAAAGAAGTCTAGCCACTCTCTTTCTCTATATTTTTCTTTAGTTATTTTTCAAATTGTGTTACTTGCCTATTTGGTTTACTTTCTTTTTCGTTTCTGGAACAACCTGATAAGATTGCTCACCCTTTCAAAGTAGTACAACATCAGATTATATTTGGCATATGTTTTTGTTAGAGCCTCTGGTTCTTTTTATTGTTTTGAGTTAGTTTGCTTTTGTTCTACGTGTTGGGTATGTGGGTGCGCAATTTGAAGGACTTTTTTATATATAAAAATGGATCAACTATCAATGGGACTTTTGATTTCCAAAGCAGGGCTAAAGGGGTTTTCTTAATTGGCCTTCTTTGGTCCAAGATGGTTTTTTGGCATGTGTATGTGTGTTTGAGTTTAGATTGTTGTGAATGGTTTCCATGATTAATGGGGATTCCTTTGGCTTATGTCTTTGTTATGTTTTTATAATTTTCCACAAACTTGCTGTGATTTATGTGTCTTTTATCAATATCTGTAAGTGTTGCCAAGCACTAGAGAACTATTGCAATCCCCCTCAATACACTTTGTACTCATGGCACCATGGGCGAGGTTGCAATTGCGGGAGTTGCCATAAGCCTATAATGGCTTTACTATTGTTGTTTTGGTAATGCTAAGGTGAATGGAGTATTGTGTTTACTATTGTTGTCTTCACTCAATAACTGGTTTTTAACTCGTGCGTTAAACGCATGTCAATTAAATCATGCATAAACAAAATAATTAGGAGAATCAGTTTATTAACAATTACACATAAGTATATCACTAATCATTATAAATTCTAAAAAATTTCCTTATACATAAAATTGATTGTCTAATTAGTTGATTTTTCATCTTCACCGCATATCAATATCTTCAAACCAAAATAATTTGTTACTTCATAAACTACGACATATAACTGTCCATGGCTAAATACTGGTTTTTTCAAAAAGAGACATACGTACAATTATTGAATTTGACACTTGTTAATTGTCATTGCATATGATACCAGTAATGGAAATTGTCTTATCAGGAACTTGAAAGGCAGTCTTATATCGGATAGAGTTAATGAGAATCTTGAGATAAAAATATTTTCTCCAACATTGCTTCCTTTCAAAAAAATTGTTTCAACTGTGTGATCCCCAAGATTTATGATGATTAGTCTTGTTTCATTGCACAACCTGGTCAATGTTTCTCAATAATATTACTATAACACTAATTTTAAGTGTCAATTCATGACTGACAACCCCGAACACTTTATACTATTCAAAAACTCTGTATAATGAATGTCTTCGAACAAATTTGAATTTTTTCTGCCTTGCAAATAGAATCTGAACTCAAATAAGTTCTTCCTTTTGAACTTACCCTGGACGGCTAAGTAGAACAACTAATAATCCTCCACAAGGGATGAGTTAGATGGTAAATATTAGGAGTTGGTTTCGATTCGAAATTATGTGGTTCGAGGAACCTGATTTTCTGGATTTAGTGAAGGAGAAATGACAATCCTACTTGGTAGAAGGTGATCCCTATTTTAGATTTGCGAATAAGTTGCAGTGGTTGAAAAAGGACCTCGAAAGGTGGAATAAACAGACATTTGGCAATATCAAACTGGATAAATCCTTAGCGGAGGTGAGATCTTTGGATGAAAAAAAAAGGTGTGTCTAGTTTGAGTATGTGAGATCTTTGGATGAAAAAGAAGGTGCGTCTATTTTATAAACAAAAATACAAAGACTTTTCAAAAGTTAGGAAATCAGTTGGAGTCAGAAAGCTCATGTCCAGTGGCTGCGGGAAGGTGATAGTTGTTATGTGTTCATAATAGGAGCCACCTACAACATACTAATGTTATCTAGGACAACTTAGGGAGCCATAGCAAGAAGTATTGATGCACTTCACCTAAAGCTTAATGAATCATTTTGCCACTTGGTTATTTGTTTCGTTTTACGGGGTTGAATTTGCGAAATATGTTTATACATATTCTTAATCTCATTTTTTGTTCATGGTTATTTATTATTTTTTGTATTGTAGTTCTTCTCAAGTGTCAAGTGAATGGGAAAAACAACTTAACTAGGCTGTTCCATTCAAGTATGATTAAGGGTGCTGATTGTTGCCCCATTAGAGAAGACAAAAACAAGAATGGTTGGTTTGGATGATATAGGAGTATTAGAATATTTTTTAAAAAAGTTTATACAAGTGACAATAATTAATGGAAAATATGTCTATTGTGGAAGTTCATTTTTTGTGTTTGTGTTTTGATGTAGTCCATATTTCATTCTTTCATACTATATTTGTACGTTTGATTAAAAAAAAATATTAAGAATTACAAAAATTACTCTCATAAAACTCAACATAACTCTTTTTTTTTTCTCTCCAAGGAACGACAAATTGTGTTGTTATTTACTTTGTACATGCGTATGATTTGATCTTATATTGATACCGTGCCATAGGCATGTGAATAAAGCCTCGTTACATAACAATTAAAAGTAATCATCTCAAATGAGGCCAGTGCCCCAACGTTCAACCAGATGTTTGTGAGATGTAGATTATTTTTTAAAATCTAATTGTATATAAAAAAAATATGAATCTGTTATAATAAGGACAAAGGTAATTTGGTAATTTGTGACTTTAATTGGGTGCGACATTTAGTGTTTGGGGTGCCACATTTAGTGTGACCCAATGAATATTATGTAATTTTACATAATTTCATAAAAAGTGAGGCTAACCATACCCCCAATTTCCTATCTCTACACCCAATGTATTGTGTTGTACATCATAGGGTATCTCAATGCAGTTCATAGGGTGCAGAGATAGGAAATTGAGGTATGGTTAGCCCCACTCTTCCATAAATTAGTTCGTGGGGGGGGGCTCTAGTTAGAATTTAGAACAAAGAAAGTCTATCTATCTATATAATATAATATATTTAAAATTGGTGAGGAGGATTATGATTGTGCCACCTCACCACCTTTTAATAAATTTTAATTGTAAAGCATCCATGTGGAGACTTTTAAAATTTTTGGTTTTCTAACCATTAACTAATAATAATACATAATAATAATCAATATGGTAATGGGTATTAATATTAGTATATATAACCTTTTCTATCGTCAATACTAGCTAGAAGTGTTATATTTTTAAAAAATATTACAACTAACATTACTTCTAACCAATATGTGATAAAACTCTTTCTATTAATTAATAATAAAAGGTGAGAGTGAGATACAACTCTTCTATTAATAATAAAATGTAAGGTTTTTAATCTAATGACTTTTAAAACTAGCATTAATTTATAATCAATGTAAGAAACATATCTTATAATGATAATATTATTAGAGATGTATTTCATATTGATTATAAATTGATGTTGGTTTTAAATTTTATTTGATAAAAGACTTCTACTTATCACTATTGAAGAGATGTATCTTACATTGCTTTAAAAAATATGTTAGTTTTAAAAGTCTTATATTGTTTAAAAAGAAAAGTTGGATTTTAAAGTTTGTAGACTAATTAAATACTTTTACTCTTATAAGAGTGTATCTCACATTTGTTACAAAATATTATACTATTATTACCAGTAGAAGAGATGTATCTAATTGGTTAGAAATTGATGTTGGTTTTAAAAATACTATTATTAATTATCAATAGAAGAGATGTATCATACATTGGTTAGAAAGTGATGTTAGTTTTCAAAGTTTTTTGATAAAAGACTTTTACCATTATTACCAATATAAGATTTATATCTCACATTGGTTAGAAAATGATGTTAATTTTAAATTATTTTATATTATTACCAATAAAAGAGATGTATAACACATTGCTTAAAAAGAAAAAAAAATAGATTTTAAAGTCTTTAAAGACTTTCACTCTTACACAAGATGTATCTCAAATTGATTACAAAATATCCTACTATTATTACCAATAGAATAGAAGTATCTCATATTGGTTAGAAATAGATGTTGGTTTTAAAATTACTACTATTAATTACCATTAGAAGATATGTATCATATATTGGTTAGAAAGTGATGTTGATTTTCAAAATATTTTGATAAAATACTTTTACTATTATTACCAATAGAAGATGTATATCTCACATTGGTTATAAAATGATGTTAATTTTAAATTATATTAGATAAAATAATTTTATGTTATTATCAATAGAAGATATGTATCACACATTATTCAGAAAAAGATGTTTGGTTTCAAAACTCTTTATATAAAATACTACTTTTTTATGTTATAATCAATAGAAAAGATGTATATTACATTGTTTAGAAAGAGATATTGATTTCAAATATTTTTATATAAAAGACTATTATTATTAATATAAAAATATGTATCCACGTTTGTTAGAAATTAGTGTTGGTTTTAAAAATACTATTATTACCAATAGAAAAGATCTATATCAGTATCAGATGGTTAGAAAGAAATGTTTGTTTTAAAAGACTTTAGATAAACGTCTTAAAACTTTTATTATCAATAGAAATAGAATAAAAAATATCTCACATTGTTAGAAAATTAATAATGATTTTAAAAGTTTCAAAATAAAAAAATTAATATCATAAAGTCTAAAATTTAAAGGGGAATTTCAAGTGGATACAATTTTGAAAACATGTTTTCATCTAGGACCATTAATTTTTTACACATTTCATAAAACTACAAATTGCTTGTCAAATGACAAAAATGTCATTAATAAAGACAAAAGTGATCCGGCATTTTACAGGACCAAAATTAATACAAAAACTCTGATGCCAAACCTTGGCATCAGGATGAATTTCACATTATTTTACAGGACCAAATTTAATTGAAAAATGCTGATGCCAAGCCTTGGCATCAGGATCATTAATTCAAAAACTCTGATGTCAATCCTTGGTATCAGGATGGGTTTCACAATATTATTCAGGACCAAAATTAATTTAAAAACTCTGATGCCAAGCCATGACATCATGATGGATTTCACAACTTGGCATCAGGTGAAAAAAACCAATTTGATGCCAAAAAAATGTTGATGTCAAAAAACCAATCTGATGCCAAAAAAACCAATCTGATGCCAAAAAACTAATCTGATGCCAAAAAAAATGCTGATGCCAAAAAACCAATCTGATGCCAAAAAAATGCTGATGCCAAAAAATGCTGATGCAAAAAAAAAAAACACCACTCTTTTTGTTAAAGATGGGGATGGATGTTCTGATTGTTCTAAAAAACAAAAAGGTTTTGTGAAAAAAATTTACGGACATTGTGCAGTTTTCTCTGTTCCTCCCATGGCAATATATTGAAAAACACGACGGAGGTTTTCCGCCGGGCTCACGATTTGTTTCTTTCACACAGATTAATCACAAATATAAGAGATTCATGACACCGCTACAATCGATTCGGCAACCCCATTTTTATTTATTCACAAAAACCAGCCTTCAATTGGTCGGAGAAACCTTGTCAATATAGAAAATTAGCAATACTAAGTCATAAAAGTTTACCTTGAATGAGTCATTTGGATCCAGATTTAGGCAAATCCCAAAGAAGGAATCACAATGGAAACCAGAAACTTTCATTTAACTGAAAACATTATTAACAATGGTAAAAGGAGCTGGTAGAACTGACAATCTCACCAGAATTAAGAGTAACATTCTTGAGGAGATTTATTTATTCTTTTCATTCTTACATTCCACAAGTTAAAATAGTTTAATTAATCAAAACAATGCATATATTACACACTAAAAGCAAGAACGGCAGCATTTCGGGAGGCAACTTGCAACCGATGCTTGTATGTCTACTAGCCTTGCAGCACTACACGGTACTGCTTTCGAAGGCGATGAGAGAATCGAAACGCCCAGTAAGACAAAAAATCGAGATGAACCTTGGGGATTCTTTGATGTTTTTCATAATTGGTGAATTTAATTGGGGATTGAGAAGGAGAGAGATGGTGAGTGAGAGAGGGAATGGAGATGAAGCTTTATGATAGGTCAGTGCGTGGAATTAATGTTTTGTGGTTTCCAACACAAACTGTGGATCCTCCCCTCCCCTCAATTGAATTGAATGAAAGAAGACGAGGACGATCGTACACAAAGGGGTAGACAAGTACTTTTGCCCAAAAATTGTACCTAAAAGAAATGTGGAAAAAATAGGTGGATTCATTTGAAAACATGTTTTTAAAAATGTACCGGCTTGTAATTTTTTCAAAATTTAAGGTGTCTACTAACCCAATTATGTTAAAAGCTTACATTTGGACGATTTTTTTTTCAATTGTGACAATGATGATAAGAATTGTACAATATTATTTTTATGTTTATTATTATTATTGTTATTATTATTATTACTATTTTTATAACAATAATACTATTATTATTTTCAAGCATTTATGTGTAACTATTTATTTCTCAACCATTACCTATTAATAATATGTATTAAAAATTAATATAATAATGATATATTAATCTATTCTATTGTTAATAATAAAAGTCTTATATATATATATATATATAATTACAACCAACATTAGTTTAAAACCAATGTGGGATACAACTCTTCTCTTGATAATAAAAGGTTAGATTTTAACTTTAATGACTTTTAAAACTAAAATCAATTTACAACCAATTATGAAATACATCTTTACTAATATCACAAATAGAAAAGATGTATCTTACATTAGTTATAAATTCATGTTAGTTTTGAAAATATTTTGATAAAATATTTTTACTTTTATCACCATAGAAGATATGTATATTATATTATTTAGAAATAAATGTTAGTTTTAAAAGTTTTATATTAAAAAATTCTACTCTTATTACCAATAAAAGATATGCATCATTGTTTAAAAAAATATTGGTTTAAAAAGTCTTTAGATTAAATACTTTTTATTACAAATATAATAGATGCATATATCTCACATTGGTTACAAATTATTCTACTATTATTATCAATAGAAGAGATGTATCTCACATTGATTAGAAATTAATATTGATTTTAAAAATACTATTATTACCAATTTAAGAGATGTTGATTTTAATTTTAGATATAAAACTTCTACCATTATTATCAATAGAAGATGTATATCTCACATTGGTTAGAAAGTGATATTGATTTTAATTTTAGATAAAAGACTTTTTACATTGGTTAAAGAGTGATGTTGGTTTTAAAAGTCTACCATTATTGCCAATAGAAAATAATTATTTCACATTGGTTAAAAAAAAGATATTTGTTTTAAAAGTTTTTAGATGATGTATCTCACATTAGTTACAAAGAGATGTATCTCATATTATTTAAAAAATAAGTATTGGTTATAAAAATCATTAGATAAAGACACACACACACACACACACACACATATATATATATATATATATATATATATATATATATAATGATACAGTTATCCTAACACATCAATTTCCCACCTAAAATCATTAGCTAAAAGAAAGCTTTAATCTAAATCCATGCACTTGAAGATGAAATATTTATCATGTTTCTATACCTCTAATTTTGACAGATGGATTGATAATCACGAGATAGACATGATCATTTGGTTTCCCTTCACATGTATATTTAAGAATCTTAAACAATACAAATTGTGACAACTCATCTTACATAAACTCACATTGAGCTTTTACAAAACTCACATAAAACAGTCTATTCTCCAAAACTCACCTATTTTGCAAGAATTTTAGTTAAACACTGATAAATCAACAAGAATTGCAACAAATTAATGTCACCCTCATTTGATTCAGTTATAATTCCAATCAGTATGCAAATGTAGTATCTTATGAGCTACTTCCTCCATTCCGGGTAAAGAGTCTAATATTCAATTTTGGAATGTTTCACTTAAAGAGTCAACTTTCAAAAATTAAAGCATAAAAGTGTTACTCCCTCCGTCCAAAAATTATCCTCTGGGTTGACTTGACGCACAATTTAAGAAAACACATTTGACTGAATTATTAATATTGAAATAGTGTGTGGTTTCTTTTAAAACCTATGAATATGTGGCCCAAAAGTAAAGTAAGAAGAAAAAATAAGGGTAAAGTGGTAAAAATGATGTACTAAAAAGGAAACTTCCAAAGAAGATAATTATTTTGGGACGGACGAAAAAAGAAAGTAAGACAATAATTTTAGGATGGAGGGAGTATTTTATTATTAAAAAACTACTAAAAATGTCATTTTCTTAAAAAGTTTAACTTTCAAACGGGGACTTTTTGCCAGAAACGGATGAAGTATTTTTTTCCTTTTCCATAATTAATGAAGTTTTTTCCTTTCCATTAATGAATATGCTAGCAAAGCATGCCATGATTAGTCAAAAAAATGAAACAAAAAATAAGTTAGTAATGTCGTACAAACTTTCAAGTCATAATATATGTGCTATAGCAGTCATCGACTCAACATACAGATGTGAAACTTTTACGTGAATTTCAATTTCTCTCATTATGTTAAAACAAAACAATTTAAACAATAACAATAATATCATGAATAATGAATTAATATTTATAATTTTCATAATATTTGAAACAACAATTGAAAATTTCAACTAAAATTTTCAATTATTTTATCTAAATTATTATATAAAAATATACATGTTTTATTCTGTAAAATAAAAAACTCCATTGTCGCTGTCACATGGTTCGCATCTCTCATTAACACCAACACTGCCTTTTACCTAGGTTTGAGATTTAAGGCGGTAACGAGGAGGTGATTTACGTACGAAGAGGAAAGAGGAAGGTAAATGCCAAGTAATCACAACTTGCTAACAAAAGACTTAAAAGCTGGCTTGAAAAGCCTTGAGCAGCCCCTTAGTTAGAATATCAACTTTTTGTTCTGTTGTTGGAATAAACGGTATACAGAACACACCATTCTCGAAATGTCCGTAGGTTATCCAACAATTTTAGATTGGGCCATTGAGTTAAGGACATCGATAAATAACAATTTTTAGTCTTTTGGTGGATTCAAATTAAAACCTAATTTTATTCTTTCCTTCTCTCTTTAGTTTTTGATTTCTTAATTAAAATATCGTGTATATAAAAAATGTTATGGTCAACATTTTTTAATTTAAGTTTTAGTTTATTCTTTTGTTTGATTTAATTGTTGGTTCTCAACAATGTATGGTTGAAGGTTCCACAAAAAATGTTAGGTATCGTATTATTTAATAATTAAATTAATTTTTATTAATTTTATCGTTTTGCTTGAGTATAATAAAATTAAAAAAGTTTCGTTTTCGTGTGTTAAACACACGGATGTAAAACTAGTTACCAATAGAAAAGATGTATCTTACATTGTTTAGAAAATGATGTTGGTTTAAAAGTCTTTAGATAAAAAAACTACTATTTTATTAATAATAGAAAATATGTATACCACTTGGTTAGAAAATGATGTTGGTTTTAAAAGTTTTTAGATAAAAGATTTAAACTTTCATTACCAATAAAAATAGAAAATAAGTATCGTACATTGTTTAAAAATGAATAATAATTTTAAATTTTTTAACAAAAAGACTTCTACTATTATTATGAAGTTAGATGTTAATTTTAAAAGTCTTTAGATTAAAGATTTTTATTATTATTACCAATGCATAATATGTATCTCATGTTAATTAGAAACTTATGTTAATTTTCAAAATATTTAAATTAAAAACGTTTAATATTAGTAACAATAGAAAAAAAAAATATTTTAACCATAAAAAAAGTTTAACAATTCAATTATAATTTTTAAAAGTTATGTCATTATTAAAAAAAAGATGTATATCTCGTTTAAGGCAAGTCCAATGGTGGTATTTGTTTATAGATATCAAAACCAAATTTTGATACCTATTGGTTATTATTCATGAGTATCAAATGATCATCTCCAACCATATATACCAAAATAAAGGGTATTAAAATTAGATAAGGTACTAACGGAGGTATCAAATTTAGTAGCTTTTTTAGTACCATACCTAAGTTTGATATCTTTTATTTTAATTATTGGAAAACCTAATACATTTATATATGTATCAAAATTTAATTTTGACCCCTACCATTGGACTCGTCCTTACATAAATACCTACGTAAAAAAGAAGAAAAGAGTGGAATTGTAGGCTGGAGAAGGGGGGCTTCTTTTGACCAGAGGGTTCATATGAGATAGAGAGAGAGAGAGAGAGAGAGAGAGTGAGTGAGAGTAGGCATGGGTGAGTAATAAAAGCCGTATCTATTATCTTCTGTACACATTTCAATCTACCAAGTCATCAAACATTTGGACCCATTTTTACCGCCTCACACCACGCGCTCACAGTTCATAGTTTTTTTTTTGGGTGAATTTTGATATATAATTGTAATAAAAAAGTAAGTTGAGATAAAAGAAGATAAAAATTAGCACTCCCGAGGTTCTTAAATTATTATCCTATTTTCTTTTTTTGATTGTCCAAAAAATTATTTTGTTTTTAAACTTTCTTTTTGGAAGTACATTTTTATCGTTTTATTCTTGTTTTTTATTCATACTTTAATGATTGTCGTATATAAACATGAGCTTTAAAATATATTACATATTACATTAATATTTATAATTAATTTTTTTTTAAATTTGTGTGTAAAGTTAAATATGACAATAATTTAAGAACATATGAAATAGTATAACAAAAGCGACAAGAAAGTAAAAGCAACAAAAATTTTTCAAACCACAATAGCAATCATATAAGCGAATACAATGTTAATTGTTGTAGACCACCAATTATTAGTTGACAACTAGACATGGATGATTTAAGCGTAATGAAGAGACACCAAGTTAATGACCTAAATTTTTTTTTAATAGGCTTTGTACAATTAAGACCAATGATAATTTTTTCAGTAATACATATCTCGTATTTTACCTTAGGACGTAATAAAATAAGTGATTGCTTTCAATTCCTAGAATATTTGTTTAAAATGTACATCAATATTTTTCTTAAAGAAATTTAGAAGTTAATAAGTGATTCTTTCTCAAAATAGTATTAGCACGCTTTGTAGCATCCACATACACTATGCAAGTAAACACACTTTTATTCTCGATTTATACATTTATAAATTATCTTTGAGAATTTGCTAAATCAATCAAAGTTTGAAATAAATAAACTGAGGAGCAAACCTGATAGAGGGACAATTATTGCCTTGACCAACTATGCAATTAGCTTGAGACTCTCGATTTAGAATTGGGTTATTACAATTCGATAATATATTTATTACTTTAGTAGCAACACGTGACTTATTTACGTAATGTATTACATTCAATAATGACACATTATTGATACATATAACATTAGTTTAAAATTGAGATCAACTTTACGTCACTTTGACATATAGTTATTGTTATCGATCGTGGTTCATCAGGTAAACATATTCTCTGAGACCCTGAAATATAAAATCTTATTACAGGTAAGGAAGACTGCGTTCAAATATATAGCTTATATGGTGTATTGCTATTAATGGTGATGTAGAATGTAAATATGGGCAAGTACTTTTCCCACGCGCGATTATGGAGAGGGAAAGAAGAGAAAACGATGGGGCCCATTGGGGTCTTTCACGCAGAGCAAAGCTGAAACCCGCTGGACAATGACGTTTTTTCTTTGAGAACACACACACACACTCACACTCTGTTAATGTGTTTTTTTTGTTTTTCGAAACAAGAGGCCAAAAAGAGAAAAAAAAAAGTGGAGACACAGCCACAAGATATATACACTATTTTCATTTTTAGAGAGAGAGAAACAATTTTTTAAGAGAGAGAGAGAGCTCCGGCAAGTTTATCTCCACCATTCTTTCCCTCGCCGCCGGTAACTTTCTTTAATTCCTTCTATTTGAACAATTTTGTTGTTCCCCATGTTGCTTTTGCTCTATGTATTGCATTCTTTTATATTAATTAGTTTTTAATTTTGCTTTTATGTTGTAGCCATTTTTGTGGGTTTTACTTTTTTATCATGTTATTTGATTGTTTCCGACTTCCATTCTCTTTCGCTTCTGTGCTTACTGGAAAAAGTATTTCTCGAAGCCATAGGTTTAGTGTTCTTGGCTGCAAAGAATTGGTGGGGGGTAGTTATTGTAATTTACTTCATTTTCCTGGAAATGATTTCTTGATTTACCCTGTTTTGGTGTAGTTTCCATTTTTTTTGCCTGCCTCCATTCTCAGTCGAGTCTTGTTACTGGGGTTTTCCTGAAAATGGGTATGTGTTTGACTATTAGTTTTTCATTGTTACAATTTGCAAATAAATGATTCAGGCAGAAGGGGTTCTGTTCCAACGAAGTTCAGAATGGTTCTCTAGAAGCTATATTGAAAAGTTGTTTTTGTATGTTAAACTACAAAATGCTAAGAGAAAACATGCTTGTAATGTGCCCAAGTAGGAATTTTTTAATCTCGTGTTGCACTTGTAGTCATTGTAAGTTTTTGCAAAGGTGCTCGCCCAACTTTTGTTTTCTTTGATATGGATACAACAGCTCAGTTTCTCAGAGTTACTCTTTGATGTTTTTTAACATATCATAATTGGTAGTGGTGGAATGTGCACTGTTTTATACTTTTAGTTGGTGGGTCTTTGTGGACATTAAGGCATAAGTTCCAAATATTTGTTTTTTTTTTTTCCTTTCCTTTTGAAAGTTCCGCTATGGTTTTATACCAATCATCGTAGAGATAGGTCTATAACTCAATTAGAACTATGTGAACATGAGGTGATGTTAGTGATGCTTCGTGTACCACCAAGCTCGTAGATCAGCTCGTCTGTGGCTGTTCTATGTTAACCATAGTTCTCGGGTTCGAGTCATGGGAATGCAGCTGCATTAAAGCTTGATAGGGAGAGTTTTACCACCCTTGTGGTCCTACTCAACTCCGAGATTAGTCCTTTGGGCATGGGGATACTTTGGGAAACCAAAAAAAGAAAAAGAGCGATACTTCGTGCGAGCATTTGCTCTGAAATCTTGGATTTTGTTAGTTTCTTACTTGTATTGAAAAGGGATTTGTTATATACTACCCCTTGAGAAAGACCAACCTCTTCTTTTGTACATCAAAAGGGTTGTCCTCATGCTGGTGCAGATGGCTTTGATAGTCATTTGCTTAGAGCAGTGAATTCAGGTTATGGTATTTCTTTCTTGCTCTTGTTTAACTTTTGAATATAGTTAATAACATATTTTTCTTTTCCAGTTGTGTGCCACTTGATGATCTGAAGCATACATTTTTTCTGCCGGTACTTGATGATAACGCCGAAGCGAATGCTTCCTTATTCTAGTGGCTCTATACAGAATTGTTAGAGGCCTAAATGATTGGCAGTAAAGTGGTTTTGACATACAAGAGAAAACGGCTGTCTTCAAGACCCGGTTTCTCTCATGGTAATGGCTGCCCTAATTCATCTTCTGAATGTCCAACGTCAGAAGCCTTGACCACACCAGTCAAGCATGAACAAGAATCAGATCCTGACTGTAAATCAGAATTTCAGAGGAAAGATTCAGAGGTAATTTCATTTTGAATTACAAATCTATTTGTTTCAATCAGTATTTACTCTACATTTAATCTCTATTATATAAGCTACATAAAGTTCTAGCTTGACATAGTTTTGTACAACAAATTTTGTTGGACAAATGTTCAGATGGAATTGCTGGTGTAAATAAACTTGCTTTTGGTTTGAATTCTTGTCTTGTTGATTCTACAGGAAGGTGGCTTGGTGCTGATTTTGTATTATTGTTTTACAGTTCATAGAATAAGTGTCTTGTTCAGTAGCCAATGATTGCCAGCTGCTAAACCTAATTTAAGCATTACCAAAACCGTTCTCGTAATTAATCACTCTCTTACCCTATCGTGAGTGGGTTTTGAGTATTTATTATTGGCATTAGATCTTATAGTTCAAAGTTACCAGTGATCCCGAGGGGTGGGAGAGATGGCAAGGGCACTCAGGCAATCACCTTGAGGTCCTTGGTTCCAATCCCCACATTAACAAGGGGTCACACTTACCTATAAAAAAAAATTACTGGAAAAGATGGTGCTACTCTTTTGTTTTTTACTGCTCTATATTGATCAAGAAATTTGGAGTATAATTTCATTTTTTTGGGCATAAATGGGCAAGATGGGTGTATTTTTGCATTTCAACAGTGAGATTTTTAGTTATGGTTAATGGTGAATCAGCAGGTTTCTTCCCAAGCTCTAGAGGTCTCCATCAAGGGGATCCACTTTCCCCCTTCTGTTCATTGTAGTGATGGAAGCTCTGAGACGTCTGCTTGACAAGGCAGTGGGTGGTGGTTTTATTCAGGGGTTTAAGGCTGGAAGAGAGAGTGTGCCAAATCCTTCAGTGACTCATTTACTGTTTGCAGATGATACTCTGATGTTTTGTGAACCGGAAAGATCTCAACTAGGCTACTTGCGGTTGGTTCTTTTATTCTTTCAGGCGGTGTTAGGGCTGAAAATTAACGTTTCGAAGTGTGGAATTATCCTTGTGGGTGCGGTGGACAACTTGGGAGATCTTTCATCCTTCTTTGGTTGCAAAGCAGGAAGCCTTCCAAACACATACTTGGGTCTTTCTCTCGGTGCTGCTTTTAAGAATGCAGACATGTGGAGTCCAGTCATTGAGCGTTTCGAAAAAAGGTTAGCAGGTTGGAAGAGACTCTATCTGTCAAAGGGTGGCAAGATGACTTTAATTAAAAGCACTCTTTCAAACCTCCCTACCTACTTCATGTACCTTTTTGTGATTCCTGCTTCAGTGGCCAAGAGAATTGAAAAATTGGAGAGGGACTTCTTATGGGAGGGAAGCAGCGAGGACAGAAAATACCCCCTTGTTGACTGCCAGTCAATGACTGGACCTCCGTTTGTTCAAGTATTCAGAATGGAGGTTTGGGCATTAAAGTTTTAAGGAAGTTCAATTGTGCCCTGATGGGTAAATGGTTGTGGAGATTCATTACGGAAAAAGAGGCTTTGTGGAGGTTGATAGTGGCTGTAAATTTGGGCAAGGAAGTCAGTTGTGGTTCCCTTCGGTCATTAGATGCTCTTATGGATCCAACGTGTGGATAGGGATCTCTAAAGGTTGGGAAGACTTCCATCATAGCATTCTCCTCGAAGTAGGGAATGGGGATAATGTTAGGTTCTGTAAGGATAAATGGTGTGGGGATACTTCCCTCTAACAAGAGTTTCCTAGGCTTTATAATCTTGCGATTAACCGAGAGGCTATGGTGAGCGAGATGTTTGAGAATCTTGATGGTAGAGATATTTGGGCCCCTACGTTTAGAAGAAACTTACAAGACTGGGAGGTAAGTGATGTGGCAAGATTTCTTGAGAAGCTCTATGCCATAAAGAGACAAGGACCTAATGAAGATAGGGTGGTTTGGGTGAGATCGAAGAGAGGAAGTTCACTGTGAAGTCCTTTTATTAATTTCCTTCTCTTGGAAAGTCATTTGGAAATCGAAAGCTCCGCAGAGTGGCTTTTTTTGTATGGGAGGCAGCAAAGGAGGCCATCCTTATGGGGGATAATCTGAGAGCTAGAAATAGGGTTTATGTCAACCGGTGCTACATGTGTAAAGAAGATGAGGAGACGACGAATCACCTTTTGCTGCATTGCATTGTAGCAAGAGAGGTATGTAGTCATTTCTTCCTCTTAGCAGGCATTTCTTGGGTTATGCCAAGATCAGTAGTTGAACTCCTCCGTGGTTGGTCGCTGTATAAGAGGAGAAGGAGGAATGTGGTCTGGGATACAGCCCCGTTGGCAATCTGGTGGAGCATTTGGTGCTCGGAGACCTCTTTGCATGTATGGAACCTTTTTGTGGATATGGAGGATAGTGCAATCCAATTGTAATTTTGTTTAGTATTCTTCCCGTGTACAGAGTTTCGCCTCCCTTTTTGGCGTCGTAATTAATACAAACTTTATTTATTAAAAAAAATGTTTCATACTATATTTGGTTAAGTCTTTTGAGCTTAGGTCATTTCAGTCTAGACTTGTTTTCATCTGATAGCAATGGTATATATTTCTGTTTCAGTAGGCTTCATTAGGTTTCTGATTGATGAACAATTATGATAGTCCAAAATGTTCAGAGATTATTGTCACCCTCTATGTATTTCTCTAGGCAATACATTTCTTTTGGTTTGTAATTGATGGAAATTTATATTAGTTGAAAATTTTGGAACTTAATGTCTTCTGCACTTCTGCTCTATGCATTTCTTTTGGCAATATTCATTGTTCTGTTGGTTTTTCTCTATTAATTGTTCAACTTTCGTGCAGATTTCTCTTCATTTTGCAGCATGTCATGGTGGCAACAATGCACTGCAGTGCGAAAACTGCCATTCTGCTTCTGATGTTCAATGCTTTGATCTGTCCAATGAGGTAACATATGTATCCAAAATCAATTTAACAATCGTGTCTGGTCGATGAGAACTTATATGAATGTTCATTGACATACCTCTATTTTTTCATTGAACCATATCCATCATGTGAAACGGCTTT
Organism: Codonopsis lanceolata; assembly: GCA_013146195.2. Taxonomy (NCBI): domain Eukaryota; kingdom Viridiplantae; phylum Streptophyta; class Magnoliopsida; order Asterales; family Campanulaceae; genus Codonopsis; species Codonopsis lanceolata. Next base: position 43,053,868 of record CM028383.1, on the reverse strand, counting down.
GTGATGGTTGTATTAAACTTAAACAGCACGATTCTCCACATATTAGTAAAGCGAGCCTACTGAAGGAGAAGAAAATCATCGGAGAATTTAATACAAGAGAAGTACTTCATTCTTGTACGCAGTTCAAGGGAAGTCCTGATGAAACTAGTTTTCAGAAGTGCATAGAGGGGGTTCTTCCGACTGATTTATCATCCAAAGAAAAGTCTAGTCACATCCATGTCAACTCATGCTCATATGTGAACTCTGGCTGTGCATGCGATGATGGATACACCAAGGGGGAGACGGAAACAAACATGGACAGGAAATCATGTCTCGTTAACTTGCACTCATCCTTTGGAAGCAGGTGTAACTCTCAACTAGTGGGTGCACCTGCCTTTGAAGAAACATTTTTGGAAGAAACCGATGTAGGCTTCAGAGATAAGTCTGGAGTATGTGGATATGCAGTAACTGGAACAAAAGTGTCCTCTCCTCTAATTACGTTTAGTCGCAGATCCAAGCGGAAAAAGAATGTAGATGCCACAGATATGCAAAGCAAAGTGGTCGTTGGGGACAAATATTGTTCACCGGTGGCTGCCCTAGGAATTAGCCATGCTCCTGGTATAGATGACTCCGACAATCGCTCAACCAATTTGAAACAATCAGAGAAGGATCCTGATCTGAGGCATTTTTGTGCAACAAATAAAGAAGAAGTATGTTACCTATTCGAGTAGCTTTAAGATCTAACCTGATTTCTCTTACTGAAGTTCTGTCATACTGCTTACCTTATTTTAAGAAAATATATATGTTTCATTAGCTTGTGTTCGTATCTTTCCTGAATTTTTTTCCTGCATTACGTGGGCACAGGGCAAGTTAGGTAATTTGAAATTTGTATGCATGCTTACATGATTGTTCTGATAATCATTATTGGGACTACTTTGAAAGAAAAAAATTACTTTGAAAAAATTGTTTTTGTGCAACAGTTATAAATGTGCCCTGCAATTTTCAGATCTCTGTTCATTTTGTTTTTCAGAGTTCTTAGATTGTTTGAGAACTGAAAAAACAGATGTGTTGGTTAGAGATTCACCCTTATTAGTTGGTATTTTGTGCATAATTGGACGCCTGGACGTTGTATTAATGCAAACAGTCTTGTCAGATATCATTTGCAAGTGGTTATCTCGCATTGTAGATAATTGAGTATTTAAATATGTGTCAAAGGTGTCAGGTCGTTCACAACTAACCACATTTATTTGGTTTTACTTATCCAATTTTTTTCCCATATCTATTTGTTTTTTTTTTTAAATTCATTATAATACCGACACAGGAGCAGAAGCTGCCTAGTGCCTAGTGCATAATTTTGTATGTGCATTTTGGTTTTTGCCGTCATCTCATGCTAGTATTATTTATTGGAGTCTTTTTTTTTTTGATAAGTAAAAATTATATACCAAAAGGCGTCAAAACAGGTGACGCGTCTTTTGTACACTAGAAGTATACCCTAACCTAAACTAAGAAATTGTAAAATTATTAACAAAATCAACATCATAGTGATCAAAGCTAAGCGATAAAGTCTCTAAACACCAAAAGTAGATAGTGCGAATCAGCGCGTTCTTCATGTTAGCTATGGACCATTCTTTTTTTTTTTTGATAAGTATAAGGTATAAGTAATATTAACAGGCGTCAAAAAAGGAGACGTGTCCTTGTACACTGGGAGTATACATGAACAAAACTACAAACCAAAAGACCCAAACCTAGTTACAAAAAGGATCCTCTAAAGTTGGATTAGCAGTTAAGCACTAGAATCTCAAATACATAAGGAAAGCCTTTTTGATTCCTTCAATATCAGATTCAATATTCTCGAATGCCCTTTTGTTCCTCTCTTTCCAGATGGTCCACCAAATAGCTGAAGGGGCGTACTTCCAGAAAACACTCCTTCTATTCCGGGTAAAAGAAGGCCATCCCCGAAGCGTATCAATAACAGTCCTGGGCATAACCCACGGAACATCAGCAGAGAGGAAAAGGGAATTCCATAACTCCCTAGCCATAGAGCAATGTAGCAGCAAATGATTTACATCCTCCTCCTCACTTTTGCACATGTAGCATCGATTAACATAAATCAATCCCCGTGATCTCAAGTTTTCCCCCGTCAATATGACACCCCTAGCTGCCTCCCAAACAAAAAAAGCTACCCTACCGGGGATTTTATGTCTCCAAATCTCGTTCCATGGGAATTGGGAAGAAACTTTTTTCCTTCTCTATCATCTTAGAATAGAAAGATCTAATGGAAAACAATCTGCCATTAGAAATCTCCCAGATGATTTTATCTTCACAATGTTGTATCAAAACCATGGTATTGCCGCTTGCAACCATGAATTTAATGAGAAAATCCATAATACCTTTGAACTGCACTGCTTCGTCAATCTCCCAGTCATGTAAGTTTCTTTGAAAAGCAGGACTGCAAAGGTCTATTCCCCCTTGATTGACCACCAACGAACTCACCATTTCCTCCTTGTTGACTGCAATGTTGTATAGACTAGGAAACATCAGTTGCATGGTATTAGTTCCGCACCAAAAATCCAACCTGACTTGATTTCCCAGCCCTACATCGAATTTAATGAACCATGCCATAAGCCATGCCACAACAAAAGCATTCCATACTCCCATAATACCTTTCCGGACACTAGACCATGCCTTATCAATGAGGCCTCCATAACCACATAACTTTCTTTGGGAACCAAAGATGAACCCACTTTTTCTATTTCTCTCACCAAGAGATAAATCGCTCCATATTTTCTCACCACTTACCTCCACCCCCCATAGCGACTCTTTATCTAATATCACTAAAAACTTCCTTAGAGATTAGTTTAAAGCCACTTGCCTTTTGGGAATGAGAGCAATAAACAAAGTGTTTAGAGCCTTGTTGCTTCACAAAAGGTCTCGGGTTCGATCCTTCCCAGCTTAGGGGAAAAAAAAGAAAAAGAAAAAGTGTTTAGACTTTTTTCGAATTCTTCCTCCTCAAAGAAAGAGCGGAAGACCTCCATAATATCATTTTTAACTACTTCCCAGCAATGTTTGAAAAATTCAATAGTAAATCCATCAGGGGCCTTATCTCCTTTCAGACTACCCAAAGCCTCCACCACTTCCTCTTCATTAAAAGTTTGTTCTAAAAATCTCCTGTCCTCCTCAATCAGGTTTTTGAACGTAATCCCATCTATTTCCAGCTCTCTTCTCTATCTTCTGAGAACAGCTTTTGTTTGGTAGAACTCTACAAAGCCTCTACAGATTTGATTCTCATCTTCCGTCGCATTACCATCGATATTCAGTCTGTTAATCTGATTGAAGTTCTTGTGCGCGCTGGCCATCTTATGGAAGAATTTTGAATTTTTATCACCCTCTTTTAGCCACAAGACCCTCGATTTTTGCCTCCGGCTTGTTTCTTCACAGATGAACAACCTTTTGATTTCCAGCTTAATCTCTTCTCGACAGGCTACTTCAGATTCCCCTAGAAATTCTTCCCCCTTCTTTTCATCCAGAATTTTGACTTCCTCCATAGCTTCCTTGATTCTGATCTCTATTCTCCCAAACACCTCTATATTCCAGACTTTAAGGTCTTCTTTGAGAAGTTTCAGTTTTTTAGCAATTCGAAAACACGGTTTACCGACTACCGTGTAAGAATCTCACTTTAGAGTGATCCTAAACGTAACACCAAAATCCCTAAGCGTAACACCATTTAATGCATAAAATGACCTAAATACCCCTTTTAACATTTAATAGATACTCACTTTGGATACACACTTGTGGATGTTTTATAAAACATCCGCTAGTTTGTAGCGTTGTTTTGTCCAAAATCGAAAAAAAATGCAAATCAACGGTTTTTTGTTCATAATTGAAAAGAAAAAATAAACCGAATAAAAATCAATCTAATTCACATGCGATATCATGTGAATTAACAATGGAAATCGAATCAATAATGACACGTAATCAAAATTACGTGAAGGGGGAGGGAGGGAGGGGTAGTATAGTTTAAATGTGAAGAGGGGTAGTGAAGTAATTTTACCTTTTAAATGGTGTTACGTTTAGGTGTTTTGCTCACTTTATCCTAACCTAATCCTTAAAACTAGGAGCCTTCAGCCACATGTTTTCAAACATGAATGGAGTTTTCCTTCTAACATTATCACCCCCAAACTAGAGGGTGATAGGGGAGTGATCAAAAACAACCCTTGGAAGGGTCCTTTGAACGAAAACACCTATCGATTCCTCCCAATCAGAACTAAGGAGAAACCTGTCGAGCCTTGAACATTGCCGGTTCGACCTCCTCGGAACCAGGTGAATGCTTTCCCCTCAAGGGGCAAATCCATCAACTCCTTGTCATTAATAAAATCGTTGAATTCCACCATAGCCTGTGAATACGATTGACCTCGACTTCTCTCTCGGGGAAAACGAACCACATTGAAGTCGCCTTCCACACACCACGGATGATTCCATTTAAGTCTAACAGAAGTCAATTCAGCCCACAAATCTGACCGGAGATTATCAGAGCAAGGACCATAAACCCCAGAGAATACCCACCGAGAGTCATTAGCCACCCGCTTAAATAGACACGAAACTGAGAAGGCTCCTATCACATGATCTTCAATAGCTAAAACTCTTCCATCCCACATAACAAGAACACTCCCCGTAGCCCCAACTGCGTCTAGCTGAACCCAGTCCATCCACCAACAACCTCCTATGCTGTCCACCAAATTTCTGTCCATATAGTCCATTTTGGTCTCTTGTAATCATACTACAGAAGGCTTCCACCTTCTAAGAGCTTCCTTAACAACTTGTCTCTTCCTGAAATTATTCAAACCCCACACATTCCAGCTGATTATGGACCATTCTTCATTATCGAATCCTTGTTCTTCATGTTAGCTATGGACCATTCTTCATTATTAAATCCTCTACGATTTCGCTCCTTCCAAATTTTCCAGCACATTCTCAAAGGAGCAGTTTTCCACATCAGATTTTTCCTCTTCCGAGCATAGAAAGACCAGCACAAAAACATCTCCTTAGTCGATCTCGGCATTACCCAAGAAACTCCAAAGAGACTCAAAAGAAAATTCCATAATTCCGATACCACCGGGCAATGAAGAATTAGATGATTGACGTTCTCTTCATCACTTTTACACCAGAAGCACCGATTAACATAAATTATGTTCCTTTTCCTTTTACTTATAAAAAAAAGAGTTCCTTTTCTCAATTTTCCCCAGTCATAATGGCTTCATTCATAGATTCCCACGCAAAGAAGGCCACTCTAGTCGGGGCCTTAGACTTCCAGATTATTTTCCAAGGAAACAGTTCCCTGCCTGCCTCTGCCCATGAAGAGAATGTAATAAGATTTCACTGTAAATGCTTGCTGATCCCTCCCACAGTAACATGCCACCATTCTGATTGGTTTTCTGAGAATACAACTTTTCGAAGAACTGAGTGAGAGACTCTATCTCCCAATCCTGCATGTTTCTGCGAAATGTGGGGCACCAGGTGACATTGCCATCTTTCAGCTGCATCATTGAACTGACCATACAATCCTTGTCCATTGCTAAATTATATAAGCTAGGGAAGGCTCTTCTCAGCTCCATATTATCTCACCACTTATCTTTCCAAAATTTTACATAATCACCGGTCCCTATCTCGAAAGCTAAATGTCTCTCAAAAGCTGCCCAACCTTTCCTAATCCCTTTCCCAACTCCCACACCAAAAATTGTGGAGACATCATTAGGGAACCAAACACTCTTTTCTTTCCCATACTTACAATCCACCAACTTTCTCCATAAGGTCTCCCTATCTATAGCATATCTCCATAACCATTTCAGCAACATTGAACACTTTAAGATTCTTGATGCCTAAACCCCCATCTCTTTCACCAATACAAACCTTATTCCGCTTAACCAGATGACATTTACGCTCCTCCAACTGACCTTCCCACAAGAAATCTGTCTATATTTTTTCAGGGATCACCTGAACAGAAGCTGGAAGAAAGAATAACGACATAAAATATGTGGGTAAGTTGACAAGGTATTTTTAACTTAAATCAGTCTCCTTCCTTTTGACAAAATGTGTTTCTTCCAACCCGCTAAACGACAATCAAATCTCTCGATAACCGGAATCCACAGAGTTTTACTTTTATAAGGTGCTCGGATTGGTAACCCAAGGTAAGAAGATGGTAGATTGACTGCTATACACCCGAAAAAGGTTGCCAAGCTCACGACATTATTCACTTCTCCCACCGGAATGATTTCGCTCTTAGAAATATTAATTCTAAGACCCGAGACCGCCTGAAAGAACAATAAAACCATCTGATTATGATCTGCCCACAAAAAACCATAGTGTCATCCGCAAAAAGATGTGACACCGAGGTATCTGTATTCCTTACTCGACCCACCTTCAAGCCATTGATAAAACCTCCTATCACAGCTTTATCCATCAATCTACTCAATGCCTCCATGACCATGATAAAGAGAAAAGGGGAAAGTGGATCTCCTTGACGTAGCCCCCTCGAGCTTGCTAAGAAACCAGAAGGCTCACCATTCACGAAAACTGAGAAACGTACCGTGGATATGCAAAACTGAATCCAATGACTCCATTTATACCCAAAGCCTGCTCTATCCAACATTTATAATAAGAAGTCCCAATTCACACTATCATACGCTTTCCCAATATCCAACTTACACAACAAGGATTGTCACTTCTAAGCCTTTCATCCACCTCTTCATTTTCTATAAACGAAGCATCCAAGATCTGACCCCCCCCCCCTACGAATGCATGCTGAGATTAGGAAATTATCTTTCCCATAACCTTCCTCATCCTAATCGTCAACACTTTTGCAATAATCTTGTATACACTCCCAATCAAACTGATAGGTCTAAACTTGCACCTTTCTTTTTCAGAATTAAGGCAATAAACGAAGCATTAAGACTTTTTTCGAAATTCAAGTTCTCATAAAAGTGAGAAAACACCTCCATCAAGTCCTTCTTAATAAACTCCCAACAGTGCTGGTAGGAGGCCATAGAAAAACCATCCAACCCTGGGGTTTTATCCCCGCTCATGCTACGTAAAGCTGCCTCTACTTCCTCCTCCAAAAATTCCTTCTCCAGATCTGACTTATCATACTGATCCAAAGTCTTAGAAGAGACTCCATCCCAATCTGGGCCGCCAACCATCCTTATCGGTAAACATGTTCTGATAAAACCTGACTGCTTCCTCTTTAATTTCCTCCTGATCTTCTATCGGGACTCCATTGACATTAACAGATTGAACTTGATTTACCGCCCTATGAACGCTCGCCATCCTATGAAAGAATTTTGTGTTTCTGTCACCTTCCTTTTTTTTTGATAAGTAATAATTTAATAAATAGCATCCAAACAGGTGATGCAGCCTTTGTACAGCCACTGAACTCGAACTCAAGATTTTTGTCTCCTGCTAATTTCTTCCTGTAATAAAAGTTTGTCTATCTCCTTATTGAGTTCCATTCTCTGTAATTCTTCCTCACTATTCAGCGCTTCTGCCCCAGTTTTCCTATCCAGAATATTAATCCCTTCCATAGTTGTGAGGATACGATTCTCCAACCTCCCAAAAATGTCCCTATTCCAAAATTTGAAGTCATTTCAGCGCTTTTAATTTCCATGCTATCTTGAAGCACGAATCTTCCTCAACCACGTATGAGTATCATTTGTCTTTGCACCACTCCATTAATCCATGTTCTTTCAACCGCATATTCTCGAACCTAAATGGAGATTTCTTTTTGGAGACTCCTCCGCACTCGAGAAGAATCGGCACATGGTTTGACACCACTCTAGAAAGACAAGACTGAATTGGAGTTGGAGTCATTCTTTTTTTATATAAATGTCATTTGATGGTCATCTTAGTTTATGGTGTATTTGAATGAGATATTTTGGAAATGCTCTGTAATTTCTAATCCCTTTTAATTTGATTTCCGTCATTTCAAGTTCTGGTTTGATGAAGTAACTTGTTTGATACTTAATTAACATGTGGGTAGTATGAGTGTGTTTGAAAGAACTTTGTTGAACTAGTAGAAAGTGAAGCCATTTAATTACTTGGTTAAGGGAATCAACTTCAGGACACATCATTCAGCCTAGATCATGAGAGAATATCAAGGCATTAATCACTGCATTATTCTTCCAAAACACCCACATCCATGGAGATGTGAATTTTTTCTGCCATATTTGCAAATTTTGGCCTAAGGTATTACACTCTACAGTATCTCATCTTGCGTATTGCCACACCAGTGAATCCATAGATTTGTACATCTCATGGCTTTCACCAATGGCTGTGGGCCAAGCGTCATATGCATATCGTCAATGATGCCACGCTTTACATTTGAATTTTAGTATTTTGGTCATGAAATCCAGACTATCCAGTTCTGTGGCTGAGGTTCTGATGTAGTTAGGAGAAGCTGGTGAAATTTGAGGCGGTTACTTGCCTTATTAGTGAACTGGTGATGAAACAAAGAGGAGGTGCTTGTGTCAAGAGTGCTGCAGGCCGTCACGACGATGAGTGGTGTGATAGGATGGGAGAGAGACAATGACTAAGGATTGAAATCGTTCATTTAATCTTTGATAAGTGAACACTTCTCAAACTTTATCATCCCATCTTTGGTAAACATAGTGCTTCAGCTCGTTATTTTTTTTTAATAAGTAATAGTATATTATAAACGAGCGTCAAAACAAATGACATGCCCTTTGTACACGGGAAGTATACGATTAAAACCACACTATCCACAAACTCTACAAAAGGACTAATTCCCTGCACAACCCCCTCATAACACCAAAAAAACAAAGTCTGGAGGATCTGACTCTTATGGCCCACATGTTCCTCTCGTCATTTACGAACACTCTAGAGTTCCTTTCCCTCCAAATGGTCCAGCATACCACCACTGGAGTAACGTCTCAAATTAAACTCTTCCTTTTACGTTATGCAAAGACCAGCCCCGGAGCAAATCATTAACTGAATTATGCATAACCCAGGCCACCTGAAACAAATTCAGGACAAAATCCCTTAACTCTCTTGCAAATGTTCAGTGAAGCAGGATATGATTAGCACTTTCCGTGTCTTTTTTACACATGAGACACCAATTAATGTATATCTTCTTTCTTCTTCTCAAGTTATCTCCTGTTTGTTTTTCTAACTGTACAAGTGTTCAAAGACCGGACCAAGAATGTCCACCTCCCAATCCTGCAAGTTCCTTCTAAACGAAGGGTTCCACGTGACCGAATCGCCAGCAACCTAACTGAACTAACCACCTCCTTTTGTTCACTGCTAAGTTAAATAAAGAGGGGAAAACTCATTGAAGCTCTACGTCTCCACACCACTTACCGTTCCAAAATTTGACCGAGTCTCCCTTCCCAATCTCGAAGGAAATAAACGGTTTCAACAGAACCCATTTCTTTCTGATGCCTTTCCAAACCCAACCCGGCAACCCCAAAAATAGTATGAACCTCATTTGGAACCACTTATGATCCCCGATCCCATACTTACCTACCACCACTTTCTTCCAAAGAGCTTCATTTTCTCTCAAGTATCTCCAAAGCCATTTACCCAAAAGAGCTGAATTGAACACCTTGAGCTTTCTGACCCCTAGACCTCCATTTCTCAAGTTGGAGCAGACTGTCTCCCACCTAATCAAATGATATTTTCTCCCTCCGACTGCCCTTCCCAAGGAAAATCTCTTTCCAGCTTCTCTAGTCTCTTAGCCACTGAAACCTGCATCTCAAAGACTGACATGAAATAGGTGGGAAGGTTAGAGAGGGTACTTTTAATCAGAGTCAACTACCTCCCTTGGACAGCTCCACATAATCGTTTGAATTTTAGAAGCAATCATCCTTAGTTCCTGCTGTCAAACATGTTTGCCTCCAGATCTCCATTCCAGTTGCTTGGCTTTGCCATTTTGTGTTGTGTTACTTGATTTTACTGTACCATCTATTCGCTTGACGTTTCCATTTTTCTGATTGCCTGATCTTGGTTAAACACGTTATCTATTATTGAGATTAGTGTACCTGGTACAATTTGTCAATGAGCATCTTTTATAGCCTACTGTGCTGGGCTTAAAATGTTTTTTCCTTTCTTCAAAATTTTGAAAGAATTTTGAGTTTAAAAATCATTGCTTTATCTTACTGATAGTGCGAAGTAGGGTCTCAAGGACCACTCTTCTTTATTATAAGCTTTTGACCTTTCTGAAAGTGCCTTCGGTGGTAATTGTAAATCCATTGATATAAGGATACCATGGTTGGAGGTAAAGGCGTTGGATGTTAAAGAAGGCTCGGGTTATTGGAGGCCCGAAGATTTGGCCAATCGGAAGCTCCTTCAAGCAGAAATTCAGAGATTGCTTCTGAGTGAGGAAATCTGCTGGAAACAAAAAGTGCGTATCCAATGGCTGAAGGAGGGTGATAGTAACACAAGGTTCTTACCATCGGATGGCAAAGGATCACAAACAGGCCAATCAGATTTCTAAGATTCGAATTGATGGAGAAATGCTGGAAAATAATACTGATATAAAAGAGGTATTACTGGCTTTTACTAAGAATTATTCTCGGACAATAACAACTGGAATCCGAAGCTGGAAGGTATTCAATTCAGTCATCTAAATACAGCAGATTCAGAGAATCTTGAAATTCCATTCACTGAAGAAGAGGTCGGTTCATTGGTTCATAGTTTTAAGAGAGATCAGGCTCCGGGGCCGGACGGGTTTCCTTTGATCTTCTTCCAACACTGCTGGGGACTGATTAAAGGGGAGGTGATGGATGTCTTTCATTACTTTTTTGAACACAAAAGATTTGAGAGGAGCATTAACGCAACATTTATTGCTCTAATTCCGAAGCGTGTTGGGTCGGACGACATAAAAGACTACAAACTGATCTGATTGGGGGGTTCTATAAAATCTTAGCAAAGGTGCTTTCTAGTCGAGTTAAAAGGGTTATAGATAAGGTTATTTCGGCGTCCCAACATGCCTTTGTGGGTGGCAGATAGATGACAGATGCGGTTTTGATTGCCAATGAGTTGGTGGATTGGAGAATTCACAGTAGGGAGGCTGGGTTACTTTGTAAACTGGACATTGAAAAGGCGTATGACCATGTTAAATGGGACTTTTTGATGTATGTTTTACACAGGATGGGTTTTGGGAGGCGAGGGAGGGACTGGATTATGTTTTGTATCTCAACGGCAAAATTCTCAGTTTTAGTCTATGGCGAGTCAGTGGGTTTTTTTGGTAGTTCGAGAGGCTTATGTCAAGGGGACCCTATCTCTCCCTTCCTGTTTATCATTGTTATGGAAGCATTAAGCAGAATTATGGAATCTTCTGTATCTAACGGCTTTATCCTAGGGTTTTTAGCGGGGAGGAACAGAGACAGATGATGGTTTCACATTTGCTATTTGCAGATGACACTCTGGTTTTCTGTGAGGCAAGGCAGCTCAGTTGGGCTACTTACGGATGATTCTCCTTTTCTTCCAAGCAGCTTCAGGATTGAAGGTTACTATTTCCAAGAGCGAGCTGTTAGCTGTTAGCTGTTAGAGTAGGTGAGGTGGAGGATGTGGATGACTTGGCAGCGTTCTTTGGGTTCAAGGTTGGGGTCCTTCCATTGACATATCTTGGCCTCCCTCTTGGGGCAAATTCAAGGATTAAGGTGATTTGGAATCCGATTATATCGAGGTTTGAACGAAGGTTAGCGGAGTGGAAAAAGTAATATTTGTCGAAGAGTGGTAGATTGGCCCTTATTAAGAGTACCCTTTCCAACTTGCCTACATATTTTATGTCTTTGTTTGGTATGCCGGTTTCAGTGGTGCAGAGAATCGAAAAATTGAAGAGGGACTTTTTTTGGGAAGGGCAAGGGGTGGATCGAAAGTATCATTTGATTAGATGGGAGGTGGTGTGCTCAAGTGTTCGAAGTAGCGTTGATGGGGAAATGGCTATGGAGATATTTGTGAGAATCAGGCATACTTTGGAAAAAGGTTGTGGTGAGAAAATTTGGTGCCGAGGATCGTTGATGGGAAGTGGTCACTTGCCATTCAATGAAAAAATTTGGTATTTTTGTCTCCCTCCTCAAGCCATTGAATCCAAGATTTTTGTCTCTAACTAATCTCCTCACATCTCAATAAATGTTCTAACTCCTTTGCTTCCACCAATGTTCTAAAAATCTCTAGGCGGGCGTTAGGTGCTGGATCAGCGCCTAGGAGGGGCCTAGAATTAAGGAATAATTACCCTTATATCGACAATTTTTTTTAATATAACCTAATTAAAAATATTGAAACCTTCAAATATACTAATAGTAAATAATTAAATATCACCAAATAATCTAAAAACTAAAACGATATCGCAAGATTAAACCAAGAAAGAAATTTAAAAAAATTAATTAATGTCCAAGAAAAGACCTATAAGAATTAAGAAACCAACTAAAAACTATATTAATAAATATCTAAGAAAAGGCTACGCAGGATAAGCATCTAATCCAAGGCCCAAAGCACCCGTTACTTTGTTAGTAATTGTACCGTCTCTCCTCTTCATATTTTGATATTCGAGGTGGAGGAAAGTTCCACTTACCTTCCATAAAGACCCTGATAATTTGAGATTTGGTGTATGTAATTGAAGGTAGTATGATATATTATGATTGTATGTCTAAACGACAGATTTAAGAGAGTATATATATGTTACAAAGTAGAGATCCAAAAGGACGAGGAAAACATGAAGCATAATTCTATTAGGAGAAGGATAAAAGAATTAACTAATTAACTTAATTAATTTTATATTAAGGCTCACATGTGCAAATATGTCAAATCAACAACAAACTCATTCTCAACACCCCCCCCTCAACTCGTACACGAAATCTTTGTGAAGTGGCCGAGTTGGAGACCGAAGTGCTAATATGGAGAAACCCAAATAGGAGCCAATCTCCGGAAAGCTTCTCAATCGTTGGCAAATTGAAGATAAAGGAAGGGTTGAACATTTTGTAAAACTCCTCCTTAGTGCAAATAATGGATCGGATACTGTCCACAAAGTTTTATTTGGACCAAGTCATTGTTTGACTTTGGTATCACGTCATTGAAGCAAGATAGCGAAAGAATAGAACCGATTTGGCTCTGATACCATGATAATTTGAGATTTGGTGTATGGAATTGAATGTAGTTTGATATATAATGATTGTATGTCTAAATGACAGATTTAAGAGAGTGTATATACGTTACAAAGTAGAGATCCAAAAGGACGAGGAAAATAGGAAACATAATCCTGTTAGGAGAAGGATAAAAGTATTAACTAATTAACTTAACTAATTTTATATTAAGGCTCACATGAGCAAATATGTCAAGTTAACAATAAACTATTGCATTCTGAATAGACCCATAAATTATTTAGTGGTGGGGACAGGTGTTACAGGACAGTCCAAACACTACTTCTCTCGTCTCCCTCCCAAATCCCTTAGCAGAATCGTCGAGGCTTTTCCACTTCCCACACCCGACAATGAAAATGAAAGCAAGATGGAACATCATCGTCCCTGCTGACTGCCATAACAAGCTCTCCGCCGAGGATGCTCGTAAGATAATCGAGCCTTTCACTCAAGATTCCAAAAGAAGAGTCCATTTCCCTGTCTCACCCCTCCAACCAATCTCCCCTCCCTTTCGATTCTCTCGCCTTTCATCAGATCTCAAATTAAACATCAAATTCGTCGTCTCTCTTCTGCTTCAAAGCATTATCAATTGGCTTTTCAAACACGATCTGGTAATAAGTTCATTTTAGCCTCGTTTCTTGAATCATTTTAGTTTTTTCTTTCTTGAGTGGGGCTAGGTATTAGTCGGCGCCCAGAGTGACTAGCCGCCGCCTAGGGCACGTAGTCAGTGATTTTTTCTCCGGCGATTATTTTGACCGATTTGGCCTTAGTCGTGACGTCGAGGCAGCAACTAGTGACTAGCCGGCTGCCTAGGGCGTCTTTTAGAACATTGGCTTCCACCCTACTCCCATCATCCACTCCATTCCCATCGCCTACTGAGGCTGCACACTCATCCATCCTCCTTACCTCCTCTAGAAATTTAATTCTGTTCTCAACCCTCCCAAAAATTTCCTGGTTCCATGCCTTAAGATCTGCTTTCAGTCTCTTTAATTTTTTCGCCAAAACAAATCAAGGATCTCCAGTAATCACATACAAAGCCCATCTATCCCTAACCCACTCTACAAAACCCTACTCCTTGAGCCACATATTCTCAAATCTGAACGGTGCCTTTCTTCTGACCAGAGCTCCACAATCCAACAACAATGGGACATGATCAGATGTTACTCTCGGAAGACATGACTGAGTAGAAACACCAAAAAAATCACCCCAATCTGCTGAAACCAAAAACCTATCAGTCCTCAAGAAATGTTTCTTGGATGAGTGGAAAAGGCAGGTATCGACATCCTATCACGAACCATGTAAAGTCTCCACAAACCAAAGGCATGTCCATCAGCCCCACATCGTTAATGAACCGTTAACTCTGTCATTGATTGTGAAAACCCACCGGCACCATATTGTTTGTGAGGGAAACAAACTACATTGAAATCACCCCTAATGCATCCCGGACACTCCCTACCTAACTTTACAGTCTTCAATTCTGCCTAGAGAACTCTTCTATCCACAGTAGACGCAGGACCGTAATCCCCAGAAAATATCACAGATTTATCTTCATCCACCAGTTTAAGAACACAAGAAACTCAATAAGTACCCACAATCGAAGGTTAGTGGGTAAGCTTTCAAAAGTAAAAATATGTGGAATCCAGTGATAGAAAGATTTGAACGAAGGTTAGCGGGTTGGAAGAAGCAGTATCTGTCAAAAGCGGGGAGACTTGTTTTGGTAAAAAATACGCTTTCAAGCATGCCTACGTATATTTTTTTTTTATCATTATTTGTAGTTCCTGCTTCGGTTCGGAGAAGAAGATTAGAGAAGTTGGAGAGATTTTCTATGGGTAGGTCAGTCGATAAAGCGGATATATCACCTTGTCAATGGGAAAAGGTTTGCTCATGTTTGGGGAAAGGGGGTTTAGGTAATTAAAATCTGAATTTGTTTAATGAAGCTTTGCTAGGGAAGTGGCTTTGGAGGTATCTATCGGATAGGGGAGCCTTTTGGAGGAAAGTTGTGGAGAGTAAGTTCGGCACTGGTAATCATCTGCGGTTCCCGGTGGATGTTACCGAACCTTTTGAGGTAGGAAAGGTTGGAACGCTTTTGGTAGAAACATTTTGTTTGAGATCGGGTCCGGGTCGACGGTGAAGTTTTGGAAAGACAAATGGTGTGGAGGCTTGGAGTTATTTAGATCCTTTCTCAAGCTTTTCTCTATGGATAGGGATAAGGATAGCTTGACAAGTTCATGTGATATGGACTCTGACGTTTAGAAGAAACTTCCAGGATTGGGAGATGGAATCCGTGACAAGATTCTTTGAGCTTCTGAATGCCCAAAAAGCTGGTTGTGGGAGCGACAGGGTAATTTGGGAGGGCTCAAAGGACAATAAGTTCTTGGTCAAAGGGTACTACTCCAAGTTGTCTGATAGAGAAGGATTATTGTTCCCCTGGAAGTCAGTATGGAAGCTCACGTTTTTTGCTTGGGAAGTGCGAATGAGGCCATTCTCACCGGTGATAATTTGAGGAAAACAGGGAAAATATACCTTAACAAATGTGTTGTGTAAGGAGAGCGTCAATCACTTTGTTCTGCACTGCCTGGTGGCTTGGGAACTGGGAAATTGGATTTTTGGGTTGTTCAATGTGTCGTGGGTGCTCCTGGAGGCTATAAAGACCTGTTATGGAGCTCTGGAGATATTTTTGGTGGAGGAAGAATAGAAATACAATATTGGAGGCAGCTCCCTTGAGGGTGTGGTGGATGATATGAAAGGAAAGAAACCAAAGGGCTTTCGACAATGAGGAAGGGTCCATTTCAGATTTGAAGAGTTCTTTGCTCCATTTATTGTTTGCGTGGTGTTCAGGGCAGAGCACTCAAGCACCCCCTCTTTAGTCTCTTTTGTAGATTTTGTGCATAATTTCTCTATATCCTAGTTAGACAATGGTAAAGTATACTCCTAGTGTACAAAGGACGCATCACCTGTTTTGCTGCTTTGCTATCTATACATTTATCATTATATAAAAAAAAAAAAACCCACAATCGACTCTATCTTTGAAAATTTCCTCTTATCCCACATAATGAGAATCCTTCTTGACAAGCCCACTGCTCCTAAGCTTTCCCACTCCATCTAGAATTCCATACACTCTTAATAACTTTCAAATCTTTAGTCTCCATTTTGGTTTCAGACAAGCACACCACATGAGGCTTTCTTCTTCTCAACACTGCCTTGATAATATCTTTCTTCTCCATATTATGTAGTCCCCACGCATTCCATGATAACAATCGTAATTCCATATCAATTGGTATCTTTCCTCCTCCTACCAGTCACTCCACTCTCCCCAATTGTTGCATGTTCAGACTGCAAAACAATTGTTTTCGTTCCCTCTTTCCCCTCTCCCTATTTTTGCTTTACTGATGCTCTTGCTGCTGCCAACCGCTAACTTTCTGCAATTCCTCTCTATATCAATTAACAAATCCATAATTTTGTCTTTGAAACCTATACAAGAGACTCCCATGAATTTACCAAAACCCTTGATTCTTCTTTTCACCAACACAGAAATGTCCCTGTCATCTTCTTTGTCTGTGAGCATCTTGAACTCGCCATAGTCCCAAGGTTGAACCTCAGAGATTGGAGAACAGACTAGAGGCTCCTCCACATCATTTGCTCAAATAATCTCCCATGACACCATTCATCCTGTCGTGCCCATTATCTTGGCTTGCTTCCAGGCTGTCATTTCTTCCAAAATTTGTTGTTTCTTTTACGACTCATCTGAGCCCCTTGTCCCCTTCTTTGCTCAATTCTGCCCCAGATTGGAGATGACAACTTAAGCCTCCATCTGTCGCTTCTAGACGCGAAGCACACTCACTTGGAGAAATGTGTGTTCGCGACTCTGTTCGCAAAACAAGTATACTCGTCTCTGAACCTATGTAACCTCTTCTTGATAATTCTACTGTCCCTTGCTGCATTTCCGAGTCCTCTCTCGCTTCGTCGTCTCCCCCTCCTGACTTTGTCGCACTCAGCTCACTGCTATCATCCTTACATCTTTGCAACCATGGAAATTTTCTCCCACACTGTTTGCATCAGTCCTGGACCTCGGTTCCAATTGGTCCATAGGAGAGGACGAACCTTTCCCCTTTCCCCTTTTTTAACAGGCTTTCATCACAATTTGGGCTAAAACCAGAAGATGAGGGAAAATTCCCAAATGACTTTCTCCAATATTGTTCCAATCCTTCTTCCTGGTTCCTTCCAGGTCCTTTTTAGAGAACTTACGGGCTACCCAAATTTGCTTCTTTCTTTTGAACAGACTTGGCCCATGTTGGGCCCCAAAAAATTGGTGACCCCCAGACCCATTCCGAAAACCTACCTTAGCAACCCTCTCACCTTTTCTCAAAACGTCACTGTTGAAGTTCATGTTTTTGAATTAGAAATTACTGCTGGACAATGTGCTAACATTAAATGATCTGAATTCCTTGTTTCTCTTACGCCCTCCCTCAATCAATTTAGGCGCGTGCAAGCCACTTTCCTTCCTACCTTCCAACCCCCTTGATTGAGACTTGGAGTAATCTCTGTCACCCATGCAACCTCCGTGACTCACATATACGGGTGTTCTCTGCCCAGATTGGCACAGAGAAAATGTTTTCCCCTACCCCAGTTCTCACACTAGCCAGAAGCTCCTCATTGATGCTAACCAAAATACGAGCCCACCTAAGATTTTTCCTGAGTTCTGTGTCTTCATCCAACATGATATAGCCTCCACACTTCTGGCCAATTTCAGCAAAAATGGCTTTACCCCACAATTGCAGCGGCAGCCCCACCACTCGTATCCAGGCTTCACGAGATCTGCTACCCACCTTCTGACCACATCTTTCATGAACCCATCAATCCAAAATTAAAGACTGTATTGAATACCCAACTCTTCTCATTCAGAATACGACTTGCCTCCTTCCAGGGAAAAACACAAATAAAATAATTATCATTCAGCTCTTGCACTTCCACCCCTCTGGCCGTCTTCCATCTTAAATTCACCCAATTTTGGAGCTGGACTTGGAGATGAGTGGAACAATAAATGTTGCCTACACAAGCCACCAGACATCTCTCTAAAATCTTAAGATTTCCTTCACAAGACTCTACCTCCACCTCAAAATCCACCCCCTGTTTGTCAAGGGAGTAACCTTGAGATCTAAATCTGGCCATGGAGGGATTTCAGCCACCTCCTTGTAGGACTTTCCCCCTTCCTTCCAATCATTTCCATGCCCCTTGAGGTTTTTCTCCCCAGAAGTACTTCCAGTCCTGCTGGTAATGACGAATCTCCTGATCTTTGCAGCTATCATTTCACACCCCCCAAAAAGGAGTGATGGAAATACAAATTCTTGCCGATCTCCCGACTCCTAGATTGCAATACTGAAAAAGATACCATTTCTGTTTTCCTCCTTTGCCAGAAAAATTTCTCGACGAATCGCCTTCCTCTTTTCTCCAAAGCAAACCTCAAGACCTGGATGCTTTCTCCAACCATTCACAGACCCATAAAATCTCGATGTCGGAGAGGACTGCAACTTGAACAATACCTGTGTCTTTCTAAGAAATGGAATCCTCTGGATTCACGGTAGTCTCTACAGGAAACTTCAAAAGATTTCCTGCCTGCTTGAAAGAAAGTGTTTTCTCCCTCACTATCTCTCACAACTCCATATAGTAGTGGGTCTTTATATGGATTCACGTCACCCTAATGTGACAGCTTCTTTTCCTCTCTGACTTTAAAGATAGTGTTCCATTTAAAGTTGGAACATCTGTTTTCCATGCATCGATGCTCAATATTGCTTGCCAAAGAGACTCTGTAAAACTGCATTAAGCCCTGATGTGCGCATCATTTGCATGGAAGCAAGCAATATGCATTTGCACACCATTCTTCATTGTAGAATGGCTTGGTTATTGTGGGCCATCTGTTTCCAGTATTTGGTGAGTGTTAGCTTTGACCACGTACGGTGGACGAGTTGTTGGTTCAGAAATAAATGTAGGGGTTTTGGAAAGGGAAAGAGAATAAGATATGGGATTGCTGTTTTTCCTCCTTTTAATTGAACCTGTGAAGAAATGATTTACGTGCATGTAAAAAAGGGGTTCACCATCCTATCATGCATCATATCCACATCAGTAATTAGGGAATATCCAACATTTTTGTATAAAGAGTGTAAAAAGGTATTGGGGGCATCGTGGTACACTGACTATTAGCAGGAGTACTAGACTTCAAAATTAGACTATAGCTTTTGGCACGCAGTTCCTCTGGGTATTTGGTGGATCATTTGGAGGGAAAGGAATAGGAGGGTGTTTGAGGATGAGGAGAGGACGGTGGATAAGTTAAAGGATGAGTTACTTCGTACGTTGTTTTTTTGGGGGGTTGAGGACACTAATTCTTCCAACATCCACAACATTTCCTGTATCGATTTTGTGAATAGTCTTTCTATAGATTAGTCCGTTTGTGTATGCTTATAGTTTGTAAAAAGGATGCATCTCCTATTTAGACGCTTTGGTATATAATACTTTCAAAAAAAAAAAAAGGCTATAGCCCTTGACTACTCAAAAAAAGCTTGATACACTACAATCTTAAAGTGATCAATACCACGATGTGGTAGCTACATAGGGCTTATAGGCAAGTTAGCTGAAGAAATAGAGCACAAAACATTGCTACACTAACAATATCTTGCGTGGCTCCACCAGGTAACCCAACCACTACCATAATTTTCTCTGGCACGAAGAAGCTTTCCGGTCAAGATGTTGCAGTTAACTTCCTTGAATCCTTAGCAAAGGATACTACTAATATCGTAGAACAGAAAAACCCTTGCCACCAAGCGCCATTGGGCATATCCACCAAGAATTGGAAGATTTATTGCAAATCCTTGTTCAACATTCTGGAAAGTAGTGTTTGGGAAGCCAGCACATGCAGTGAGGTCTTCTGTTAACTACCTGATCAAGAATGAAAACAGCTTCATGCATGGTAAAGTTGGAAACACCGTCAAAGGGAGAGGCCAAGTTTGATAGTGTTGAAACGGAAGGGAAAACATATTGGCTAACTGGAGTAGTTCATCCAATTTTCTCGGGAATAGATGCATTCCCTCGTACTCATCCTAGTTTCTGTCCTACTTTTTATTGATAAGTAAGTGTAGTATTAATTACAGTGTCAAAACAGGTGATACATCCTTGTACACTGGGCGTATACAAAGCAAAACAAAAGAATTAGTTAACTGTAAATCTGTCCAAAATATCGAAAAAAGGATCCCTTCATTTGAATCCGTCCAAACTCCAGAAGCAAAGCGTCTGAATAACATCCTTCTTGACCCGACCTACATCAGTTTCCATGTTTTCAAAGGCCCTTTGATTCCTTTTCTTTCACATGCTCCACCAAATCTCCAACGGAGCAGTGTCCCAAAAAGTATTCTGTCTTCTACGCTTGTACAAAGACCACCCTTGGATCAGCTCTACAACAGACCTTGGCATAACCCACGAAATGCCAGCAAGAAGAGAAAGAGCTCCATAGTTCTCTCGCTACAGAACAGTGCAACAGTAAATGGTTGGTAGTTTCCTCATCTTCTTTACACATTTAGCACCGGTTGACATATATCCTCTGCCTAGCTCTCAAATTATCACCTGTCAAGATGGCCTCCCTTGCTGCCTCCCAAAATAAGGCTACTCTGCTGGGAGCCCTTGTTTTCCAGATAGCCTTCCAAGGAAAGATATTCCTGCCACTATTACTTAAAATAGAATCGAACAATTTAACCAAAAACCTCCCACTCCTTGAACCATCCCAATTGACACTGTCTTCACCTGACCCTTGTCTCTTAAAAGCGTAAAGCTTCTCCAAAAATCGAGACACTTTGCCAATCTCCCAGTCTTGAACATCTCTGCGAAATGTGGGTTTCCAAGTTTCCGAGCCATTGGAGTTGACAAACATCAAGCTCACCAATACATCACAATTAACCACAATATTATATAAACTAGGAAGTCTATCGAGCGATGCATGTTGTGTCAAGTTTCAGATTATGGTGATTTCATAATGTTTTAATTCTGTTCTCATTTTTGGTTAAGCCAGTGTTTTCTGACATGACCTATTACTGAATTAACCATATTACTGTAATGAGAACTTCTTCGTACCTGGTAAAAGGTGAGCCTAGATATGTGCATGTAAAACAAGGGAAATATAAAGCTTGTTACTTGTCCTTTCAGTATTGTCTTGACATGGTTTATGTTCCATTTAACCTTCTTGTTAACCAGCATGGGTGTGGATATTAATTAACTCACTCATTGATGTTGTCGCAGAAGATCCTCAAAGATGCTGATTTTCCTTGTCTTAGTGCTGTTACTGCTCCTGAAACTGAAATGTATGTCTTTGTTAACCTGATCACTTCCATCCTTTGAAATGACTGTTTACATTGCATTTTCACTTTCCTTTTGGCTTGATCTACAGTGAAAGTCAAGTGGGTGAACAGCTGATTACTGGAGGATGCATGCTAGAGGCTACCCACCCTATTGCTGAACAAGTATTGGGTCTGACTTCTGATGTAAATAAACCTTTGCAAACCGATGTTGCCGTGGACTACGAAGAAGATCCTCCAGTTGATTGTTCAGACAAGTCCCCAAAGAATGCAACTGAAGGTTCTTCATGTCTGATAATAAAAGATGTCCAGCCAAACCAATCCATTTACAATGTTTCTGCAGCTGAAGAATCTCAAATCTTAGCAAGTGATGGTGGTCCGAACACTGCAAGAATGACAGGTACGGATAAAGGAGGTGGAGTCTTGTTCATATTTTTGGATCTATTTGTTCATTCCCATGGTTGTGATTGTTTATATGGCCTATATCCATATGTTGGATTACTGGTATGTCTATTTGATTGAGATTTTCTCAAAAAACCTTGAGGTTGTTAATTTCATTTTATGCTGCAGTTATAACATTGCTTGACATGCTTGTGGTGTGTGTTTATGTACCAGAATCATGTGTTATGGTGGACTGTAATATAGCACTTGACTCAAGCTCTAATGAACAAACTGTTCATACTGCATCAGAAGCTCATCGGGACTCCTTTGACTCTACTAGTAGAAGTCATGTTTTGCATGAATTGTCTCCTAGGGGCAAGGTTCTGGAGTTGCTAGACGAGAGAATTGGGGAAGCTTCATTGACCCAACCATGTCAGGTACCTGAAAATGGTTGTGCATCTGGGAAACACACAAGTGACAGTTGCATAGATTGTGTTAACTTCTCTTCAATTTCCATGGGTGTTACCTCAAAAAAGAACTATCTGCAGGTAGGCAGTCACAGCATGCATGTATTCTTTGCATTCTTTGATGATTAACTAACATAATTGGTTGTGTCTAGCTTTTATATAGTTCCTTCCACATGCTTATAGCTTAATAGATTACTGTGAATTCTGACAGTTGTTTTCAGAAGACCGAATCAGTGACAAGTTGTCCTTTGCAAATCCACGACAAGAGGTACTTTCTTGTATGGATTCTGAACGAAGAACGACAGTTGGGATAGATGGTGCAAAAAGTCAGCATGTACCCAGCCTAACAAGATCTAAACTCTCTTATGGTTTATCTTTGCCAACTGACCCTAGAATTGACTGTCACTTCTCCAGTTCCTCTACATCTCCATGGCCCAACTTTAGTATTAAACCTAGTGAATTCATTCAAGATATAGGGATCCAGTCTTCCTCAGATCATGCATCCATTATTAGACACAAGATGATGCTTGACAACACTGTAACTAAAGCAAGAGCATTGAAGGGAAAGAGAAGCAGTTTCATGGACACGTTTGACCCACCGAACATGTGGTTAGAAGAAGAGCTGGATTTTCTTTGGATTGGTGTAAGGAGACATGGAAGGGGCAATTGGGATGCCATGTTAAGGGATCCAAGGCTGCACTTTTCGTCTTGGAGGTCACCAAGGGACTTGGCTGAGCGATGGGATGTGGAACAGTCCAGACTGATGAATGATAGACCTTTTTCTCAAACAAAGCGTTTAAAACCATCTAATGCATCCTCAAACGGTAGCAATGGCTTCATGATATCTAAAAGGCAGAGGGAGAAACTGTTGGATGAAGCCCAGCTTTCACTTGGAGATGTGTATGCACAGGCAGAAGGTGATATCCCAAAAAGGCTACCGTTCAACTTGATCAAAGTGCCGAATAATGGGGCCGAACCATTTCAAAGGCCAGGAGGTAACCTTTATTCCGCCGGTTATAGTGGAAATTGCAGCAAAGAACAATATGAAAGTAAAGGAATATTGGGGGCTGAATCGTTATTGACCAATGGACCCACGACTAATTTTTCTATTAAGGGTAATCTGCCCCACTGGCTTCGCGAAGCAGTCAGCATCCCTCCTCCAAGTCCTGCAGAACAGGCTCTGCCTTCAGTTGTTTCATACACTGGTCATTCTGGATGGATGCAGTGGATAAACCAACCTTTTTCTACTGCTAATAAAACCCTTCATGGTTCGATGAGCAGAATAAATGGCAGGTACGCTGGTCTTAGAGCAACTGACCTACAGCCATCTGGTAGTGGGGCCCATTGCACCAATTTACCCTCTGGGGGAAGAAGGGAAGCGGCATCTATAAAAGATGGAGCTCATCACCGTCTTGCTAATAAACAGGAGAACTTGATCATCATCAACAGCGATGCATCGTCAGAGGAGACAATATCAGATGATCATAGTGTTAGACCTTAAGCTGCAAGGGGAATTATCTAACGTCTTTGACAGAGTTTGAGTCACGAGTAGGTACGATCTTCTGTACATGTTATGTGTTCTTAAGGTTTGTTGTTGCAAACTCGGGATGATTCCTTATGTTTGACTTTTTGAGTCATTAGATTGACCAACTTAGCCCATTTTGAGAAGCCATAATAGCTTGCATTATCATATATAACCTGTTGTTAGGAGTCCGTAATCCATCTTTTTCATGAATAGAGTGAAGGATGAGTTTGAAGGGTATGGATTCCATCTTTTTACATCTCAAGTAACCACCGTTTACAACCCCGTCTGTCCCTCAATTGTTGTAGTGTATAAAGTCAAACAAGGGTAATTTTTAATGCAATTTTGATGTACATTTTTTTTTTGCTTTTTTTTAATCAAAATTTTAAATTACATAATTTGTAGTACCATTAAAGTAGTACAAATTATGTGTTTTGTAATTTTGAAAAAAATCAAAATTAACGCTAAAATTGCATTCAAAAAATATCATATTTGATAATTTAAGGACGGAGGGAGTAGTAGTACTAATTAAATGTTTGATTAAGCTGAAAAGGGAAAGTTGACCAATAAAAATGAGATGGGAGAGTACTATTTTTGCAGTATTTTATTTCCAACTTCTATACAATTTACTTTTTTTTTTGTTCAAAGAATGTGTTTATCGTATTATTTCGTGTTTTAGGGACTCTTGGGTATAATATTTGGAATATGAACAGTTGCATAGTATTTGGAGAGGGTTTCAAGCCAATTTGTTTAGGGGTGGCAAATTGGTTGGGCTGTTATCAGAACGACATGATAACCATATGGCGTGATAAGCACGAACACGAAATCGACACGATAAAAACATGATGCGATAGGCGTGATAGGTAAAAAAAAATGGAATGACCCTAAACGTAATACCAAAATCTCTAAACGTAACACTATTTAATGCATAAAATGACATAAATATCCTTTTTAACATTTAATAGATATTTATTTTTGATACACACTAGCGGATGTTTTATAAAACATTCGCTACACACTTGCGGATGTCTTATAAAGCATCCGCTACGCCCAAGCGGATGTTTGACAAAACATCCGCTAGTGTGTAGCGAATGTTTTTTAAAACATCCGCTAGTTTGCAGTGGTTGTTTTGTCCGAAATCGAAAAAAAATGCAAATCAACGATTTTTTGTTTGTAATTGAAAAGAAAAAAATAAACCGAATCAAAATCAATCTGATTTACATGCGATATCATGCGAATTAACAATGAAAATCGAATCAACAATGACACGTAATCAAAATTACATGAAGGGAGAGGGAGGGAGGGGGTAATATAGTTTAAATATGATGAGGGGTAGTGAAGTAATTTTACCTTTTAAATGGTGTTACGTTTAGTTGTTCTGAAAAAAAATGTCAGATTTGTTTAGTCAGATCCGTTAGGCCCTGTTATGTACATTAGACCCAATAAAAATTATAATGTTTATAATTTTTGATGTATTTTGAAAATTTATCAATAGAAATAGTTATAACTATAAAATAATCATGGAAATAGTTTGAAAAACAAAAATCAACAACCTCTAGTAAATTTTAAAAACATACTCCCTCCGTCCCAAAATTATCGTTTAGGTTGATTTGACGCATGATTTAAGAAAAGACATTTGACTAAATTATTAATATTAGTTTGATATGTAGTTTACTTTAAATCTCATGTGTATGTCACTCATAATTAAAGTATGATGAAAAAGTAAGATAAAATAGTAAAAATGTTATCCTAAAAAAGAAAGTTTCAAACAAGATAATTATTTTGGGACATAGGAAAAATGAAAACAAGACAATAATTTTGGGAAGGAGGGAATATATCTTTTAGTTATAGTGTCTTATTGGGCTTTAACTCGTTTTTTATTGTATTGGTCCTATAACGGCCCCGAACTCGATAAGTCTCTGCTCAAACCCTATAATTTTATGTTGGATTTGTGCCGATCAATATGTCGTGCCTCAAATTACCACCCTTAAATTTGTTATGTTTCGAATAAAATTTCATTAGTCACGTCGCTAAAGGACTAACTTGATAGAGAAATAGTGAAAAACTAAGAAATTGAGTTTTTGAGGTATGGTTTGACTTTCAAATTTCAATGCCAAAGAAGGCCAAGAAAAAGTTGAAAATATCAACCTTAGGTATGTATCATTTTTCCTTAGTCTAAAAATTATTATGTTTTGGAGTATCATCAACACAACTATAGATTTGATTTTATGTGACAAATTTTACCCTTTCATTCACATATAATTAAAAGAGACTTCTTCAATATAATTGTGAATTTGATCTTAAAAAATGTGGGTTCCACCATTAAATAGAAATTTGAGGAAAAAAAATAAAAAATAAAAGAAAATAGAATATATCCTCAACTAAAATGTAAAAATTGACAGTCTTAGTAAAAAACATTTAAAAATTGATTGACACGTCATATCTGTAACCTTCAATCCTCATCGATAGTTGCATTAAATAGTTTTTTTTCCTTCAAAGAAGTTGTAAATTCTACGTGTCACTCTGTTCTCTGTTGTTGATTCACATAAACACAAGTACATCGATATATAAAGAGTAATGCTAGAGCCAATCAATGAACACTCAAATTTGTGCACCAAATGATGTGGTTTCCAATACGTCATCTTATTTGACATTTTATGGGCTCCACTATAAGTTAAAAAGTTATGTTAATAATATGACACATAAAATACCACATCATTTGATACCAAAAATTAAGTGCTATTAGAGTGGCCATAGCATTACCCATATATAAAGCCTTACTCTAGCTAAGATGATTGTGCATTATCAGAGCCTTACTCTGCCCAATTTAATTAAAATAAAGAAAATAATACAAAGAGGGAGGGGGATTTGCATGTTTGTCTGCAACACAATAGCACTTCTCAGTAATTAAAAAATAATAATGTAATCTCTAGTAATTACCTATTATTACAAACATATAATAGCTTAATTAAAAACGTTTAAATTAGAAAGAAGAAGAATTGTACATGCATTTGCACGTGCTATGTATACTATTAGTTTCCCTAGCTAATATACCACAACTCTAAATTAGTGATGCCTCCCACATTTTGTATGATACGTTTGAAAGATTTCATATGACACACCTTAGGGTTGACTTGGTACTTAGCACAAAGGCAAACACTGTAGATGATATCAGGGTGACAAGTAGTTAAATACAATAAACTTCCTATTATGCTTCTAAACAAAATGTGGGATGATCAAATTAGGGTTTTTAAATGTAAAACACCTTGAAGATTAAATTTCTTCACCGAGTCATATGCATTCTTAGCTTGAGATATGAACATCCCGTCACTCACTAAATTTCCCAAGGTCTTATTTTTGGAAATTCATATTCCAAAAACATTGCCGAATTAGGGTTTAGGAACCAAATAATACATAATTTCCCACAAATATTTTTATAAGAAAAAAAAAAAAAGATCAAGTTCCTTTTTCATGGCATTTATCATCAATTCATCTTTTAAAGTCTCAACCACAATTTTATGCTTCACATTGGAAACAAAACAAGAGTTTTTTTTTTTTTTTTTTTAACCTTTGTGCAATTAGATGAAATGCACACAAACCTTACAATTTTGTGGTAAGTCACATTATCTTTTTTCCTCTTTTTCATCAAATCATGCACACTACCATGAACCTGTGAAATGCTTAGAACAATCTTTGCTACAATCAGTAACAATGTCCCTATCAGTTTCACTAACAATTTTAGTTTTCGAATCTGTCTTAGCAGTTCCTGATGTACCAGTCAATGTTGCAACATCGGGTACTACATTGACAATTTGACCTTTTTTGGAATTCGACTCTCTAATATCAGAATCAGGACTTTCAGATTCGGATGTACAAATTTATGAAAGTGCATTAAGGCATGTCATGTTAGTGCTAAAACAAGTGTCTTTGTTACCAACCAAGTAACGGTTTTCAAATGATCTCATTCCTGCAAGCACACACTTGTTAACATTATCAAAAACTTCACATGAAGTTTTATCTTTACATGGAAGTAATCATCACATAATTGACTAATAGTAATGAGATTGACTTTGAGGCCATCAACATGATACACATTTGTGAGTTTAGGCAACCCCTCAACATTGAGTGTTCCTTTTCCCACAATTTTACCTTTTGCACCACCACCACCATAGATAACACTACCTTCATTGCAAATTGTGTAATATGTCAAGTTTTTACTAGTACCTGTCATGTGGCGAGAACAACCGTTATCAAAATACCAAGTACTTGTGGCTTGAGATTTGAAAAATGTTAATGTAACTTGATAGTTCAAATCAGATTTAGGAACCCAAACAAATCTGAAGGGTTTCTGCACATGAGGAAGAGACTGTTTCAGTGGATGATGCTCCGGATGTTTCTGCCAATGTGATTTCGGATGTTGCATCATTTGATACTTCATCATGTTCCGGAAAAGTTTTGGATTTCCACCCGAATTCTTTGCAAGATCAACCTTTCTTTTTTGACAAAAGGGTCTGACCTGGTTCAAAATAGTAGTGACAAATATACTTATGAGTGCCCCGTTTCGCACCCGACCTCGCTACTGTGCGGGTGGTTTCAAAACTTCTAAAGCACGTGGAATACGCTTCGCCTCATTGTGGACTCAAAAATATGTTAATAGAGTCGCCACCTCTATTTTAGGGTCAAACAGAGAAAAACCAAAAATACCAGAATGTATGGGTGCGGGGCTAATTTACGAGTTAGGAAGAGGTTAGGCACTCAATTCACCCTTTCGGTCTCAAAATGAGTTTTTGGCTAAATATGTTCTTTTTATAAATTTAATGTAAATAAATCATTTATATATATATATATATATATATATATATATATATATATATATATATATATATATGACAGGAAAAAATAAAAGAAAACTTGTAGCAACTACATTTTAGAGTTGCAATAGAGCATATGAAATTTAGGCTATAATAACGACTTTATTTTATAACTATTAAAAATAGAAATTTTCCAGTATAACGACTTATTTTATGACATATTGTAATATAAATTTTACCAACATAACAACTTATTTTATAATATATTACTATTTATAATAATACTATTTTAAAGCAAAAATAATAATAACTTTGGGTACCTACCTCTTGGAGCGTGAGGGCTTATACCCGGAACGTGTGCTCGCTCTGTCCTTCTGGGAGAGGGAGTCTTTTTGTTGTTGAAATTTGGGAAGCGTGGCTGCTTGTATTTGTTGCTTTCCACCTTTCTATTCGGGCGGAGTAACTGCTTTTATTTGTTGATTTTTACTGATGTCGTGTCTGAAATTAAGGGTGGCAAATCGGTCGTGTTGGACCGTTATCGGGTCGACACGATAACAATACGACACAATAAGCACGAATACGAATACGACACGATAAACTGATCGTGCCTAATATTAAAACCCAAATACAACACGACAAAAACACGAACAGAACGAAACGACACGACACGATAAGAAAAAACGTATGATTTATTTAGTCACACCCATTAAGCACGTTAAACCCAATAAATATTATAAAATATATAATTTTGATTTTTAATACATATTTTGAAAAAAATCAATATAAATAGTCAAATAGTTTAAAAGTCATAAATTTTCAAATGATAAAACTATGAAATAATTATGAAAATGGTTCGAAAGAAGTGAATAACCCCTAGTAAATTTTTTAAAATATATTTTTAAAGCATATATATTTTAGTTATCGTGTTTTACTATGCTTATCAAGTCAACCCGATAACAACTCATTTTTTATTGTGCCTTATCGTGTTGGCCCTATAACGACCCGAACCCAATAAGCCCCAGCCCAAACTGATGTGCTCGAACGCAACACGGGCAAGATTACCCGGCCGTATCAAGTAATAAAGTTCAAAGTACGAGTCGATCCCACGAGGAATGCGCGTAATTCTCACTCCAACTAAGTACCGAAATTATGCTAACTAATTATATTTGAGCGAAAATAAAATGAATTAAAATCTAAAAATAAAAACAACCTAGAAAGCATTTAAATTCTACACTACTGCGAAGGTGGTTTGGCAACAACAAATCAAGATAGAAATATAGGAATGAATTATTTCTAGTCTAGTTGGTGTTTTAATTTAATCCTCTTTTTTTTTGCTTTTCTTTAACTCAAGTCTTGGTAGTCGGACGCGCTATTTTATTCGCTACGGGCTTTCGCTACGTATAGCAAATCTAGCTATCTCTCAACCTTGCTACGTGCTCATATCATCGCAACACATAACACATGGGAGAACATAACTGCATGTGTAAACAAGCATCCAAAGACTATCTACGAGCGATCTCCTTTCGGTCTCACGCCACGTAAACTACTATTGTGATTTTCGGAATAATAGGAAGGGCTTTCGCTTTGTATCCTATCATTCTAGTGATCATCTAATGGTTCGCTACGCCATTAAAAGCATTAAGAAAACACAATAATAACCAAGCGCATGGGTAATACTTCGCAAAAAGAAACTCTCTATATTTTTGTACAAGTCATGTTGGTAGCCGAGACAATTAAATTGGCTAACTACGAGCTCTCGCATCTTATAGTCAACCCTAATCTCCCCGACCTCGCGAATGGCTAAGGTGGTTCGATCGCGTGTCAAATCTAGTCTCACTTTGGCTATCGGTGTGTGTCACAAAACACCAACTATTAAATTGATTGGTCCGAAATAAATAGGTAGCTCTCGCGGATCCTAAATATTTCTAAAATCATTTAATTATTGGCCAGATAATTAAAAGCATTAATTTTACAAAATAATAACCAACATGCTTGTGTACTAAATAAAGAGATAAATTAAATTAAAACACTACATTGGACATAAAAAAAATTGCATTTCCATAAATATTCTAAGCACAAACCAAATCAACATTTACAAAATAAATCAACCCAATAAAACATAACAAATATCTAAAAATATAAGTAGAAAGAATTGAACCGAAAAATTGCGAATCCGGGGTTGAAATCTTTTGCAAGTGCGTCCTTGGCCCTTGATTTGATGTTCCAAACCTTCAATGGTGATCAAACATCAAAGATTTTGGATGAAAATGGTGGAAATGGGGGCTGGTGCCCCATTTAGGGCTTGCACCCGTAAATGGGGCTTGGTGTTTTCGCGAATTGAAGGCTGTCTGGAAATTAATTGGGGAAGACACAAAGGCTGGAAGCTGGAGGGGCAAATTAGGAAAAGCAATGAAGTTTTAAGGGCAGAAAAGGGAGAAAAGAGGTAGATGGGTCGCGACAGGCAGATGGGGCAGACCAAGGAGAGATCGCGGGTTGCCCAAGGTAAGATGGGCTGAGAAATGAGAGGTATAGCGGGTTGAAAAGGTGGGCTGGAGGGTTAGGAACACGCGGGTCAGAAGCGGGTGAGATCCGATCCATGAAGAAGACCGCGGGTCCGCTTAGTGGATAGAAGTCGGCAGAATTCGCCACGTGGCGCCAGCCATTAGCCGACAAAGCGCAGGGGCATGTATGCAATTGCGGCGGCTGCCCTTCATTTTCTGTTAATTGCTCCGGTACCCCTCATCTTCTAATTGCTGGCGCCGCCTGCCTGATTCCTTCCAGGTTTGCATTTTGCTCCTTCATCAGTATTTTCAGCCTCCGTTAGCCTCTGTTAGCTCAGATATGCCTTGGATTCGTTGACGGACTTAACGAACTTTGTCCAAATAATTTCCAAATTAACATTTAAGCCCGGAATTGCCTCGAACTTTGTGCTAAACACCGTATAAAAGCTCGATTATGCATGGAAACCTACATTAGACACAAAAATACAAATAATAATATTTCCAAAGCATAATTAATTCAAAAATAGCACAAAATAAAAGAAAATTCCTTGGAAAATTCGTGGAAATCTTGCGCTCATCACAAACCCTATAATTTCGTGTCGTGTTCGTGTCGGCCAATCGTGTCGTGCCTCAAATTGTCACCCCTATCTGAAATCGGGCATAATAACCGCAATATTTGTGGCTTTTTGGAGCCGATATTTTAGGAGAAGAACCTAATCGGTTAACTAGGTTTATATTTGGCCGGTTTGACAGCTTAACAGTACCTAAGAATTTCATACTGTAAATTACCTGCGTATAATTTCCTCTGCTTCTGAGTTCGTCGACGTCCAATGCACTGGGTGGAGGTTTGTATTTATAGGCTGAGAATACAGAGACTTAGTCTCGAAGGAAGCCTCAGATATTTTATCTGTGTGCATCAATATGTTGTACTCTGAGCTGAAAGGCTTGTACCAAAGAGCAAAGTAGGAGCCACACAAAATAGAAATGGGCGCCCCCTATTGCAATTTTGGGAGCAGCGCCCAAAACTGTTGTAGGTTGCTCTCCCTTTTTGCTTTTCTTTCATTTTTGGTCACTTTCCCCCCTTTCTGTTCTTTGTTTATCTATTTTCTTTCTTGTTTCTTCCTTTGACACTTTGAACCCTCTGAAGGTTAACGTTCGTTAATTCTTTTGACTGGATTTAACATTTTAAATAATATCTCAAATAAGGGTATGAAATTGAGGTGTCTATAGAGCCCCTCAACGATGAAGTTAACGGGTAAACTGAAATTTATCAGTAAATGAACATCGTTGATAAGTATAGACTCCCTAATTTCAGGGAAATCAAAATTAGGAAGAATGTAAAAAAAACAGTTTATGATGCAACACATTATGATGCAACATTTCATGTTGGGGAAACATTTCATGTGTGAGTAAATGTGCAGTGATGGTCGTGCCTACCGTAATAGGCTGCCTATGTATCCTGAATAGGAATCAGACCAAATGTAGTTCGGTTTAAACCAAAACAAGTTGCTTTGGGAAGTAAATGTAGGTGATAAATTCGTGATGCAATATTCATTGCAACACCGAAGGTGCAGGTAAGTAAAAGTCATGATGCAATATTCATTGCAAAACCGAAGGTGCAGGTAAATAAAAGTTGTGATGCAATTTTCATTGCAACACTGAAGGTGCAGGTAAATAAAAGTCGTGATGCAATTTTCATTGCAACACCGAAGGTGTAGGTAAATAAAAGTCATGATGCAATATTCATTGCAACATCGAAGGTGAAGGTAAATAAAAGTCGTGATGCAATATTCATTGCAACACCGAAGGTGAAATGCAGATTTTAAAGGATACATGCTAACATTTGATATGGAAGCATGCAAACATTATCGTGATTCAAATTATTGCGTTGTGATGGTCGTGCCTACCATAATAGGCTGCCTACATATCCTTTTCAGTTATCAGACCAAATGTAGTTCGGTTTAAATCGAAACAAGTTGTAACATGTATGTGTGGTCATCTTTCAAGACTCGGGGTTTGCACCCGTTGCGAGAAATGACCAAAAGCAGAAAAGATGTTTTTATGTAACATTTTTAAAGACCTAGGGTAAATACCCTGGTGAAAACATGATAAAAGCCAAGGACTTTTGTAGAAGCATAATTATAAAATGCATGTGACAGATAAAATAAAATGCAGATACTCTGTTTTTGCTCGAAGGGCGGTATTCCGTGGAGGAGATTGTTGTTGTTCATCGGATGACCAATGTTTGACTTTGCCGGGGATTGTTTTCTTCTGTTTTTGGTCGCAGGGCGGCGTCGCTTTGTGAAGGATATTTGTGGAGTTGTCAGACATTGGATGACCGGCAGTTAACTCTGTTGAAGAGCTTCCATTTCTGTTAAGCCTTTGTTAAAGCTTAGGGGACCAAATTGCAATTCGGAAAACTTGGGGTTTTAGATGCTGAAGTTGGAACTTTGGAGGGAGGGGAACTGGCAGAGAGTCGCTTGACATGATTGAATTGCAGGGTGCTGGCGATGTTTGGTTAAGCAGCTTTGGTAAGTTTTGATGGAGATAGGCGTCGATTGTCCTTGGAGGGTGCCTGCTGAAGATATGCATTTTCTTGGGCCGATGTGGCAGACACTTGGTGATGCAATGCAAAGATGCAAGCTATGTTGACATGGATATGAAAAGGAAACACTTTCTTCTTGGATGATTTGAAAGAACAACAAAGATGTAATATCTATTTAATGTTATGTCCACAGACGGGGTTTTTTGTGTGTGTTAGTGACACATTGCTAGTTTTTGATAAAAATTAATTGTCGTCTATCTATTTATTGCACACTATACTTGGGAGAGTAATGATTGGTGAGTTGCTGTTTATGTTGGAAAATTTTAAGGCAGCGGTGGGTAGCTCTTTTTCTGTGTATATCCTGGAAACATATTTCCTAACAAAACAAACTGGTACCATTGGTGTTCGTGCAGTCGACCTAGTATCGTCGGCCCAAGACTGTCGGGTGACAGAGTATCGAACTTTTTGGTAGAAACTTTTTGGTGATGCTTGCTTTCCATTTGGAAAACCTCTTCTAATTCACATGTGGCTAGAAAAGCACTTCAACTAGGTCTTACCACCTTTCTTGAAAAATGAACGATATGGCCCTTCTGGCCATGGTCCCTTAGTAACTATAGCGGTTTTTTGAGAATGAAAGACAATGAGTCGAGCATTTTGTTCATGTTGCCTCCCTCGACATTGTCTTGGTTGTGAGCCATTGGTAGATCAATGGTT
Organism: Codonopsis lanceolata; assembly: GCA_013146195.2. Lineage (NCBI taxonomy): Eukaryota > Viridiplantae > Streptophyta > Magnoliopsida > Asterales > Campanulaceae > Codonopsis > Codonopsis lanceolata. The sequence continues at coordinate 43,019,467 of CM028383.1, read as the reverse complement.
TTTATTTGTTTATTGGAGCCTATGCTCAAGTTATATTGGTCGGTCTTCGTCGGACCACATTTTATCTACTGTACTGATCCTCTGTCAATTTGGCAAAGAACAAGTTATTCCTTATGATAACCGTCCCCTAATGGACATGGTGATACTCGAGGGGAACGTTGATTCACTTATTTGGGATATGTGGGCCATAGATCATCCTTTACAGGCCACAACTAATACTTTCTCGGAGAACATGTTCCTTTCCCATGTTTATCTGACATGGATACTTTTGGCTACTGAAGAGCACTCTCGGGTTATCAGATGTGCACTCAGGAAATTTTTTGTCTAGGCGAGTCACCAGTGGCATAGATGCTTGACTCATGGAGATAGGCGAGGACCTTGAAAGTTCTAGGTTGGTAGTCCCTCTGGCTTTACAACAAGAGTTCCAGCGCTGTGTACGGTCTTGGGGTGCAGATGGCACATGCTCCTGATGAGGCAGGGCCAAGCAATGTTCCCCCAGATTAAGTAATACAGGTGGATAGAGTAATGCACGACGGAGCGATGGCAAGCCCAAGTAATACTGGTAGAAGGAGAAATGCTTAGCATGATGACATTGTTGGCCCAAGTAATACTGCCATTCTTGACAATGGATATGCTGATGCTGAAGAGGAGAGCTCAGAGAATTCTCATCCGGATGACGTTGGGGCATCTACTTCACCTCATAGGAGTGTGTGGGCCCGACTAGGATGTCGTAGACATTGAAGAGATAGTTTCGGAGTGGGGAGGGTTAATGAACCTTTTTTAGGCCTTGGCGTTTAAGTGGTAGCATGGAGTTGCTAATGACTACCTCGATGTCTTAGACACGTATTCCTTGGTTGCACTTGTGGACCTTTGGAATTATGTTTTATATGTTTTAATATGTATTAGCTCTGTAGTGGTTTTTCTTTGTTGGTTGAGAAGGAATGTAACCTCTGTTTGTAATATAATAAAATATCGAACTTTGGTACATATGCGACCGAACCCGAAGGCTACCTATATTCCTCAGTGTGAGGCTCAGGTCGGCGTAGTTTTTCCCTTGCGAAAGATCTTTACTATTCTTTCTATTTCTCCTGTAATTTTTTTTGTTTGTGCTCTACCTTTTTCCTAGGCCGCCCTTTTGGTTTTCAACCTATCGAGACCTTATTTCTCCTTCTTCTCCCTTTTTTTTCAATGCTCTAACTTTTGCCTAGACTGCCCTTTCAGGTTTTCAATCTAGTGAGCTGAAGAGAGAAACAATAACTTGATCACTTGGACACGTCTTGGCCTATACATAGTACCGCTTGAGCTTGTCCATGTTGAAGGGCTGAACGAGATCCTCCCCATCTTCATTAGTAAGGAAAACTGCGCCTCCCGATTGTATCTATTTCATAACGTATGGTCCCATCCATGGAGACTTCCATTTTCGCCAATTGTCCACATAATTAGGGGGCTTTTCACGGAGTACCAAATCTCCAACTTGAATACTTCAGCCTTTGACCTTTTTGTTGAATGCTCGAGATATTCTCCTTTGGTATGCTCGAGTGTGCTCTAAGGCCAGTAACCTTCATTCATCTAACAAAGCTAACTCATTGTAGCGCTGCTTGATCTAGTAAACTTCAGCTATATCTGCTTCCATCATCACTCTCAATGATGGGACCTTAATTTCAATGGGTAGTACTGCTTCCATGCCATAGGCTAAAGAATACGGTATAGCCCCGGTAGGTGTGCAAACTGACGTGCGGTAGCCCCAGAGTGCTAACGGAAATTTTTCAGGCCAGTCTCTTCTTGTTTTAGCAATCTTTCTGATATTGTTTTCTAACGTTTTGTTGGCTGCCTCGACAACTCCATTGGCCTATGGTCGGTATGGGGAAGATTTGTGTAGCTGCACTTTGAATTCATCGAGCAGCCGATTTACTTCTCCCTCGAAGTGTGTACCATTATCGGATATCATTTCAAATGGTACTCCGTAACGATATATGATATTTGTCTTGATAAACTTGGCCACTTTCTTGGCATTCAACACTTTGTAGGAGGCAACTTCTAATTACTTTGTAAAGTAGTCGACCGCTACTAAGACATATTCATGACCATTTGATCCTTTTGGGTGAACCTGACCTATGAAGTCGATTCCCCATAATGAGAAAGGCCAGGGAGTCTGTGGAGTTGTACAATATATGCGGGGGAACATATTGTAGATTGGCGAAGTGTTGGCATTTGTCGCAGTGATGCACCCACTGAATACAGTCCGTTTCTAGTGTACTCCAATAATACCCTTGTCGAATTGATTTTTTGAAATCATATGCCCATTCTTGTGTGGCCCACAAGTACCACCATGTAGTTGGTCCATGACTCGTTCTGCCTTGGCCTGATCTATACATAGCAGATTCAACCTTTGGTAATGCCTTTTATATAGGCTATCTCCGTTGATCACAATTGCGATGCCCATCTTCGTAGAGAAAGTTTTCCTCTTTTGTCTAAATTTGCTGGGTAGTCTCCTTTCTTGAGCAGATTCCAGACGTCTAAGCACCACGACTTATTGTCCTTTTCAGGAGTTGTATCAATTGTGAAACAGTAGGCATGGGTTATTTTCTTCCCGACCACAAATGGTTGGATGTTGATTGAACTTTGACCAATGAGGCTAATGTCGACAAAGCATCGGGAAATTGATTTCTATCTCGCGATAAATAATGGAACGAGATATCATCAAACTTTTTTGCTAAAGTTGTCAAACGAGCGTGATATAACTGGAGCCGGGAATCTTGTGTTTTCCATTTCCCATCGATTTGATTTATTATCAAGGCGGAATCACCAAAGATTTCTAATTCCTTTGCCCCTCTTTGAAGAGCTTCTTCTAAACTGGCGATGCAAGCTTCGTACTCTGTAGTGTTGTTTGAACATTCAATATCTAATCTTATGGCCAAAGGAGTGTGAGAATCTGCTAGATCAATTAGCAGTATTCCTATGCGAAACCTCGTTTGTTGGCAGCCCCATCAAAGAACATTTGTCATTTGGTGTCATGATCTGTAATTTCTAGAACACCCTCATATGGGAAACCCGGTTCTTTAGCATCTTCTGATTCTAATGGTAAATCAGCTAGATGATCTGCGATCACACTCCATTTGATAGATTTACGTGTGACATACGTGATGTCAAACTCATTGAGTAAGAATGACCATTTCGCCAACCTGTTAGAAAGTGATGACTTACCGAAGATGTATTTTGATTAGGTCCATTATGGAAATTACTTTGATGGACCGAGCTTGCAGGTAGGTCTTGAATCTCTATGTCGCCCATACTAGACCAGTACAGCTTTTCTCTAAGGCTGAGTAGTTGAGCTCACTGAATTGTAGCTTTTTTCTTATGAAGTAAAGGACACTATCAGTGTAGGAATCTTCCTTTTCTTGTGCAAACATAGCTCCTACTGATGTGTCAGTGACAGTGAGGTATAACAAGAGAGGCTTGTGAATATGAGGAGGAGCTAGTACTGGCGTGTTAACGAGGTATTCCTTGTCCTTTTAAAAAACGAGCTGGCATTCTTCATCCCATACCCGATCAGTGTCCTTTTTCAAGAGCTTGAATAGTGGCTCACACATAGATGTCAGCTGTCTGATGAAATGGCTGATATATTGTAGCCGACCCAATAAACCCTTCACTTCTGTTGGGGTCCTTGGCTGTGGCATGTCTATGATAGTTTTTACTTTTGCATGTTCTATTTCAATGCCATGATCGGTTACCATAAACCCCAAGACTTTACTTTTGGTGACCTAAAATGTGCATTTTGTTGGGTTGAGCTTTATTTGATGTTTCCGTAACCTTTCGAAGAATTTTCGAAGGTCTTTGACATGGGTGCCATTTGTATCGTCGGAGTGAATAATCATATCGTTTACGTATTCCTTATGTATCATGTCGTGGAAGAGAGTGGTGGCGACTCTTTGATATGTAGCCCCAGCATTCGTTAGGCCAAATGACATGACTGTGTAGCAATATGTTCCTCTAGGGGGTGACGTAAGAAGTTTTTTCCTGGTCTTCTACTTCCATTCTGATTTGATTGTAACCCAGCATGCCGTCTACAAAGGATCTTAACTTGTGAGAAGCCACAGCGTCTACCACAATATCAATGTTGAGTAAAGGGAAGTCATCTTTGGACGATGCTTTGTTGAGGTCGCAGAAGTCCACGCAGATCTGAACCTTTCCATTAGGTTTTGGTACTGTCACTATATTTGATAGCGAAATCGGGTATTCAACCACCCGAATGAACTTGACGTGCATCTGCTTCATGATTTCTTCTTTCACTTTTAGTGACCACTCTGGTTTAATTATGCGGAGCTTCTGCATTACTGGCTTATCATCAGAATATGTAAGAATTTAATGCTCTACAATCACTGGATCCAACCCAGGCATGTCTTCGTAAGACCATGCGAAGACATCTGAAAACTCTTTGAGTAGATTGATCAATGCTGCTCTTTCTGCTCCTTAAAAATAACTGCCGATCTTGACCTCTTTGATCTCACTGCTCTGCCCCAGGTTGATGGTGGACAAGTCTTCTTTCGACGTTGCTGACCTGTACTCCTCTCATTGCTTGACCAATTTTGCGAGCTCGATTAAATATTCTTTATCTTTTTGGTCCACTTTATTAAATAACTCATTATCAACTGGTTCTATTATGTTTTCATTTAATTCAGTTAATTCGTTTTTTAACGCGGGTGCGGTGCAACCAAGGAATACGCAAAGACATCGAGATTTTCATTATTAACCAGGGTTACATGGTTGGCTATTTTATTGAGGTCTTGGGGATTAAGGTTCTCAATTTTAGGAGGCAGGCTGGTAGGTGACCAGTCCTAGGAAAAGAGGGAAATAGGGGGAAGGGTGTATCTGAAGCGATCCACCAAGTTTGCTGCTGTCAGAAGCGGTCCAGTAGTAGTGTACTAGTTTTGCAGTGGTCTATCAGTAATAGCCATAAATTCAGCCGAGAGCTCTTCATAGATAGCGCCTCCGTCAATCATACCCAGAAAACTATCCCCCATGAAGTCACTTCCGAACAAGGCCAAGGCACAATCATCTTGGTCTATAGTCTAGGTATTCTCAACCGTCATAGTTTTGTATGCAGTTCTGTGGGGTTCCAGAATAACCTTCTCCATTTCACTAGGGGCAAGACTCACATCTTCGAATATCTCCCAACCGGGGTGTCCTTTACTGTTTCGATCTATCCACAGTCCTGGAAACATGAGATAGACAACTATTTCTCCTTTCTTCACAAATTATCCATTCATGGTCTTTCTATATGGTTGTAAAGGAGGATCCTTGTAAGGTCACCTTTCACGTTCTACCTTACTTCTTTCACGCTTTTCTTTCATGACAACGGCCTACTCAGCTGGTGTAGGATTGTATCCTAGACCAAATGGAGGAATACATTCTTTAATATCTTATTGGATCAAATTGATAAGACCCTGCTGATTTCTACCAAGACCCAAACCAGGCATGTAGTTCATTTTCCATAGCATGTTTAATGGAATCATTTCTCCGAAAACTGTGGTTTTCTTTCTAGTAATATCAGTCTCTCGCCTATATTCAATTGCATTGACCCGGGCCTATGGGACGACTTCAAAGCCACTTAGGAAGATACCAGTGTCATCATGCTCTATTTCTAGGATTGGGACATCTCCGCTTTCCTTGTTTTCAATGATTTTGTCAGCAAGTATGATCACTTTGTGATTATCGTGGATGAGCTTGACTCGTTGATACATCGAATAAGCTACTCCTTTTATCCCATGAATCCATAGACGTCCCAACAATAAGCTAAAGGTGGCAGGAATGTTTAGGACCTGGAATTCTACTGGCATATTGAGTGGGCCAATTGTCATCATCAAAGTTACCACTCATAGGACACACCAGCTTGTGTTGTCGTAAGCTCTTACTGTCTGTGATGATGGAGTTAATTATGAGATCTTTGATCCCAACTATACTAACGTGCTTATAGGACAAACATTCAAAGATGAGCCGTTGTCTATCAGGACTCGAGGCACCATTTTTTCCATGACCCCTACAGTGATGTGAAGAGCGTCAATGTGGTTGATTCCTTCATTTGGCAGGTCCAAATCGGTGAACATGATCACATTCGCCAAAATGTATATTCCCTATCATTTGGGTCAGCTCGTCGGGAGATGTTTCAATGGGGATGACCGCCTAGCTTAAAGACTTGGTCAATGTGTCACGATGGTTTTTAGAAGCACACAATAAGCCCCAGATGGATATATTGGCTTGGGTTTTCTTCATCTGAGCTTGTAGGGTATCTTCCATACTTTTAGCCCCAATGTCAACTTCTTTATCTTTCCCAGAAGTATCACCATTTTCCTGGTTTGGCTGATAGGCCCGTCCAGATCTAGTGAGGTGACTGAAATCCCCGCCGATCCGATTGGTTTTCTCATAACCCTTTCTTGAAACGTAGCTTGACTATTTCCTAAAATAGTGTTCCAAGGGATCATTTTGCAATTGAGCTTCTTTTGTAGAGAGAGAGAGAGAGAGAGAGAGAGAGAGAGAGGAACAACGATGTAACGTAACGACTTCTCATTCCTTTCAAATTCAGTGGGTACACAACCTTCCTTATTAGCCTTGATCATGTTGATTTATGGTAATGGATTATTTACCACATTGGGCCTAGGGCAAGGTTTCTTGATGACTTTATCATCGATAAGATCTTGGATAGCACTCTTGAGCGTGTAGCACTTATCAGTAAGATGACCACTACATCAATGGTATTCACATAACTGGGCATGATTCCATGTGCCAAGTAGAGGATTTGGTGGTTTGTAGTTTTCTAATGGCTTCAAAACCCCTTGCACCGACATGGGAGCCTGTAGTTCATCATAGTGTCTGTTGTTTCCTCTATAAGGGCCTTTGATATTTATGTTGGGACTATTATTTCCACCAACTGTATTGATGGATCTATCTGCTCCATAGAACCATGGTACACTACCATATGTTTGAGTAAAAAAATTGGTTGGGATGTTTCCAACCATGTTGACAGCTGCCCTTGATGATGCTGCTTTTCTTTTAGAGTAACAAAATGAAATAGGAGGCGTATCGACCTTTAAATGCCCAGTGTGAATATCTTCGTCGATACGAATTCCTACTTCCACTATGACGCTGAAGTTTCCATAATGGAGATACCTAAAGTGTTCTAGATAAAGTGGTTGGAGATTCTTTATGAACATCCTAGCTGATTCAGCTAGATCGGGTCTGTCCAGTGTCTGGGCAATTTTCCTTTTCCATTTAGCTGCAAAATCTGCACACGTTTCCTTTTCCCTTTGGGTACATGCTTCAAGTTCCCTTTTGTTCTCAGAGCTATTGTTGTCTTTGTGGCGACCCGACCCGGGCCCGAGGTGGAACCAGAGGTCGGACCGCCAAATAGGAGGAAACAAGTAAACAAATAACATGCAAGGACTCAATTTAAGAAAACGGCGTGGCTTAACATTAGAGCGTAGCACGCCTCGGCACCAAAAGGCCGGTATTTTTAAAACCTTTTCAAACTGATAAAAAAGTTATGCAATAAAACCAAGTCATCGGCGACACTACATGCGGGAACCCAAGCTAACGGTTTATGGGACAGGAATTAAGTAAGAGCTAAAGGGATGCTCGGCGGAAGACTTATACGTAATGGAATATTAACAAGATAACCAAAGCTCGGCTTACACAATGCCACAAAGGGATTACAAGTACTACAAGTGTTCAAACTACTAGTAGCTAATAAGATTAACAAGTTCAAGATCAATACAAATTCCCAAGCATAGTCTAATTGACTTGCTTAAACCCATCGTCCTTACAACATATAAAACAAGAGGAAGAGGACATCTAAAACACCTCTTCAACGGCAAGCGGACCAAGAGAGGAACAAGGCACGAACACGGAAAGCCTCAACGGGAAGGACCTGTTTTGCTATGATCTAAAAGCAAGAAGGGGAAAGGGTAAGTCATAAAGACTTGTAAGCTATCAATCATGCATGTCATGGCAATATGCATCATTCAAGGCAAGATATCATATTCAGGGCAAGATATCATATTCAAGGCAAGATATCATATTCAGGGCAAGATATCATATTCAAGGCAAGATATCATATTCGGGGCAAGATATCATATTCAAGGCAAGATATCATATTCGAGGCAAGATATCATATTCAAGGCAAGATATCACATTCAAGGCAAGATATCATATTCAAGGCAAGATATCATATTCGGGCAAGATATCATAGAGGTCATGTATCCAAGATGCACATTGTTTCACATAGGTGCTTGTAATTAAATCACATAGGATCGGGATATATCGAGAGCCGGGCCGCTACGTAGTTCTGCATACAAGCGTTATACGGAATGTGATCGGTGTCGGATGTGTGTAAGTACATCGACCTTCGAGGAGATGCAGGGATAGACACCAATGGTGCTCTTGAAGATTACAACAAGGGAGCTACTTCCCACCGTGGGCCACAGTGTGAGGCGTGTGTGAACAAGGGACAGGTATGCCAGCTGGACTCATGCAAATGCCAAGTAATGTTTACTTAACAAATTAACAGGTAGGGAACGAGGTCGACAAGAGCGATCTCGTTCAAGACAAGTAAATATTCTCATCAATAATCAAGTAGGGTTGAGTTCGACAAGAGCGAACTCAACAAGTCAAATAGGCATTCTATTATATGACATCAAGTATCAAGCAAGGTAATCAATCCAAGTTCAAGAGTCTAGAATTATTATCAATAATCAAGCAAGAATGAGTTCGACAAGAGTGAACTCAACAAGTCAATTAGGTATTCCATTATATGACATCAAGAATCAAGCAAGGTAATCAATCCAAGTTCAAGAGTCTAGAATAATCATTCTTAGAGGAACGTGTTTAGAAAGTCGTAGGGATTGATCATTGAGCCGGTATTGTTCAATAGCTCACTAAATTTGACTCCGTTGAGTCATCTCTAATATTTCATCCAATAGAGTAAAAATGCTAAGTGCATCCAAAACTCTTTTCTAAGTTCGCGTACCGAGTAGACTAGGCCATTTATCCACTTAACAACTATAGTCAAGAATTATCATTAATTCAATATTTCATGGAAACTTTAGAGTCATTAATTCAAAAGTCATCAAAAGCCAATGGTCCAAGAACATTAGTTATTCATAGGAAAACATAGAACACATTTGATTCTAAGCATAGGTCTCAATCAATAGGATGAACCATTCATAGCATGTGAAACCCTAGGAATCCTCATCTCCAAGAGTTATCAAAAGTCAATAGTTCAAGAACAATAGTTATTCATAGGAGGACATAGAATACATTTAATTCTAAGCATAGGAACCAATTCATTAGGATAACAATTCATAGCTCAAGAAACTCTAGAAGTCATAGTCTCTAAGAGTTGTCAAAATCCAATAGTCCAAGAACAATAGTTGTTCCTAAGGAAGCATAGAACATATATAATTCTAGGCATATGATCAAATCAATAGGATGATCAATACATGGCATATGAAACCCTAGAAGTCATAATCTCCAAGAGTTGTCAAAATCTATTAAGCCAAGAACATTAGTTGTTCCTAAGGAAGCATAGAACATATATAATTCTAGGCATAGGATCAAATCAATAGGATGATCAATATTATTCAAAATCCCAAAAGATCAATACATCATCAAACATGTCTTGGACATGGTAGGAGCATGGGAATCAAGAGAAGAGGGGGACATGGCATGTCTAGCATACATCCTAAGGGGAATCAATAGCTTACCTTTCACCAAGGAAAAAGATGGATTGAGCACAAACTATTCGGATGGAATCGAGCTCCTCGTCGGTAGCTTCACTCCGGTGGTCTCGGTTTGGCAATCGGAGGTCGGGAGCTCAATCTATGGAAGAAACACATACTAGTCTCACCTTTCTCTACACACACAAGGCTTGGTAGGAGAGAGGAGGAAATGATCTGAATATTGGAGGTTTTAAGTTTGATCAACAATGGAAGGCTTTTATATCTTGCATGAAATGGGTGGAATACCACATGTCAAGAGGAGAAGGGTGGCCAAATCCACTTGTCAAGAGGAGGTTGATTGAGGTTAGGCTTAATCCCACTCAATTAGGGTCTAATAGGATGGTTTAGGGCCAATTAGGATGGGGGTTTAAGTGGCAAAAGTCGCACACACCAGAACAGGAAGTAAAAATCCCGTAGATGGCCTCTGATGTTGAGGCGGGCGCCTCACCAAAGCCCAGGCAGGCGCCTCAGATGCTGGGGCTAAGTTCATGACCATTTTTGATAAGTTACTGGACAGTCAATTTTGTAAAATCGACCATAAATCGCTCACAACTCCAAATGAGGTGATTTTTGATTTTTATGAAACTAGACTCATTAAACTATATTTTAGGATTTTAAATTACTTCATTTGGACTTATATTGATCAAGATATGGTTACTACAAGTTCAAGTACAGAAGTTGTTTTTCCTGAAAACTGAATTCTGGCACAGCCGTAAGTCAAGACCTAATTGAGGTACTTAGACACCTTGGAAAATTACCAAATTTTACAGAGAGTATCCTAACATATGTAGGTAAAACATACTAAATTTTTAGAAAATTCTATTTATTGGATTAGTACCAGAATTTTCCGAAGTTTGCCCAAAAACATGGTCGTGAAGGAATAAATTGGTCATCTCATAACCAAATGCAACAAGTCTATGAACAATGATTGCAAGAATGATAAATACTAGTACACTTGGTCTAGAACTCAAATGAACTTCTTACAAGTTTAAAACACAAACAATACGAGCAACACCGGAACAAGGTAGGACAAGGCTCGAATCATGCGGCGATTGGTTGACGAATCAAACACGAATCAAACGTCAATGAAACTAAGATAACATGGGCATGGAAAAGGCTTGTTTAAACATGGTTATGACTTGAATACAAGGCCGGGAACTCAATGAACACATCGCACGACGAAAAACAAGCAATACGGGAGACGAGGGAAATCGCTAAGGCCAAAACAAAGCAAGAAGGTTTCTAAACTTCCAATCAAGCTTACTAAGATCAAGGTGAACGTTCTAAGTCATCTATGAAGGACAATAGAACTCTAACAAGTCTTGGTTGAGTGCTAAACATGCTAAGGCAAACACTCAAAGTACAACGGCAAGGCAAGCAAGGCATAGAAGGTATTCAAACGACTATGAAAGTAATAACTCTCATGCAAGCATGACATGGACAAATCGAAGTATCTATCATGTTAAAACATAGACACACATGTTACTATGGTACTAAGGCTCTAGCAGGACTTAGTAAAGCACTAAGGTGATACACGAAGCAGTTTTAACAAAGCATGCAACGTATACAAGTGATACAAGCGATTACGATCATGGTTGACCCAAATGCGAGCATGGTATGAACAATATGGACTCTAAAACATGTTGAGGCACATAATGAACATATTACTCAAGTATAGAAGGCATGTTACACAAGTAGGGTTTGGGTTCTCACAGTCTTTGTACCTCTTTTGGAACTCCTCGTCTATTTGATCCCAAGTACCCATAGTACTATTGTCTGTTAACATGAACCATTGTTTTGCTGTTCCTATCAAAGTCTAATGGAAATTGGAAGTCATAGCCTCGAAGCTAGCTCCCATTGACTGCATTGCTGTAGAGTAAGACTTTAGGTGGGAGATAAGACAACCGGTCCCATCAAATTTCTCTATGTCAGGCATTTTAAAATTTGAAGGCAACATAGGTGAGGGTTGTAGTGTTAACGACTGTGTATAGAATTCTCCTTTATTTAGAACCTTGAGCATCAGTTTTTTGAGGTTCTCAACATCTGTTTTCACCTTTGTGAGGGGTGAAGCTGGAACATGGTATATATTTGTGGGATTTGCTGTAGCTGGGTTTATTCCGGAGGCCTGCTAAGGCACTAGGTAAGTATTTTGAGGAGGTGCGATATTTGCAGCTTCTGCCTGATGACCAAAATCATTAAATGGTAGTGTAAGTCCAGTTGGCAACAAACAAGGCTAGAGGTGGGGGGGGGGGTGAATAGCCTTTTAAAAACTTTGAGAGTTGACTTGTAAAACTTTATAAGTTGGCAGCGGAAAATTGATTTCTGTTAGTCAGCTAATATTGGTCAGCTGGCTGAAGTTTTCTCAAGTAACAGAAGCTGATGCAGTTTGTTCAGCTAGCTGACACAATGAATTTTTTTTTTGAAAACGATTTTAAAACTGATCATTGATTAAAATGAAAGAACTGAAGAGCAATTTACCAAAACAACTAAATAAACAATTATGTAAATAGCTGGCTGACACTTAAGGAGATTGAAACTTCTTAAGTGTTAGGTCAATTTGTAAGAGCTGATAAAGTAAATGACAGATCAATTGAAGTGGTTGATCGATGTATTTTATACGTCAATTTTATATGCTTCTATGACTTAAATTATGCTATTTCACGAGGCTTTTGGCTACTAATATATGTTTTCGGTGAGTTTTGTAAGTTTCAGGGTTATTAGTGAAAATATGCCAAACTCTAGGGTTTTAAGTGCAAATTTCAAGAAGGGCCAAAAGAGGAAAAATGAAGAAGAATCGAAGACTGTCAGATCTGAAGACCTTGCGGACGCAAGGTACATCAGACCTTGCGACCGCAAGGTAGGCAGTACGGGTAGAAAAGCAAGCAACCAAAGGCCAAACACACTGGAGACCTTTCGGACGCAAGGTACTCAACACCTTGCGACCGCAAGGTGGTCAGAACGCGTTAAATTCGGATTTTCACACAATGGTTCGATTAAAACACAACACCGAGTATATATTGAAGTCAGATGCCGAGCCAACAGATAGAAAATCGGCTGGAAGCAGTCTTAGGTAGATTTTAGGTAGTTTTTAGATTGTATATCATAATTAGATTTTGTAATTTCAAGTATTGAAGATTAAATCATGTATCCGATCATCTCCAAGTGCTGTTCATTGTCTATGATGAACTAAATCATCCATAATCTAGGAGGTGGGAGGTAACTTGTATCAAATTTATGTTTTGATTCGTATATATGTTCATTCAATGCTTGTTGATTGTGTTGTTTAATCAATCCCTATATTATTTCGCTTTGAACAAATGAATGTAATCGCAAATAATAAAGGCCTAGAGGTGCGGATAACTGCATGACCAATGTGCATATGTCGTACACTGACTCACCATCACAATAAATTGGACCTATCGATGCACGAGAGTGATAAGTTAGGATCAGGTTCATACATGATCTAGGTGACAGATAGATCATAAATCTAGGTGACAGCTAGATTACAGTTCTTGTGCTTAGGATATAGAATGGATGAATTTTGCGGGGATGGAGGCTGAACCAATTGTTCAACAGACTATATCTATCTTTAGTGAACGAACCCAAGACATTGAATGATAATTATTATGAATTGAACATACAGAAAATACAAGTGAAACCCAGAATCCTAGATTGCCACCCACCATAAGATCTTCATATCTGTAATTACTGCTAATTAGTTAAATTTGTATATTCTGAACTGATCTTTATACTATCGGACCTGACCTCTATACTTGTACTTCGTATCAAACGACCAGTGCTATCTTTTCTTTTCCAAATTCGGACCAAGTTTCTTGGAAATAGGTTGAAGGTAATATCAAAAGGCATGGTTCCATGACTTTTGGTTAAGTACAGTCTGTTTTATAATTAATTTTGTTTTTAATTCCTAGAATTGATCGGACAAGTATTTGCTTTATTTTGATAGTCTGGGACATTTTCCTGGAATAATAGATTCTTTCTCCAGGGTATAGAACCTTCGTATTCCACCTGACTTTCGACTTCCCAAGATTGGACAGATCTCAGGCGAAAGGTCTATACTCTTTCCGGGATCCACCATTCAAATGGTCTAGGAAATACCATCAAAGCTTTTGATCAATCCCCGCATATATTTTTATTCATTTAAATATATTTTTGCACCAGGAATTGGTCACTAATTTTGAGGTATAAAAACTGATCGGCCCATGAAGTGTCCTAAAAGATATATATGCTTTTAACGTTGGCTGATGTAGGACTAGGATGGCTTTCACCCAGTTGGCCCCTCCGTGCATGATGTGATAATTTCAGCCTAAGTTTTCCGTAGCCTCTCTTTCGAGTTCACGGATACCCGAGCGTGTTTATCGGGTTAAAGGGTAACAGTCGAAATATCTCTACACGAGTGTGCGTTAGCTAAAAAGCAGTAAAGTTTTTTTTACATATATATGTGAGTGCCCCGTTTTTTACCGGATCCGCGCCACTAAAAGGCGGGGTGGTTTCAAAACTTCGAAGCGCGTGGAATACGTCCGGCCTCATTGTGGACTCAAAATATTAAAAGAGAGTCGCCATCTTTATTTTAAGGAAAAATAAAGAAAAACCAAATGTAACCAGTTTTGCAAAGGGTTCGGAGGCTAAGTTACGATGTGGGAAGGTGTTAGGCACCCAACTCGCCCTTTCGGTCTCAAAATAGTTTTTGGCTAAAATATGTTTTTTTATATTTATTTAGCTGATGAAATAAAATATTTAAATTATATATACTTGTACGTATATTATTACAACACTTCCTACAACCTCCTTTTGGGAGTTACAAATACATTTATAAATATTTGGTCATAATAATGGCTCTTTTTAGTGCTATTTTCTGTAGAACATCGGGGAGCATAATTGCTTATTTTGCTTACAGTTTGTTAGTCTAAATAACACTTTTTATATAATAAAACTTTAAATAACCTACCTCTTGAAGCATGAGGGTTTTATCATGTACCAATTAGCTTCTGGCAGGCTTAGGGTGTGCTTGCTCTGTCCTCCAGGGAGAGAGTCTTTTTTTTGCTGTTATTTTGGTGTTGCGGGGATTCAGGCAGAGTAAATACTTCCGAAAGTTGTTTTCTGGCCTCGGGAACCGGGCGGAGAAACAACTTGTTTTTTTGCTATTGTTTGCTTGCTTGCTGATGGCGGAAATCGGACAGAGCAACTGCTTGCTTTTTGCTGATTTGGCATCGGATTCGGGCAAGTCAAGTGCTCTTTTTGGGATTTTTGGACCGGTGGAATAGAGCGGAATCCTAGCAGGGCAACTAGGTTTCACTTTGGCCGGTGAGTTTTAGTGTTTGGGGGAGATTTGACAGAGTTTCAGAGCTAGAGGAAAATTTATCTCGACGTTCTCTAGAGAGAGTTTCACAAACTGCGCGGCGAAAATGTGTGAAATTCTGAAGCTGGGAGGCTTTATTTATAGCCGAGGATCGGAGATTCCTTCGTTGTTAAATATCATCTATCGTGCCTGAGCAGCTTGTACCGCGTGTTGAAAAGGTTGCACTAAAAGGCAAAAACTACAGTGCAGGGGTGTAAAGTGGGTGCGGCCCAAAGCAGGAGTGGGCGCGGCGTCAGAAGGGGTTGTGGGCGACGCCCAGCCCTTTTCTTTTTCTGATTTTGGCACTTTGGCCCTTGCAATTCACTGTTTATGCATTCTTTTTTTTCTTTTGCATATTTGCATTTTAAATCCTGTAACTTGACATCTGTTAGTCCTTTTGACATGTCTTGATATTTTATGGCATGTCATATAACATGGGTACGAAATTGGGGTGTCTACAATATATATAATAAAAAAACAATTTCTCTAGTAGAGTCGCCAATGTGAGTGCCCCGTTTCGCACCCGAGTCCCGACCTCGCTGCTGAAAAGCAGGTGGTTTCAAAACTTCTTTCTACGCTTCGCCTCGTTGTGGACTAAAAAATATGATATCAGTGTCGCCACCTCTATTTTAGGGTCAAACATATAAAAATGAAAAATATCAGAATGTAAGGGTTCAGAGGCTAATTTACGAGTTAGGAATCGGTTAGGCACTCAACTCGTCCTTTCGGTCTCAAAATGAGTTTTTGGCTAAATATGTTGTTTTTATAAATATAATTTAAATAAAGCATTTATATATATATATATATATATATAAGCTACATTTTAGAGTTGCAATAAGAACATATGAAATTTAAGCTATAATAACAACTTTATTTTATAACTATTAAAAATAGAAATTTCACTAGCATAACGACTTATTTTATGATATATTCCACTCTTAGACAGAGTTACAACATCTGACTCAAATATAATACGGAAGCCATGCTTCACCAGCAAAGTTCCGGAGACTAAGTTCTTCCGGATATCTGGTATATAGAGTACATTGTTGAGAATCAGTTCCTTCCCGGACGTCATCTTCAGCACCATTTTGCCTTGACCTTTGACTTCAGAAGTGGCAGAGTTTCCCATGAAAACCTTCTCGCCATTCTCAGCAGCTTCAAAGGTACTGAACATTTCTTTGTTGGAGCACACATGCTTGCTGGCACCAGTGTCGATCCACCATTGATTGGGTTTGAACCTACCAAGTTCACTTCAGTGATAACCACAACAAGGTTCAGTTCTGACACGTCTTGAGAGATGTCATCCACCATGTTTGCTTCACGGTCTCTACTTGGCTTTCTGTAAGTTGTGGCCTTGTGACCCGTGCCACTACAGTTGTAGCACTTTCCAGAAAATCTCTTCTTAGAGATTCCTCCCTTGGGTCCCAAACTGACCCTTTTTCCAGCAGCAACCTTGCTTTTGCCTTTTGAGCTTTAGTCATGCTCTACCATATTGGCTTTAGCAGCCATAGGAATGAATGTCTTCTTATCAGAACCCCTATTGTCCTCTTTAATACGAAGTCTGACAACCAACTGTTCTACATTCATCTCCTTTCGCTTGTGTTTCAGATAGCTCTTGAAATCTTTCCAAGCTGGAGGCAATTTCTCAATAATTGTAGCCACTTGAAAGGTTTCACTCATAACCATCCCTTCATCTTGAATTTCGTGAAAGATCACTTGCAATTCTTGCACTTGACTGTAGACAGTCTTGGAATCCACCATTTTATAATCCAAGAAGCGGCCAACAATAAACTTATTGGCTCCAGCATCCTCGGATGTATATTTCTGGTCCAACGATGTCCACAACTCCTTTGCCGTTGCCTTATTACGGTAAACTTCGTACCATGAGTCTGTCAACCTATTCAGTACGTAGTTTCTACAAAGGAAATCATAATGATTCCATGCGTCCACTGCAGTAACAACTTGGACATGATTCTGATTCTCACCCACCGTTGGAGGATCTTCTTTCAGACACCTCGCTAGGTTCAGGGTGGTCAAGTAGAACAACATCTTCTGCTGCCAACGCTTGAAATTCAAGCCACTGAACTTCTCCGGTTTCTCGCTATGATGCACCGGCATAGTTGGATTGGCTACAATCTGAGTCATAATAGCGTTAGAGATCGTTGGGTTCAAGGTCACGTTAGGTTCCTTTCCAGTAGCTTTGGTATTCAATTCAGTTGTCATATCTAAAATATGAACAAGGTTAGAATACACAATTCTGTATTTTTGAAAAGTTTGTTTTTCTCTTTTTAAAAGGACAACTGTTATCCAAGATAACAGGACAATCTGTTTTAAGATTGTTAGAAAAGGTACATGGAAAAACAATGATAAAAGCCGAAATACATAATTGAAAACAAACGGAAAAGTTACTGTTATGTATTCTAGGTCTGCAGGTAGACTTCAAGTCTGCTGGGGAACTTCAGGTCTGCTGGTGACTTCAAGTCTGCTGGTGGACTTTGAGTCTGCTGGTGGACTTCAAGTCTGCTGGTGGACTTCGAGTCTGCTGGTGAACTTCAAGTCTAATGGTGAACTTCAGGTCTAATGGTGAAGAGCTGTGATCAACCTTCAAGTCCGAGGCCTGTGTCGCACACAATTTCCTTAAAACAGATTCATCCCTTCCCGTCTGTGCTTGGAAGCTCTAATGGACGTCTGTCTCCCAGGATACAATGGAGACACAGGAGAAACCTTTAACACTAAGGATTCCGGCAAACTGAATTAGTGCCTGACCCTATCACCAACAAGAAAGAGGAGGCCAAGGAAATTCACTCAACAAATTGCAGATTGCAGAAGAGAAATGGAGATTGTCCTAAACTGTGCTCTCAATCGTATTATGTAATTGTGGATGTAATCTCCTTTTATAGAAATAAATCGAGACCGATTAAAGACCACATTGATGATGAAGTAAATTCACCATCAATAGGCAAATTTGGTCCGACATTCGTGTCCGCGGGACGCGCTCGCACATGAGTACGGTATCCCAAAGGATAAACTGGACCATGATTTTCACCCCCCTGCGCAGGCGTGCGCGAGAGAGAGCCTCTATTCTATACAAGCTTACCCTTACCACATAAGACACTTGTATATAAAGCACTCATGTTTTTGTTAATCTTCTAATGTGGGATAAACCCGCTTCCAACAATCACACTTTAATCAATCATAACTTATTCATCCAAACACCAAATTGGACAAATAAATATATGATTTCGATGTTCTCACGGAGTAGAACACGATTCCACAATTACCCTTGTCATCACACAATGACACGTGAAGAAATATGTGCCACAAAATGCACAATTTCATTCTTTAAACATAATTTTTCCAACATTTCTTCCTTTGACACTTTGAACCCCCTGAGAGTTAAAGTTCGTTAATCCTTTTGACTGGATTTAACATTTTAAAAAATATCTCAAATAGGGGTATGAAATTGGGGTGTCTATAATATCTCCTCTTTCTAGGCTTAGAATTTTTCACAAACCCTTTTTGTTTTTGAAAAGAACCCGAAAGTCCCGCTCCTTCGTTTACAAAAAGAGTGGGTTTGAAACCTAGTCAAGTAATATCTTCTTGACCAAAACACAAAGCTTGACCTTGCCCGTGTTCCACTTGGCCAAAGTTTCATTTGCTTTTTCAAGAGCGGATCTTAGATTTTCAACCTCAAGCTCTTTTTTAGTAAGGCTTCTAATCTAACTAAGGATACTTTCTGTTCATCATTCTCATTTGAGAGAAAAAGAAAAAAAATTCAATAATTTTCATTTTGGTACACCTTTTGAACCAATTAGCATACAAAGCTTTGTATTCTTGAAACACGTCAATATTCTCACAATCTGATTCATTATATTTGATAATTTCAATGTCATCAACTATTGAGGAGTTGAAACACCAAAGATCCAATGAAAGTACTGGATGAAGCACAAGATGTAGTACTGGATGGAGCATCATTGGGAACTCCGTCACGAGCATCATCGGAAACTACATCACTATAAATCGAATCAGAACAGATTTCCTCAATAGGACAAAGAGTAATTATATCTTCAACCTCTTTTTCATCATCACTATCTCCTATGGTGGAGACACAACCCAACCATTTATTTTTCAATGTATTTGCACATTGGTTAGCATAGTGCCCATACCCTAAACAAGCTCTACATTGGATAGACCTAAGGTTTTTAACACCAGATTGAGATGAAAAAGATTTAAAGCCAGATTTTTCACAATCTTGTGCTTTGCCATAATTGTCCCATTGAAAAAACTTGTTTGGTTCAACATCAAAAGGATTACTAAAATTATATATTTTTCAATTTTGACTTTTGTTTTTCAGTAAAGTGTTGAACCTTTTTTAGAGGAGTCAATGACTCATCTCCAAAATCAGAATCTTCTATTTCCTTGGAAAATTATTGCATCTCACAAGATAGATCAGAAACACTAGGAAGAGAAACACCTTTGCCTTTGTTTTTGTTCTGCTGAGCCAGATTTAGCTAAATTTTTTGAAGAATGCCTGCCAGATTGTCTGAAGACAACTTATCAGTGTCATCGCTTCTTCAATAGCATAAATTTTAATGTTGACGCGTTCAGGAAGAAAGCATATCATTTTACTAACAAGTCTTGCATTTGAAATTGAATCTCCCAAGGCAATTGACTCATTAAAAATATCAACAAGTTTATCATGATATGACTTAATGTCCTCATTGTCTTCCATTTTCAAAATTTCAAACTTATTGAAAAGCATCCTAAGTTTTGTTTGTCGCACAGTTTCGGTTCCCTCACATTTTTCTTGGAGGGCAGTCCAAACTTTTTTGGCTGATGGATACTGAACCACTTGTTTCATCATATTGGGATCCAAAGAGCCAAATATAACATGCAATGCTTTTGAGTTAAAATTAGACAAGGTTCTTTCTTCCGTAGTCCAATCTTTTTCAAGAGTAATTTTAACATCGCCATCAGGATCAACCACACTAGGTGGTGTCCATCCTCCAATTACAGATAGTCATGCCCTTTCATCAATTTATTTGATGTAGACACGCATCAAAACTTTCCATAGAGAATAGTTCGTAATAGTTAGATTTGGAAGACGTTGAGACCCATAACGAGAATCCATCATGGCTATAATCAGGACCAACACTTAGTAGCGTCAAGTGGAGGCTTTTACCAATTGAAAGAATGGTAGCTAGGGTTCTGTAGAGACACCCCAATTTCGTACCCCTGATATGTAACTCCGGCATATGATATCAAGAACTGTTTAAACTTAACAAAATGTCAAGTTACAGGGTTGAAAATGCAAAAGGAAAAGTAGGATGCATGAACAGTGAACTGCAGGGGAGGAAAGTGTCAAAATTGAAAGATGAAACAGGAGCTTGGCGCCGTGCCACCTGTCCCTGGCGCCGCGCCCAAGTTGCTGTATGTCCGCGCTAGGGGTCTTCAATAGTGTCCGGTCGTTAACGCATTGTACAAAATGTCAAGCACGCGGTATAAGCCGATGAAACACGGATCCAACTATAAATAGAGGTGCCCGGCTCCCCATTTCAACACACCTTTTCGACGAAGAGTTACTCTGCGTAATTTTTACGCCGAGAGTGATCGTCCGATCCCCCTCTCCCAAAGCCTCAAAACCCTGTCCAAACTCCGCCAAAACACAAATCCAACCGATTAAAGTAATCTCTAGCCCTTTAGTTAGGTATCCACCTTGTTTCCCCGGCCCAAAAATCCCAAAGTAAGTTGTTACTCTGCTCGAGTAATAAGCTGAAATACACAAAATATAAGTCGTTATTCCGCCCAACCAAATAGGCCAAAACCACCGAAATTAAGCCGTTATTCCGCCCAACCAAATAAGCCAAAACTACCATATATAAGCCGTCACTCTGCCCGAATCACATCAGCAACAGCAATAAAAGTCTCCCTCTCCCGAGAAGGACAGAGCGAGCACACCCTGCTCTAAAAGGTAATAGCCTTTAACGGCATTTTATTTATTTACTTACTTTCTTTTATTTATTTTTTATAAAAAGTTGTTATTTAAATCCGGCCCAATGTAGTCAATATAAGTCGTTGTGCTGCCCGGACTAGATTATGAAATATTATGTAAAAGAGCCGTTATAATGGCCAAATATTTTTAAATACATTTGTAATTATTGTAAGGAAATGGTTGCAAGTCCGTAAATAATGTAGCCACGGATGTATTTGTTTTAATTTCCTGTCTTTTAATGCTTTATTTATTTGCTAAATAAATATAACAATAAGCATACTTTAGCCAAAAACTATTTTTGAGACCGAAAGGGCGAGTTGGGTGCCTATCATCTTCCCAACTCGTAACTTAGCCTCCGAACCCGTTTTCTTTATCTCTGGTTTTCTTTTTCTGGTTTTGCTTTATTTTTGCCTTAAAATAAAGATGGCGACTCTAAAACCTTTTGGATCCAGTGGGGCCTCACAACACTCTTCTTTGCACTTTTCCGTTCTCCTCTAAAAAAGGGAGAATGAGAATGGAAGGGTGATGTATTCCAATCTCCTGATATCCCCTAAAAAAGGGATAACTTGATGCGGGAAACCCAAAGCTCCCATAGCGATCTGAAACGGGCCATATGGCTATTTTTAATAAAATCCATAGTGGGGGCGTCGCAATATCCTTTTTTGCACTTTTCCGTTTTCCCCTAAAAAAGGGAAAATGAGAATGAAAGGGTAATGCATTCCCATATCCTGGTATCCCCTAAAAAAATGATAACTTGATGCGGGAAACCATAAGTTCCCATATTGGATTAAAAATCCGCTAAAGGCAACCGAGGCGCATTCCAACGCGCTATCATAGACAGCACTCCTCTTGAACTTTTGATTTCTTCTTCCCTTAAACAAGGGAGGGTGGAACGAGAGCAGTGGTGTCCCGCATCCGCACGTACGCGCACCCCTAACCAAGGGCGCGCGGGGCGCAGGCGCAGTCCCGGGAGCCCATAAGTTCTTCTATTAAAAATAGAACAATTGGTGAATGTTACATAAACTGTTGCAACATTCACTAAATAGCAGCGAAAATAAGAGATAAGACATTGTTTTAAGTTCAGGTCTACAAGCAAGGCTTGTAAACGTGCCAATATGGCTAAAAACTTCCACTATAGGAAAACAATTGTTATGCTTACAATTATGAAAACCTATTACTATGAAGAAATCAAACAAAAAACTCCTAACATAGTAAGATATGATCAGCCTAACACAGGTGCTCACAGAAACACGGATCTAAACAGAACAGTGAGCAAAAACACATAAACTGGAAAACAGCTGGTCAATGTAGCTCGCAATGTTGCAACATTCCGAAGCATATCAGCCGTTTCGGCAGCACAAACTCTCTCTCTAAAAATGTTAAATGTTTCTGAGCTTTAAGCAGTCCTTTGTACAGCTTGGGAAAACTTCAAAGTCCTGCACATTAAAGGAATGAATTAAACATGGAAGGGGTAATTGTTAGACAATAATCATTCCATATTTAACTCAATACTTGATCTTCAAGTTAGACTAAGAAAGACAACAACAATCAATCACCAAAGAAGGAAACAAGGCTAGGAAATTTCCTAGAAAGAATATCATTAACACATGAATTAAACATGTGCTAAAAAGTGCTATAGAAAATTTCCTAGAAAGAGCATCACTAACACATGAATTAAACATGTGCCAAATAGTGCTCTTACACATAGTATATATGAAAGTGATGAGGCGAAACATTTCACGTTAATTGAAGCCTAGAAATTCCTTGAAACATACCTAAGTGGTGGTCCAATACGTTGAAATAAATCAAAATTCATCAAGCAGTGGGTCAAAGAGAAGCTTTGTTTATTTGGAGAGCTCATCTTCCAATCCACCTCGACCTCCTGGCAGGAAAGTTGCGAAGAAAAAAGGAAAATGTGCCAGTATGGAGGCTAAAATTTAAGTCATAAGTGAAACTAATCGTCTCGAGTCAACTCTTAATGTCAAGCTTGAACGATATATGAGCTTCGCAGAAACGAGGCTAGAAGAAGACAAAAAAATCGAATTACCAAACAATGAAAGTTGTTAATGCGAAAATAAAACAAAACACCTGAAGAAAAAGAAATTTAAACGAGGTTGTTCCATGAGATGTTTAAGTAGAGCTCTTTGTATTTTTTTAATCGTTTAAATGTAATTTTTCTTTAATTTCTATGTAATTTGTCTTTAAGTTTACTGTAATGTATTATTATATTTTAAGTTCAATTGTTAACTTGACCTCTCGAGTCTTCAAGTGTTAATTTGACCTCTGGTCTTCAAATGTTAATTTGTATATTTTTCTTGGTCTATAAATTTTTTATTGTACATACTTCAACCAATCATCCCCAACACTTCATAGAAAAATTAAATACATACCTAACTACAATCATGTCTTCAAATTCTAACTTCAATTCTCACAACATAAATGAAAATGAAAAAGATTTCTATGATCACAATGACATAGATCGTGAAATTCAAAGAGGTGTGGAAGAATTTATGTTCGACCTCTTAGGTCGTCAACGTTGCATGAGATAAGTGATTCAAGAACTACTTACATTACATCTCAACAAATAGAAAGATGAGTTCGTCAATGTACCTATATAGATAGAAATCGTGTTACTGGGCATCAACGCCTGTATTCGGACTACTTTGCGGAGAACCCAACATACACCGACCAACAATTTCACACGAGGGTTCGGATGCGAAGACATGTCTTCCTCCGAATAATGGAATCTCTTGGTGCTTATACTCCATATTTTCAACAACGATTTTGTTGAATCTTGCATGTTTAAAAAGGTTTACTTAAAACCATTAAGACAATTATCTTACTTTGTTTATCCTTAAGTTGTTTTACTTAGACTTTAGCAAGTCTAAATTCTACTTAGACTTTAGCAAGTCTAAATTCTATGTCCTGAACCTTTAGCAGATAGATGTCTTACATACTTTCTAAGCAGCCTTATTAAATTTCAGTATCCTTCCTGCTGAAAGTCATCAGCAGCTAGCAGCTACTGATAATAGTGTCATCTCCTGCTTATTCTCTTGAAACTTTTTATTTGCTGATCACTATCATATATTGAAGTATTTGATCTTCACGCATTTATATTATATTATTAAGTTGGTCATCTTTTTCAATAAATATAACTATTCATATGTCTTATCAATAGAAGACTTTCGTGTAAAGTCTTAAATGTTCTCCATACTTATTCAAACCTAGCTAACCACTCTCTTTATTATTTCATGCTAAGAAATGCTCTTTGTTTCTCACTTTGCCAGATTTTTGGGCAAGGCCGGCCCTGTAAAATCGAGGGCCCAAGGCCAATTACTTCGAACGGGACCCTTCCTTTGTAGCATATTTTTTTTTCCCAATTTTTGAAAAATTAAAGAAACAAAGGCTATGTATGTCATTTTTTTCTATTGGTAAATCTTTTGAAAATAAGTCGAAAAATATTTTCGGATGTTTGGCAAACACACGGAAAACAATATATGAATAAATACAAAAAACATATTCTAATACTAATGTCCATATTGAACATAAAATAATGTTTAACTTTAAGTAATTTTTCTCTAGTAATCCTTAATTTATCATTAATAGTGTCAAATCAATAAGGTCCAGTTTTTTTCAATGTCACAAATATAAACAAAAAATTGCTAATAATGAAAAAATGTTTTAAAAAAGAAAATTGATAATATTTGGGACATCCCTAAATAATATAGTGGACACTAATTTTATGACATAATGAGTATTTATTTAAATTATAATTTATAAATAATGTGCACAAACTCTAATTATATTTCTAAACAATGTATTTGTTGAGTAAAATATTGTGTGTTTATAAATATGTGTAATTGTGGAAGAGGACGAAGGTGTGCTCGAACATTTGGAAAATGAATCTGTAAGTCATTTTCCTTGAAAAGAAGGCTTCATTTTCTGTTGACTTGGAAAAGCTTTTATGTTGACTACATTTTTTCTAGTTACCAAATACTGGAAAATGAGGAAAATGTTTTCCAAAAGTTATTTTTCGTGAACAAATGGAGCCTAAGTCTTTTTAAGAAATTAGAATTGGGCATTTATTTTATTTCTTTTATAATGTCTAGGGTTTTTGTGAGATTTTGGGGCCCAAAAAATTGGATATTTTTAGGGGGCCCAAGGCCATGGCCTCACTTTCCTTATGGCAGGACCGGCCATGTTTTTGGGCATTCAATGACAGATCTTCTCCATCATTTCTTCAAGCAACTCAAGATCCAGCCTTGCTCTCTTAAACGGCTACAATCCTGAAGATCTCTATAAAACGTTTGAAGCAAGGGTTGAAGAACATACCTTGGCAAAATTTACGTGCTCTAAATTCAAAAATCTCAAAGCACTGAAAAAGACAAAGTTGTTGAAGCCTTCATTCGATCTTAGAACTTCATTCTTTCTTTGAAGAGCTTCTTCTCTTACAAACTCTAACCAGATAGTCTTTGTCATACTAATCTTTTCTAGTTCTTGTTTGAACAATCTTTGTTTCGTTTGTTCCTTTATTCTCTCAAATCTTTAAAGAACCTTTGATTGTTGCACGAGTTTGATTATCTATTAATCACACTCCTCAAACACTGGTTTTTGTTGTACACTAATCCGTTAGTGATCACTTAGAATTTATATAAATCTTAGTGCATTTCAAAACCCAAGTTTGACCAACTTGGTAGTGGATGTAGCAGTTTTAATCATGTGAACCACTCCAAATACTGTGTTTTGTATACCTGTTGTTTTTACTGTCTCTATACTTAGGCAGTTGTTATCTACTTAAGTGTTCAACGGTTTGATTCCTGAATTCTTTACATAATTGATCTTATAAATTGTCCTTCAATTCAGTCCCTATACTTAAGTGATCAAAAGAAAACCAAACCAAACTATTTTAAGTTCAGCAGCTACTACCTGATGATTTTACATTAGCTGCTGAAAACTTATCTTTTCCACTGCAATTTTTAAAGGTTTTCAAAACAACCCTCAAAGTTTTTAAAACAACTATTCACCCCTTTCTAGCCTTATTTCGTTGCCTGCTGGATTTACAGATTTGAAGCATGTCGGAGACCTGATTTATCCCCACTACAAAAGTGCATAGCTTCTATAAGAATGCTTGCTTACGAAATGTCCGCTGCTGCATGTGATGACAATGTTCGTATTGGAAAAACAACAACAATTGAATGCGTCAAGACTTTTGTTGAATGTGTGGTTACTAGTTTTGGAGACCAGTACTTGAGAAAGCAAACAGAGGATGACCTCCAACGCTTGCTTCATGTTGGGGAGACACGTGGTTTTACTGGTATGTTATATAGTATAGATTGCATGCACTGAGAATGAAAGAATTTCCCTGTGTCTTGGCAAGGTCAGCATGCCCAGAGGGATGGAAAGGCGATCATCGTTCTCGAAGCAGTCGCGTCCTATGATTTGTGGATACGACATGCATTATTTAGTATTCCAGGTACTTGTAATGACATACATGTCTTTGATCGATCTCCCGTATTTAACGATATTTATAATGACATAGCCCCTCTAGTAGCCTTTACGATTAACGATAATCCATATAACTTGAGTTATTATTGAACCGATGATATATATCCTCCATGAGCTACATTCATCTGGTCCATTTGATCGCTACAAAGTGCTACACAAACTCTTTGTGCAACATTAAAAGGCAGCAAAGAAGGATGTAGAGCGTGCATTTGGGGTATTGCAAGAACAATTTGCAATTATACGATCCTTAGCACTTAGGTGGGAGGTATCTACTTTGAGAAATATTATGAAGACTTGTATTACATTACATAATATAATTGTCAAAAATGAATGAGATACTTACGGCCATGTTCCAAATGTTTCCGCCTATGATCAGATTGACATTACGGATGGTAGGTGGTAACTTAGCATGACAAAAACGAGTGTATTTCGGAGCACTAGAGGTATCTTAAAAAGGGTGTGTCGTTCGAGATAAGAAGTCACATCGCTAGCTGCCGCATTATTTGATTGAAAATATTTGGAGACTTTTTGGTAACGAGTATGTTGGTGTTCGAATAATCATCGCTTTTATTGTCGTTGTATTTTTTATATTTTTCATTATGCTTGTTTTATTGTTGGCGGATTTTCTATTTGAATCGTTGTATTTATGTTTAATGTTTGAATTATTGTAGTGATTTTTATATAACAGATAAATAATATTTGAAAATCCGTTAAGTAGTTAACAATATTAATTTAATTGATAAATTTCATAATTAGCAAGCACTAATTAATATATGTAATATAAAATTAACCATAATAACATTGAATCAATTGAATTTAATATATGTAATATATAATATTTAGTAGGGATAAGTATACCATTAGTCCCTGAACTTTGTTCAAGCCCATCATTAGTCCCCAAACTTCCAAAAGTTCCACCACTGACCAAAGTAGGCCTTTTTGGCTCATCGGAGGTCCCTAGTCCCTCACGCCGTTTCTTTGTCTCCGTTAATGAACAAATGTACAGCTCACGTGAGGGAATTTCTGTCTTTTCCACATGCAGCAAACATCAGACATACTTGCATTCAATATTAACAAAATTTTCACTTTATTGTTATTTCAATCATATTAGGGCTTAGGTTTCACAGTGCGATTGTGTGAGAAATTGAGCAAGTTAGGGTTCAGAAGGTGAATTGAAGAACAACCGAAGGATTGGAATCAAGTTTCGCTGTAAGATGGCTACTGTATGGGATATTCGGCAATCACATTGGCATATGGATCGCGATGGCTCATATTGTAAGTATCTCTTTATCCCCTTTTTGAAATAGTTTGAAAACTATAATCCCTCTGCCAACAGTGATTTCGATATGTGAGACTATTTTATTTATTTATGGGAATTTGTCCCCCACTCCTTTTGTTTTTGTTGCAAAAGCCTAGTTTGCATTTGTATTTTTGGGAATGTGAAACATTTTTTAGTAACGAAATGTCTGCTGTTGTCTCCTGGCCTATAATCCTTCTGTTAATAGTTGGGTAGTTGTTTATAAGAGTTGTGGTCCTTGTCTATTTGTTTACATTTGTTTAGTTTTGTGCTTTGTGGACCATGTTGCTTTATGTTTGTATGTATGTTTTTATTTATGTCTTTATGTATGTATGTATGTATGTATGTATGTATGTATGTATGTATGTTTTTATGTACTAATGTATATATGTATGTAGTTATATATGTATGTCTTTTGTCTTTATGCAGTCAAACATGATCTCTTTTTTACCTTGAAAGTCCATCATTGGGGTCACTTTTCATGTAATCATGTGGTATACACTGGAGGGAAAATTGATTATGTTGATTATATGATGAATGAAGACTTAAGGGTGAGTGTGATTCATAAGATTTTAGAGAAATTAGGAATTGTGGGTGAGACTAGGTTTTATTACTTTTTAGAGCCAGAGTTTAGCTTGGAGAGAGGGTTAAAACTATTTGCAAATGCTGAGTCTTTAAAAACTATAGATGGTTGGGTGAAGGTTGAAAAATAAATTTAGTTATTTGTTGAGATTGATTTTTCTGGTTATGTGGCTTTGGAAGAGGTTAGTGAGGAACCAATTATGGATGTTACTAAGCAGAGGGTGGGGAATACAATGAAAAAGAGGACAATGTATTCATATATTGTTAGTGATGATGTTAACATCACTGATGAACTTGAGCATGAGGTTGCAAATGATCTAGTAGGTGGGGCTGAGTCACTGTCTGAATCTAACTCTAGCCTTGAGGCTGAGGTAGAAGATGATTCAGAAAGTGAGAATGACATCTCAGATAATGATGAAGTGAATGATTTACTTGGAAGTGGATTTCAACATAGAGTGGGCAAGGGTAAAGGTAAAGTAGGTTATGATGATGTTAGTGATGGTGATGTCAATGATGGTGAGAGTGATGATGTCAGTTCATAATATGCAGATACATATGAGTTGAGGAGTTTAGGCACAACAAAGGAGGAAGGAGCGTTCACTAGATGGGAAAATGCAAAATCCAAACGTCCACAGTTTAATATGGTCACTGATTTGAAGGAAAAGTTTGAAGTAGGGATGACATATACATCAGCTAAGGATGTTAGGACAACCGTATACTCCTATGCAATTGCAAATAGGAGGGATGCGATATTAAAAAAGAATGACAAGCGTAGAATCAGGGCAATATGTAGAGGGAATAGTGCATGCCCATGGGCAATACAGGTGACTTATAGTGAAATCAACAATGATTGGGAAATCATAACCTATAAGGAAGTACACATGTGCAATCTGACTTGTCAAATTAGATATGCAACAGCTTCTTGGCTTGCAAATGAATATATGGAGGCTATTAGATCAACTCCTCAATGGCCTACAGAGTCTTTTAAATTACATGTGAGGACAGACAAATCACTTGATATATCTAAGAGTCAAGCATACAGAGCTAAGAAGATTGCAGAGGATTTGATATATGGAAATCATGCAGAACAATATGGGCTTCTTAGGGACTATGTAGGTGAGGTTGTAAGAACAAATCCTTGGTCAACAATAAAAATTGAATTTGAGGATTATAATGAAGTAGACATTATCAGGCAGTTCAAGAGATTATATTGTTGTCTTGGGGCTTTAAAGGAAGGTTTCATGACTGGGTGTAGGAAAGTGTTAGGATTTGATGGAGCCTTTCTCAAAGGTCCATTTCCAGGACAATTACTTTCAGCAGTTGGCATTGATGCTGACAATGGAATGTATCCAGTGGCTTATGCTATGGTTGAGACATAAAATAAAGATTCTTGGAAATGGTTTCTTGAACTGATAATTGATGAATTTCAAATCACCAACTAGCAGCATTGGGTTTTTATTTCTGATGAACAGAAGGTAAATATACATTGTTAATATTTATTTTTTAATGAATTTATTTGTTAATATATATTCTTTTGATCTTAATTGCATTTTATAGGGTCTAGTTCCAGCTATTCAAGAGATATTACCTGGGGTAGAACATAGGTGGTGTCTTCAACACATATTCAGTAACTTTAGAAAATCTCATAGGGAAAGGCATTGAAGGACTTGTTATTCAGATGTGCTAGAGGAAGTAATCAAAGGAATTTGGAGAGTGTTAGGAAAGAATTTGAAAAGACAGATGTCAAGGCATATCAGTGGGCCTTTGGAAAGGATCCTAGACATTGGTGTAAAGCTTGTTGGACCACTGCAGTCAAGTGTGAAATTTCAATGAACAATCTGTGTGAAAGCTTCAATGGATTTATTATTTCAACTATGTCTAGGGCTATTATTAGCATGCTAGAAACCATTAGAAACTTGTTAATGAAGAGGATTGTTAAGAAGAAGGCTCAAATCAAAAAACAGGTTGGTCCACTATGTAGTAGGGTGCAAGAAAATTTTGAGAAGATAAAGACAGAAGCAAGGTTATTTGACAGTTAATGGAATGGAGGTCAGTGGTACCATGTTAGAGGGCCTTGGGGAGAACAATGCATGGTTTCACTTACTGCTAGAACTTGTAGTTGTAGGAAATGGGACTTAACATGAATTCCTTGCAAGCATGTTGTTTCTGCAATCTACTTAGAAGGTTCAAATGGAGGTAATGGTGTGCCTGAAGAGTGGGTTCATGACTACTACACTTTGAAAATGCAAGATAAAATCTATTCACACACCATCAATCCTATAAATGGTTAAGATATGTGGGAACACCAAGAATATATCCCAATTGTTGCCCCTGCAAGATGTGCACAGCCTGGCAGACCTAGAAAATTGAGAGTAAGAGATTCAAATGAAATACCAATAGTTAACACAGGAAGAAGGGGCAGACAGATTAGTTGCCAAAGATGTGGAAATTATGGTCACAACTTGAGGAGTTGCAGAGGTCAAGGCTTTCATGGTTGCATGAATCAACAAACTAGGAAGAAACATAAAAAGAATCCTGGTCAGGCCTCAATTGAACAAGTAAGTTGTATATGTTTACAATTTCATTTAATTTTTACAGTGTGGGTTTGATTAACATTGGTGCTTTTTTTTCCAGGTGGAAATTAATACTCAAGTATCATGTGACATTGGCAATCCAGTTGAAAGTAGTTCTGATCAGGTTATTTTTTTATTTTTAGCTAACAATTTCATGATTTACAAAAAATGTTTACTATGAATTTCTTAGATTAAGTGTATTTGTAGGCCATAGCAAGAAAAGGCAAAGGAAGTGGCAGAGGAATTGGCAGGGAAAACACTGGCAGGGGCAAGGAAA
Source organism: Codonopsis lanceolata (assembly GCA_013146195.2). Classification (NCBI taxonomy): domain Eukaryota; kingdom Viridiplantae; phylum Streptophyta; class Magnoliopsida; order Asterales; family Campanulaceae; genus Codonopsis; species Codonopsis lanceolata. The sequence goes on along the minus strand of CM028383.1, from coordinate 42,988,115 downwards.
GCATTGGCAGGGGCAGGGGAAGCACTGGTATTGGCAATGGCAGGGACAATTATAATCCTACAACATAAGTAAGTTTTGTTCTACTTTTACATTTTTCAAACATTCTCAACCTAGGAAACAGGTTTAACATGTTTTGATGTATGGATTTTTAGGGACTTCCAACTCAAGCCAAGGCAAAAGGAAGGGGTATGTGAAGAGGAAACAATTCTCAACCAAGCCCAAATGTTGGGATTACAAGTCTGCAATCACTCGTACAACCATCTACTAGATCACAAACCCAATCTCCAAGCTTCATGCTAAATGGATCAACTTTTGTAACAACTGAAGGTTTGTTGGAATGAGCTGCCAAGGAAAGGGAAGTAAGAAAAAGAAGAAAGGCAAGGCTGTTGGAACATCAACATATTTGGACATTTAAGTTGTAATGTTTCATTAACAATGGTGCTGTTAGTACTTGTATATTTTTGAGGCTTTTGAGCCTAAAAAACAGAATAGGTACAACCATATTTTTGTGGCTTTTGAGCCTAAAAAACACTAGTGTTAGTACTTGTATATTTTTGAGGCTTTTAAGCCTAAAAACAGAATTGGTACTTATATATGTTTGTGGCTTTTCAGCCTACAAAACACTGATGTTAGGTGTCAGTACTTGTATATTTTGGAGGCTTTTAAGCCTAGAAAATTCAGTTATAGCTACTTATGTATTTTTGTGGCTTTGTAAATTTAGCTCCATGCTTGGTTTTCAATTCAGTTCAGTTTGGTTTTGTTGCCTTGAACATAGTATACTTTTATACATATTAGGTAAAGGATGATGTTTACACACCATTAATGGCAACCAAACTGTAATATCCTTAATTTTGATAATATTGTTTGTTTAATTAGAATAAATATATACTTGGGCTTATATTAATTTAGTTATCTTGGGCTGATATTTATGTTTTGGCCTAATTTGAATGATATCGATAAGTGGGCCTATTTTAATTTAAGAGCGAGCTCATTTAGTTTTGGTACACAATTGAGTGATTTATTTGTGATTGGGCTTAAGCCCAAATGTTGGTCCATTTGAAAAATATAGCAATAATAATAATAATAATAATAATAATAATAATAATAATAATAATAATAATAATAATAATAATAATAATAATAATAATAATAACAATAATAATAGTAATAATAATAGTAATTAAAAAAACAGTAATAATTAAATCAAGTTATTACCATTAGTAATTACATTAAAGGCATGTTAATTAGGGAATAGTGGGGGCGTCGGTTGGCTGCCGATCAGGAGAAACGGTGGACGCTTCTTCAAGCCGCATTGAAGGGGAAGCCCAAAGGTTGGTTCATGGCAGGGTATAAAAGAGTGATACTTCTATTGGGTTCAGGCACCAAGCTTAAACTAAGCAGAGAAAGAGAGAGAGAGGAGAGAATTTTCTAAATCCTTGAAGTTAAGGGAAATCGACGGCATATCAGACCACCGGAAGGCGAGATCGCGAGTCTTTTGGTTGAGGTAAGAGATTTCTTTTCTTGATTGTAATCTTGGTTGTGTGATCCTTTGCCGGAAATAAGTCTATTTAGAGCTTGGGTTAATTTTAGAAGGGATGCCGGTGGGTTGTTGCCGTGAAGAACAAAGGAAAAAATAAAAATAAAAAGAGAGTGCAGAGGTTGTAGATTATAAAGGGAAGGGGAGAGTGCACGCATTGTGTTGTGGGAAAAGGAAATAAAGGAAAGAAAGAATAATGAATGAAGAAAAGAGAGGGAAGGTGGAAGGAGTGGTCACTAGTCTTTATTAGTAAAAAAAACTAGTTTTTTTAACCCGTGCGTTAAACGCACGTCAACTAAATCGTACATAAACAAAATAAGGAGGATCAGTTTATTAACAATTACTAATAAGTATATCACTAATTATTATAGATTCTAAAAAAATTTCTTATACACAATATTTGTTGTCTTATTAGTTGGTTCTTCATCTTCATAGTATATCAATATCTTCAAACTAAAAATAATTTGTCACTCTAGAAACTATGACATATAACAATCCATGGCTAAATATTGATTTTTTTTCTTCAAAAAGAGACATGCGTGCAATTATTGACTTTGACACTTGTTAATTGTCATTGCATATGATACCAGTAATGTAAATTGTATTATTTGGAACTTGAAATACAGTCTTACATTGGATAAATTAATGATAATCATGGGATAAAAACAATTTCTCAAATATTGCTTCTTTAAAAAAAATTGTTTCAACAATGTGATCCATATGATTATGATGATTAGTCTTATTTCATTGTACAACGCTTCAGCATGGTCAAATGTTTCTCAATATAATTACTGAAACACTAATTTTAAGTGTCAATTCATAGTCTGACAACCTCGAACACTTTATACTATTAAAAAACTATGTATAATGAATGTTTTCGAAAAAGCATAAATTTTTTCTACCTTGCAAATAAAATTTGAACTCAAATAAGTTATTCCTTTTGAATGATTATTTTTATTAAATTATATTAGTATTTTATAAATAAAGAAATTTCTGAGAATAAAATAAGCTAAAATAAAAATAACGAAATTATTTTTACCATTAATTATTATATATTTTTGTTTTGTAAATTATTTTGATTTTAATAACTTCCATTATATTTTTTTGTTTTATTGACTTCGTAATTATTATTTTTATTTTATTTTTAAGAATTAGTTTTACGAAAATAATTTGTTTCGTAACTTTTTATTATTATTTTGGCCTCAGTTTAAATTATTTTGTTTTATTGACTCTGTAACTATTATTTTTGTTCCATCAAATATTTTTATTTTACTAACGTATTTTTGTTTTACATAACTATTTTTAAGAATTTGTTTTAAACTTTTGTTCCGTAAATTATTTTTATAATTTTACTAATCTCAATTTAAATTATTTTTATTTTATTGACTCCGTAACTATTATTTTTCTTCCATCAAATATTTTTATTTAACTAATGTATTTTTGTTTTACATAGTTATTTTTAAGAATTTGGTTTAAAATTTTGTTCCATAAATAATTTTTATTATTTTAGTAACCTCATTTTAAATTGTTTTTTTTATTGACTTTGTAACTATTATTTTTGTTTCTTCAAATATTTTTATTTTACTAACATATTTTTTTATATATATATTTTTAAGAATTTGTTTTAAACTTTTGTTCCTTCAATTATTTTATTTTACTAACTTCTGCATTAAATTATTTTTATTTTGTTGATTCTGTAACTTTTATTTTTATAGTGTCTTGTGCTATAAATTATTTTTATTTTACTAACCTCTTATATTTTTGTTTTCTAGACTCCGGAACTATTATTTTTGTTTTAGTTACTATTTTTTATATATAAAGAGAGAAAAATGTTTAAACATAATTAAAAAAGAGGAGATGGTGATAATGAAAGAAACAATAGGGAGTAGATGGAGAGAGAAATGGAAATACAACCAGAGAAGATAGGAAAGAGAAAGAGTGAAATAGTAATTCAAAAGTTAATAATTTAAAAGTGAGATTTTAGAGGAAGAAATCTACCCTTGCCATTATATATATATATATATATATATATATATATATATATATATATATATATATATATATATATATATATATATATATATATATTACTAACCTTTTATATTTTTGTTTTCTTGACTCTGGAACTATTATTTTTTGTTTTAATTACTATTTTTTATGTTTAAAGAGAAAAATATTTAAACACAATCAAAAGAGAGGAGATGGTGGTGATGGGAGAAAAAATAGGGAGGAGACGGGAGAGAGAAAGAGAAATACAACAAGAGAAGATAAGAGAGAGAAATAGTGAACTGGTAACTCAAAAGTCAATAATTTAAAAATGAGATTTTGGAGGGAGAAATCCACCCTTGCCATTATATATATATAGATAATAGAAAAAGGGTATGAGGGGGTGGGTGATGTGATGGTGGCAGGAGGTGGGGATAGGCTAGGTAGGGGTTGTGGGGGGTTGTGAGTGGTGTACTAATAAGTAGTCAACTCAATTAAAAAAAAAAGAAAAAAAAGGGGTTGGGAGAGACGGCGGTAAGAAGGGGAAAATTAAGGAAAAGGGAATTTGAGGTTAGTTAATTTGGTGTTGGAATAGGTTTGGGTATTGTTTTCATCTTTTATCAATTTGGTACCTAAACGGTAAAAAAAGAAATAATAATAATAACTAAAACTAAGTTATTAAAAAAAAGTAAAATAAAATTTGTTTAATGCGGGTAAAATGTCGTTTAAAATAATTTAGTGTATTTTTTTTGTATTTGTTGTTAGATTTGGGCCAGTACGAGCATCGGTGCCTTATACGTACGAGTTTTTGTCGACCATTTTTTTTGGGTAAGGGATTGTACTCCTTTAAAGTTATTTGATCATCATATTTTATTCGGTAGGCTTCCGTTATAACTTTATTGGCATAACGCTTTCTTTGTAAACCCATGTTCGGCATTCGCCGATATTTGCTTTGAACTCCGTCGAACATATTTTGTTCATAATCCGAATTTTGAAACTTTTGTAACCCATGCTTGACTTCTTTGAAATATCAATCTATTGGAAAAAAAATGAATTACATATTTTTGGGCATTTGACTTTATTTGGAACTCCTCCGTGATCACTAAGTAAAATAAGTTGTTACGTGAAATACGTAACATTTGTGAACTTTGAATTATTTGACACCACTGGACATGTGGTGAGATTATCCGGATATACCTTTAGGCCCGTTGCGGATTTAGGCCCATTGGGCTCAAGCCCATTAGGGCAGTTAGTCAGGTCAAATTGACCACTTAAGTGATCATGGAATCGGCGGGTGTTCTTTGTTTCCAATTGGAATGGGACGGTTGGCGGCAATTGAATATCTCGTATTTGTTTTGAGCTTTATCTATCATTTGGAACTCCCAATTAGCACTGTATTCGATTTTGTTGTTTCTTTATCCAATAAATGCAGTTTTTGGTCTTGTTAAATTATTTGACCTTGGCGAAATATAATTTTTGTGGTCAACTCTTCCTTAGAAACCTTAAGGGATGTATATGAACTTGCTGGGCATTGTTCGCTCACCCTTTTTCTATTTTTCTTCAGGTCGTAAATAAATTTGAAATCTTTTTGGGATCAGGTGGATCATTTGAAGGGTGGCTCGGACAAGATTAACTTTTTTTGATTTGACAGTTATTTATTTTTAAGGAATAAACATTTGTTTGGGATTTATGGTGTCTATTATACTTTGGAATTTGTACTAGACCGTTTTGTATTTTGAATAGGAAAATTTGAATGTTTTATTTTGGATATTTTGTGGGTTAGTATTTAGAAATGGTGACGTGACCAAATTGTGGGACCGCAGTGTCGGTACCGAGTTTGGGGCGTTATAGAGTGGTATCAGAGCTTAGGTTAAGATCTTGAGGGTTATAGGTTCTAAGGGTTATGATGAGAATAATAATGAGATGGTAGAGATAAGCATATGATCCAAATGTGGGTTTCTTTTAAGGACTAATACATCGGTGGTTATGTGTAGGGATGGCACAAACCCGGCAGACAGCAAGGAAAACCTGCATCAACCAGTCTCTCTCGGTTCCTCGAGGGTTGTTTAATGACATATGTGCTAAGTTGTACCGCTCCCGACATGCCTTCCAAAGGATGAAGGATGCTAAGGAAGAGCTTGAGGCACACTTACGTGCCCACATGCAAGCAGTCGGGGATGCTAGGCACGTATTTGATTTAGTGCGCGCGAGTCTAAACCAAGTCATTAACGAAGCTCCCGAGGACGGGTTAGGGTCTTTTTTGAACCCTATACAAGTTGACTCGGGGGATGACGAGGCGGATGAGGAGACGGAAGAGAGCACATCGGAGGGCACCAGGTCCGAGGGCTCCGAGTATGAGGATTCCGAGTCTGGCGAAGAAGTGGGGGCGATAGCCGGGAGGGCACACTCTAACGGTTGGATAGAGTGACTTGTAGATAATCGTTTTCTTTTGTGTTTAAGGAAGTTATCAGTTCTTTTTGTTGTGGGTTAAAGTCCCACGTTTTCGAACTTATTTTTGGATGTAATGGAATATTGTTTTTTGAGATTAATATAGAAAGTTTTATTATGTATGGTTTGATTTGTCTGGTACCTTAAATCCTCTCGGTCGATGTTAAGGAATTCTTTTGCAACTATTTAAGCCCTATGGGTAAGCATTAAATCAAAAGATGTTAGAAATGTATCACTACTTTATGTGTGTGTGTGTGTGACACTTTTGCTATCCATGAAACAATAATAGATGGCTCGTGGAGATCGTACGGGCGCTAGAGGGCGTGGTCGTGGTCACGGTCGCGGGGGAAGGGTTAGCGAAAACTCTACCTCCGAGGTTGCGGGTGAGGAGCAGCCGGAAGTCAATGTTAATGGTCCCGGTCCCTTGGACCCAACCTGATGTAATTTCTACCAAAAGAGAAGGAAAGAAATTACCTTATCCAAGATCGTTCTAAGACAAGTTGTTTTGTTGGTGTAGAAACCGCACCCCTACCTAAAGAGATAGGATACTTGGTTTGAAGCGCCACAACCAATTACACCAAGGTTGGTTGATAAGCTAGGAAAGACGCCACAAGTTTAGTAGGAGACTATAAACTTGATAAGTCTAAAGTTCTCAAAGAACCAAAAGAGTTGAATAACATTCACTCAAGAATAACATACATGATCTGTCCCCATCTTCAAGGCTTATATGAGAGGTCTATTTATAGGCTAAGGTGGTGGAGAAAACAAGGTACATGATGTCATCCATGATGTAAGCGATAAGCTTTACAACTTATAAAATACATGTTACTACTTATCATGATAAGCTATCAAAGACTCTTCAACAATCCAAGTTCATATATTCAAAATGGCTTGAATGAATTTGACCAAGATGGATGCACCAACTTTATCTTGACCATGGAATCTTCATGAATAATATAGAAAATTCGGATTCCTTCCTTTGGTGATTTGTAATGGCTGAATTTGGGCTTGATTTTGGTCTAGAATGTGTTCTTTCATCGGACCAAAGTCCTATCACCATGAGACTCCACTTTGCACTTCCATTCTACCTTATTTGTTGTGTTTTTAGATCTTGACCAAGCCTTGATTTACTTACCTGAAATTGCAACAAAAGAATAACATAAGTTAAGTAAATCAAATGGGCTTGCAACTCATAAAAATAAACAAAACTAATACTTAAATAAAAACTATAAATGTGTTAAAATAAGATAAAATAAATCAATAAAGTGGGTTGAAAATCATGGAGAGTAGTGGCCTAAATCCACATCCTTTAATCCACCAAGACTAGGGCTCTAGTCTTTATCATCAAATCGGATTAAATGAACAAGACTTCTTGAGTTCTCTTGAGTTGAAAATTGAGCTTGAATCCGACACATTTAAATTGAACCATTGAGAGCATTCTTGAATACTTTGGACTTGAGCTCTTGGATGAGATTACATCATCAACCCTGATGGCCCTCCTTCAAACTCTCACTCAGGCCGTCCTGGAAAATATGGGCCAACCAGGGCAACAACCACCACCACCACCACCACAACCAGAGCAACAACCACCACCACCACTACAACCAGAACAACCACCACCACCACCACCCCATCCACAGCCACAACCCCAAAACCAGGCGTCCACTAAGGACCCCCTTGAAGCTTTCCATAAAAGGAAACCTAAAACCTTCACTGGTGCGCCGGGCACCGAGAAACAGGAAGAATGGTTGAAGAATATGGAAAAAATATTTGGAACCATGACTTGTACCGACGAGCAGAAGGTTCGATTTGCCACATTTATGCTGGAGGGTGAGGCTGGTGAATGGTGGGAGTCAGAGGAGAGGATTGCCCAGGTGAGTGGTGTGGCCATTTATACTTGGGAAATGTTTCGTGAAGCTTTTAACAAGAAATACTTTCCTCGTAGTGTGCGAGAATGGAGACTGGTAGAGTTTCTCAACCTGAAGCAAGGGACAATGAGTGTGGATGAGTACAATGCTAAGTTTACGGAGTTGTCGAAGTATGCTCCTAATTTCTTTGAGGATGAGGATCAGAAGGCAAGAAAATTTGAGAGAGGACTCAAATCGGCCAGTCAACCTTTGAAATTGCCAACTCATGCGGAGGTTCTGGATCGGGCTCGGGTGGTCGGCGAGTCGGTACCGCAGAAAAAAAGGAAGATAAGAAGAGGAATTCGGAGGACAGCTCCGGGAGGTACCGGGGACAATCTGGGGGTCAAGGAAGTAGTGGTTACGGTAATAAAAGAAGGGCCACTGAGGATAACCGTTTTAAGGGGGGAGCTCAGCCGTCAAGGAATCAGTCTCAGAGTCAGGGATCGAATTTTAATCAGAAAACAGATGACACGTGCCGCATTTGTGGGGTTTGAATCCAAACAAGCCTTGCTACCGAGGGACGGGGGCATGTTTTAACTGTGGAAAGGTGGGGCACATGATCAGGAACTGTCCGGAGCCGCTCAAAAATACTTTCAACAAAGGCTCGGGGAGTGGGGACAAGGACAAACCCAAGGCACAAGGAAGAATTTTTGCTATGATAACTAGGGATGCTCGGGCAACCAATGATGTAGTGGTAGGTACTGTACATCTCTACACCCGCAACGTGTATGCTTTAATTGACCCTGGTGCTACCCACTCTGTCATTTCTGCTGCTCTTGCACGTCGCATGAAATTATCTCCTCAAGATTTAGGTGTCGAATTGATCATAGATACCCCAATCAAGGAATCTATTCCGGTAATTACAGTGTTTAGATCTTGCCCGTTGAAACTGGGGGATAAGGAGTTGCCTGTTGACTTAATACCCTTAGACATTCAAGATTTCGATATTATACTTGGTATGGACTGGTTAGCTGCTTTCCATGCTAGGGTGAATTGTTTTGAAAAAGAGGTCGTGTTTTGCATCCCGGCTGAGCCAGAGTTTAGGTTTAATGGTTCCAAACCAGTGGGCATGTTGGGTCTTATTTCTTTCCTAAAGGCAAGGAGACTTTTGAGAAAGGGTTGCCAGGGATATCTAGCTTCCATCACTAACACACGTAAGGAAGGAGTTAGCCTCGAATCACTTCCAGTAGTTAATGAGTTTGGGGATGTGTTTCCAGAGGACCTACCCGGTCTACCACCAGAGCGGGAGGTAGAATTTATGATTGACCTAGTGCCTGGGACGGCACCCATCTCGAAGGCACCATATAGGATGGCGCCGGCAGAACTTAAGGAATTGAAGGAACAGTTGCAAGAACTGTTGGAAAAGGGGATAATTAGGCCGAGCGTCTCACCTTGGGGCGCTCTGGTGTTGTTTGTAAAGAATAAGGATGGGTCTCTGAGGTTATGCATTGATTATCGGGAGTTGAATCGGGTTACAGTAAAGAATAGGTACCCTCTACCAAGAATTGATGATTTGTTTGACCAGTTGCAAGGTGCTCGTTACTTCTCCAAGATCGATCTCCGATCAGGTTACCATCAGTTAAGGGTTAGGAATGAAGATATTTCTAAAACGACGTTTAGAACCAGATATGGCCACTATGAGTTCCGGGTTATGCCATTTGGGTTGACCAATGCTCCAGCTGCATTTATGGACTTGATGAATAGGGTATTCAAGAAGTTTCTTGACCGCTGTGTGATTGTGTTCATTGATGATATCTTAGTCTACTCTAAGACCAGGGAGGAGCATGAAGAACATTTGAGAGCTGTGCTGCAGATCCTAAGAGAAAAGAAATTATATGCCAAATTTAAGAAGTGCGAATTTTGGCTGGAGAAGGTAGCTTTCTTGGGGCACGTAGTATCAAAGGATGGAATCTCTGTGGACCCAGCTAAGATTGAGACGATGGTAAATTGGGAGTTACCAACAATTGTCACGGAGGTTAGAAGTTTCCTGGGGTTGGCCGGTTATTATCACCGATTTGTGGAGGGGTTCTCAAAGATAGCAGTACCCTTATCTAGATTGACCGAGAAGAATGTTAAGTTTGTATGGACAGATGAATGTGAGGCTAGTTTTCAAGAGCTGAAGGATCGATTGGTATCAGCTCTGATCCTTACCTTACCATCTGGGTCAGAAGGATTCGTGATCTACATTGATGCATCACTAAAAGGATTAGGGTGCGTCTTGATGCAAAATGACAAGGTAATTGCTTATGCTTCCCGATAACTCAAGAACTATGAGAAGAATTATCCAACCCATGATTTGGAGTTGGTAGCTGTGGTGTTTGCTTTGAAAATTTGGAGGCATTATCTGTATGGGGAGAAGTATGAGATTTATACCGACCATAAAAGTCTTAAGTATATATTCAAACAAAAAAAGTTAAACATGCGGCAGCGAAGGTGGTTGGAACTACTTAAGGATTATGATTGTACGATACTGTACCACCTTGGGAAAGCCAACGTCGTGGCTGACGCGTTGAGTCGGAAGAACCAAGGGAGCTTGGCAGCTATGATCACTAAGGAAAGGAGAATTTTAGACGACCTATAATCCTTGGGAATTGAAGTCAGGGTTCGAGGTGATAGGGGACTTTTGGCCGCAGTGAGTGTGCAACCATCTTTGTTAGAAAGGATTAAGGCAGGACAGGCTGTGGACCCAAAGTTAATGAAAGTCTCGAAAGGTCTCGAAGAGGGTCGTCATTCAGATTTCCGGGTTTTTTTTTTTTTTTAAATAAGGTTGGAGGGGACATAGACCGTACCCCAACCCTTATTTTTTTAAAATTATTTTTAATGTCTTGAAAGACTACAATTATATATATATATATGATGCCTTTGGTGTGGCTCGAACAAATGGTGCTTATGGTGGGGCTTTGAACACCCGACTTCTCGGTTGAGAGTAGTTAAGTCCCATGGTGCCTCTGATAGGGCTTGAATACTCAACCTCTCCGTTAAGATAAGTGAGTAGCTAAATGTGGCCTTTGGATAAGGCTTTAACAACAACGATGCCTCTGAAGAGGCTTGAACACCTGACCTCTCTACTGAGAGTTGTAAAGTCCAGGGTGTCTCTAGTGAGACTCGAACACGAAGAGGGTCGTCATTCAGATTTCCGGGTTAGTAATGATGGAATTCTATATTTTGGATCTAGAGTTTGTGTCCCCTCAGACCCAGAATTGAAGAGGAAAATCTTGGAGGAAGCATATAGCTCGAGGTTCGCGGTACACCCCGGTAGTACTAAGATGTACCGGGGATGTGTAGGATACCTTCTGGTGGGACAACATGAAAAGGGAGATCGCGGAGTTCGTCTCCAAGTGTTTGGTATGTCAGCAAGTGAAGATCGAGCATCAGAAGCTAGGAGGGTTATTGCAATCATTACCGGTTCCCGAGTGGAAGTGGGAACATATCACCATGGATTTTGTGATCGGGTTGCCTAAGACTTTGAAGGGTCACAATGTTATATGGGTTATTGTGGACCGATTAACCAAGTCTGCACATTTTCTGGCTTTTCGGGTTACAGATTCTTTGGAGAAGTTGGCGAGGTTGTATGTTAACGAGATTGTCAGATAACATGGGGTTCCAGTCTCGATTGTGTCAGATCGTGATGCAAGGTTTACCTCTAAGTTTTGGGCCAGTTTGCAGAAGGGGTTAGGTACAAAGTTGAGCATGAGTACGGTTTTTCACCCACAAACAGATGGTCAGTCAGAACGGACCATACAGACACTAGAGGACATGTTGCGGACGTGTGCTTTGGATTTGCAGGGCAGTTGGGATGATCACCTGTCGTTGGTGGAATTCACGTACAACAATAGTTATCACGCGAGTATTGGAATGGCACCGTATGAGGCTTTGTATGGGCGGAAGTATCGATCACCTACTTGTTGGGATGAAGTGGGTGAAGGAAGCTTACGGGACCCGAGTTAGTGCAAGCTACAACATAGAAGGTGCAGTTGATTAGAAAGCGACTTCTTATGGCACAGAGCAGACAGAAGTCGTATGCCGACAACCGTCGCCATGGACTTGAATTCGGAGCGGGGGATCACGTGTTCCTAAAGATTTCGCCCACAAGAGGAGTTATGAGATTTGGTATTAAGGGTAAGTTGAGCCCGAGGTTTGTTGGACCGTTTGAAATACTCAAGCGGGTGGGAGAGGTCGCTTATCGACTTGCTTTACCACCTACACTCTTCGGAGTTCATAATGTGTTCCATGTGTCGATGTTAAGAAAGTACATGTCAGATCCTAGTCATGTGATCGCGTATGAACCCTTACAACTCTGAGAAGATTTGAGCTATGATGAACTACTTGTCCGAATTGTGGATCGGAAGGACCAGGTTTTGAGGAGGCGAACTATTCCTTATGTAAAAGTCCAGTGGGAGTAACCATACCGAAAGGGAAGCCACTTGGGAGCTCGAGGAAGAGGTGAGAGAGAAATACCCCGAGTTATTTGTTTGACCATGTACGTCAAGTTTAGAGGACTAAACTTATTTTAAGGGGGTGAGAGTGTAATATCCTTAATTTTGATAATATTGTTTGTTTAATTAGAATAAATATATACTTGGGCATATATTAATTTAGTTATCTTGGGCCGATATTTATGTTTTGGCCTAATTTGAATGATATCGATAAGTGAACATATTTTAATTTAAGAGCGAGCCCATTTAGTTTTGGTACACAATTGGGTGATTTATTTGTGATTGGGCTTAAGCCCAAATGTTGGTCCATTTGATAAATATAATAATAATAATAACAACAACAACAACAACAACAACAACAACAACAACAATAATAATAATAGTAATTAAAAAAACAGTAATAATTAAATCAAGTTATTACCATTAGTAATTACATTTAAGGCATGTTAATTAGGGAATAGTGGGGGGCGGCGGTTGACTGCCGATCAGGAGAAACGGTGGACGCTTCTTCAAGCCGCATTGAAGGGGAAGCCCAAAGGTTGGTTCATGGCAGGGTATAAAAGAGTGATACTTCTATTGGGTTCAGGCACCAAGCTTAAACTAAGCAAAGAAAAGAGAGAGAGAGGGGAGAGAATTTTCTAAATACTTGAAGTTAAGGGAAATCGACGGCACATCAGACCACCAGAAGGCGAGATCGCGAGTCTTTGGTTGAGGTAAGAGATTTCTTTTCTTGATTGTAATCTTGGTTGTGTGATCTTTTGGCGGAAATAAGTCTGTTTAGAGCTTGGGTTAATTTTAGAAGGGATGCCGGTGGGTTGTTGTCGTGAAGAACAAAGGAAAAAATAAAAATAAAAAGAGAGTGCAGAGGTTGTATATTATAAAGGGAAGGGGAGAGTGCGCGTATTGTGTTGTGGGAAAAGGAAATAAAGGAAAGAAAGAATAATGAAGGAAGAAAAGAGAGGGAAGGTGGAAAGAGTGGTCACTAGTCTTTATTAGTAAAAAAAAAGAAATAGAAAAAGGGTATGAGGGGGCGGGTGATGTGATGGTGGCAGGAGGTGGGGATAGGCTAGGTAGGGGTTGTGGGGGGTTGTGAGTGGTGTACTAATAAGTAGTCAACTCAATTAAAAAAAAAGGGGTTGGGAGAGACGGCCGTAAGAAGTGGAAAATTAAGGAAAAGGGCATTTGGGGTTAGTTAATTTGGTGTTGGAATAAGTTTGGGTATTGTTTTCATCTTTTATCAATTTGGTACCTAAACGGTAAAAAAAGAAATAATAATAATAACTAAAACTAAGTTATTAAAAAAAAAGTAAAATAAAGTTTGTTTAATGCGGGTAAAATGTCGTTTAAAATAATTTAGTGTATTTTTTTTTGTATTTGTTGTTAGATTTGGGCCAATACGAGCATCGGTGCCTTATACGTACAAATTTTTGTCCACTATTTTTTTTGGTAAGAGATTATACTTGTTTAAAGTTATTTGATCATCATATTTTATTCGGTAGGCTTCCGTTATAACTTTATTGGCATAACGCTTTCTTTGTAAACTCATGTTCGGCATTCGCCGATATTTGCTTTGAACTCTGTCGAACCTATTTTATTCATAATCTGAATTTTGAAACTTTTGTAACCCATGTTTGACTTCTTTGAAATATCAATCAATTGGAAAAAAAATGAATTACATATTTTTGGGCATTTGACTTTATTTGGAACTCCTCCGTGATCACTAAATAAAATAAGTTGTTACGTGAAATACGTAACATTTGTGAACTTTGAATTATTTGACACCACTGGACATGTGGTGAGATTATCCGGATATACCTTTAGGCCCGTTGCGGGTTTAGGCTCATTGGGCTTAGGCCCATTAGAGCAGTTAGTCAGGTCGAATTGACCATTTAAGTGATCATGGAATCTGCGGGTGTTCTTTGTTTTCAACTGGAATGGGACGGTTGGCGGCAATTGAATATCTCGTATTTGTTTTGAGCTTTATCTATCATTTGGAACTCCCAATTAGCACTGTATTCAATTTTGTTATTTCTTTATCCGATAAATGCAGTTTTTGGTCTTGTTAAATTATTTGACCTTGGCGAAATATAATTTTTGTGGTCAACTCTTCCTTAGAAACCGGAGGGGATGTATATGAACTTGTTGGGCATTGTTCGCTCACCCTTTTTCTATTTTTCTTCAGGTCGTAAGTAAATTTGAAATCTTTTTGGGATCAGGTGGATCATTTGAAGGGTGGCTCGGACAAGATTAACTTTCTTAGATTTGGCAGTTATTTATTTTTAAGGAATAAACATTTGTTTGAGATTTATGGTGTCTATTATACTTTGGAATTTGTACTAGACCGTTATGTATTTTGAATAGGAAAATTTGAATGTTTTATTTTGGATATTTTGTGGGTTAGTATTTAGAAATGGTGACGTGGCCAAATTGTCGATCGCGGTGTCGGTACCGAGTTTGGGGCGTTATACTAACTATCAGCATTGATGAACCAAGACACAAAACACAATTTACAACATTGTATTGATGAACCAAGACACGAAACACAACCTACAAGCATACCATTTGTAGTTATCGACATTGGCAAACAAACCATATTCGCAAATAATACAACACAACCCCCTGCTCTATTGATATAACAACATTGCCAAAAAAAAACCCATACAACACACCCCATGTTCCCTGTTTTACTGATATACAAACATTGCCAAAATAAAAAACACTCCCCACTTCCTAACTACTAGTCATCAAGATTGCAATGATGAACCAAGACACAAAACACAATCTACAAGCATACCATTTGTATTTATCAGCATTGGCAAACAAACCATATTGGCAAATAATACAACCAACCCCCTGTTCTATTGATATAACAACATTGCCAAAAATAAACCCCATACAACACACCCCATGTTCCCTGTTCTACTGACATACAAACATTGCCAAAAAAAAAACACTCCCCACTTCCTAACTACTAGTCATCAAGATTGCAATAATGAACCAAGACACAATCAACACCACTCACATCCACCTATGTTTTGAATTTTGTCTTGCAACAGTAGCTTCATAGTGATTCACTCTTTTAAGGAGATCTGGGATGATTACCCTTCCTCTTTCACACATAGGTGGGTCAAGCCACCAAAAATATTTACAACCCCTTATCTGCAGCAAACAATAGAGTCAAGAAACCTTATCTACAGCAAACAATAGAGTCAACAAACTCTACTCTCCTACACAAAAGATCTAAATTTAGAGCAAACATAATTGGTAAACTGCTTCCATACACAACATACCTAAATTGGCGAACATAATTGCAAATAAAAAACATATTACCTCACGTGAACAAGAAAAGAAACGTCTTCCAGGGTTTGCATCAGTCCAAGCAGTTTTGATAATTACCCTTGCTCCACATGCGCAATATAGGTCTCCCAGACCTCCCATTTTTCGTTCTTTCCTGGGTTGGGTTGTGTATTTGTTTTTTTGGAGTTTTAATGGACATTATATATATGTACTGAGAGAGAAGATGGGAGATAGATGACGGGAAGACTTGGCGCCAGGCAACTACTTGTGGAAAAGACAGAAATGCCCTCACGTGAGCTGCACATTTGTTCATTAACGAAGACAAAGAAACGGTATGAGGGGCTAGGGACCTCTGATGAGCCAAAAAGACATACTTTGGTCAGTGGTGAAACTTTTGGAAGTTTGGAGACTAATAATGGGCTTGGCTAAAGTTTATGGACTAATGGTATACTTATCCATATTTAGTATTAATATTTAATAATGAATATTAATTTTAAAAAAATATTATTATTAAAAATTAATTGAATTTTGAATTTAGTAATTTATGTAATATAAAATTTATATTGTATAAATAAATTTATTTATTAATATATAATATATACTGTAATTGATATAATGATAGTGTGGTATGTAAAGTTAATGTTTTATATTTATTTTTAATGATTTGGGTTGAACGCTCCCCATCCCCATTGTACTAATACATGTCCCTAGTAGGGGTGACAATTCATACTATCGTGTCGTATTTGTGTATCACTATTGTGTTTTCGTATTATATATCTAATTTGAACATAAATATAATAATAACTATTATTTTAAATATATTAATAATTTCATGTCATGTTTCGTGTTGTCACTATAATCGCGTCGTGTCAATTATTGCCGGACCCTAGTCCTTATACATGCTCTTATAGCTTTTTGTTCTTTTCTACCATTTTTCCATCTTCAAGATTGATTTTTGTTGCTTTAGCTAAGATAGAGACATAAAAAATGAGGGGAATTAATGTTAATGCAGTCGTCGGAGATCTGAAGAAGAAGAAGATACTAATTTCTTCCGCCATAGCCAACATTATCAAAGGTACTAATTTCTTTCATTCTTTTTCTGCAAATCCCAACCCTCTTCCTCCTCCTAGTTTCGATGACCTTATAGCTTTGTTCCATCAGATGTCTCGCTCCCATCCTCTGCCCTCCATCCATCAATTCAACAAAATCTTATCTTCTATTACTAACATGAAACATTATTCTGCCCCCATTTCTCTAATTCGTCAATTCCGCCTTTTAGGACTCAATCCGTTGGTCAATCCTGACATTTACACCTTTAACATCGCAATAAACTGTTTTTGCCACCTGGGGAGGGTGGATTTCGCTTTCTCCGTGCTGGGTAAACTCATGGAACTAGGTTTTGAACCAGATTGTGCAACTTTCAATACTCTCATAAGGGGACTTTGCTATGTTGGTAACCTCCCACGTGCAGTTAAGTTGATTCATGAACTTTTGGACAGAGGTTTTCAGCCTACCATAATTACTTACGGAACTGTTATTAATGGGTTGTGCAAATCGGGTAACACTGATGCTGCCCTCGCTTTGCTTGGTAAGATGGAGATGCATGAGACTTGCAAACCTGACATAGTTCAATACAACACGGTCGTTGACAGCCTTTGCAAAGATGGTCGAGCTACCGACGCTCTACAGCTCTTTTCAAAAATGACAGTAAAGGGAATCACGCCTGATGTTGTTACTTACACTTGCTTGATTCAAGGTTTATGTAATTGCGGTCGGTGGGAAGAAGTTAAGAGGCTGTTGCACGAAATGAAAGTCAATAACATCTCACCAAGTGTACGCATGTTTAACATTATAATCAATGCGCAATGCAAAGAAGGATTGGTTGCAAAAGCGCAAGATGTGCTTGAGCTGATGATCCAAAGAGGTCAGCTGCCTGATAGTGTCACCTACAGTTCACTTATGGATGGTTACTGTCTGATTGGCAAAGTTTCTCAAGCTGCAAAATTACTTGATGTGATGATTAGCCGGGGCATTGAACCTAATGTTTTCAGTTACACCATCTTAATCAATGGATACTGTAAGAATATGATGATAGACGAAGCAACGAGTCTCTTTGGAGAAATGGATCGTAGAGGATTGGTTCCTAATGTTGTTACGTATACCACTATTATTGGCGGTTTGTGTCGATTCGGTAGGCTTGGGGACGCTCTTATGCTTCTTGATGAAATGAAAACTCGTGGTCAAAATCCGGATATCGTCTCCTACAATACTCTTTTTGATTCCCTGTGTAAACACAAAAGACTTCACGAAGCACTGGACCTGTTGAAAGCTATGGAAAGCATTGGCCTAGTACCTCATATCAGTACTTGCAACATCTTCATTGATGCAATGTGGAAAGCTGGGAAGCCTGATGCTGCAAAGAAACTCTTTCATAATCTCTCTGCAAGAGGCTTAAAACCCAATATTATTACATATAATGTGATGATAAATGGACATTGTAAGGAAGGTACACTTGATGAAGCGAATGAGTTGCTCTTCCAAATGAAGGAAACTGGGTGCTTGCCTAATGAATCTACTTACAATACCATTATTAAGGGATTTATCCAAATTGGTGAGATATCGAAGGCAATTCAACTTCATGAAAAAATGAGAGGTGATGGTTTCTCGACTCATGCAAGCACAGCAGAATCTTTCATCAACTTGTTAGCAAATGACCAATTAGACAATCCATCCAAGGAATCGCTTAACCGGTATTTTGGCACTAGTCAATGATTTGGGGGCTATATCATGATTTGTAGTGGAGGAGTGTGTGAAAGTTTGGTGGACATATAGTAGAATAAAATGTGGGATTTTACCGGATCTGAGGAACACATTGATGTGAGAGAAAAGGGTGATCGGCAGAGTAAAAACAACAATGATGACGAGTCCTCGTCTGAGATTCGTAGAATTGTGATTTTAGTTACTGGAAATGAAGACGATAGTGGCAATGCTAGAGAGGTAGAGGAGATAGATTTGATGGCAAGGGAAGTTAAAGAAGTTAATGGAGACAAGGAAGAAACAATTGATAATGGGGAGGAAATGGTGAGAGGGAGTACAGGTTTGTTGGAAAAATAAGGAACGAGGTAATTGAGGAGACTTAAGGTGCAAAGGGAACACACATGGAGTTGGTGAGGATGAGGGTGGCAAGAATGGAAGTATTATGGGACCCATCGAGGATTCATTTGGTGAAAAGGTGAGAGTGTGGCAGTTTCAGCGAACCAGAAAATGCCAAGAGTTTTGGAGGGAATGTAGACACAATATCAAATGAGCAGAAGCCTGTGATATCAAACAAAGTGGTGGTGCAGGAATATAGAGCCATAGATAACACAAGTACCGATGTATCCGAAGATATCACTTCAAAGAAAATTAGGGAAAATATTATTTATTCAGATACCAATATTAGAGAAACTGCTGAGAGTGGCTTTGATTTGTTTGATGACAGAAATGTGGCCAGTCACCAGAACTCTTTCACAGCTTTTTAGAGCCTTGAAGGTAATCTTTCACAATCAAGGGTCCTTATGAAAGTCAAATTTTTTATTGGATTAGTCTTAAGAGTTTCTCATCTATGTTTGTACTATATTTGCAGCTAATGACAATTTAAACGATAATACTGCTAAGTGAATGTTGACTACTTGGGCCATCCCACTTCAGGAAGGGTATCTGATTCCAACCAAGCAACAATTCCAATGCAGGCAGACAAAGCGCCTTCCATCCAGGTTGGTGCTTAACTAATTCTTACGTGTTGGATGGCTTAAAAATATCAATCTTTTCCTGTAAGTTTGAGAGTCAGCTTTTGGAGCTACTGGATGTGAATCCTTAGTTGTGGATTCTAAAAAGTTTGTTCAGTTTCTTTGTCATCAAATCTGATTGATAACCTTTTAAATATGAATGGCTTCTTGTGTGCTGTTTTGTGGTTGGCTATGTAGTGTTCACACTATTAATTACCTACTTGCTACTGTATGCCGTGTATGATTTGGCACTATATTTCATATCTAAACACAAATGCACATTCAAATGCATGCATGAAGAGAGATGCATCTCTGCGTTAAAGGGGTAGGTCAATTTGCATTAGAGTTTTGATCTTCTCCTTTTCTGGCTCCTTAATATTGATTACTGGAATGAGGGGCATAACAACTGAGGAAATACATTTTGAAATTCTTTTTCTTTCCCTTGCATTATATTTTATGCATCTTATGATCTCTAATGCAGTGTTAAAGTCTGCAATTCCTGGAAAGGTTTGATTTTTCTGTTTGCTCTGTTTTAAAATATTTATTTTCCCCTTACTTTTCTACTAGTATCTCACCCATGCAATGCAATTGATTTTATTAAAAAATAAAAAATAAGAAAAATTGGTGACTACAATATATGAAAACAAAACAAATTAA
>CM028383.1:42845957-42967980 GCA_013146195.2 Codonopsis lanceolata | reverse complement strand
CCTGACATTTACACCTTTTAACATCGCAATAAACTGTTTTTGCCACCTGGGGAGGGTGGATTTCGCTTTCTCCGTGCTGGGTAAACTCATGGAACTAGGTTTTGAACCAGATTGTGCAACTTTCAATACTCTCATAAGGACTTTGCTATGTTGGTAACCTCCCACGTGCAGTTAAGTTGATTCATGAACTTTTGGACAGAGGTTTTTAGCCTAACATAATTACTTACGGAACTGTTATTAATGGGTTGTGCAAATCGGGTAACACTGATGCTGCCCTTGCTTTGCTTTGTAAGATGGAGATGCATGAGACTTGCAAACCTGACATAGTTCAATACAACACGGTCGTTAACAGCCTTTACAAAGATGGTCGAGCTACCGACGCTCTACAGCTCTTTTCAAAAATGACCGTAAAGGGAATCACGCCTAATGTTGTTACTTACACTTGCTTGATTCAAGGTTTATGTAATTGCGGTCGGTGGGAAGAAGTTAAGAGGCTGTTGCACGAAATGAAAGTCAATAACATCTCACCAAGTGTACACACGTTTAACATTATAATCGATGCACAATGCAAAGAAGGATTGGTTGCAAAAGCGCAAGATGTGCTTGAGCTGATGATCCAAAGAGGTCAGCTGCCTGATAGTGTCACCTACAGTTCACTTATGGATGGTTACTGTCTGATTGGCAAAGTTTCTCAAGCTGCAAAATTACTTGATGTGATGATTAGCCGGGGCATTGAACCTAATGTTTTCAGTTACACCATCTTAATCAATGGATACTGTAAGAATATGATGATAGACGAAGCAACGAGTCTCTTTGGAGAAATGGATCGTAGAGGATTGGTTCCTAATGTTGTTACGTATACCACTATTATTGGCGGTTTGTGTCGATTCGGTAGGCTTGGGGACGCTCTTATGCTTCTTGATGAAATGAAAACTCGTGGTCAAAATCCGGATATCGTCTCCTACAATACTCTTTTTGATTCCCTGTGTAAACACAAAAGACTTCACGAAGCACTGGACCTGTTGAAAACTATGGAAAGCATTGGCCTAGTACCTCATATCAGTACTTGCAACATCTTCATTGATGCAATGTGGAAAGCTGGGAAGCCTGATGCTGCAAAGAAACTCTTTCATAATCTCTCTGCAAGAGGCTTAAAACCCAATATTATTACTTATAATGTGATGATAAATGGACATTGTAAGGAAGGTACACTTGATGAAGCGAATGAGTTGCTCTTCCAAATGAAGGAAACTGGGTGCTTGCCTAATGAATCTACTTACAATACCATTATTAAGGGATTTATCCAAATTGGTGAGATATCGAAGGCAATTCAACTTCATGAAAAAATGAGAGGTGATGGTTTCTCGACTCATGCAAGCACAGCAGAATCTTTCATCAACTTGTTAGCAAATGACCAATTAGACAATCCATCCAAGGAATCGCTTAACCGGTATTTTGGCACTAGTCAATGATTTGGGGGCTATATCATGATTTGCGGTAGTGGAGGAGTGTGTGAAAGTTTGGTGGACATATAGTAGAATAAAATGTGGGATTTTACCGGATCTGAGGAACACATTGAGGTGAGAGAAAAGGGTGATCGGCAGAGTAAAAACAACAATGATGACGAGTCCTCGTCTGAGATTCGTAGAATTGTGATTTTAGTTACTGGAAATGAAGACGATAGTGGCAATGCTAGAGAGGTAGAGGAGATAGATTTGATGGCAAGGGAAGTTAAAGAAGTTAATGGAGACAAGGAAGAAACAATTGATAATGGGGAGGAAATGGTGAGAGGGAGTACAGGTTTGTTGGAAAAAATAAGGAACGAGGTAATTGAGGAGACTTAAGGTGCAAAGGGAACACACATGGAGTTGGTGAGGATGAGGGTGGCAAGAATGGAAGTATTATGGGACCCATCGAGGATTCATTTGGTGAAAAGGTGAGAGTGTGGCAGTTTCAGTTGAAAATGAGGGAGCTGTGGAAGGAACTAAAAGTCCATTGGAAGAAAATGTGAAACCAGAAAAAACTAAAGAGAAAATTGGAAAGGAAGGGAGTGTCCCCTCTAAGGTTGAGCAAGTTGGAGAAACTGATGATTCATTTTAAGGAAATGAGGAAAAGATTATAACATGAATGGAACTTTAAATGCCAAGAGTTTTGGAGGGAATGTAGACACAATATCAAATGAGCAGAAGCCTGTGATATCAAACAAAGTGGTGGTGCAGGAATATAGAGCCATAGATAACACAAGTACCGATGTATCCGAAGATATCACTTCAAAGAAAATTAGGGAAAATATTATTTATTCAGATACCAATATTAGAGAAACTGCTGATGAGAGTGGCTTTGATTTGTTTGATGACAGAAATGTGGCCAGTCACCAGAACTCTTTCACAGCTTTTTAGAGCCTTGAAGGTAATCTTTCACAATCAAGGGTCCTTATGAAAGTCAAATTCTTTTATTGGATTAGTCTTAAGAGTTTCTCATCTATGTTTGTACTATATTTGCAGCTAATGACAATTTAAACGATAATACTGCTAAGTGAATGTTGACTACTTGGGCCATCCCACTTCAGGAAGGGTATCTGATTCCAACCAAGCAACAATTCCAATGCAGGCAGACAAAGCGCCTTCCATCCAGGTTGGTGCTTAACTAATTCTTACGTGTTGGATGGCTTAAAAATATCAATCTTTTCCTGTAAGTTTGAGAGTCAGCTTTTGGAGCTACTGGATGTGAATCCTTAGTTGTGGATTCTAAAAAGTTTGTTCAGTTTCTTTGTCATCAAATCTGATTGATAACCTTTTTAAATATGAATGGCTTCTTGTGTGCTGTTTTGTGGTTGGCTATGTAGTGTTCACACTATTAATTACCTACTTGCTACTGTATGCCGTGTATGATTTGGCACTATATTTCATATCTAAACACAAATGCACATTCAAATGCATGCATGAAGAGAGATGCATCTCTGCGTTAAAGGGGTAGGTCAATTTGCATTAGAGTTTTGATCTTCTCCTTTTCTGGCTCCTTAATATTGATTACTGGAATGAGGGGCATAACAACTGAGGAAATACATTTTGAAATTCTTTTTCTCTTTCCCCTTGCATTATATTTTATGCATCTTATGATCTCTCTAATGCAGTGTTAAAGTCTGCAATTCCTGGAAAGGTTTGATTTTTCTGTTTGCTCTGTTTTAAAATATTTATTTTCCCCTTACTTTTCTACTAGTATCTCACCCATGCGATGCACCCATTTTATTAAAAAATAAAAAATAAGAAAAATTGGTGACTACAATATATGAAAACAAAAACAAATAATTAAAGCGTACTTTTAAAAAAGTGAATTTCATTATAGAGTATTAAATTAATAAAAAAAGATTGTTATACATTTTAGAATACTTCTTTATATACAACATTGGTATTGGTCGTTGAACCTGTGCGATTAGTATCACTATCTATATCACATACTGAAATTTGAAGGCCTTTAAGATTGGTAACTCTAAATAAAACGGCATACAAATGACTGTGTCTAAAAACATAATTTTTTAAAAGGAGCCCTATTGACAAATATTATTTACTTAGAAAAGAATATAATTAATAAAAAAATAAAACATGTATAAAAAATCTACAACTTAATAATTCATATTTGAAAATATAGCAAAAAAATTAATATTCTACATTGAATTACAAACGAATCTTTATCTAAAGCATTTTATTGTTTTGCATAGCACAAATGGAAGGGTTAAGATAATATTCATCATTTGTTAAATCAACAATCGTCGAGACATTTAGGGCTGAAACAAAACTCGAGGCAATGGTAGTTTCTTGTAATTTGTAATGAAGTTTGTTCTGTAAAATCGAACATATACAAATAAACAATCCATATAGATATATAGATATACTGATTATAATCACCAATCCACATATAAATCTGCCTTCAGTAACTTATATACATAACTGATTTCACCACTTGATCATTAAGAATTATGTGCAGCATACTTAACATAAGTCATCTTCTAGCTAGTTTTGATATTTGTTGCTGGTGATGATTGTGAGGCATTGCTAAATGCATCTGCAGCAGATTCCACATGTTTCAGTACTTGTAAATAGAGAGGGATAACATCTCAAATATATCACCGAATGGATATGAATTGAAAATAATAAGAAATAAAATCACAAAGCAAACAATATTGATAATATTTTCACATGAATCAGATCAGTGTACCAATATTAGGAAGTAGAACCAAGTGAAAACCACCTGTGAGCAAGGAAATTAATCTAATTCCAATGGTACAAGGATAAGCAAATAAAATTGATATAATCAATAGTGAAATAAAATTGAGAAATAAATCAGAAGAATAACATAATAAAATAAAATTAGAACACTCACCGATCTAGGGCTTAATTTAAGAACACTGATCAACCGGAGATCATCTTTGGGTGAAGACGGGAACAACCGACGGACCGGCAGTGATGAACACAACATTTTAAGAACTTGCTAAATTCATGGAAAATATTACGCTTATATGAAAACCAAGGTTACATGCATCAACTACATTTTATTTACTTTTTGTCACTAAATAAAGTTCAAGAGCATATTACTCATTACACAGCAACAAAACACTCTACTTTCTCAAAAACTCAAGAACTACTTTCGGATTGACATAACCATCAATCCCATCTTGTCCAATATTGAATATAACAAAAATCCTAGATTCAATCATATTAGATAGGCTCTAGTCAATTTTAACAAAAAAGCAATCAAAATTGAAAAGCAATCAAAAAAAGAACCTATGTCGAACTCAAGCAACAACTACTGTAAAAAAAATGAAGTAAATATTCCTTGATGCAGAGTTGTAGACCCAAGAAAGAAAACTCTTTCAACTACTCAACTGAAAATTCAACTGATTGCAAGAGAGAAGAAAAGGGATCGAGAGAGAGAAAA
Source organism: Codonopsis lanceolata (assembly GCA_013146195.2). Classification (NCBI taxonomy): domain Eukaryota; kingdom Viridiplantae; phylum Streptophyta; class Magnoliopsida; order Asterales; family Campanulaceae; genus Codonopsis; species Codonopsis lanceolata. The sequence continues at coordinate 42,963,045 of CM028383.1, read as the reverse complement.
AGAAATCGAAAGAGGAAGAAGAATGAAAAATTACGTGATCTGGATTTTTGAAATTCTGTCCTGAGAAGATTTCCTTGGTCATGATTTCTGCAAAAGAGAAACGGGGTTAAAGTGAAAAACGGAAAAAATTAAACTAAAAAACAAAGAAAATTTGATCATTGACAATTTGATGCTTAAGCCCAAGAAACCAAACACGCATCAAATACACAGATTTTAGAGATAGAGATGAAGAGAGCTTGCAGATAGTTGAACAAGGATGAGAGCCAATATATATATACTAGTGCTCCGGCGCCAGTTTGAGAATTTATCAATAAATGAAGCAAATAATGTGAAAATGAATTAATATTTACTTATAATTTGTAGAGATAAGATATATGTACACTACACAACGAAAAATGAGATAAAACCTAAATACGTAACAAAATAAAACATTTTATTTCGATATTTATTTCATAAGAAAACTAAAAAATAAATATTTTAATTGTAACTACTGTAAAAATACGAAAAGAAAATTTTATTGAACGAAAGCGCAATCTTCTTCTAGGGGTTCTTTCTTAACAACAATGAAAACCAAATTAATAACTTTGTCAAATTTTTCATGAGAAGCAATAACTTTATCCATAATAAATAAATCTAAGCCAGACATAAAAAGTTACAATTATATATTTGTAAAACCGTAAAGGTCAGTTTATTATTAACGAACTACTAAAAGTATTATTTTCTTTAAAAAATTGACTTTCAAACGTGGCCTTTTTACCCGGAACGGAATGATTAATTAATAATTTATATACGAAATTATGGACCGAACAAAAAAACGCCGGAAAAAAATTAAATTGATTATGTTAATTACGATAACAGTTAAAAAGAAAAAAATAAATAAATCAAATTACAAAATTTACGATTTTATTTAAATTTTTTTAAATTTATATACAAAATTACGGACCAAAAAATATTCATTATACATTGAATTTCAACAATAAATCCATAAATCTTCGTCTGTTTGCTCAAAAATGCCATAAAGAAATGGGAACAGAATCTCAGAATCCAAATTACTGTCCTCCCCTTTCCCTCCACTTGTTTTCCATTTTCTCAGCAACCAAACAGAGACAGTTTCTAAAAAACTGAACAAATCAGTCAAGTAATGAAAACCCATTGATATGTACAGAAAAAGATTGATAATTTATGAGAAACAAAAATGATCAGATAATTAATTTCCTTTTAACTTTCCCTCAACTTACTTCCATTTTCTCATCAACCAAACAGACAAAACTCTTAAAAAGATGAGCAAATCAATAAAATAAAGAAAACCCATTAATATAAGCAGTAAAAAATTGAAATCTGTCTTTCCAGAAAAAAGGTTGGATAAAAGAGGAAATAACTACGCCAGGAAAATAAGAGGCCGGAAAGTTGGCCGTAGCCTGACGAAAGTCCGAGGAGAAGGGCTGAGATATCGAGAAAGGGAAGTTAAAAAAGGATCATAGTGTAAGTAAAAATTTGGTAGGATTGGGATCTTTTTATTGATAGGATTGAGGAGAAGAAAACAAAGAAAGGTGGGGAAAATCAGAAACAAAAGTATACGTTTTTCTCCCCGATGGGCACCCTACACCTTCCTAATTCTCCACCACCGCAATTGCAATCACCACTACCATCATCACTACCACCGTCAGTATCCTACGGACTGATCTCACTCTGACCACTTTATGGACACCCGTCGGACCTCCCGCGTAATCGACCCCAAGGTCAGCTTCTTCGCTCCCGGTAATTCTCCAGTCCCGCCGTTCCTTCCTCCTCTCCTCCATCTCTCCTCCATCAATTCCTCCCCCTCGCCATGCTTCCGATAACTTGTCGCGTGCCGTCGGTGTGCCTGTTCCTGCTTCGCAATTGAGGCGGTCATCGATTGATAATTTGCAACTCGGCAGTTACAATCCGCCCGACTCGGTGCTTGCTACTTCGCCGCTGCGTTCTCCTTCGAGTCGGATTGGTGATGGGGAGTTCTCCGAGGACTCAGTGAATTGGATTAAATTGAATTGAGAGGTTGTCGCGGGTAAAAGAGAGAGAAAACGGTAAAAGAGGTTGTCGCCAGTAAAAGAGGAAGAGAGAGAGAGAGAGAGAGAGATAAAAGGGATGAATATGAATTAAAGGAAGAGAGGGAAAGAGATAGTGAGAGATAAAAAAGGGATATATCTTGTTAAAAAACGTGCGTATAAAACGATTATGCGTAAATAAAAACGGTAAAAACGGTTTTTGATAAAATGTAATCCTGATCGTTGAATGTGTTTTGGAAAAACAAATCCTGACCGGTAAATAGCTTTTTCAAAAGATTTAATCCTGGCCGGTAGATAGCTTTGTTAAAAACAGATCTTGGCCGGTAATTAGCCTTTAATAATCGACCGATCTGTTTTATATAATAGATATATTAATATATATATATATATATATATATATATATATATATATATAATTCTAACTCACCTGCGTCAATTGGGAAGGAGAGCTGTAAAAACAAACTCAAAAAGTTATAGGAAAAATTCAATTTACCTACAACAAAATGACACTTCATAACTCTAAAAATAGACATAAATAACCGAATTTAAGATTACATGGCTTGATGTTTTCCCTATAGAGTTGTTACTATACCATCTTTTTTTTCTAAAAAAACAAAATTTAATTGTACTTCATAAATTGTGGCCACCTAAATATGATAAATGCCTTTGTAGATTATGAAATTCTATGGCGCCTGCTGTCATAACTGATATTTGAAAGTCCAAGAGCTTACTCAAGGTCAAAGATCTCAAAGTTTGTGGAAGAAACGATGTAAATTAAAGTCCAAGAACCCATTGACTCTTCCATCACGTGGATCAAAGCAGAGAACCAAAAAGTAGATTAACGGATACTAAGGAGACTCCAACGTACTAGTAAGTCATAAGATTTGAAAAGAAGATCGAAGGACATAGAAGAAGGTGAAATTCATGAGCAAGAGAGAATTTCAAACCATAATGCGGAATCAGAAGGCTAAATGTCTTCCCATGAAGAAATGCAAGCCCCGAAAGGCATTTTGATTTGAAAAGGAGAAGATACATGAAAGAAGGGAAAGGCCGATTTGAGGAGTCACTGTTTCAGGTTTCCTAATCTAGAATAAAGGATTACTTCAACAAAACCCCTTGGCACATAGGTGTATGGAAACTATAATACAAAAATTGAGGTGAATTAACACAACCAAATGACCAATCATAGGGAAGAATCACTGCCAAAAGACATGGCTTTAACTAGGAAAAACCAAGAAGGAACCTAGAGCCTCGTCTTACAAAGATGATAAGGATTCTAAATAACAAATAATCATGCATTTTTGTATGGAATCCTTGCACATTTACTTGATAAGCAGGGACTTCCATCTACATATGGGAACTATTTCAAAGGCTGAGACCCAAGCAAGTTGTCTAAATGAGACCACCTTCATTTTATAACAACATTGATAAATCCTTGTTTCCTTCTATTTTTTTAGAATATAAAACAACTCAAATCAGTCTTAATCTCGATCGATCACTTGAGATCGGCTACATGTATCGAACTTTGATAAAGTAAGACCTATCATAAAAGCACAATGTTACACTTTTTATTCATCTTAGCTAGTAGTTATTCACATAAAAGCTAATCCTCATCTATCCTGGTGAACCTAGATTTCCATTACATAATTAAAATAGTAGTAAAATATTTTTCTGCATATTCAATATGAAATTTAAAAGAACATACATTATGGGGTTGCAAGTATAACAAACTCACCTAGATAAAACGCATTTGGAATTGATCAGCCCACTATCAAAAGAAAAAAAGAACCAATAAAACAAAAACTTTAGTCAATAATTATGTGGCATTATAAATAAACATAATTAATTAAATAGTAAGTAAAAAAATAATAGAAATTGAAAAGGACTTCAACCCCAACAACTAAAGGTAAAATCACTCACGTACTACCGCCCACACACACTAAAAAATGATTTCCTTTTGATTCTCCAACAAAAAGAATTAATTTCAATTAATACATAAGAGACAAATTATACAAAATTAGTGAAAATGCACAATAATGTAAATAATCTAAAATTAGTTGATGTATGGATCTAAACCACCCGAAAAACATAATAAATCTCATATATCTCAGAACTTGAATGATTTAGATGGAAGTGGGTTCAACAATAGAGAAAAAAACGATACAGGTGAAATCGAAAAATGCGGATTAGCAAACTTACAAATGGAAACAATCGTAGATTTACATATCAGAAACTTCTAGAGTGCATGGGCATGCAAGTTTTTGAATATTAGGGAGAAATTGCTGGTGCGTCTTCCGCTGCTTCTCCGAATGTTGATTTAACTCCGCAAGTTGATTTAACTTAGTTTGGTTCACTTTCCACTTACAAATGGGAGAGTTATGAAACCCTTGCAATGGTGGGATTACTGAGGAGTTCACACCCTGATGATAAAAACAATGAACCTCACAAACCACTTAATCAAAAAACCCGCACTCTAACAATAACTATGGGAATAAAAAATAAAGTCAATGTAAATTTACAGCAAAAATACCATTTAATATTAAACAGGGGAACTAACCATATTACTTGCATGCTTCAAATGGCATGTTTATTATTCTTTTCATGTTCCTCTCTTTCAAAGACTTTCCTCGTCCTTACTCCTTGCCCAGTCTTCCTATTTTTATATGGAGTTGGTTGACTTGTATGTTATAAATTGGACTGATCTAATGGTATAAATGGATTGAAGAACGTTCATGTTCTTCACTACCCTCTGAGTTTAAGCATTGATGGTGGTGGTGATAAGATGATTTATAGTGCCATTGTAATGTTTTTGACACATGACAAGCTTACTGGTTTTGATTATGAATACCATTTGGGTAATATTACTGAATTAGCTGGTTGTATTTAGGGAACACCAACACTAACAGACAACACAATATTGGCACTAGAGATGAAAATTTTCAAATAACATAGGGGCACGGCATGGCATTTGGAGACATGGTACACCTTATTAATGTGTGCGCGGTTGTGAATTTTTAAACACGTGTGATCTTATAGTGCCGATCAAGGAATTCTTCAAGTTTCATCAGCTTACCGTGTATTCGTAGAGAAACCATTAATACGATCGTGGAACACAGTTTCGTCCACTTTGTCTCCTCCTGTTACTGTTTCCTTTGTCGTTTTCTTCTTTCCATTTTGGTATTTAAATTGTTCGTATTTGCATATTGATTTTTTGACCTGCACATTGAAACCAAAATTGCATTTGACCGGTCAATATATTGGATGTCCCGGATAGCACTTCCAAAAGAATATATATATTACTAAATAAAGGGAAAGAAATTTTGCTTGGAAACTTGTTGCACATATCCCTTGCGAGGAGTGGTGGATGTGGTTGTCACTGGCACAAGGGGATTGAAAGCTTGTTGATCCGTGAATAACATGTGCTACAGAATCAGGTTATATACTCATGTCGTAGTTGAGCTATTCTCTAGTTTTGGAGTCCTGAAAGACCCTGGGTCCTTGGTGTTTAGAAGATTCACTTATTTTCATTTTGGGTAACATCTTGATAGAATAAGGGATGCTTGGTTTATAACTAAGAGATGTGGTAGAAACTGAAGCAATAAGAAGCTAATTGCAGATCTTGAACATCAAGTTTTAGTCAGATAATTCCCTAGTATCTTTCTTCCGGTTCTGGATGTTGCGTGCATTGATTTCTGAAAGGAAAAAGACCACATCTTGTCTTTCAAGCGTACAAGAAATATTCTTAATGAAGCTAAAGCATATAGGTGTGTATGAGAGTTTTTTTTTCTTTCGTGCAAGGAAGAACAAGAAAACGAGGACCAAGTCATGTGACAAAAAATATTTTCCTTTTAAGAATAGGGAGATATGTATAAAAGCTTTTTTATTCTGGTGATAAACTTATTTTTCCCTTTTAATTTATATATATCACGTTAAAGGTCTTGCTGTTTGTATCAAATTTTGTCATTGAACATGTGCTCTTTCTTACTTACTTTCTGAATCTTGTGACACTGATATTTGTTTCTCTGTTGTTGACCAAAGAACAAATGAATGAACATCAAGATAAGCATTGATAACTTTGTTTGCTGGTGCTTTCTGCATATATAGGCCCTTATTGCTAGTCTCTTATGCTTTTAGTTTATTGTAGATTGTAAATTAGTTAATTGTTGTGGTTCTGAGTTTGTTAGCTGTTCTGTAGTTATTGCTCAGGGGGGGAGAAAATACGGGAACAGATAGATGCAATGCGAGCAATAGTGGGATATAAAGCTGGACCTCATCGAACTTGTATAGAGGAACTAGAGGCTCTGTACATCTTCAGTGCAATCGAGCCACCGGCTCATTCGAGGATCCATCTGATATTGCGGATGTCAATCATATGCTTCGGTTCTTGATGTCGATTGTGGGTGTCAAGAAGATGGTTGCTGAATATTATTGTTGCTGGTTAGTTTTAATTGGAGCGTTTATTTTCTTTCTTTGGCTTGCTGGGGATATTGGATTCGTCTTTCTTTGGTTGGCTTGGGATGTTGGATTCAATGTATACTAGTTAGCGACTCATTTGCTCCTAAATGACTGTCATGTTTAACTGGCTTAAAAAAAAAGATTGTCTCTGTTATAAACATTAGGATAGTGTGTTATGTGTATTTTTTTTTTTTTTTTTGAGAACTATCAATGAAAGTGAGAATAAAATAAAGGGTAAAATGGTAACAAAATAATTCAACTTTGGATGAATAAGGACATTATTTCAAAGTTACTATATTGCCCTCTAATAGTGGTATTTGGTGCATTATTTCTTTAAAAAAGCTTTCTTTCTTTCTTTTCAAATGAAAAAAATAAAAAATCCAAATAACAAAAGGCAAAAACTTAGGAAAGACAGTTTTAATGATATTTTTTGTAAGACGGATCCTCCTTATCCGACTCATCATGTGTTGGTAGGTTGAGTCGTGAAAGAGTTGGGTTTCGTCTTACAAATTAAGATATGTAAGATCGTCGTCTTGTCTTACAGACTTACTCATAACAAAATACTAAAATAGAGGAATTAGAACTTTGAAATTCTTGTAACGGGTCACTATTGGCATCTAAGGCACTGAAAAATACGGGTTTGATTGAAGGACTGGAAATGGGTTTGTAGTTAATGTTGACATAGCAATTGAAGTGATTTTGAGGGATAAGATTAAAGGTAGTAGAGAGAGAATTTTCCATCTCCTGTTTGATGAATGAGACCATCTCTCCTCCAGTCCTCCTTGTTCTTGGATTTGGTGGAATGGGATCATACGGCTGCGATTGCTCGATTGCATAGCAGGGAAATTGAAAATGTTTACAACGGGTATGGACTGCTAATGTAAATTAAAGAGTAGTATCATGTAGGACGGTTTTACGGATTTAAATTCGTAAGATGGAACCTAAAAAATGACTTTAAAAAAAGAAGTTAGAGCGGCTAATCCATTAAAGACGATCACGGGTTACCCAGCAAGAAAACGAAATGAAAAATTGGTTGACAATCAGGAAAAATGGGTTGGAACCCACGAGCCAACCCGAACAAAAGACGCGGTTCATTGGGAGGCGTAATGCACATCAAATTAATGAAATGTTTCATTAATTGCTTCGGTGCTCTTCAATTTTCAAATCGTGCTCTGGTGCCCTCTATCTTTCTAAACTTTGCATCAAACCTTGTATTTTATTCCTAAATCAACTTAAAACTTTAATAAGTTTTATTTTTAATGTAAAATGTCACTTTATGATTAAAAGTAACATATTTATGGGTAAAATGGGCACTTTTTAAGTGAAAAATGTGACAATTTTCATTAAAATGTAAAATGATAGTTTTAAGGCCAAAAGTTACACTTTTAATGCTTAAAAAGTGACACTTTTAAGACCAAAAGTTTATGCTTTTATTTATAATGCAAAGTGACACTTTTAAAGCAAAAGTGACATATTTAAGGCTAAAAGTGATATATTTAATATCAAAAGGTGATACTTTTCTAAAGAAAAAATTTATAATTTTCATTAAAGATGTAAAGTAACACTTCTAGAGCTAAACGTGACATATTTAATGCTTAAAAATGACACTCTTCATTTATAAATGTGAAGGGTGACGCTGTAATTGTAAAAGCTGAGGGGCTGTGTTGAAATTTCTAAATTTTGACCAATTTAGCATGGATAGATCCGTCTTACAAATCACACAAGTTTTTTTTTTATTGCCTAAACTGAAAGGGTGTTTTAAAAGATGCATTACAAGTTTTTGATACTTCCTCCGTTCCAACTAAATAGTCCTTGAAAAGTCTAATTATTAAGAGATACTCCATCTGTTCCTAAATAATCGTCCTAGTTGACCCGGCGCACAGTTTAAGAAAAAACAATTGACTTGATTATTTATATTGGTTTAATGTGTAGTTTCCTTTAAAGTCCATGTGTATATGACCCATAATTAAAGTAAAATGAAAAAGTAAGGGTAAATTGGTAAAAGTGATATTCTAAAAAGGTAAGTTTCAAACTGGACAATTATTTTGGGAGGGACGAAAAAGGAAAGAAAGACAATAATTTAGGGACAGATGGAGTAAATAACTAGTATTAGAATTTGTCATAATTACAATAACGTTTCAACATAAGCAATTTATTGATATTGAATATGGAGGGTAATGGTGAAATGGTATGGAGATAAAGAACATGATTTTAAAGTGGATTCTTAAAACGAAATATCTCAAAATAATATAGTAGACTATTTACTTGGAACGGATGGTGTAAAATGCATGAATAAACTTTTTTTTTAAATTTTAGTATGTTTCAATGTTTTTAAACAATTATAATTCAAAAATATCTTACATATCAAATGGGCACCAATTTTTATTTTTAACTAGTTTTAACTTCTTTGAGAAAATTTATCTTTTTTACTATAAAAGTGTGAGTTGTCTCTTAGAAATTAATGTATGGACAAAATTAACATTTCATCTAATAAATCATCCATCATTTATTTAAGGACAAACAAGTAAATTTATATTCTTTACTATAAAAATGAGAGTTGCTTTTATAAATTAATGTATGGACAAAATTAACCTTTCATCTAATAAACCATCCACCATTTATTCAAGGGCACACAAGTAAATTTATCATGATACAAAATAATATTTGTATAAAGTAATGTTTAATAAATCACTCCCCATTGAATAAGGTCAAATAAATAATTTATTATTTGCTAATCAATTCCATGAATAATAACAAAAAAATTATCATAATAAATGATAATGTCAAATTAGTAAATTCTATCTCTATCTATCTATCTATTTCTACTATAAAATTGTGAGTTATCTCTTATAAATTAATGTATTGACAAAAATAAAATTTCATCTAATAAATCATCCACCATTTATTTAAGGACAAACAAGTAAATTTATCATAATAAATGATAATATTTGTAAAAAAATAAACCAAAATTTAATAAATCACTCATCATTGAATAATGTCGAATAAGTAAATTTGTTATGAGCTAATCAACTACATGAATAATTACAAAAAAAACCCTAAATTTAATAAATCACTCAATATTGAATAAGGTCAAATAGGTAAATGTTATCTTTATCTATCTACCTTCTTTACTATAAAAGTGTGAGTTGTCTCTTAGAAATTAATGTATGGACAAAATTAACCTTTCATCTAATAAATCATCCACCATTTATTTAAGGACAAACAAGTAAATTTATCTTCTTTACTATAAAAATGTGAGTTGTCTCTTAGAAATTAATGTATGAACAAAATTAACATTTCATCTAATAAACCATCCACCATTTATTTAAGGACAAACAAGTAAATTTATCATGATTAAAAATAATATTTGTACAAAAGTAATGTTTAATAAATCACTCCACATTGAATAATGTCAAATAACTAATTTATTGTTTTCTAATCAATTCTATGAATAATAACAAAAAAATTATCATAATAAATGATAATGTCAAATTAGTAAATTCTATTTCTATCTATTTATATATTTCTACTATAAAATTGTGAGTTGTCTCTTAGAAATTAATGTATGGACAAAATTAACCTTTCATCTAATAAATCGTCCACCATTTATTTAAGGATAAACAAGTAAATTTATCATAATAAATGATAACGTTTGTAAAAAATAACCCTAAATTTACTAAATCATTCATCATTGAATAAGGTCAAATAAGTAAATTTGTTATAAGCTAATCAATTACATGAATAATTACAAAAAGAACCCTAAATTTAATAAATCACTCACCATTGAATAAGGTCAATTAGGTAAATGTCATCTCTATCTATCTATCTTATTTATTATAAAAATATGAGTTGTCTTTTAGAAATTAATGTATGAACAAAATTAACCTTTCATCTAATAAATCATAGGACAAACAAGTAAATTTATCTTCTCTACTATAAAAATGTGAGTTATTTTAGAAATTATTGTATGGACTAAATTAACCTTTCATCTAATAAACCATCCACCATTTATTTAAGGACAAACAAGTAAATTTATCATGATAAAAAATAATATTTGTACAAAGTAATGTTTAATAAATCACTCCCCATTGAATAAGGTCAAATAACTAATTTATTATTTGCTAATCAATTCCATGAATAATAACAAAAAAATTATCATAATAAATGATAATGTCAAATTAGTAAATTATATCTCTATCTTTCTATCTATTTCTAGTATAAAATTATGAGTTGTCTCTTAGAAATTAATATATGAACAAAATTAACCTTTCATCTAATAAATCATCCACCATTTATTTAATGGCAAACAAATAAATTTATCATAATAAATGATAATGTTTGTAAAAAAAATAACCATAAATTTAATAAATCACTCACCATTGAATAAGGTCAAATAAGCAAATTTTTTATGAGCTAATTAATTACATGAATAATTAAAAAAATACTAAATTTAATAAATCACTCACCATTGAATAAGATCAAATTGGTAAATGTTATCTCTATCTATCTATCTTCTTTAATATAAAAGTGTGAATTGTCTTTTAGAAATTAATTTATGGACAAAATTAACATTTCATCTAATAAATCATCCACCATTTATTTAAGGATAAACAAGTAAATTTATCTTCTTTATTATAAAAATGTGAGTTGCTTTTAGAAATTAATGTATGGACAAAATTAACCTTTCATCTAATAAACTATCCACCATTTATTTAAGGACAAACAAGTAAATTTATCATGTTAAAAAATAATATTTGTACAAAATTAATGTTTAATAAATCACTCCCCATTGAATAAGGTCAAATAAATAATTTATTATTTGCTAATCAATTCCATGAATAATAACAATCATGATAAAAATGATAATGTCAAATTAGTAAATTCTTTCTCTATCTATCTATCTATTTCAACTATAAAAATGTGAGTTGTCTCTTAGAAATTAATGTATGGACAAAATAAACCTTTCATCTAATAAACCATCTACCATTTATTTAAAGACAAACAAGTAAATTTATCATGATAAAAAATAATATTTGTACAAAAATTATGTTTAATAAATCACTCCCCATTGAATAAGGTCAAATAAATAATATATTATATTCTAATCAATTCCATAAATAATTACCAAAATAACCATAAATTTAATAAATCACTCACTATTGAATAATATTAAAAAAAATAAGTTAATTTCGGATTTAACATTAATTTTAAATCAAATCTCCAAGATGCCTTGTGTTCAAGTGTCTATCTTTGATCATTTATTTAAGGACAAACAAGTAAATTTATCTTCTTTACTATAAAAATGTGAGCTGTTTCTTAGAAATTAATGTATGGACAAAATTAACCTTTCATCTAATAAACCATCTACCATTTATTTAAGGACAAACAAGGAAATTTATCATGTTAAAAAATAATATTTGTATAAAAGTAATGTTTAATAAATCACTCCCCATTGAGTAAGGTCAAATAAATATTTTATTATTTGCTAATCAATTCCATGAATAATAACAAAAAAATTATCATGATAAAAATGATAATGTCAAATTAGTAAATTTTATCTCTATCTATCTATCTATCTATTTCTACTATAAATATGTGAGTCGTCTCTTAGAAATTAATGTATGGACAAAATTAACTTTTCATCTAATAAACAATCCATCATTTATTTAAGGACAAAATTAAGTATACTTATATATATGCATTCTTTGGTTTTCCCTTTATTTTTTCCACCAACCAATTTTGAATTATTTTGGTGTACATCTCTTTTAAACCTTTAAATTGTTTCTCATCTTTTTAATGTGGGGCAAAATCTATCACTAATTATGCGTCTCTTTTTAACCTTTAAAGAGGGGTTAGTTTGCTTATTGGTGATATATTCTTTTTCCAATATTGGATTGCAATTGTTTGCAATTTTCATATGGTCCCCTGGTTTTTATGATGTTACAAACAACTCATATTTTTATAACTTTATGACACTTCAACTAACGGATTTAGGGTTAGGGACTATCGGTGTCCAAAATTTGCATTCTTTGGTGTGTGGCGTGCATTTGCGTTGTACAGTCCCTAATGAACTTTCTTAAAGTTTAGGGACTAATGGTCTAATTTTCCCTTAAATAAAATTTTATTTTTATTTTTGGGATATTTTGTTAACTTTAAAGTTAATTATGAGAATTTTTAATTATTTTTCTGATTATTGAAACAATTATTCATTAGTTTTTATTACAAACATATCTTAAATATCAAATGGTTAACTAAATGATAGAATTATAATTAAATTCAACTTTGCACCCAAGGAAAACGACCAAAATAATCCTCATGTCATATACAATGTGTCATTTTTCATTAATGTTATTAACTCTCATGGACGTGAAGGGGCAAAGTGAGATGAATAGCAAAATTGTGTATGAAAGTGAGACACATAATTTACATGTTAGGGTGCAACGTGAGATTTAAGTAAATACTTCTGGGAGGGGAGCGAATCGTATTTTGGCCCCATAAAAATTAGGCCAAAAAAGCAAATATCCCATCAAAACTTCTATCAAATCTTTTTTTTTTTTTAAGAGGCAAGTAATTGGCGGTGATTAATTAAAGACTGTTTGTTACCATTACAAAAAATGAAAACGTCATCCGCAAAAGCAAGATGGGATATAATCGGACAACCAACAGATGAGTGAAAGGCAAAGTGAGGGTTTTTGAGTTGCAAATCATTTAGAGCCCGACTTAGGACCTCCGCGGCAATAATAAAAAGGCTCGGAGAAAGGGGGTCACCTTGTCTTAAACCCCGAGTAGAGTGAAAAAAACCAGCCGAGGAGCCATTTATTAAGAACGAAAACCAATTATTTGAGATCACCCGCCATATCATGTCTATGAAGACCTCACTAAAACCAAAATTTCTAAGCACTTTGATCAAGAAGAGCCAAGAAACTCTATCGAATGCTTTAGCCATATCCAATATAATAATAATGTTGGAACCATTAATTTTCTTCTTCAGATGATGAGATATCTCATGCGCTAAAAGAAGGTTATCCTGGATGACACGCCCCTTGGTAAAGGCACTCTGATTATTGGAGATAATGTCTGGAAGAATACAAGCTAACCGAGAAGAAAGCAATTTCGTGACAACTTTGTTACAGAAATTGCATAAACTAATCGGACGGAGATCTTTGAACGAGTCAATATGATCAGATTTTGGGATTGTGAGCAATAACGTGCTTGTCCAAGACTTAGGCATATCGAAGCCCGAGAAGAATTCAGTAACAGCCATATAAAGATCCTTTGCAATAATGTCCCAGCAAGAGGTGTAGAATTTACCCGAGAAACCATCGGGTCCCGCAACACTGTCCCCATTAAGATAAAAAAACGACATCTTTAATATCCTCAATAGACGGAGGAATTGTAAGGAGATTGTTCTGATCTTGAGAGATAAGAGAAGGAATATGCATAAGGAGGTCCTCATTAGAAATAGGGCAATCTGTGAGCTGCTCACTATAAAAATCAATTGCAACTTTCTTAATACCTTCCTCATCACTAACAATATTGCCATGCATGTCTTTAATTTCATGGATGAAAAGCCTATTACGAGATTGCTTAACTAAAGAATGAAACAATTTGGTGTTTCCATCCCCATCCTTGAGCCAACGAAGGTGGGATTTTTGACACCAGAAACCTTCCTCAGTCTTGAGCTTGAGCTGCAAATTAGCTTTAACGAGATGGAGGGCTGCCCTATTATCGGAAGAAGGGGAGGATTCATAAATAATCTCCTTTTCAAGAACTGCATCTTCAGCTTCCTTAATGGCCTGAAAAATATTCCCAAAAGTGGTCTTGTTCCATTCTTTTAAGACCTTCCGAACTGATTTTAATTTATTAGCAAATTTGACCATCGGACATCCAGTACTCGGGATGTTCCATGCATCCCTAACAACATCCAGAAAAGTGTTGTGAGTAGTCCAAACATTTAAAAATTGAAAGTGGTAATGAGCAGCTTTTGTGGAATCAGACATAGAAATAATGAGAGGAGAGTGATCAGAGCAAGTTCGGTTAAGATGTTTAACAATGGTAACAGAAAACGTTGAAAACCATGCCATATTGCAAATGGCCCTGTCTAATCTTTGGAATATAGTAGCTGAACTATCTCTATTATTACTCCAGGTGAACTGGCTGCCATGGTACCCCAAATCATGCAGCCCGACAGCGTTCAAACAGGCCTGAAAATCATGCGCTCCTTGACGATCCCAGCCATTTCCCCCAATTTTTTCATGCTGAGCCAAAATTGTGACGCCCCGCTCCTTCGTTATCTCGGTTTGCGTGCTATACTTGCACTTCTTCTTTTGTCGACGGTATGTTTGGTTTGCGAGAGGGTCTAGATATGTTTGAGAGACCATATTAAGACCAAAACATTATTAAGAGACTCCATATAGTTGTTGACTTGCTAAAGTCGCAAGTCGTGACTCGACGATAGTCGGAATGCGACGCGATTGAGGGTTTGCTTGCGTTTTGGGTTCGTGACCTCGGTTTGGGTCCTAGACCTTTATAAGATGGTTTATTAACATGTTTAGATGTATTAGACTTCAAGTTGGAGGTGTTCCCTAAGTCTATCGATGATTTGGAAGTTTATAAACCTTCTTGCTTTGTTTCGCCCTTAGCGATTTCCTTCGTTGCTTGTATTCTTTGTGTTTTCAACTTGTGAGAAGTTCATTTGAGTTATAGACCAAGTGTACTAGTAATTATCATTCTTGCACGATCATTGTTCATAGACTTGTTACCTTTGGTTATGAGATGACCAATTTATTCCTTCACGACTCCATGTTTTGGGAAAACTTCGGAAAATTCTGGTACTAATCCACTGAATAGAATTTTCTAAAAATTTAGTATGTTTTACCTTCATACGTTAGGATACTCTCTGTAAAATTTGGTAATTTTCCAAGGTGTCTAAGTACCTTAATTAGGTCTTGACTTACGGCTGTGCCAGAATTCAGTTTTCAGAAAAACAACTTCTGTACTTGATTTTGTTGTAACCATATCTTGATGTATATAAGTCCAAATGGAGTAATTTAAAATTCTAAAATATAATTTAATGAGTCTAGTTTCATAAAAATCAAAAATCACCTCATTTGGAGTTGTGAGCGATTTATGGTCGATTTTACAAGATTGACTGTCCAGCCTCAGCTTCCCAGGCGCCCGCCTCAAGTACTGAGGGCTTTGCAAAATGAAAATGTGCTGAGCAGGAGCCCAGGCGCCCGCCTCAATATGTTGAGGCGCCCGCCTCAACATCAGAACAGCATTTACGGGATTTTTGCCCTGTTTTGTGTTTGGACGAATTATACCCATCCTACCCTCATTAAACCCCCTCTAAACCCTTCCTAACCACCCGTACTTAATCCAAATCATGTCCTAACATTAGTTGGAAGTTAATTAAGGTTAGACTAGTGATTGATTAATCCTAATCACTACTAATTGTACTTGGGAAAAGTCTATTGTGCCCTTATTGTTGTGGAAGTATAAATACCCTAACCCTTCACCAATTCAGCCAAATCTCTTCATTCTTCCTCCCCCACATACGTATTATAGAGAGAGAGAGTCCAAGGGAGATTCAAGCCCTAGCTTCCTTCTCTCTTCGATCCAAGACGATCCACCCACCCGATTGCCTTCAAACTTCGGAATCTTGAAGCCCTCGACAAGTAGAACAACTTCACCGATCGGATTTGTGTTCTCTTGAGTTTTCACTCAAGCTAGGTAAGTTACTTCCTTTTGATTTTGGTTCATTGGCCCTAAGGAAAACAATATATGTGCTATTTGTGGGCAATGAACACCTTGCATGCCTATTTTGTGAATTTTTGGAAATGTGAACTAGTTAATAACATGACTATTATGATTTGAATGTTATTATGTGTTGTAGAATATGGGTTGTGATTTATGTGGAGTTTTATGAATGTTAGGGCTTGAGAATCAAGCCCGAATTATTGGAGGAATTGTTGTTAATTAAAGTGGGCATTGATGTGTAGGTTGATTTGTATGATGTTGTGTGTTGGGAGAAATTGGTTATCCCTTTGTTAAGGATTTTATGAATTTTGGGGCTTGGGAATCAAGCCCGAATTATTTTTGGAATTTGTCATAAATTGAAGAGGATGATAATGTTGGGATTTATGGAATGTGTAAATAATGAAACTTAATAGTAAGACTCAACGGAGTCGAAATAAGTTCAATAAAGTGTTAATGAACTCGGGTTGAAGTCCTACGACATTTGGGATTCGTTTGATTATGGTTATGTTGAGTTCTTGGATTTTGAGGCTTGGGAAACAAGCCTGGATTATTTTTGGGAGAATTGCTATAAATGTGATTGATGTATTAATTTTGGGATGTATGAAATATGTATTTAAGGAAATGCGATGTTAAGACTCAATGGAGTCGTTTTAGGTTCAATAAGATGTTAGGGAGCCCTATGTTGAAATCCTACGATGTTCGGGTTTGGTTGGTCTTGATTGTGAGCACCCGAACATCTTGAATTGTGTCCCATTTGTGACTCCCACGATATAGAAGCTTATTGGGGATTTATTTAGAGCGTGCTCGTTAGAGCACGGAGCATTAGAGACCAACCTATGATCTCGTATGCCCTTAAGAAATGATTATTTGAATGAGTTCCCTCTTAGGGAATTTGGTCGCGTGCACATGATAGCACTTCCGGGGTTTTGACTACGAGTTAGTTTTGGTACCCTCGAGATTGGTTTGAGAAGTCGATTAATTATGACAATTGGGACTATGGTTAAGTCCGGTGTGCTTTTGAGTGAAACCAAATGCTAAGCCTTATTTGTGGCTGTTCTTAGACTAAATTATAGTCTTTGATTTAATCTTGAGTAGAGGACTATAGTAGACCTCACATTGTGATTTATTGAGCTATAAGCTATTCTTGAATTGGCGATGACTTGAGGATTATGAATACCTCAATATGTGATTTTTGAACTAAACTTACAAGTTGGTTGAACATGTTAAGTGTGTACAATTATGTTCATTGAATATTTGGTTTTGTAGAGCATTATGACCTACTTGAATTGATAAATTCTTTTATGATGGACTTGGTCCTTATTGGTTTATCCAAGTAAATATCTACTTGAGCATCTTGATTTGAGTCCAGCTGGCGTCTTGGTCGTTTTGTCGGCAATAGGACGGTTCATAGCCTTTGGAAACATTCGCTATGAATCGCCGCATTGGTACCCTTTCTCCTCACTATGTGGCCAATAGTGGGATGTGGTCTCGTATTAGCGCCCCCTAGCCTGATATTGAGCTCCCATTTCTCATCCCAGGGTTGGATGAATGTAACGAAGTACTCATTAAGAAAACTGATGAGTTGTGATCATTCGAGGATTGAATCCCAGACTATGATCATTTGAGGGTTGGACCCATGGTTTGAATATTGAAGGGCTAGGCCCAGATCTTGGTTTTACGTGCTTAGGTATAAGCACTTATATGAAAGAGAACGTGCTATGTGGTTTATGAAGCTTTTGTTACATGATGACTTAATACAAGTTTATTATTGGTATGCCATTAAGATATCATGATTTTATATATGCTTGTGCATTATGCCATGCCACGTCATGCTATGCCATACATTTGCATTTAGTAGCTTACTGGGTCATTATGACTCATTTCGTGTGTTTGTTTTCCTTAGTTTTGCAGTGATCCCGTTAGTACGCGTGGCGACTTCGGATAGTGATTCCTAGAAGGTGGATTTCCGGGCTTTAAGCTTGGATTTATTATTATTATTGCTTTTATGTATTTGTGAGACACGAATGTAAAGTTATGTAGACTTTACTTGGGTAGATTGTGTTAGTATTTTGTTATCGTATTATTTTGGGAGCCGACTCGCTTGGTCGAGTTGTTGTATCTTTTAGAAGTTATTCCCTTGTTATTTCGAGCATGCTTTAGCTCACTCTTTCTAGTATTGTTGGTATTGTTATCTCCGACGACGTTAGTCGTGAGACTTGGGTTTAGTTGTTAGAATTTGAATATCTTGTTCTTTTAGTTGATTTATTCCTCCGGCATGTTATAGCCGTTGAGTTGTTGTTTATCAGGTTGGGTTCTTGTTGCTTCGCCGGCCTTAGGTTGCCGATGGGTTGTTGTACGTGCGCAATGTTGCGTCACGCGAGTCGTAGATTTGTCGAGAGATAGTCCTCTCTCAGCCTTGTATTCCTTAGTTTATAATTATAGGCTTTGGTCCCACTTATGATTTGCTTCCGCAGATTTTAGTTTTTGGTTATTCGGTTTTGCCGTTATGGCTTTTCATTCCTGTATAGTGTTTGTTAGTTCAACTCTGGACTTGCACTACTACGCTTAGCGGGTGCTTGTCCGTCTTTTAGCTTGTCTTGACGGAACGACCTTGGGATTCCGCATTGGAGTTCGGGTCGGGCTGTCACAAAAATTATGTTAAAATCACCAGCTACCACCCAAGGGACATTAACATAGTTCGCCCCCATGTCAATAAGATCACTCCACAGGTCTAATCTCCCAGAAGCTGAACACTTAGCGTAGACCGATGTGAAGTTAACTGAATAATTCCAAGAGAAGTGTTTAAGACTGATCGTGAGATGCTGCACGGAGTCACAAAGAAGCTAGCAATTGAAAGAAGATCTAGCAAGAACCCATATGGTATTAGCCGTGTTACAATAAAAGTGACGGAATTTGAGCTTATGTGCAATTAAAGGAAGCTTTTCATTATCTATTATAGGTTCATAGATAGAAATAAAAGGAATGTGATGAAGTTTAACCAATTTCTTAAGACGGGAGACGGTGGAATCGTTACCCACTCCCCGAATATTCCATGAAAGAAAATTAATCGTCATTGGGCGATGAAGAATGAGAACCCTTTGTGGACCTTCTCTTGCTTTTGTGAGCGAGTCGATGATGTAGAACTTGGATACTTTGGAGGCCTCCCTTCTTTTTCTTAGTGCCCAAGGTTTCCAGGTTAAGAGCATCAAACTGGGAGTTATCACAATCACCGTTATCCTCTTCAAAAGATTGGAGGACCACAAATCTGTTATGAGATAGAACGTTTAAATTATCATTCTTCTGAGTTTGGTCTGGAAGCACCTCAGATTTATCACTAGTAATATCAGATTTATCATGCCCCGGATTGAGAGATTGATCAGCTGCTACGTCAATATGGGAGTCAGTGTTATCACCATAAAGAGAAGGCTCAAACACTTCGGCAACAGGATTTTTCTCACCACTATCATGCGAAGGATTAGAACACTTATCTGGTTCCACGGATCTTTTAGGGTTTTGGTCATTGTCCTCCTCAACCACAGGAGGCAGATCAATGGGGCCTTTATCATGCACCGTTTGGCAGTTATGACTCATACCAGAAACCTCAGGATCTTTAGTACCATCAACAACAATAGGTGTGGTTTTGCTCGTACCAGGAATATCATCAGATTTGGTGGCTACTTTGGCTTTCCAGATTGTTTTGTGGACGACTTCTCCATTAGTTCTGGCCGGAATAGTACTAGGGTTTTGAGGATTATCTTGCTTGCTATGATCACTATTGTTTCCCTTGTTAAACTGCTTGTTGTATAACTTACAAGAGTCACCATCATGGCCTTGACGATGACAGAAAGAACAATATAGAGGAAGCCTTTCCGCTTCGATAGGCTGCCAAAAGCCCTCCGATAAGCCACTGTCAATCCAAATCCGATTTGGGATAGTATTGGTCAGGTTGACCTCTCTGCAAATTCTGGCCACACTCGGCCTGGAAAGGTTAGCAGTGGGTGAATCAATGATTAATGGGGTGCCTATCATGTTAGCTATCGAGAAAAGAGTTTGCTTGTTGAACAAGTAGATTGGCAAACCGGGAAGGGAAAACCAAACAGGGACAATGGGGCTTTCGACCTCCGGCCTGAAATCCGGAGTCCACTTGAAAACACGCATAGGAAAAGCACCCACGTACCATTGGTCTTTGATCCATAAACGTTGAAAGTCAGCCTCGTGATGGGTTTGTATAAGAACATGTTTATGGTCAAGATGGCCTAGGGTTACAGCTGCTTTAAGGCCGAAGGTGAGGAACTCTTTGCGCATAATCTCCATTGTTGGCCTCCCATGAGAAAATTTACCAACCAAAGAGAATTGAAAAGGTTTAGAAAGGGCTGAAACAATATCCGGGGTGAGACGAAGGGCAGGTTCACCCTTGTAAGTGGAGGGTGGGATGAGCTGAATCTTGTCCAAAGAAGGAGAAGGAATAGAAGAGAACAAGGAAACAAAGGATTTTTTGGCTGTTGGAGAAGGTGGAGCTGGAGGGTTTTCCTCGGCAGCAGCCATGCCTAGAGCGGCCAAGGCCACAAACGGCAAAGGAGGAACCAGCCGCAACCCTAGAGAGAATTTATATTTTATGAGCTTTGCTTCTATCAAATCACACTTTGGTTTTTTTATGATTAATTTAATTCATAGGAGAAATATACACATACATGTACGTACGTATATATGTATGTATGTATGTATGTATGTATGTATGTATGTATGTATTTACATATATATAAATATATAAATATTTATTATTTCTGGTGAAAAATATACATTAAAATTTTATAAAGGATAATTTTCAGAAATATATATAGTTTTTTCGTATATAAAAATAATAATTAAAATTAAATAAAAAAAATAAAGACAAAACATTTCACAAAAATCATTAAGAACACATGCAAGGCACGTGTACCTAACTAGTAATTTAAAAATATCTTAAATATCAATGGTTACAAAATTTTATTTTATTTTGTTTTAATTCTTTTAAAAAATGTATTATTCAAAAATATCTCAAATGCTATATGGTTAACTAAAAGATGAAATTATTTCTAACTTGGATACGTATGCTAATAATAAATCTATGACATATTTTTATTATTAAACACCTATTTAAAATACAAATAATATATAGAGTTAAATGCACCATTAGTCCATATACAATGCAAAAATTTATGACCAGTTCCGAATTTTCAAAGTGATCACCATTTGACCAAATAATGCATTTTTTTGATCACTAATAGTTCCTGGACCAGATGCCGTTTGTTTAATCCCCGTTAACTCATCATGTGTTCACGTGTACAAACTTGAAGGCAAATCTATCTTTTAACGACAAATGATATTACGAGCTAGAGCTTGTAATATTATTACGAGCTTTAGTGTTAGAGCCGTTAGATAATTAAATTAGTGATGATATAGAATGTTTATGTCATTACTTAATGATGAGCTCGGCCCAAACTTTGGTCACGAGCCAAGCACAGGTTCCAACACGTGATAGTCACGTGTATGACAGAGACCAGGAAAGAAATTACCCGAGCATGATAGCCGCGAGATGATCATCATACATCAATACCGAGCAGGAGTTTCCCTATCACTCAGCGAGCAGGGAACAAGGCTGCTCGATTGAGCTCGATATTAATCTCGAGATATCCTCGCTGATCCGAGATTTTAGCCTTGATTCATTCGGTTACGCGGTCAACCCGCATTTATGGTATTACAGTCCTAAAATACCTCCGTGATCATAGCCTAACCCGGATCCTACTCCCAGAAAGGCTATATATACTTCATAAAATCTCATTTGAAAGGTACGCACTATTCTATATACCGAAACCCTGTTATTTTGCTTTCAACTAAGCTTAATATTTACTCTCACACCTGAGGGGTTTCGCGAGGCCCTGCCTTGCATTCCATCTAAGGTGTTTTCTTCTGTTGACAGGGTCTTAGGAGTTTTTACATTCAATCAAGCCCAGATATCCTATAAACCGCAAGGACCGGCCCAAGACTAGATTGTGCAGCATCAGTTTGGTTCCGTTGCCGGGAAACGTAAAAGTTTAGTTTCACTTTTCATCAACCATTGTTAGCATGGCCAAGAACGGAAAGGGACAGGTTGGAGCAAGCGGAAATGTGGGCGGTGATGTATCTGTTCAAGGGGATTGGCCACCAATTAGTAACAGGCCCGAGGGGATTCCTCAGCCTGACCAGTTTCCACGAAATGGCCTACCACCGCTAAGCGGGGTAATGACCAGATCTCAAGTGGCGGCACAACATGCACCAAATGGTGAAGCTGGTTTCGTCCCAGCAACTGATCCACCTCAGCATGATTTGAGAAATCAGTTGCAACAGCAAAGGGCAAATTCAGTTGAGTTAAGGGACCAGTTGAACCAACGTAGGGAAGCTGCTCGACTTAATTCAGTGGTAGAACCTATCCCATTGAATGAACAAGCCCAGGCACAAGCTCTTCGTAATCAAGCTCAGTATTTGAGCAAAATGTTTATTCTGAATCAACAGCTAGCTGCGTTGGGTCAGCCACCAGTTCCCATAGAGGAACAGTTAATATTGATTGTGCCCGCGGTTAGTACTCCACATGTGGTTGAAAGGGTGCTTAGTGTTGGCGGCCATGCCCCGCACAAGCCCCCTTTGGCCATCGACGAGCTCGGCCGAATCGCTGGCGATGGCAGCCACAACCAAGATGCCAATGCCTTGGAAATCCATGAGGAAAGGCGAGGCCGAGATAAACGTCGTGCTAGAGAGTACAGTATAGTCGATGAGTCAATGCCAGCCAGCAGGTGAAGTCGAAATGATGAGCATGAGCGTTCATATCATTCTCGATCTCGCTATTCTCATCGGTCTCAACGAACTTCACCACGTCGCGAACACGACAGACGAGCAGACCGCTATGAGACAACAAGACCTCCAAGGGTCCCCCAGCAGCTCCGAGCACAAGAAATGGAGGCACCTCTGGCCGCTATAGCTCAGCCCGTAGTAATTCCAACGGCACCAGTACCAGCTCAACCTCAGACAATGGGCGAGGTTTTGGCAATTGTGCAAGCTAGAATGGATGGGTGGGAAGCTGGTCGCCGTTCTGATGGGTCTGCTCGATCTTCAGATGGTAGTCCATTCGCAGACTGGATCGAAAACACACCTCCAGCACAGGGAGCTGTTTTTCCAAATTTTGATAAATACTCGGGAAAAACCCGAGCAGGAGATTGGCTGCGATCATTTGAAGCTCAGGTCGGTTTGGTGACCAGTAATGAAGCCTTGAAAATGAAGGCATTTGCAGGGGCCATACAGGGTAAAGCCCAGAGTTGGTTAGGGCGTTTCCCGAAAGGGTCTATTACGACGTGGAAAGACTTGAAGGAGAAGTTCCTAGCAGAATTTGGCTCGGCTGGAGCTCTCCCCAAAAGTCGATTCGACCTCTGCAAAGTGGTTCAAGGAATTGATGAATCTTCCCATAGCTATGTGGAAAGATTCACTAAGGTGCTCGAACAAGTCACGGGCATGACTGAAGGAGAGGTTACGCTGTGTTTTTTGAACAATATGCGAAGTGGGGGGCTGAAGCAGGAATTGGTGATGCATCCACCGGCCACTCAGGGTGAGATGCTTGCTCGAGCACAACTGTTCAGCTCGACGGAGGCAGATCGAAAGGGAAAAGGGAAGGACAAGATCGAAAATAGTTCGACACCAACTGCAACTCCTAGCTCGGGGAATAACAATAATTTTCGGAGAGACCGGAACAGGACTTCTGATTCCACTCAACGATTCAGGGAGCAACATTTCACTCCCTTGAACACTTCAAGAGAGGAGATAATGATGCAAATACAGAATGATCTCCCCGCTCCCTATCCCATGAATCCGGATACTGCACAATACAGGGATAGCACAAAATTTTGCGCCTACCACAACGACGTGGGGCATGTCACGGAGGAATGTTTCATCCTCAAGAAAGAAATCCAACGCTTGATTAATCAAGGACGTCTTGATAGGTTCAAGCAAGGGAACAACAATGGTGGCAATCGCCGTGATCCTCCTGCTCGGGGAAATGGCGGAAACAGAGGCAATGCCCCCCAGATAAACGGGGTTGTGAATGTTATTCTTGAGGAAGAACCTTCGACTCAGCGGGAAAGCATATTTATTCACCGTCAAAAGTAATGAATATGCCACCGATAACTTCGATTTGGCGAGCACCATCCGGTTCACTCGGCGGGCGAAGCACAACCCTTGCATCCGACCTTTGGTTGTGTCGGCTTTGATTAACAATGGCGGCAAGTGCACCGAGTGCTCGTAGATACGGGGAGCATCTTGACGGGCTTTACTACAGTTGTTTTAAGGAGATTGGTCTTACCGATGCCCGATTAAAACCTTACTTGGGAACTCTGGAAGGTTTTACAAATCATAAAGTCGGGGTCAAGGGCACAGTCGACCTGGAAGTTTACATAGGTGATGGGGAACATACGAGGCTAGAAGTCATAACTTTCCTCGTGATCGATCTGAAATCTCCATATAATGCCATCATGGGCATCCCCTCCATGGCTCGCTTCCAGATGGTAGCCTCGGTTCCTCACCAGCGAGCAAAGTTTTACACAGACACTGGCGTTGGCATCCTTCATAGTCAACCCCGAGCAATGTGGGAATTTGTCCGGGAAACGCAGAAGAAAAGGCAGAAAATCGCGCTCGCCATCCCCAATGAAGAAATCGTTGTTCCAGGCAAAGCTCTGGACAACATAGCAGTAATTTCTGAAGGAGAATGCTCGCGACCAGAAAATATGGAGGTTGATCACCCCAGGGACAAGGAAACATAGGCCACCGAGGAAACATCAAAGCCCGCTCGTAAAAAGAGGGCAAAAGGTGACGAAAAAATTGAAATGGACACATTGCAGGTCCGTGAAGAGCCAGAATTCCGGGCTGAAGATGAGCTCGAGGAAATTGTCATCAATCCGTCTTTTCCAGAGCAGAAAATCAAAATTGGGACAGCACTTTCCCCCGAGGAGCGGACAAGGTTGATCGAACAATTGAAGTCAAGCCTTGATGTGTTCGCCTGGACAGTGGAAGATATGAAGGGCATAAGTGAGGAGGTAGCTCTTCATCGGCTAAGTGTGGACCCAGCATATCGACCAATTCAACAGCGACCTCGCCAATTCTCCACAGGAAAAAATGAGGCTATAAAGAAGGAAGTAGAGAAGCTGCGGCGGACACATCATTGAAGAAATTCATTACCCGTCCTGGCTGGCCAATGTGGTGATGGTAAAAAAAAGCAATGATAAATGGAGAATGTGCGTGGACTTCACAGATCTTAATAAGGCTTGCCCCAAAGACAGTTACCCTCTTCCTCGCATTGATAGGCTGGTGGACGCAATAGCTGGATTCGAAATGCTCAGCTTCCTGGATGCATATTCAGGATACCACCAAGTGAAAATGAGTGAGCAGGACAAGGCTTTGACCGCATTTCGAGCAGCTGGCGGTCTCTACTGTTACAAAATGATGCCCTTCGGGTTGAAAAACGTTGGGGCCACTTATCAGCGTATGGTCAACAAAGTTTTTGGCCAACAAATTGGCCGAAATATGGAAGCATACATTGATGACATGGTCATCAAGACAAAGGGAAGAGACCACAGCAAAGACTTGGAGGAGACTTTTACCAACCTGAGAAAGAACAACATGAAGCTGAACCCGAGCAAGTGCGTTTTCGGCGTGCGGGCTGGGAAATTCTTGGGGTTCATGGTTAACCAGAGGGGGATAGAGGCTAACCCAGAGAAGATTCAAGCTATACTCGACATGAAGCTGCCCAGATGTATTAAAGACGTCCAACGCTTGAACGGAACCGTCATCGCCCTTGGTCGTTTCATTTCTCGCTCGCTGAACGATGTTTACCCTTCTTCAAAGTACTCCGGGGAAACAAGAATTTTGAGTGGAACGAAGAATGTGCAGAGGCGTTCAAGCAACTTAAGAAGTACCTTGGTGAACCACCCTTAATGAGCAGCCCGAAAATGGGAGAAAGCCTATATTTGTACTTGGCAGCCACAGACCAGGCTGTGGCCACCGTTTTGGTTAGGGAAGAGTCAAATGTCCAAAAACCTGTGTATTACGTGTCAAAAGCTCTCACACCTGTAGAGAGCCGATATTTTAATATAGAAAAGTTGGCCTACTCTCTTGTTATTGCTGCTCGGAAATTACGAGCCTACTTTTCTGCACATGTGATAATTGTGTACACCGACTCACCACTACGAAAATTTTTGCACAAGCCCGATTTTTCAGGAAGAATGCTTGGTTGGTCCATCGAGCTCACAGAATTTCACATCGACTATCAACCACGAAAGGCAATCAAGGCACAGGCATTGGCCGACTTTTTGGTGGAAACGAGTTTTTCCAACCATGAGGAAGAAGTTGTTCCGAGCACAACTCTGCCCGCCGAACAAGAAAAAACGATTAAGATCAAACCAGCCCACTGTTGGGAATTATTCGTGGATGGCGCTGCGAGTAAAACGGGCAGCGGAGCAGGCATCTTACTGGTCACACCGGATCAAGCTGACGAGTTCGAGATGGCTCTTAGATTCAAATTTCCTGCCTCCAACAATCAAGCTGAGTACGAGGCCATGATTGCCGGATTAGAGCTCGCGTTAGACATGGATATTGATTCGGTTACAGTATACTCGGATTCACAATTAGTCGTGAACCAAGTACAGGGGGAGTATGCAGTCCATAATCCTACATTGGTCAAGTACTGCGAGTTAGTCAAAGAAATTTTGAAGAGCTTCAAGTTCTGGGAGATCGTCAGAATTGATCGAGCAGATAACATGCGAGCAGACTACCTTTCCAAGATAGCAGAGGACGAAATATCCGTGTTAAGGCCAGCAGTGATGATTGATCATCTGGAAACACCTTCGATTGAAAAGGACCGAATAATGGATATTGAGCCAGCGAGCAGATGCTGGATCGACGAGTATAAAGATTTCATCGAGCAGGGTATATTACCAGAAGACAAAAATCGAGCAAGAGTTGTCCGAAACCAGGTGTGTCGATACTCGGTGGTCGGAGGAGTACTGTACAAGCGGTCAAGGGTAAGACCGATGCTTCGTTGTGTTCGACCAGAAATGACCCAAGAGCTTCTATACGAGGTCCATCAAGGAGAATGTGGCGGTCATCCAGGGGCACGGACCTTGGCACAAAAAATTTTATTTGCAGGTTACTATTGGATCACGTTAAGGAAAGATGCAGCCTTATACGTGCAGAAATGTGACAAATGTCAGAGGTTTGCGGATATACCTAGACTGCCATCCACCGAGCAGACCCCAGTCGTGGCGGCATGGCCTTTCGACATGTGGGGAATTGATATAATTGGACCTTTTCCTCTAGCGCGATCTCAATTCAAATATGCAGTGGTGGCAATCGACTACTTCACCAAATGGATTGAAGCAAAACCGTTGGCGACCATAACTGAAAACAACATCATCAACTTCGTGCATGACCACATCTGGTGTCGCTTTGGGTTACCTAGAGCCATTGTATCAGATCATGGCACGCAATTCTCAGATAAATTTATGGCAGAATGTCACAGGATGTATGTTAAACATTGGCAATCTTCAGTTGCCTATCCACAAGGCAACGGACAAGCAGAAGCCGCGAACAAACAAATCCTGCACGCTCTCAAACGAAATTTGGATGATCGAGCAGGAAAATGGGCAGACGAGTTACCGGTTGTTTTATGGTCAATTAGAACGACTGTAAGGGGATCAACAGGGGAAACACCTTTTGCTCTCACGTACGGATCAGAGGCTGTAATTCCAACTGAAACAGCCTTTCCCAGTTACAGAGTGGCCCATTATAACGAGCAAGACAACGAGGTCGCCCGGGCAATCGACCTTGACCTTCTCGAGTAACGTAGATTGGAAGCTCGCATCAGGATGGTTAACTACAAGCAGAAAGCCAAAGCCCATCACGATAGGAAAGTTCGGGGAAGAGCATTCAAAATTGGAGACTGGGTCCTTAGGAAGATTGAGGTTACAGGACAGCGACCAGAACGAGGAAAATTGTCACCTAATTGGGAAGGACCATTTAAGGTTACAGGAATTGTTAGAGAAGGTACTTACACCCTGCAGAATCAAGAAGGCAAACATTTGAAGCATCCTTGGCACTCTGATCATTTGAAGAAATATTATCATTAACATGAGCGTTAGTTCCAGTTTATCCTGGTGGAATGTATTTTCAATAAGGGTTTCTTCAATAATAACATTGTTTCGAATGAAAGTGATTGTATACATGGATTGAAAGTTTCGAAATTGCGCATATCAAAAGGAAAATATACTCAAACAAATATAAACAAAACTTTGCTTGACAAAATCGAGCAGAGTGGGGCCCTGCCCGGTTTATGTTTTAAGTTTGAATGCCTCAACAGGAGAAGGGGAGCAACCCGGTTTTCGATTTTATTTGACGGCTTTGTTCGTTTCAACGGCAAAGGGAGATAAATCTCGCTCAGATCAATATCCAGCCTAAATAATGTTAACGGTTCGATGAACCAAGGGCCATGCCCGCGCCACACAACTCGCCCGACAACTCGGCAAGAGCGTGTAATTATTTAGATGCCCGCCGAAGTTAGCGTAAGGGCCCCGCCTCGATGATCCTGATTGTTTTCAGTTAAATGCAAAACTGGAAATAAAACAAGTAACAGGAAGACATTCATACAAATTTTTGAAATAAAAGTTCTCATTATAAATCTTTCAATTACATAAAAAGGGAAATGATTACAAGGATAATCAAAAGCTATCTAATTCCCTCCTTGCTCAGTGGCTGTTCCCGAGGTGTCCAGCTCGGCAAATATCCTATCCATCTCGGACTGCAAGTTGGGAGGAAGAGGTGGTGGAGGAGGTAGCTGCTCAGTACTCTGGTTGGGAGGAGGAGGCAAATTCGTTTCTGCCCCGGCAGGAGGAGTAGCCTGATTCTCCTCGACATCTATTATCACCGGGCCGACAGGTTGGGGAGCAGGATCCTCATCCTCATCGTCGTTGGCCTCGCTCTCAAAAATGGCGTTCATTTGATCAACCACATTATTGGCCAATGGAGTCGGAGGAATCCATTCCGGCTCACCGCTCTCCCTATCATTATTCGCAATGATCCCCAGTTCATCCACGGTATAGGGGATCAAAGCATGGCTACTCCGAGCCGCAGCACACCAGGGCGAAGCCGCCCCCCATCTCGCCATCATCTCAGGAGTTATATTCGGCAGGCCGCTGCTCGCCAACATGCGCAAAACATGGCTGCACCCTTGGGAATAATAGGGAACCAGCTTTGCATCCACGAGCCGGTCGATCGCTTAAACTCTTCAATAGCTGCAGTTTTGGCAGCCGCAACCTCCCGTGTCAGCCTGGCCTGCCAAGCTCTCTCCTTCTGCTCGGCAGCAATCTGCGCGTCCTCAAATTTCTTCCTCTCCTCGCTCAATGTTTTCTGAGCAGACACCTCCCCGTTCTGAGCAAACTCCACCTGGGCTTTTAGGCGGATAATTTCTTCCTCGAGCTTGGACAACTCGGCGACCTTTGTTAAGACTTCTTTGTCCTTAGCCAACAAGTCTTCTTTGTAAGACCGGGCAGCTTCATCGGACTTTCGCTTCTGCTCGAACAGAGCTCCAGCCTTATCTTTATACTTCATCTCGCACGCTTTGTGCGTAAGAGTGACTTCGAGGTAAACCGCAAAACGAAAACATACATGAGCAGGAAATATACATTATCAGCAGCGGTTACCTTCGTCAGATAATGGGAATGACATACCTCGCTGACTAACAAACCAATCTCACCGAAAGCAAAGACGCTTCGGAGTTTCAAAGCACCACGAACAACATCGCCGACGACCCTTTTCAGGATCCCCTGTCCGCAGACAGCGCTCATGGTCCCCCGATCACGAATGTTGATTCCTTCGAGAGGGGGGACGGCGGCGAGTTCGTTCACAAGGGCCCTAACCCCATCTCGGGATACGGGCGCCACAAAATTGGCTCTCAGCCAACTAGGGGTAGCACTCCGTGATGGCTCTTCACGACGAGGAGGAGGGGAAGCCCCGTGACCGAGGCGCGAAGGACAGAGAAGGCGCGGATCGACCGCTTGAATTGTTTCTGGGGTTCATCCCCCTCGTGGTCGGGTGCTCCGCCACCGCTCGAATCGGGCACAATTGGTCTCTTTCGACGAGTGCTTGGTGGTCGGCGCCGTCCTAGTGGGAGATCTCGGCTCAAGAGGAACCAGAGCACGAGATGATTTTTTGCTCCTTTCGTAAAAGGGGCCTTGGGTAAGGATTCATAGGTAGGCCGCCGCGCCAATCAACTCACCATGGCGAGCAATGCACTCTCGCCTTGAACTCAATCTTCCTCCGCCTTTAATATATCTTTCACCACTGCAAACAAAAAGAAAACGAGTTAGAAAATGTCGAGATACTTTTCGTAAGACTCATCATAAACAATAAAGGGTAAATACCAGCATCATCAAAATCAAAACGAGGGGTACAATCTCCCCCTAGACCGCCTGACTCACTGGGAACTTGTGGTCATGGCAAGTCCCCCAAAACGGATGAACGGGCTCAGGTGCTATGTCAATCAAAGGATCCACACCCTCCACGGAAGCAGGATACATCCCGGCCAAGCGTAAGATCCGAGGATCCTGCACGATTGACTTCCAGTCAATCAGCCATTGTTGACCCTGCTCGGTCACTCCCAGTGCTCCTCGCAACATAGCCATACACCTATCCTCTCCGGTGAAAGTGGCATGCCGATCATAAGTTGGAGGCTTCATCGCATAAGGGGTCGGAGCAAAGGGCCACCCAACCCGGGATTCAACTACAATAATCCTTTTGTCCCACTTATCGACTTTGTGGGAAATTCAAGAAATGCCTGTGGCTCCAGCCTTTTGATCGGCCAATAATCCTACCCGATCTCTTGTCCTTGGTAAATTGAAAAAGTTTTCGGAGTATGGTCATCTCCGGTTCAAACCCAATCAGCCGGCAAGTCGCGCTAAAAGCAATCAGAATCAACATCGCAGTAAGCTGGAGGTCACACGGAACAGCGTTGGTTTCCCTCAAGAACTCGACAACAAACGGATCTAGCGGAAAACGCATCCCGACACGAAAGAAGTCATAGAAGAAGACCACTCCTTTGGTCTTACTCCTCATCTGAGCAGGAGTCATCTCGGATTCATAAGGGACCCCTCGGTAATCTTCCCTGGAAATCCCAATGGAGTCAAACCGCCTTCCCCACCTCTACAACCGAGTCCATCGACTCCCAATGAGCAAGCGAGCTCGATTAAAATAATCCTCGTTGCGAGGTCTCCTACCCGCCGAGGTCGACCACCACTTCCTCGTCAGCCGGGCATCTCACTCGAGCTCGCCTCGCTACCTCGGCCCCGGCTCGGTGGTCACATCATTCATAACCCTTTCAAGGAAAGCATGGCTACTTGCTTCGAGTATTCCTCCTCTCGAAATCAACACGCCGACTCGCTCTCGTAATCTACGGTGAATGATGCTCCTGGGCACCATGATCATAATCATAAGCTTCTTGCTCATGATCAGAATTGTCATCAAAAAGTCGAAGAGGGGAAGACATCCTACAACAGATCGAACAATAATCTGGATTAATCCCCAGAAAACTTATGATTCTTCGAAGGTTTTTCCTTGATCTCCCTGCGGACTACCCAAGCCTAAACTGAAAACCCTAAGAATCTACCCAGAAACCATGAACATGAAGAACACAGAAAAAGGCCAGAAAATTCAAAAGAATTTACATAGAATCAAAAAGGATGAAGGCCGGAGAAGACTTACTTGTGCGTTGAGCGGGGATTAGTTTGCCGGAAGTCGAAATATTGTAATGATCCAGAATGGCAAGAGTCGAATTTCTTGTCACAAATGATACCACGGAAGAAACTAACAGAAGAACACGCATGTAGAGTTTTGAAGGATAGAAGGTAGTAAAAAGGAAGAAGGGTTAGGGTTTTACCCCTTTTATAGGCGAAATTTTGGGAAGAAGGCGCCCAAATCACGCGCCCACAATTTCAAATAAAGGCGGCTGCGAAGCACCCGATCAAGCCCGCCATTAATGCCTGCCTCGAAAACACGTAGCTCATCATGACTGAACTCAGCAGCTGTCACTTCAGAAAAGCCTTTTCAGTCTCCCTGCAACCGGCGCTTCGAATACACTAACTGTCACCAATAAAGCAGCTCCCTTCACTTCGGCAACAATAAAATCAAACAAGTATATTGCTCCCTGCACCGAGCATAAATACTCGCCGAACAAGGAGCAGGGGGCCACTGATGAGCTCGGCCCAAACTTTGGTCACGAGCCAAGCACATGTTCCAACACGTGATAGTCACGTGTATGACAGAGACCAGGAAAGAAATTACCCGAGCAGGATAGCCGCGAGATGATCATCATACATCAATACCGAGCAAGAGTTTCCCTATCACTCAGCGAGCAGGGAACAAGGCTGCTCGATTGAGCTCGATATTAATCTCGAGATATCCTCGCTGATCCCGAGATTTTAGCCTTGATTCCTTCGGTTACGCGGTCAACCCGCATTTATGGTATTACAGTCCTAAAATACCTCCGTGATCATAGCCTAACCCGGATCCTACTCCCAGAAAGGCTATATATACTTCATAAAATCTCATTTGAAAGGTACGCACTATTCTATATACCGAAACCCTGTTATTTTGCTTTCAACTAAGCTTAATATTTACTCTCACACCTGAGGGGTTTCGCGAGGCCCTGCCTTGCATTCCATCTAAGGTGTTTTCTTCTGTTGACAGGGTCTTAGGAGTTTTTACATTCAATCAAGCCCAGATATCCTATAAACCGCAAGGACCGGCCCAAGACTAGATTGTGCAGCATCACTTAAAAAAGAACATATTTTATCTAAATTATCTAATGGTGTAAAGATCTAAATAGATTTGATCTAACGACAATAACACTAAAACTTGTAATAATACAACAAACTCTAACTCGTAATATCATAACTCTCTTTTAACCCCAATCCCCATCTCTTCCTTTTCTGACAATCCGTACTCTTTTTTATATCACTCTTTCTAGGAATTTGTCACCCCTTTCACTCTCTCTCTCTCTCTCTCTCTCTCTCTCACTCTCAGTGGTTTTTTTATACGGCTATACTTAATACAACCCACACATTTTTGCTTAATACAACCCACATGAGGGCAAAAGTTACAATTTTGCCCCTAATTCATTCCCAAAAAATGTGGCTAACAAACAAAATGTTTAACAAAACATACTAAATACTTAATACAATACACATGTGAATCTCTTCAAATTCATTTACTTGATTTTCTGCCGAATTTCACTCTTTTTTTTCAATTTCGCATGGTTTGTTCTCATATCATAAATGAAAGCAATCACATGGAGCCACATACTCATATCTCTTGCGAATCGATTTGATGCAGCAAAACTCTCTCTCCCTCTCTCCACATCTCTCTCTCACGTGCATCGCGATGGATCAATTTTGAATAGCAATGCATGAACTCATGCTTCGCGCGTGTTCATTGCGATGCATCAATTTTGAATCGTGATGCATCAATTTTGAATCATAATACAATATTTTGAATTGCGATGCATGATCTAATGCTTCACACATGCATTTATTTTGTTAAGGGTATAGTTGTCTTTTTTTTCTTCATAAAAGTGTTTTTTGCTTGTTTAAAAAACAAGTTATATATAGTACTTGCTCAGTCTCATCACACACACACATACTAGAGCTATAATCATCTTAAATAAGCTCGGCTTGGGCTCATTCATCAATCAAGTAAATACGTCGAATACAAACTCGCCCAATCCAAAAGAGAAATAAAAATTATATCTAGTCATACTAGATTTTTAAGAAATTAAGAATCACTGCGATAAAAATAAATAATAAAACAATAATGCACCATAAATCTTTGACAACCTAAGAATCTTCTTACTATCTGTCCATGTTGTCATCATGACAATTATGCTCCCACAATTATAATAAATTGATGTATTGACGATGATTAAATAAATTAAAGAAAATAAAAGTGTTTGATTTTATTTGGAATTAAAAAGATGAAATAGTTGTGTGTAAGGTTTAATTTGAAATCAACTCCATAATACAAGATTTTTATATACTCCCTCCGTTTTCAAATTATTTTCCTCTTTGACCCGTGTTGATTCCTATGATTAGATTTGGTTGAGTCATCTTCTGATTCTATTGTACAGTAGGCTAAAAGGTCTGCGTACCGATTAGTGTGGCAACTGCCTTAGAATCACTTTGTTTAGAATAGTTTCTAAGTGTTAGTTCTTAGGCGCCAACAAAGAAGCTTCTACAAAGAGCCTCTGAAGGAACAAAGCAGACTTTGAAGTCCGCTTCAAATAGCGGAAAATCAAAATTGGCCAAAATCAAGGAACAATGACACGTGTACACCTATTTAGATATTTTCGAAAATATCTAGTTATCATGTCTTCACCAGATTATTTTTTAAGAAGTCAACTCTGCATAATGACAACCTGCTCGCATCAGATCCGAAAAATCAAGACCGAAGACATTACCCATTTTGGCTAAGAAGACTTTCCAAGCCGCAAAGCTCAGACTCAAACATTACTCGCTTAGTAATGTCTTCTCTCGCACACCGCATCTCGATGACTG
Organism: Codonopsis lanceolata; assembly: GCA_013146195.2. Lineage (NCBI taxonomy): Eukaryota > Viridiplantae > Streptophyta > Magnoliopsida > Asterales > Campanulaceae > Codonopsis > Codonopsis lanceolata. The sequence continues at coordinate 42,928,133 of CM028383.1, read as the reverse complement.
TGGGTCACTTTTCCCCAAAGCGCCGAATTGCATTCAATGCAAAGGAACGTTGGACTGATTTATCTCTCGATTTTAACCCAACGGTCCAAAAGATCTCTTCCTCGGTATATATTCAAGTGTCAAGATCAAAGAAATAACTCTTGCGCATTAAACTCTCAAGCTTCATCTTCATCACTCAAGCATTCAAGAGATCAAAGGACAAGGGCTAACACTTCACCAAACTTTCTCAAGCCGCAGATCCGCCATCTTAAATTCTTTCTCGCCTTCATTCTCGCTTTGTCTTTAAACTGTTCTTAATTTCGCACGCGTGGAGACAATTATCTATTGATTGTCTCTCTCACCTCTATACACTTGGTTAAAAACTACTTTTGTACACGATCCATTAGAGATCTAAATCATAAACCTAGTGGATAAAACAAGTGCACTTTTAAAATCCAAAGCTAACCACTTTGGTAGTGGATGTAGTACTATTCACAGTACGAACCACTTCAAATTCCTGTGCGCTCAAACTCTTCTTATCTCTCACTTTAATTGATTGTGTTTAACTGTTCCTGATTCGCCTTAACAAAGACTCTTGATAATTTCGTAATCTAATTTGTTTCCGCTGCCTAAGCACTTCTATTCAAACCTTTTATAAATCTTTAAGAAGTGCTCTTAAAAGAAAAAGTTTTATAAAAACATAACTAGGCTATTCAACCCCCCCCCCCTTCTAGCCTAGATTGAGCCTATTTTGGGACCAACAACCCGACACACCGTTTAAGAAAAAATAATTGGCTATATTATAAATTGAGTAAGTCTCCTATAAGACGATCTTACATATTATAATTCGTAAGACAAAGTCTCTATCTCTCTCACAACTCAACCCACCAACACACGTTGAGTCTGGTAAGGAGGATCCGTCTTACAAAATATATCTGTAAGACCATTTTACCTATGTTTTTGCCTTATAAATATTGATGAAATGTGTGGTTTTCTTTAACGCCCCTGAACATGTGGCCATCATTAAAGTAGGTAAAAAAAGTAAGGGTAAAGTGGTAAAAGTGGTTTTCTAAAAGGGAATGTTTTGAAAGATGACAATTACTTCCTCTGTTCCGGGCAAAGAGTCTATTATTCTATTTTGGAATGTTTTACATAAAGAGTTCACTTTCAAAAATTAAAGCATAAAATATTAAAATGTCATTTTATTACTAAAAGTGTCATTTCCTTCAAAAGTTTGACTTTCAAACGGGAACTCTTTACCCGGAACGGATGGAGTATTTTAGAACGGACGGAAAAAAAAATGACGATAATTTGAAAACGAATGGAGTAATTATTCTCAAGGAAATGGGGGGAATTTAGCCAAACTTTCTCGCCACCGCCACGTTAGAATCTCAATCAGTTTACGTCATGACTTTTAATGCCAAACGGATGGAATGTTTAGATTGAAATAAAATCAAAGGTAGAGGTTAAAAAGATCAAAAACTAAAAAAAACGAAGTTTAATTTAAAATTCATAAAATAGGGATTTTTATTTTTTAATGCAATTAACTCAAATTTTTACAATACTCTGCTCTACTTGACCGAAACCTAATCACAATATCACTTCTCAGTTAGTGGCTCATAGCTTTCTTCTTTTCAACTCCCACTGTCCAAAAATATATGACGTTTTGGGGATTTTCACATAGACCAAAGAAGCATATCGTAAAAACTAAACTGCTCATATCCAAACATTAGTGAGGTGTCTTGATATTCTTGCTCAAAGAGCCAAACATAAATTACAGAGTCAATAAATATGGATAGAATTGGAAAAAAAGTAAAAAAAAAAGTTCCTTGAAAATTACAAAATGTCATCTATTTTGGGACAAAAAAACCCTCCCAAAACGTCATATATTTTGGGACGGAGGGAGTACCATTTTTCCATCTTCAAGATTGATTTTTGTGGCTTTAGCTAAGATGGAGATAGAGAGATAGAAAATGAGGGGAATTAATGTTAATGCAATCCTTGGAGATCTGAAGAAGAAGATACTAATTTCTTCCGCCATAGCCAACAATATCAAAGGTACTAATTTCTTTCATTATTTTCCAGCAAATCCCAACCCTCTTCCTCCTCCTAGTTTCGATGACCTTATAGATTTGTTCCATCATATGTCTCGCTCCCATCCTCTGCCCTCAATTCAACAAAATATTTTCTTCAATTACTAAGATGAAACATTATTCTACCCCCATTTCTCTAATTCTTCAATTCCAGTTGTTAGGACTCAATCCTTTGATCAATCCTAACATTTACACCTTTAACATTGCAATAAACTGTTTTTTTTTTCCCCATTTGTGGAGGGTGGATTTCTCTTTCTCCGTGTTGGGTAAAATCATGAAATTAGGTTTTGAACCAAATTGTGTAACTTTCAATACTCTCATAAGGGGACTTTGCTCTGTTGGTAACCTCCCTTGGGATGTTAAGTTGATTAATGAACTTTTGGAGAGGGGTTTTCAACCGGACATAATTACTTATGGAACTGTTATTAACAGGTTGTGCAAATTGGGTAACACTGATGATGCCCTTGCTCTGCTTCGTAAGATGGAGATGCAAGAATTTGATGAGACTTGCAAACCTGGCATAGTTTAATACAACACGGTCGTTGACAGCCTTTGCAAAGAAGGTCGAGCTACCGACGCGCAACAGCTCTTTTTAGAAATGATTGAAAAGGGAATCCCGCCTGATGTTGTTACTTACACTTGCTTGATTCAAGGTTTATGTGATTGCGGTCGGTAGGAAGAAGTTAAGAGGCTGTTGCATGAAATGGGAATCCGTAACATCTCTCCAAATGCACACACATATAGCTTTATAATTGATGCACAATGCAAAGAAGGCTTGGTTGAAGAAGCGCACGATGTGCTTGAACTGATGATCCAAAGAGGTGAGGTGCCCATTACTATCACCTATAGTTCATTTTTGAATGGTTACTGTCTGAGTGGCAAAGTTTCTCAAGCTGCAAAATTACTTGATGTGATGATTAGCCGGGGAGTTGAACCTAATGTTTTCAGCTACAACATCCTGATCAACGGATACTGTAAGAATAAGATGATAAATGATGCAATGAGTCTCCTTGGAAAAATGGCTCATAGAGAATCAGACCCCCCTTCCTATCAGTGTACCCCCTAAAAATGTTAACTTCCTATCTTACCCTTACTTCTTATAACCATACCCCCTTTTCCCTCATTCCCTCCCTCTCTGTGTAACAGTCCCCCTCCCCCTTCTTCTTCTTCCAACCCAGCCACCACCCCCCACTGCCTCACTTACCGTTCTCCCTCTCCCTCTTTCTCCCTTCCTTCTTCCCTCTCACTCCTCCATCCTTCCCTCCCTCCTTCTGTGCATAATCTTCCCCTCCCCATTTTTCTTCTCACGTCTCCCTCCATTTCATCATCCCTTATTCTTATTTTTTTTCTTTCCAATACTCTCTTCCCTTCCCTTCCCAAACTCCATTGATAAATCAACTCTAGAACAAAAAAAAAATCGAATGTTCGGTAATAATTGGCCGAACAACTTAGTGTTGTTCGGCTAGCCCTAGCCGAACAACATAGTGTTGTTCGGCTAACCATGACCGAATAGTGTAAATCCAAAAAAAAAACCAAGGTTGTTCGGATAGTAATAGCCGAACAACACTAAGTTGTTCAGCAAACGATGACCAAACAATGTAACTCCAAAAAAATAAAAAAATACCCAAGGTTGTTCGACTAGCCCTAGCTGAACAATACTGTGTTGTTCGGGCAACCAGGGCCGAACACTAGCAATCTTTTTTTCTTTTTTCTTTTTTTTTTTACTTTGAGCATTGATTTGAGAAGAGAGAGGGAAGAAGAAAGTGGGGGTGGGTGGATGGGAATATTTGGACAAAGATGGAGAACGGTGAGGCAGTGGGGGTGGTGGGTGGGTGGGTGGGATGGAAGAAGAAGGAAGGGAGGAGAGGGAAGGGAAAGGAGGGAGTGAGGCCATGAAGGGTGGTGTTGGGTTGGAAGAAGTCAAGAAATGGGGAAAGGGAATGTTACACAGAGAGGGATGGAAGGAGGGAAGAGGGGGTATGGTTATTAAGAAACTAGTGTTTTTAACATGTGCGTTAAAAGCACATCAACTAAATCGTACATAAACAAAATGAGGAGGATCGGTTTATTAACAATTACACATAAGTATATCACTAATCATTATACATTCTAAAAAAATTCCTTATACACAACATTTGTTGTCTTATTATTAGTTGGTTTTTCATCTTCATCGCATATCAATATCTTCAAACCAAAATAATTTGTTACTCTAGAAACTATGATATATAACTGTCTATGGCTAAATACTGATTTTTTCAAAAAGAGACCTACATGCAATTATTGACTTTTGCACTTGTTAATTGTCATTGCATATGATACTAGTAGTGTAAATTGTCTTCTTTGAAACTTGAAAGATAGTCTTACATCAGATAGAGTTAATGACAATCTTGGGATAAAAACATTTTCTCCAACGTTGCTTCCTTTCAAAAAAATTGTTTCAACAATGTGATCCCCAAGATTTATGATGATTAGTCTTGTTCCATTGCACAACCCTGCACCATGATCAATGTTTTTCAATAGCATTACTGGACCACTAATTTTAAATGTCAATTCATGGCTTGACAACCCTGAACACTTTATATTATTAAAAAACTATATATAATTAATTTTTTCGAACAAACTTAAATTTTTTCCGCCATGCAAATAGAATTTGAACTCAAATAAGTTCTTCATTTTAAATGATTACTTTTATTAAATTATATTTGTATTTTATGAATAAAGAAATTTCTGAAAAGAAAATAAGCTAAAATCAAAATAACGAAATTATTTTTACTGTTAACTATTATTTTTGTTTTGTAAATTATTTTGATTTTAATAACTTCCATTATATTTTTTTTGTTTTATTGACTTCGTAACTATTATTTTTATTTTATTTTTAAGAATTAGTTTTACAGAAAAAATTTGTTCCGTAATTTTTTATTATTATTTTGCTAACCTCGGTTTAAATTGTTTTGTTTTATTGACTCTGTAACTATTATTTTTATTCCATCAAATATTTTTATTTTACTAACATATTTTTATTTTACATAACTATTTTTAAGAATTTGTTTTAAACTTTTGTTCCATAAATTATTTTTATAATTTTACTAACCTCAGTTTAAATTATTTTTGTTTTATTGACTTACGTAACTATTCTTTTTGTTCCATCAAATATTTTTATTTAAATAATGCATTTTTGTTTTACATAGCTATTTTTAAGAATTTGTTTTAAAATTTTGTTCCATAAATTATTTTTAATATTTTAGTAACCTCGGTTTAAATTGTTTTTGTTTTTATTGACTTTGTAACTATTATTTTTTTTTCCATCAAATATTTTTATTTTACTAACGTATTTTTTTTACATATATATTTTTAAGAATTTGTTTTAAACTTTCGTTCTGTAAACTATTTTATATTACTAAAATTTGCATTAAATTATTTTTGTTTTGTTGATTCTGTAACTTTTATTTTTATAGTGGCTTGTTCTATAAATTATTTTTATTTTACTAACCTCTTTTATTTTTGTTTTCTTGACTCCAAAACTATTATTTTTGTTTTAGTTACTATTTTTTATGTTTAAAAAGAGAAAAATGTTTAAACATAATTAAAAGAGAGAAGATGATGGTGATAAAAGAGAAAATATGGAGAAGACGGGAGAGAGAAAGAAAAATACAACCAGAGAAGATAGAAGAGGGAAATAGTAAAATGGTAACTCAAAAGTTAATAATTCAAAAGTGAGATTTTAGTGGGAAAAATTTACCATTGCCATTATATATATATATAGAAGTCAGTGAGATAGGAAGATAATATGTTTAGGGTTACACTCATAAGAGAATTTTTACAAGTCTGCTCTTTTATCACAGTGAGTGACGTATTGCCTATAGTTTTGTTCTTTTCTAGGGTTAATATCACTTTTGGTACCCTAACTTTACCCGTTTTTCACTTTTGGTACCCAATGTACACAAAGTATCAAATATCATCCTAAACGATTTCCAGTTTCATCAATTTTCATACTTTCCGTTACCAATCTGTCAAACCCAAACAGAAGACCTGATATTCTAGGTTGGAAAGGCAAGGAAACCAGCTATGAAGAGAGAAAGGGAAATGAAGGTGTATTAGCTCGACATTTCTTCCCTAATTCATCAATTTTCCCCAATTCTGCCCCTTCCCTTTAGAACCCTAACCCTAATCCCCAAATTTCGTCCATATTTCTTCAATCGCTACCAAATCAACCCGTTTTTTGAGCTGATTAAAACCCTAAACTCGTGCAATTGAACTCACATGACGAGAAGAAGCAAGGATGCGTCCCAACCAGATTACAGTATGTGTCTTTAATTTAAACTATATTGTCATTCGTTCCTAGATTATTGTTTGCTAGCTTATAATATCACTTTCGGTTAATATCACTTTTGGTTAAAAGGGTTGATTTTATACTGAGTTGGTACCAAGTGATATTAACCCTTTTCTTTCTTCAATCAGTACCAAGTCAACTTGTCTTAGCTTATTTTCATAATTATCTGCTATTATATTACTTGCTTAGTTTATTATTTGCTTATTATATTTTCTGAAAATTAGTAGAAATAATAGTAGTATTATTGTTAGCTTATTGGATATCATTTCGTTTACAATGAAAATTGTCCATGGTGGTGTTATGAAGCATGACCCTAAAATATATGTTGGACGAAAGATAGATTTTTTTTATTGGGTGGATGGAGAGAGTTTTGGGCTAACTAACTTGAGTGATTTTGTAGAGGAATTAGGTTACAAGTTTGAAATGGTTAAGATTTGGCATCAATTTGAGAAAAGTATAGTCATGGGTTGTAATCTTATTGTCACTGAAAGAGAATCACAAAACCTACTTAGGTCTATACCTACTAAGAAAGAGGTACATATCTACTTAGAGCATCTTGAAACAATTTCAGAAAATCCCACCATTCCAGAAAACCCAAATGTCAATGCTTCTTTGTCTTCTAATTCATCTGATTCTGAAGAATTTAATGACTCTGAATATGATATGGAAGAGGATGATAATGAATTTGAAAAATATGTTGATTATGATATTGAGTTTGATGGTGTTGTGGGGAAAGGAAGAAAGTCGGTCTGAGAATGAATATGTGAGTGAGACTATGATTAATAGGATGAATGAGGATGGTGATAAGGAACTTTCTGATAGTGATGACTTTGAGAGCATCTTGGGCAGTGATGAGGAACCTGAAACAAAATATCCTAAACACAATCCTAAGACTGATAAGAAACTTGAATTGAAATTGGGAACCATATATAGTAGCAAGAAGGAAGTGAAAGATGTTATTGAAACATTTTGTCTTAGAAGGGGATGGTCATTAGATTTGATAGGAATGATGGCAGAAGATTAAGAGCAAGTTGTAGAAATGAAGGATGTCATTGGTATGCATATGCTGCACCAATGCAAAATGACAAATCATGGCAATTGAAAGGTTACAATCCAGTTCATACACAGTGTGGATGGACTTACAACAACAAGTATTAGGTGCAGTTGGATTGGAAGGACATTCATGAAGAAATTCAAAGAAAATCCAAGTTTAGGAACTAAAGAATTCAGGAATGAGTTGTGTACCAAACTTAAGGCTAATGTCTCAAAACAACAAGCATATAGAGCAAAAAAGAAAGCCAAACAACTATTGGAAGGGACTTTGAAGCAGCAATTCCAACAAATAAGAGACTATTGCCTAGAATTACTTAGGTCAAATCCAGGTTCAAGTGTGGTTTTGAAATTGTCTGATGTTGAAGCTGGTAAGCCTACATTTCAAAGGCTTTATATTTGTTTTGATGCTTGTAAAAAAGGGTTTCAGTTCTGTAGGAAGATTATAGGGGTGGATGGATGTTTTTTGAAAGGCCCTCAAGGTGGACAGTTGTTGACAGCAGTTGGGGTTGATCCAAATAATCAAATGTTTCCCATAGCTTATGCAGTAGTTGAAAATGAAACAAAAGACTCTTGGACTTGGTTCTTATCATTGTTAGAGAGTGACATAGGCTTTGAAGATCAATATGAATGGACATTCATGAGTGATAAACAGAAGGGGCTCATACCTGCATTTGAAGATCTGTTTCCAAATGCTGAAAATAGGTTCTGTGTTAGACATTTACACACAAACATGAAAAGGGATGGGTTCACAGGGCAGTCAATCAAAAATTCTTTATGGGCAGCAGCTAGGGCAACCAGGGTTGAAGTGTTTAAGGCAAGAATGGAGGAATTGAAAGAGTTGGATGGGGATGCTTATGAGTGGCTAGTCAATAAGCCTGCAAATCAATGGTCTAGGTCACATTTTGGCACTCAACCTAAGTGTGATATCCTGCTTAATAATATGTGTGAAAGCTTCAATGCTTTTATTCTTGATGCAAGAGACAAGCCAATTATAACTATGCTTGAGACAATAAGACATTTGGTGATGAGTAGGTTGCAAGTTAATAGAGATAAAGCCAAGAATTGGGATTCCAGACTATGTCCTAGGATAAGAAGTCTTGTTCAGAAAAATTCCAAGGAGGGTGTTGAGGGCATACCTATCAAGGCAGATGATTGGCATTTTGAGATCAGTGGCCCATTTGACCAGCACAGTGTGGATCTTGCTCTGCAGTTATGCACTTGTAGAAGATGGGAGTTGACAGGCATTCCTTGTAAACATGCTTGCTTGGCCATTTGGTGTAGGAAGGAAAATCCTGAGTCTTATGTCAATGATTATTACACTGTTGGGACATACATGAAGGCATATGAGCATGCCATAATGGGTATTACTGGATCTGAGTTATGGCCCAAGTGTCAGTTACCACCCCCTTTGCCCCCAAAATATGAAAACAAACCTGGAAGACCAAAGAAACTGAGAAGAAGACAACCTGATGAGCCACCTGCATCTTCCAGCAATCAACACAAATTGAAGAGATGTCAGAAATCTTTGAAGTGTGGAAAGTGTGGAGTAGTTGGACATAATTCAAGAACTTGTAACAAAAGGAATTCCAATACAGACTCAGTTTCACAACTTGTTGATGAGATCCCCTTAACTGGACCTGAACCTGTTTCACAACCCACTGCGAGAACTGTCTGGCGAAAGCATCAACCTAGCAGCCAACCTCAGTCATCAAATCCTTCAAAATTACCTGTAAGTTTGTGAAATTGAATACTGACTTTTTGTTGATATGTATTATATTGACTTTTTGTGAAATTGAATACTGCCTTTCTAATCATCTTCAGGTTAAAAGAAAGAGAGGTTCAAGCAATGTGGGGGTGAACATAAGGGGCAATACAAATAGGATTGCTTCTGTAAATGTAAGAAATATAATTTCATCATTTTATATTCTTTTTTTAATTGAAAATTTCTGACTTTGCCTTTTATTTTTAAGGTGAATCAAACATCAACAATCAGTACTCCACTTATTGTGAGGGGAGGAGTGAATTACATTACAATGGCCAATTTGAGACATGCAATTGGAGGTGGATATGCAGGTGGAACTTCAACAAATGCAAAAGGGAATGATAATCCAAGTGGCAAAGACAAGATATAACCACTGAAGGGAATGAGACATGAAATTGGAGGTGGATCTGGAGGACATGAAGACTGAATTTGTGTTAAACTTTGTTGTTTTTAAACAATTTGATGTTATCAAACTCTGTATGGATTTGGAATTTGGAATTTGGTATTTGGTATTTGGGATTTGGTAGTTATCAAACTCTGTATGGATTTGAGTAGGAATTTGGTATTTATGGATTTGACTTATTAAACCATGTTCTTGTATGGATTTGTGTTATGTTAATGAAATTGGTTATGTTATGTTATGTCCAGTTATACATGTTATGTTTGGTTATGTATGTCGGTTTACTAATTTGATAGTTTAGTACTCTAATTTACTAAATTACGATTACTTGATTGTTATGTCCAGTTGTTGTATGGATTTGGTACTTGGAATTTCTGTACAAAATTAGTGTCCAGTTGTTGTATGGATTTGGTAATTGGAATTTCTGTTATGTCCAGTTGTTGCTCTCCCTTAATGCAGTTGTTGTATGGATTTGGTATTTAGAATTTCTGTTATGTCCAGTTGTTACTCTGCAGTTATGCTGGTTACAAAACTTTCCAAACTTTGTTGTTATGTCCAAATTTCAGTTATGCAGTTGTTGCTCTGCAGTTATGTCCAAATTTCTGGTTACAAAATTTTCCAAGTCATGCAGTTGTTGCTCTGCAGTTATGTCCAAATTTATGTATGTGCTGGTTACAAAACAAAACAGATCACACTCTATAACAAACAACTTCCATTGCAAACTTGCCAAATAGAATTGCAAATACAACTCAAAGAATTCAGGAAGAAGATTGAATTTCTCAACCTAAGTGTAATATCTTGTATGTCCAAACTCTTCAAACTTGCCAAATAGAATTGCCAATACAACTTCCATTGCAATCAATAGATTAACAAAAAACATATTGTATTTAGAATATTGCAAGGTTTTTACATATTTATAATTACAAATCAAACATCATGGTCATACAAAAACCAATTATAATTGTCATTACAATAAAGACACGTCTGAGTTTTGTTTTCAACTGAATGACTTCAGTCTTCATGGCCTCAACCATGTCATTTGCCATCATCAACTCAGCTTTCATTTCAGCCTCTTTCATCTTCAATGTCTCTACTTCAGCTTCAAATTTGTTCAACTTGGCTAACAATCCCGGAATAATTTGTTTGGACCTTATGCTACATTCATCATCCAACCATTTAAAAAATCCACAATATCCATGTTGCTATAATTAAAAAGAAAAAAAGAAAGAAAGTCAGGTATATCTACCATATCAAACAAAACAGGAGGTAAATGCAATAAAAATTAAAATTACCCCATATTTTGGGCATGCCCAATATCTTCTTCCTGGATTATTTCTAGTCCAAGAAGTCTTCAATCCAATCTTTATTCCACATTTACAGTACATGACTTCCATATTACTTAAGCTCCAACTACCATTTGAAGAGGTTGGTGTGGAGTTGTTCATTTTCAAAGTCAATAGCTTAAGAAAACAGATGAAAGTAGGTGATGAACTCGAATTGAGAAAATGGAAACTGAGGAAGAAATTGGGGAAAGACGAATTGAGAAAAGGGAATAAAATGAGAGAGAAAATGAATTAAGAATTTGGAGGAGGGAATTACCTGGTAAAGGCTGAAATTGGACACCCATAAATATTAGGGCTGGAATGAAGAGAAATTGGGGAAGAAATGAAGTCCCATTCCCACCAATTTCTCAAAAACGATTACAAAGAAGATGAAATCTTTGCATTTCCTTCACTTTGGACCATAAATCTTGGAGAATGGAGGTTGAAATCGTTTTTCTCTCTGCTTCAAGTTAGGGCTGGAGGTGGAGGTTGAAATGGCGGGAGAAATTGGGGAAGAAATGAGGGTTGGTGGTTGATTCTCTTACCTTTATACCAAGACCAAGTGACTTAGCCGGTTTCCATGGCTTTCCAACCTAGAACAATAGGTCTTCCGTTTGGGTTTGACAGATTGGTAATGGAAAGTATGAAAATTGTTGAAACTGGAAATCGTTTAGGATGATATTTGATACTTTGTGTACATTGGGTACCAAAAGTGAAAAACGGGTAAAGTTAGGGTACCAAAAGTGATATTAACCTTTTTTTTATTTAAAGAACATCTTTTGTGCTTTTTAGGATGCAAAATCATTTTTAAATTATTGTAATCAATTTCATTTAATAATTATTTTTCAATCGAATAAAGCTAGTTCACTTAATATTTGTTGAGACATTGTTGGTCTTAGATGAAATTTTATTAATTTTAGTTTTAAAAAACTTCTTTTTGCCGATGCAACAGTTACAAGAAACATTATTCTATAAGCGATATACGCATTTGGAAAAGAATCAAGCCTTATTATATAATTAAGTATGTCAATTTGTGTATCATTTTTCATTTGTATAAATGACTGCAAACCGACGACGTTTCGATAATTGGACGCCGTCATATTTCGTGAAAAGTAATTATAAATCATTACCTATGACTCCTCGAATACCGTGCATTTGATGCATGCGGCGGATCAATTTCCTAGGAAAATTCCACTAATTACTCATTCATGCATCCTCGACACCAAGATGATCGGCTACGACAGAAACGAACAACCAATCGAGCAAATCGAGAAAGCGACCACAAACAGAAATAAACGAAAAACCGAGGAATCCCAGCGAGGATTAGTGACAGACAAATCGAGCGTAAAATTCGACTATACTTTCCAAGCTAAGGATAAATCCTCGCACTTGGAAACTCGGGGGCTATTGAAGGGACCCAACCTAGGTCCCCCTACGTGGGACGACCACGTGGAATCCAGTCAGACTTGGGCAGGTCCCACCAAATGCCGAGGACCATTAACCAGTCGATCATCACCGGCGACCAACAATCAACCGACCACTAATGGCGACCATACACAACACCCGACCACATGGGCGAGGACCCCTATGCTCGGCCGACAACTCTCCTGAGACAAGATAGGTTTCGCCCATAGCCTGTGCATAGTATCCAGATGCCTTCCCCACAAGAGCTGGGCAAGCCATGCAAGCCGCTATATCTTATCGGCTCATTGGACCGCCTACAATTGGCACATCACACGCAACCTGTTAACCACTCAGGAACTGCCAGCAAGACGACCAGGGAACAAGTCCCACCATCAGGGACCCTCATACCAATCATGATCCCAAATCTAAGCTACTATAAAAGGAAACTTTCCCTTGAAGAAAGGTAAGATTTACTTTGCACAAAAATACTAACAAAGAGCCTTCAACATTAAAAGATATACAAATAAATCACTCTCAAAATACTCACCGGAAGCTTAAGGGAACGCCTAGCTCCGGCACACACATAATATCCTGATTACTGACTCTCACACTGGAGGGCTGTAGCTGGGAAACCCCCAGCACCCTAACGATAGTCTTCTTTTCAGGTATTCATCAACCAAGAGCAAGTACAAAGCCCAGATATCCTAACAAACTTGGTACCACCGGTACCCACATACACCGACGTGACCACCAAGAGCCGGACACGTCAGCTCCGGTCCATTACGTGGACTGCCAGCTTAGTCACCCCATCATTGTGGCATGATCAAGTGTTCCGCCAGAGATGCCGGACGACTGGTAGTTCGTCGGATATTGCATGGCCTACATATTCTGACAACACCTGATAGACTTTCATGGGAGCTTTGTATTCAAGGACTTCCATATCTTTCTTCATAACCTTGATGACCTTGTCTTTGAGCGCTAAGCAGTTACCCATGTATTGATAGTCAATCTTAACAAAGTTTTCTTTTTTATTTTACTGTATATCATGATGTGTTGCTTTTTTGAGTAAGGTTATTGGCATTAGATTTATGTTGTATTTATAGGAAAAGGACCAGGACAATGCCCCTTGTACTTTAATGTTATTACAGAAAGATCATATGACTCTTTAGACCCACCGTGTTGATTTCTGTCGTTAATCATGGTTTGTGATTTCTGTCTTTATTGAGATAAACATGATCTTTATATGGAAATTTTGTTCACAATTTTTTATACTCCTCCCTTACGAGTAAATAGTCCACTTTTTTACTCACTCCGAAAAGAAAAAAAGGTGCGTGCCGCACTCACAAACGACTACCAGTCATATACTACTGGAGGCCTTGGATCTTCATTTTCTTCTTGGTGATTCCATATTTAGTTGATACCCTTCCACATTCGTTTGCTTGAATTTAAAGCCTCATCTTTTTTACCCGTAGGTAGGTATGATTATAGCTCTTTAATTTTTTTTCTTTATTTATTTAATTTCATTGAAATTTCTGCCAAATCTGTTGAATTAATGATATTACATTGTTCTTTACCGCATGAAGTTTTGAAAATTAGTCATGGATTTGTACATTCAAAATTTTGGGTATATGCAATTGCAAGGTCTGATTCATACTTTTAGATGAACTACAGGAATTGGGTTTGATTTATATATTTTTTTCATTAACCTGTTGGTTGTTGTTATGCAAGAACAGTGATTGGAATAATTGAATGTTGATGAATAATTATTAGAAATTTATAATTATTTATTTTAAAAATCATTTTTAACGGGCTTATCGTTCCTAACAAAAAAACCCGATCGTTTTTGTTTATCGTGTCGTGTCGTGTTTTCGGGTTTTAATTATCGTGTCGTGTTTAGGTTTTGGTTTTAGGCACGATAACCTTAACGTGCCGTGTTCGTGCCGAAGCTTATCGTGTCGTGCGTCGTGCTAGACCGATAAGGGCACGGCACGACCGATTTGCCACCCCTACCTGTTGGTTTCAAAAATTTCAAACCGAATCGAACTGAGTAAGACTTAGAACCAAACCATTTGGTTTGGTTTGGTTCAGTTTTGTGGTTTATATAAATTATTTTTAATAAAATTAACCGACATTAAAAATAACAATAAAAATAAGATTTTAATTTGGAATTAACATCAAAATTAGGAAATAACCTACTAACAACAAATTATATAAATAAAACAATACAAATTCTAAAATAAACACAAACAAGGGAAGAAATAATATTTCTCTAACAATCAAGATTTTATTTGTTTTAATATGTGTCTATATATATATTATATGAATAAATCAAACGGCTAGATTATGTATATAAGATGATTCAAAAGTGTCATTTTCTTAAAGAGTCCACTTTCATAAATTAAAGCATAAAAATGTCATTTTATTATTAATGAAAACTACTAAAAATGTCATTTTAATAAAAAGTTTTAATTATCAAACGGACACTCTTTGTTTGAAAGGGAGGGAGTATCAAAAAATTTAGTGAGTGTCTTTAATATAAAATCATATATAAATTGGGCTCTCCCCTTGTTGGGGTACATAAGACTACTCATATTAGACCCTTTTTTTAATGGTAAGGGCACCGTATAATAGCTCATCCTTTATTTAGATGGTAAGGAATTTGTTGTGCACATTAGAAATAAATAGTAAACAATTATTGAGTATAACTAGATCAAAATAGAGGAATTGGGGTCAACAAACTATTTAAATTTTATTATTGTTCTTTTGTACACGTTTTAGGGTTACAATTATATATAGGGATACAATATCAAACCTTAAACCGACTTAAACAAGGAAACATAAAATCTATTTTGCCACACGGACAATGTGGTCGCTTACTCTTTTTAAACGCGACCGCTTCATCTTTTGAGACTTCCTTCTCAAGTACTCGGAGTCCTCCGAAACCCGACGCGATCGCCTTGTCCCTGGTGACACGACCCCCTGACGCAATCATCAAGTCCTACATGCCTGTCCAGCCAAGTCGTCCAGTCCTTGGAGGACTTGGACCATTGCATAGGTAATGAGCCATACTTATCACAACAGAATCCCACATGTTACCATAACGCTATCGACCATGCTTTCAGCATGCTTTTTGTTTGTTTGTTTTTATTTTTGTAAATTATTTTGATTTTAATAACTTCCATTATTTTATTTTTTTTGTTTTATTGACTTCGTAACTATTTTTTTTGTTTTATTTTTAAGAATTAGTTTTACAGAAAAAATTTGTTCCGTAATTTTTTTTATTATTTTGCTAACCTTGGTTTAAATTGTTTTGTTTTATTGACTCTGTAACTATTATTTTTATTCCATCAAATATTTTTATTTTACTAACATATTTTTATTTTACATAACTATTTTTAAGAATTTGTTTTAAACTTTTGTTCCATAAATTATTTTTATAATTTAACTAACCTCGGTTTAAATTATTTTTGTTTTATTGACTTCCGTAACTATTCTTTTTGTTCCATCAAATATTTTTATTTAAATAATGCATTTTTGTTTTACATAGCTATTTTTAAGAATTTGTTTTAAAATTTTGTTCCATAAATTATTTTTAATATTTTAGTAACCTCGGTTTAAATTGTTTTTGTTTTTATTGACTTTGTAACTATTATTTTTTTCCATCAAATATTTTTATTTTACTAACGTATTTTTTTACATATATATTTTTAAGAATTTGTTTTAAACTTTTGTTCTGTAAATTATTTTATATTACTAAAATTTGCATTAAATTATTTTTGTTTTGTTGATTCTGTAATTTTTATTTTTATAGTGGCTTGTTCTATAAATTATTTTTATTTTACTAACCTCTTATATTTTTGTTTTCTTGACTCCAAAACTATTATTTTTGTTTTAGTTACTATTTTTTATGTTTAAAAAGAGAAAAATGTTTAAACATAATTAAAAGGAATAAGATGATGGTGATAAGAGAGAAAATATGAAGAAGACGGGAGAGAGAAAGAAAAATACAACCAAAGAAGATAGAAGAGGGAAATAGTAAAATGGTAACTCAAAAATTAATAATTCAAAAGTGAGATTTTAATGAGAAAAATTTACCACTGCCATTATATATATATATATATATATATATATATATATATATATATATATATATATATATATATATATATATATATATATATATATATATATATATATATAGAAGTTAGTGAGATAGGAAGATAATATGTTTCAATAGTGCTAGGTTTACCACTAATTCTACCACTATTGTTACCACTAAGCTTTAGGACAATGTTGTCTTTCACTAAAACACATTTTGTCTTCACCAAGACTTAGTGGTAACAATATTTGTAGAGATAGTGGTTGGTAAACATAGCATTATTGAATAAGTATACGCTGTTGAAGAGCCCCATCATAAATCTTGTTTGATGAGTTGGTGGTGGAAGGGTTAAAGGCAAAGCTTAACTGCGCGTGGGAAAAAAATCATAAATCAAGGTTTGATGAGTCCCCTAGTGGTGGGGAGCAAAATTTATTTTTAATGTTCTTAACTCATCGTGGAAGGTTTGCTTAAGGTTTGATTCTTCTCGCCTCCACTAGCAAAATTCATTTTATGCATTTCATCTATTTGTTACTTCCACAAGTTTTGCCGCTCTCTCCACGCCTCGTGAACAATTGTCATAAATTTTCATACTATCCATATTAGAATCAATTGCCTCGTGACCCTACTTTTAATGACGCACCCTTTCGGACTTTTGACTTAAATGCTAAATGACACATTTTAAAGTTAAAAAGTAACTCTATAAATGAAAATTTATTATAATTTTTATTAAAATACAAAGTAACACTCTTAATACTAAAAAGTGACACATTTAATACTACAAAGTGACACTCTTAATACTAAAAAGTGACACTTTAATACAAAAAAGTGACATTTAATACATTTAATACTAAAAATGACACTCTTAATACTAAAAAGTGACACTCTTAATACTAAAAAGTGACACATTTAATACTAAAAAGTGACACTCCACTTTCAATGTTTGTTAACTCGCCAAGCAGAGGTCCAAGGTTGACCCCACTTCCCCACTAGCAACAAAATTTATTTTTAATGTTCATTTCCTCTATTTGCTTATTTTGCTCTCGATGCCCCTCCACTTTCAATGTTTGTTAACTCCGTTAGTATCCATTAGCCATCCATTGCTTGGGATACTTGTTTGGGATACCTTAACTGACTTTTCTTTAACGACGAATTAAATGACGAAATTAAATAAAACACATTTAAAACCAATTAAAAACATTAAAAACACAAAAAATGACACATTTTAAAGTTAAAAGTAACTCTATAAATGAAAATTTATTATAATTTTTATTAAAATACAAAGTAACACTCTTAATACTAAAAAGTGACATTTAATACTATAAAGTGATTAACTTTAATACTAAAAAGTGACACTCTTAATACAAAAAGTGACACATTTAATACTAAAAAGTGATACTCTTAATACAAAAATGACACATTTAATACTAAAAAGTGACACCTCTAATACTAAAAAGTGACACTCTTATACTAAAAAGTGACACATTTAATACTAAAAGTGACACTCCACTTTCAATGTTCTGTTAGCTCCTGTTAGCCATCCGTTAGCATCAATTGCCTTGGGATATTTGACTTGGATGCTCTCTAACGGACTTTGACGAAATGCTAAATGACACATTTAAAACCAATGTGACACATTAAAAACACAAAAAATGACACATTTTAATGTTAAAAGTAATACTATAAATGAAAATTTATTATAATTTTTATTAAAATACAAAGTAACACTTTAATACTAAAAAGTGACATTTAATACTACAAAGTGACACTCTTATAATACTACAAAGTGACACTCTTAAAAAAGTGACAAAAAGTTTAATACAAAAGACACTCAATTTAATACTAAAAAGTGACACATCTTCCTTAAATAATACCTGACCAAAATGACACATTTAATACTAAAAGTGACACTCTTCCTTAAAGTTTTACATGACCAAAATGAATCATACATCCTGTTTCCCTGCCGCTCTAAGTTCAAGGGAAAGATAAAAGTTAATTGGGAAGAAAAGAAAGGCAAAGAAAAAGACATGCCTAATTTTTCCGATTTCTCTGCCAAGGAATTTGGTTCGAAGGAAAGATAAAAGAATTAAGGAAGTATTGAAGGGCAAGAAAAAGACTCGATTTTTCTCGGTTATTTTAGACATATTTTTAGTAAATTTTGTAAGTTTGAGTAAGAAACATATACCAAGGAATTTGGTTCCACCTTGAAAAAGTTAATTGCTTGTTTAACGACGACGCTTTTAGGGCTTATATATATTTCATATTTTTAGTAAATTTTGTAAGTTTGAGTAAGAAACAAGATGCTAATTGGTTATCTTTGAAAAAGTTATGGTTTTGTGTTTTTAACACTACCAAAAGTGACAACACTTTAGGGATTATATATATTTCTATGAATGAGAAGATATGTTTCACACCAAGCCTAAAAGTGATTAACTCTTAATTGGTTACAAATTGCCGTATGATTATAAAAATGAGTTGTTTTACCAAAAGTGACACACTTAATGTGACACACTTTAGTCCTAAAAGTAACACACCAAGCCTAAAAGTGACATAAAATTGATACTAAACTTATTGATACAAATTGTATGATTATAAAAATGAGTTGTTTTACTTTATGAATAAAAATTTAAAGATGAAAAGTGATTTTTGCAAAAGTGACAAAAGTGACACTTAATGCGTAAAAGTTAAAAGTGACACATTAATACATGCTTAAAAGTGACAATAAAAAATAACCATTATTTGTTACACTAAAAAGAACACTGAAACAACAATTATTCTGCCCCCAAGGTTTCTCAAAGCATAATTCGTAAACAGTTTTTTATAACCAATTTATTATGACTTGTTAGGACTCAATCCTTTCTGGTGAATGTTATTTTTTTAACAACGTTATTAACCTAACATTTACACCTTAATGCCATCGTCTAATTAACTGAATTTTTGCCACCTGGGTCAAAGTAGCAAATTCCAACCCTCTTCCTCCTCCTCCTAGGTAGATTTCGCTTTCTGCTGTGTTGGGTAAAATCCTTGGCCATGAAACTGGCCACCTGTTTTGAAAATCCAGATTGTGCAACTTTCAATACTTTTCTCTTAAACTGGGGCCTTTGCTCTGTTGGTAACCTCCCACGGGCACTTAAGTTGATTCATGAACTTTTGGACAGAGGTTTTCAGCCTACCATAATTACTTATGGAACTGTTATTAATGGGTTGTGCAAATCGGGTAACACTGATGTTGCCCTTGCTTTGCTTCGTAAGATGGAGATGCATGAGACTTGCAAACCTCACATAGTGGTATACACCACGGTCATTGACAGCCTTTGCAAGGACGGACGGGGTACCGATGCTCTAGAGCTCTTTTCAGAATTGACCTTAAAGGGAATCCTACCTAATGTTTTTACTTACAGTTGCTTGATTCAAGGTTTATGTAATTACGGTCGGTGGGAAGAAGT
Organism: Codonopsis lanceolata; assembly: GCA_013146195.2. Taxonomy (NCBI): domain Eukaryota; kingdom Viridiplantae; phylum Streptophyta; class Magnoliopsida; order Asterales; family Campanulaceae; genus Codonopsis; species Codonopsis lanceolata. The sequence continues at coordinate 42,908,248 of CM028383.1, read as the reverse complement.
TGAGAGGCTGTTGCACGAAATGAAAATCAATAACATCTCTCCAGGTGTACGCACGTATAGCATTATAATCGATGCAAAATGCAAAGAAGGGTTGGTTGCAGAAGCGCACGATGTGCTTGAGCTGATGATCCAAAGAGGTGAGGTGCCCAATACTGTCACCTACAGTTCACTTATGGATGGTTATTGTCTGATTGGCAAAGTTACTCAAGCTGCAAAATTACTTGATGTGATGATTAGCCGGGGCGTTGAACCTGATGTTTTCAGTTACACCATCTTAATTCATGGGTACTGTAAGAAAGAGATGATAGATGAAGCAACGAGTCTCGTTAAAGAAATGAATCGTAGAGGATTGGTTCCTAATGTTGTTACGTACACCACTATTATTGGTGGATTGTGTCGAATCGGTAGGCTTGGGGAAGCTCTTACGCTTCTTGATGAAATGCAAACCCGTGGTCAAAATCCAAATATCATCACTTACAATACTCTGTTCGATTCCCTGTGTAAACACAATAGATTTAACGAGGCACTGGTGCTTTTGAAAACTATGGAAAGCAGTGGCCTGGTTCCTGATATCAGTACTTGCAATATCTTCATCCACGCAATGTGGAAAGCTGGGAGGCCTGATGCTGCAAAGAAACTCTTTCGTAATCTCTCTGCCAGAGGCTTAGATCCCAATGTCATTACCTATAATGTGATGATGAATGGATATTGTAAGGGAGGTAAAGTTAGTGAAGCGAATGAGTTGCTCTTCCAAATGAAGGAAACCGTGTGCTTGCCTAATGACTCTACTTACAATACCATTATTAAGGGATTTATCGGAATTGGTGAGATATCGAAGGCAATTCAACTTCATGAAAAAATGAGAGGTGATGGTTTCTTGGCTGATGCAAAGACAGCAGATCTGTTTATTGATTTGTTAGCAAATGACAAATTAGACAATCGAACCAAGGAATTGCTTAACCGCTATTTTGGCACTAGTCAATGATTTGGTTGATTGGTTCTATCTAGTTGACGATTTGGGGGCTATATCATGATTTGCGGTGGTGGAGGAATGCCTTAAAGTTTGGCAAAATGTGGGATTTTACCTGATCTGAGGAGAGTCTCTTGAAATTAGTTTATCTTTCCCTTGTGATTGTTATATCTATTGATCAATTTTTTTTCCTGGATATGCAATGCAGGAGAATCCTTGAAACTTCAATTTTTTGATCTACTTGTAAAATAACTATTAGTGAGAGAGGGTCATTAATTTGTATAATCACAGCTTCTCAATTACATTATTCCATTTCATGTAATGTATAGAACAAGGTACAACATATCAATGCATGAAATGGGGTGCGAAGAGTAGAAAGTGAGGTAGGTGTGTATAGCCCCACCCTTAATATATACTAGTGATGCATCCGTGCGTTGCACGGATTGTACATGTGTATAAAATTATATGCTAAATTAAAGTTGAATAATATGTAATTATTTTTTTAATATTAACAAAATAAACAACAAATAATAAACAACAAAATTAAATATAGAAAATCCTATAAATTTGAAAAAAATAATATAAATTTTGGAATACTTTTTATATAAAATAATTTTCGTTCAACATGTACGACTATTGCAACTATAAATATCACATAGTAACTCTAGATAAAACTATATACAACTGATGATAACCAAAAACATGTTTTCAAATAGAGTCTTATATTAGACAATGATTTAAAAATAATATCAATAGTCTTTAGGTTTAAAAATATTTTACCTTCGGAGAAAAAAAATCAATTTTTAGAATAAAAATATTAAAAATTTCAGTTTAATTCAAACTATAATATTTTTTCTGGATCTAAACAATAAAATTTAGGGGGAATTTCAAGTGGGTACAATTTTGAAAACATGTTTTCATCTAGAACCATTAATTTTTTGCACATTTCATTAAACTACAAATTGCTAGCCAAATGACAAAAATGTCATTAATGAAAATTCTGATGCCAAGTCTTGGCATCAGGATGATTAATTTCAGGCATCAGAATAATTAAATCCAGGCATCAGGACTCTGATGCCAAAAATAGTGGTGATGCCAAAAATGCTGATGCCAAATCTTGGCATCAGGTGCAATGCTGATGCCTACAATTGATGCTGATGTCAAAAATAGTGCTGATGCCAAAAATGTTGATGTCAAATCTTGGCATCAGGTGCAATGCTGATGCCTACAATTGATGCTGATGCCAAAAATAGTGCTGATGCCAAAAATGCTGATGCCAAATCTTGGCATCGGATGAAATGCTGATACCTATCAAACATAATTTTGGCATCAAGTGAAATGCTGATGCCAACAATTGGCATCAGGTGATTAACCAGTTACTTTGTATCTCAAATCAAATTTATTTATACCAATTCATGTGCTCTTCTACCAGATCTTATAGTTCAATCTCCCTCGTCACCAACCACAACTCACGCCCCACCTCTGCACCGCCTACCCTACACCATCACCACCTTGGCTCCCACCGCATCCCCACCTTGTAGTTGCATCTCCACTGCTGTAACTCCAACGCCGCTCCACCAACTCCCTCCTCTCCTCCACCTGTCAGCTCACCGCCTCCAGCAACTCCTCCGCCGGCCGTTCCACCTCCGACTCCAGCCACCCCTCCTTCATCACCTCCACCTCCCGCACCAACACCTCGGTAATATATGTTACTGGCAAAATGCAATATTCCAACCTTTGTCTTTTAGCATACAAAGGTATTCCATGACATGCTCCTTTAGGGGTTTCTGCTTTTGTGGTGGTAAACCAGAGGATGCCATTCTCACTAATGATACTAGTCTTAGTTTCTTGATGAGGGTGCAGGGGGTGGTTGTTACCGGGAAGAATGTTGATGTACGGATGGCTGGAAACTGATTGGCGGCGGTGGTGGTTAAGACTATAAGAGGATAGAAAACGAGAGAGCATATACAAGTGGAGTAATTATGATGGGGAAGTCATAGCTGGAAATGGAGGAGGGATATATATATATATATATATATATATATATATATATATATAGAGAGAGAGAGAGAAGTAAAGTGTTTGTATAGTGAGGAATTGAAAGAATGAAGAGCGTCACTGGTGGTGGTGGGGTGGAAAGGTAGGGTGGCAAGAGAAGGAGTGGGTATACGTGACTAGTTAGATGGCATGCGGTGGACACGTCGATGCAAGAAAAGCAGGCGTCGTTGAGGGGAGTTTGGGAGGAGAATATTGTGCTGATCCATCCGGAGAGTTCGTTTTGTTATTTTGTTGGGGGAAGATGATCAGCGTGATAATTGGGGGGTAGTGATGTATTTTTACCCCAAAAATGTACCTAAAAGATATGTCTAAAAAATGGCTTGATTGATTTGAAAAAATGTTTTAAAAAATGTACCGGCTTGTAATTATTCCTAAAATTTACATTGAAGCCCACAATTTCAATTCTAAACAATGGAATTGAAGTTCATTTTCTCTCCTTCTCTACTCTGGAGTCTCAACAAAATTTAAATTCACTTATTATTTTTCGTATTAAAAAATGATATTAAAATATATACAAATAAATATATATAAATAAAAGTTACATTAACGTTAAAAAAATTGATAGCGCATATAATATTAGACAAAAGGCAAATTATTTGTGATATACTAACATGTTTTGTCATAAAATCTTAAATACTACACTTTTCAAAATTGGTAATGTTTACAAAATAATTTAAGTATTATGGTTCAATTTAAAAATCAGACATAAAGAAATAATAATTAAAATAGTATATAACCAAGGAAAATAAAATGTAGGAGATGGGTCAAGGAAAATAAACCAAAAATTCAAATGATCGATAGTTAGACATCGAAAAATTTGGTTTAAACCGTGCTATGGATAACTTTTGAACCGCGACCCGGTAAACACTCATAAAACCACGTTGTTTTAGTTGATGTGTATAAACGAAAAGAAAACACGTTTACCCTAGTTTCACCATACATTGCAAAATAATAATAATAATAATTAGTATTTTTTGCAGCAATGACGAACCTCAAGGTTACCACCTAAAGAGTCCAGCAACGAAAGCTATGACCACCGACTTACCGGAAACTTGTTGGTATATTCATATTTCCAAAAATATTTCAAAAACTTTGTTTAAATTCAAAACTCGTTTATTAATTTTAATTCGTGATTTAGTTCAACTAACAAACAAATTTGATCTGAATGTTGATTAATTTCATCATCATCACTTTTTTTATATTTAATTTTTTTAACATGTATAAGTAACTAAAAAATCAGAAATTATCGAGTTCCATTTTATTTTATTTTTACATGTAGCTAGCTGTCCCAAAAAATTTGTACTATCTTGATTTATATATTTTTTAGCATAATAACTTTGGTTATGATGAAATAGAGAAAAAAATTGTCAGATCTTGGTATTATTATTAATTGATTGTCTGTGAATTAGTTTTACTTTAAAGTGTGTGTATATGATTTAGTTTCAAAATCGTTGTTTTATTCCATATTTATTTTTCCTAGCCTGGATATTGATGCAAAGAAATTAATTTTAAAAAAAATTGATTTTGTTATCTCTCATGTTTCTACTATGCATATTTTTCTTAATGTACTAAATAAGAATGTGAAGAGGTTTTGGAATCATTTATCCAATCAACCATAATAATGACATTTTATATTTTCAATTTACAATGTAAAAAGGGTGTTTATATATAAATTAGAAGTGTTTCTAAATTTGGAAAGTCACTTTTGGCGGGAACTTTCCAAATCTTGCTCCTCTCCTTTTATATATGTGTAGATAATTAATATATTATTTGGTCCCTTTACTTGAATTTTTTGAATTAAATGGTTGCTGATGTTAAAAATTTCATATTGTGGTTCTTCAACTCAACTTTGGGCTTCATGTGAGTCCATTGTGACATTATCTTTGGGAAAAAAACGTTAATTTTTTTGTGAAATGATAATTTTACCCTTATTTGATGTTGATGAAACGAAAAAATAAATAAATAAATGATGTGCTTAGGAGATGGAAAATATAAAAAGCAAAAAAAATTAAAAAAAAAAAACAAACTCTTGTTTTGACTATTAATAAGTCAAGTTGTCTGATGTTTGGTACGCAATAGGTGGTCGGGACTAATAGCACGAGTTGTCCGGATAAAATCATTATCCCCTCACTATTAATACCAAGGGAGAGGGTGGTATTATTAGCGCCCTCACTAAAAAAATTGGGATTAACATTTGTAATCTCAAAATTACCCCCGATATACAAGTGAGGATTAATAGCGAGGGCACTAATAGTACTTAGATTAATAATACTGCTTATCCTTGTCCGACTACCAAACAAGCCCCCACTTTCTTCCTTATCTCTTCCCACCTTCACCAACATCACCACCGCCATCGTCGTTGCCTCCCACATCCCAAATCCACCATGATTTTTTTTCTTAACCAACAAAAGTGAAAGCAAACCCAAATGAAGGAAATCCCAACCCCACCCATGGTTTCTCCCCCCCCCCCACCCCATGGATTTTTTTCTCCCTTCTCTTTCCTCGTTTCTCTCTCGTATTCACCTCCATCAACATTTCTAGAGAGAGAAACAAACTGTGGAGTATGAGAGAAACTCCATTGCCACTGCCACCATCGTCGTTCTCTTCGGGATATCTAACAACCACCACAGGATGAGCACAATAATTACTAACATTCTTTTTCAACGTGCCAACCCCACGACTCCCCAAAATCACCGCGCTCAATCCTAATCTTTTCACCTTTAAACTAAGCCTCTCCTTCATGTCATGAGCTTTCACTATATGAATCTTGAACGGAATATTCCCCTCCACCAACAGTTTTTGCAACTCTAGCTTTCACCTCTAGTTTTTGCTGAGCTTGTTCTTCGATTGACGCCTCGTCGGGTACTTGGGTGATGGAGGTAGGGTCACGGCACCCCAATAGGCGTCGTAGAGGATGGAGGCGAGACGGATGTGGAGGAGGATGACGAGGTCTTTGGGATGGAGGTAGTTCTGGACAGCCCATTTGACGGCGTGGGCGCTCTTGTCAAAGAGGTCGACGACTATGGCAATGCGACGTTGGGCATTGGAAGTGGGGGTGTCGACGGATGGTAGGCCATGCTGCACGGACACGGCTGTTAACAGTCGTATTCCGTATCTGACACGCATCCGACACAGATAAGGGTTGGATACGCAAAATACGTCCCGGGTCCGATTTGAATTTTTGAAAGTTCCGATACGGACGCGGGTGCGGGAATTGAGAGGGTCGGATACGTATCTCTTACGTGGACACATTTGGGCATACTATTTTTTTGGATTTCGAACTGTCGAAGCTTTCCAGCTCCAAGACCTAGCCCCTTTTGCTTGGATTTCGAACTGTTGAAGCCTCGAACACTCCAAGCCCTAGCCCCCTTTGCGAAGTGACGACTGCTACCTTCTAAGTCGAGTCTGTCGTGTAAGTCTTCCTTTCCTTCGATTTCTCATTTTCTTTGAGTCTTCCGTTATTTCCTTCTAAGTCTTACGTTATTTCCTTCTAGCCCTATCAGCGTATCAAAGCATGTACAAAGGTTTTACCAAATCAAACCAAAAATCAAATACAACATTAAAAATCAATAAAATAATATATTAGATACCTATTTGATTCAAAATCAAAAAACCTTCCCAATGGTGACACAAAATCCAACACATTTACATACCCCACCATCTTTATCTTCATTAATAATTACTAGAAACTTGAAAAAATCATAGAATTTTTTTCTGATATCCAAATGAAACAAATCAACTCTCTATTTATAGATAAAAATGTGTACTTTAATTCAGGAAAAAAAGTAATTAAACAAAAATTTTTTTTTTACAAAAAATTGGTCAAGAAAGACAATGGAAGAAAATAAAATGTTATCCACTCAAATTATGACACTTGGAAAGGAGACCTAGGATTTAGGGACTTTGGGGTTCAAGGGATGATTTTTTTTTTTTTTTTTGTTAAAATCATTGGTTGATTTGGGGATGATTTTTTTAAATTCTCCATTGGATAGGAAGATTTGGGTTAGGTTCGGAGAAAAACCCCTATTGTGCATGCTCTCTAGTGAGTATTTATTGTGCTTATAGTTTTAATATTTATAATTTAGTCATTATATTTTAAATATTTACATATTGATCCTTATAATTTGAATATTTACACATTACCATGTACCCGTATCCTATATTTTTCAAAAATCGTGTATTCCCTTATCCCGTTTCTACGTACCCGTGTCCATACAACATAGGTGGTAGGAAGCTTGGGGATGACGAGGTGGAGTGGGTGTGGATTGAAGAGAGTGATCGATTAACACGAGAACCGGACGTTTGGATTCCGATTGGGGTTGTGATGAGGAGTGTTCCATGAAGGGTTAATTGTTTGATAAAATCGATGTTGTACGAGGAAGAAAGGACGATGTGGTGGGTGGGAGACGTGGGTGGCTTGAATGATGTTTATGCATTTTTCTTACGAAACTAGATTTTGTGCGCGGTGTCGGTATGAAACCATATATTGGCTTGCTTGATTCAGAGCTGCAGTAGAACTAACAGATTTTCAACTACTGAGCTGCCCACTGCTTAGGAAATATTGAAATACATAGACAAAACGTCTCCGCGATCTGTGACTCTCATATCCATCTCACTGATTTGGTACATCGAATGGAGGATTTAACTTGTCCTTAAACATCTACAAGTACAACATGTGATTGCATGTGAGCATCCTAGAAAATACATTATTTGATGAATTTTTCTTCTAAACCACAATCATATTGATTATTTGATCGAATGACATGAACCTTGATTATAATCCCGTTTTACCAACTTACGACTCTAGATAAGCAAAAGAACAAGAGTAGAAGAATCAAAATTTGTGACAAGATTAGAAATACTTCTTACCTTATCTATCGAGTATCGAGGCCAAAACTTCTAATCATTCAAAGCAAAACATTGGGGGGCTAGCTCAGGCAACCACAAGTAATCAATTCTTGTAATGTTGCGGACGTAAGTTTGGGAAGTTTCAATTAAATCATAATAAATTATACACTCTGATTTTGTCTGGCGTAACACAGATGTCGGGTGGATCTCTGCAATCTGACCACTTGCCAAAATCCTGTCAATGATAAAGTAACTGTAAGTGGTCTTACATGGGCAAGGGATGTATGGTAAGATGCCTAACCAAGAGGTATACAAGCATAAGAAAAGTAAGTGCCAATGAAGCAATGGCGATGATGAAACTTGTTTGATGATCTAATCTCACCTGTAAGTACCATCAGGTTGCCTCAATGCTGCATTGAGAAAATACGATGCAGCAAGACATCTGCGGAGCTGAAGCATGTCATCTCCACATGAAGCTATACTAAGTCCCATTCGTTCAACATTTTCCTTGATTTGACTGAAATCAAGCATCAAAAATCTAATGTATATCACGAATAACTCTCGGAAAAAATCAAATAACATGAGAGTAAGCAGAGCAGCCATATTAAAAAACACATTTTGCATCGAACCAGAGAGTAAAAAGGTGCAGTTAGGTTTTAATTATGCCGATTTGTTTCAAAAGATTTGGAAAACCCTTTCTAAGGAGCACAATTGAACAATAACAATTGTTGAACAAACTTCAACATCATAACTAGTTATGTGGGATTTCCATAATATTTAGACCTAAACTCTGTCAAAAGGAAACAAAGCAAACCTGTGAATGTCACGTGCATGCTTTAAGGACCGGCTGTTGATGAAGTTATCCTTGCACCACTTCTTCAAGTTCTTTTCAGCTTTTTCTTTACTGTTCCCCACCTTGTTCTTATCCAAAAACTCAGCGGCAGCACGATATACATTAAGTAAAGTCAAATGATCTCCCTCTGGGCTTCCGAAGCTTTTCAGCGCAGTTCGTGACTGGCCAACATGGAAAAAATCGGTGAAAAGTTCTTCAAATATCAGCAAAAAGTGAGTAATAACTTTCCAACAAAATTGATTAAGCTCTTTATTTGCTTTTCTATCTAGACAAACCAGAAAAAATAAAAAAGAGATATCACACCAAAGAAGCCAACATGGTTAAACGTTAAAGAAGCTTCAATGAGAAGAACATCCAAAAAAGGAGAGATCTTTGAGGCTTTGCTACATGCTAAACCACATAGCTTTTCTAGGGATTTTTCATCTTTCCTATCAAAATGATAGGGAAATGAAGGAACTCGCAAATTCCCCAGGTCTCTTCATTTATGATCATTCCTCCTCTTTGCATATCAGATTCTTCACAAATCTGCTCATCTATTTTTTTTCCAGGCCACACAACTAGCCCTTCCATCTTTCCTATCTGAAGTTATCAGGAACCCAAGCTCCCTTCCACGTTTTAAGGCATTTGTCTGGATCATAATCGTAACATACTAAATACTAATTAACCAGGAGGCCCAGGACCAATAAACCATTTCTGTTTGTAGCAATACTGCTATGCTTCAAAGTTGGAATTTATGCCGCATATTGTTTGGTATCCTGGGGGAACCTTCATATTTACCATCTTTGCTTGAGTAAATGTCTGTAGACTTAATAGTCAGGGGCTGGCGGAGATGTAAAGGACCTAAAGGTAAAGTTTCATGGAAATGTGATATCTCTGTGATTTTCTAGTGCATTTGTAATGAAACAATTCAAATTGCGCAATCCTACTACCCAGGTTTGCCATGCTACGTAATCAAGCTCCGACAACGCATTGTTTAGTTGTGTCAGTCAAGTATTCTTCCTTACCTAGGCCAAAGAGGAAGTTGTTTATTTGGCATTTTCATAAGATCAACTATTGATGTTTGTTTTATGTTATTCTATCCAGATATCTGTCACCACCGCGCAGACCTAGATTAACCTTGGTGGAATTCTTATCCACCAATAGAGTACACTGTTTTTGCAATGGGAACCTCTTTTCTCGGGATAACAAGACATATTTAGTTAGCCAGGTGTTACGCGCAGGGGGGGTTGTAAATTAACTCATCCATTTGGTGGAAAGTGGAACTCTGTGACTCTCGTTACTCCCACATGAGCAACTTGAAAGCCAAAATATAATCAACTTTTTTTATGTAATGGTAGTTCATCACATCTCATACTCATAGATTTCATTAATCAGCAAGGCAGGTACTCATTGCAGAGTTTGAAAACTACCTATTTTCGCTTCTATTTTGAATACTACGAACATTGGAACATGAGATAGCACTAGTGAAAGGTGTGCATACCTCTTCTAACTTTTCACGGGGCGCATAAAAAATAGATTCCACCGATAGCATCGCAACAACTATCAACATTTCCTCCAAGCAATTGAACTGATTAGCAAGGATGAGCGCCTTGGAATCATTAGGTTCCAGTGGGAGACGGGCCATTTGCTGCCCAACTGGATTTGACAATTTCTTTTCATCTGTTAAAGCACCTAGTAAGTATAATAACTCCAGCGATTTGACAACAGCCATCCTGCATAAGTATTATTGATGAATTAGTTACAAATATTTTCCATCAGCAATATGGTACAGATTATGTAAAGCAGATACATATTACCAAATGAAGAACTTTCTGCTTGCAATGGAGACAACCAAATATAGTAGGCATAATGGAATAAATGTGAACCCATGCAATCACCCAATAACATAGTAATAGCTATACACCGATAAACATTTCAACAACAACTATAAGAGATAAAGACAGAATAATGACAAGTTAATCAATTAATTGTGTTGCATCTTCTTATCAATCTTTTACAGCAATATTTCCATTACTAAAGCAGTTCAACTTTTCCTTATTCAGATAGCTCAATGAACTAAACAGCACAATCATCAGAAGCACCACACAATCTCTATCACTCTTAACTAGAAGGCTTAATTCATGATTAAAATTAAGTTCTCCAAAGTTTTCTTTTGTCATTCTCATTGAAGAACAAGCTTGTAGTTCTGGATACATAAAATAAAAAGGTGCAATAATGGAGGACTACCTGAGTAGGGGATTGAGGAATGTTTTTCATTTGTCAAAGAGCTAAGAGCCTAAGATGTAAACAGCACCATGATGCTAAACAAAAACTTGCTAACCACTTGCGAACAGTAAAAGAAACTTGAGACTTCACAGAAGACGCCAATTTAAATCAGATAAGTAATGCTATCAAGATTACACTATATCATCCATTTGTAGAGAGGTTCAGCAGTACATTTTGCAATTAATATTTCAGCCCATCTTGTTCATCAGGAAAACTGAGTAAAATATTCAACGCTTCACAAATTAAAAGGATGAAGAAACCGTTAATAAATACCAACCAGACAGTTAAATGACCTTTAACTGTCCTATAGTTGAGCTAGTAAATATTGGACAATTTGCATCATATGGACAAGGTTTTACGAGGCAGTGCAAAAGCCCAAGGTGTCAAGACTGAAATATATTCAGTTTTAGAGTGACTAGGAAAAATAGCCCAGAAATAAGACAGCTTTGATTACTTAACTCAGCAGAGCAATCATCTTAAGGAGGCCAGGAAGTTTTTTTTTTTTTTTTACAAAGCATTAGACTCTAGTTACGAACATTATACCCAACATCTCATGGAGGGGGAGCAGCACTTTCTTAAAAAATTCTGACATTAATGAAGAAAACAAAAAAGATGAGCACACCTTTCGGGAATTGTCTTCCAGCAGCTTTAAAAAGAAAACCAAAGGGAACAGGGTAGATAAGTGAGGATAGGGTGTTTCCTTGTGATTAAAGGAGATTACAATTATCAAATTACCAATTACCAATGGTACACCAAATGAAAAAAGGAGATCAAATACAGCATGCAACAAGAGCTTATATTGTGCCATTGATTGCTAAACTGATACTCCCTCCACCCCAAAATTATTGTCCTATTTGACACGGCACACGGCACACGGATTGAAGAAAAACAATTGACTTGATTATTAATATTGGTTTTATGGGTAGTTTCTTTTAAAGCTCATGTGTATGTGGCTTATAATTAAAGTAGGTTGAAAAAGTAAGGGTAAAGTGGTAAAAGCATGGTCCTAAAAAGGAAAGTTTTAAACAAGACAATTATTTTGGGACTGACGAAAAAGGAAAGCATGACAATAATTTTGGGACGGAGGTAGTATATAATAAGCAAATGATTATTAAATGTTGGTACAAATTGAGATCACAAGTCTGAAGGATAACCATTTCACTTTTCCTACAAATTGCATGCATGCATGCAGAAATACACAGGCTAAGTGAAAACAGCATTGTATCCATGATGTTTTATTCACCTGTCAGGTTTCTCCATGAAGTCAAACCCAATTATATCATCAACTCCAAGAGCATTAAGCTGCAAAATAGTATTCGAGAGGTTGCATCTTTTGATTTCAGGCACCATGGAATCTTCAAGTCCCTCAAACATGCTTTCTGGATAGAGACGGAAGCACTTCCCAGGTCCTTCACGCCCTGCACGTCCACTGCAGCATATGTTGGAGACACAAAATTTAAAATCTCAATATTAGACAATTTCCAAATTGCACATTCAATTTATATACAGTTCATTGATAACCCAAGGTAAAACAAATCCACATCTGGCATAAACTACAAGTGCAAGTTATACACCCCAGAAGATGATGGCAACAGGAATTAGTTAACATAAGGTCTGAAACACTATTTCCTTCACAATAATATGATCTGTTTTCTCACATTTCCGAGAAAGAACGTTGACAGCTGAATCCAGAAGTTAATGAAGAAACATTAGCATTATGACATTGATTTGGGGTTTAATAGAACCAAGGACTTGGCTAATTACCAACATCACTAAGATATTCTTTCTGGCGAAAACAGAACAAAATAAAAACATAAAAATAAGACTCAACAGCAGAGAGAGAGAGAGAGAGAGATGTTGTGATTATTTGGCCAAAACAACTCCCCACTGAGATGGGTAAGGAAGTAGCTTTGTTGCAGCATGCAATAATAACTTATGATATTAACACAAAAGGCGCCATCCATATCACCTAACATTGTAGCTCAAGTGAATTCTCAGAGTCTATAACCTAACAGACACACTGACACAACATTTTGCATTAAATTCTACATGTAGTAGTCTTCTACGCAAAATCCAGGGTGCATACCTTCTTTGAAGAGCTTGTGCTTTTGAGGTTTTAACAATGATCAATGACTCTATCCCACTATCAGGAGAATAACTGCGTACTTTCACCAATCCAGGATCAATAACATACTTGATTCCAGGTATTGTCACTGATGTCTCAGCAATATTAGTTGCCAGTATTACCTAGAAACAACATTCAAGGACATCAACTTGTGGTCAGAAACTACAATCAGATTGTGGTTTAATTATTACAATAACACAACAAAAAATTTTACAAAAATTGTATCTGTAACTTGTCGCGTATGCAATTGTCTAAATTCCTGCCTTTCATTATGTATTTGTTCAAAAGAGAGTAATGAATAGTCATACAATGTCCAAATATACTTGAGCACCCACCATATGTATATGAATCCAGAGGACTCCCCCCCCCACCCAATACACACACATCTCTAAAAGAAGTTAATAAATAATAAGAGTAATGCTAGAGCTACCAAATGAGTACCGAATTTCTTACACAAAAAGATGTGGCATCGTATGTGTCATCTTACCTGGAATCTTGTGGGCTCCACTGTGTTAAAAAGTGAAGCCAACAAGGTGAATACATAAGATGCCACTCATTTTGTGCATAATGTTTGGTACGCATTTGGTGGCTCTAGTATTACTCTAATAATAATAATAATACTAGAAAAGTATAATAATAAACAAATACATAATGAAAGGCATCAAAATAGTACCTTCCGAAATCCATCAGGAGCACGTTTAAAAACTTTCAGTTGCTTTTCTGAGGGGAGAGATGAGAATAAAGGAAAAACTAAGAGTTTTTGACTGCCTTCAGGTAGTTGTTTAAGATGCTCACGCACAAGACCCTCAACAGATTCAATCTCTTCTTGGCCAGTAAGAAACACAAGTATATCACCCGGAGCCTCGTCCAAATGTATCTAACAAGATGACAGAAATAAATGAAAGTAATGTGATAATGGTATAATTTTCTTAAAATTTGCAAAACTATAGTAGGTCCAGTTAAGGATAGTATATTGAATGCCTTTAGGCTGAAGCCCTCATTTTATGGCTTCTTCTCTTTTTATATATGGGTTTGCCCCAATTGCATAGTACATTTAATATAATTCTTTTTGTTATAAAACACAAGGCCCGGGACATTGGCTTCTCATTCACCCAAAAAACAGGCCAATCGAATAAGGAAGAGCTTCAGAAACGTCCAGCTAAACGAATATTTAAAATTGGAGAAAACTGTTTAGAAATATCATAAGCAGCAATCTACCCCCAATTAACCCAAATGTCAGAAAAGAAGAATTCTGGAGAGGCCAAACTCAATACCAACATATGAGAAATTGCTTAAGATAAAGGATTAAGCAATGAAAAGGTTGGGGAAAGTCAGAGACGATCAATTGACAACCTGAAAAATAGTGGATAAGGCGGCATCTAAATAGTCTGTCTGAGGCTTGACAGTATACAGAATATCTACAGGAAATTGTCGCCCCTGAACATGAAGAGCTCTTGCACCACCAAAGTATTCAGAAAAACCTCGTGCATCCAAACTAGCAGACATGATGATTAACTTCAATGGAGCAACTTTTCTGCCTCGGCATGCCTTGAGAACATCATCAGGTGGAGAATCATTTTCTTGCTTTGGTAGTGCAATATTGTTGGCCTTTGCATGATCCATAGTATGCTCATTGAAAGGCCGAGATCTCTTTTCTTGCACACCCTTCAGCAAGCCTAGCAAAACATCAGTTTGGACAGTCCTTTCATGAGCCTCATCAACTATTATAACAGAATATCTGGAGAGGTAAGGGTCCAATAACGCCTCCCTGTAAGCATATGCAGCCTTCATTAGCATACAATTAAGTTACTCTACAGAATTTAGAAAAGATAAACAGTGCTGGATCTAGATATCCAGATCACATTAAGCTTTAAACTCAATTATATATTACTTCACAAAGAGTTTCCAACAAACCAAGAGTATTTCACCTATAGAAACAGGGGAAAAAAGTATAAAAACTGCTTTGTGGTTCTAATCTATGACAAAGAAATTTAAGACGATGGGTTACAATACAGCTCTTCATGAATAAGAAACACTATGAAAACAAAGGTTCAGCCATACATAGTTATAATCACATCTCCCTTCTTCCGCATCTGCGTCATTATGTGTATCCAATTCTCTTATGCCTCGTGGTTACATAAATGTATACCGTCCCAAATGGACATAGCGCCCACAAGCAACTAATTTATTTGGCATTGCGTACACTATGCTAATCTTGAACCAATAGAGTTTTCATACTTTACATGTTCTGATATATTGTAAAACTCAAATAATGCAACTACATCAGCAAAGAAAGCAGTAACTACCTCAATAGCAGCCCATCTGTCATGTACTTAATCCGAGTTGAGCTGGAAGTCACATCATCAAACCTGATGGAGTACCCAACTTTTTGGCCCAATTCAACGCCACATTCCTCGGCTACTCGCTTAGCTACGGTTACAGCTGCCACACGTCTAGGTTGAGTAACCCCAATGATTCCCCCATCACGGCAGAGTCCCCCATTGAATAAATACTGGGGTAACTCTGTGAAAACACAGTTGGTACAATTGGAAAAGGTTAGAGGGAAGAAACATTACGCATCTGCCAATAAATTACTGTATAAGAACCCGATAACCAGTATCCTATCTCACATTAATCCTACGGAGAAAGACTAACAAAATAAGTCAGCTTCCTGTGACTTTGGTTAAATATGTGGTATATAAAACAGCCCAAGCCAACATAAAATGCATCGTAATGAAAATGAGATACCGCTACGATGAAAAAGGTCAAAGAGAATATAGACAACGACAGGGTAAAAGGAGTCATTCAAAAAGATAAATAATACTGGGAAGTTGTAGATAATAACAGAGATTGATTAACTGCAATTTGCAAAATAAATCACTACACTGACTTCTCCTACAGAGAGACCTTAGAACTTTTAGCATTGGCCATACCTTGAGCACGTGATAACCAACCTATCATTTGCATTATGCACAAGGGAATGACCGATAAAAAAAGCTTACAGATAACTTTCACTCACGTGTGGTTTTTCCGCTTCCAGTTTCACCAACAATTATCAATGTATCATTTTTCCGAACCTCCTCCACAAGTCGCTTTTCAACTAAGAAGAGCAATTAGATGAGTAAGCATCCAAAAGTTAATATTAATAATACTAATAATACCAATGATACAAATAATTAAAAAAAAACTAAAATGATACTAAAAATACTACTACTAATAATAATAATAATAATAATAATAATAATGAATAATAATAATAATAATAATAATAATAATAATACTAAATAATACTGATGATGATGATGATGATGAAGAAGTAGAAGAATACGATTGCTGTTAGTTAGCGGGATTCTTTTGTATACTGCCCGTGTACATAGGACGTGTCACCTATTTTGAGGTTTTTTTATCTACTACTCTTACTTATCAAATAATAATAATAATAATAATAATAATAAATAAAATCTGAAAAATAGGAGTATGAAATTCTTTTGGTGCAGGCAGCTAAAATTCACTAGAACAAAATAGACCAATAAGCTTTTGAACTAATCATAAACAATGCAATATAATTTTCCAATCTATATTTAGGATTCAACAAAATTTCAGCTAGACTGTGCAAGGTAGTTCAATTCAAAGATTAAAAAACAAACTACAGATATAACTTTATTTAAAATTGAATTAAACAAGTGGAGTAATGGATACCTGAAGCAATAGGTAGAGATTTCCTTTGTTGCTCAATTGTCTTTCTCCTGAAAATTTCACGAAACAATCAGTTTCTATGAATATATATTAGTTTATGTAAGGTGCTTGTGTGTGTCAGTGTGAATGCGTATAGACCTGGCGAAAAAGTCGGTTTTGTTGTTGTCATTGTTGAAGAATTTATGTTTGAGTTGATGGTTGGTTGTAGTGAAGCTTCTACCATCGTCGCTGCCGTTAGCCATTGACGGCATATCTTGCTTCAGAATCTCGTGCTTTGAACCTGTGTAATTGTTAACAGTCACTAGCTAGCTGAGGTTATTATTGGAGGATTTGTGTATTATTAACAAAGTCGGAGACCAAATCCATCAATTTAGTTTAACATGTTTCTACCCTACATGTATAAAAAGACATACTGTAACATGAATTTTTTTTACATTATTGATAGAATTGGAAGTGGTCCATACCTGCTGAGTTGCTGAATGAAGAAGAAGAACGAGAGAGGGGAGAGATTTAAGGCATTGCAGAAGCCTCTCCGGCAACGGCTCAAAGAGACAAGCAATGTGTGTAGCGCACGAGGATGGGAGGCTGTTCAGATGGGTATTTTGGTCCAAATTGGGAAAAGTTATAACACAGTGACTCTCGTCTTTTAGATTTTTTTAAGAGATGTTTAATTTATTAAAAGATTAATACAGTATATAATTTGGTCCTCGACTTAGGTCGAATTTTATGTTTGATTCTAATTTATTTATTTATTTTTTTTATAGTTAAGTGTGACCTCTTGTTGGTACGGGGATTGGAACCAAGGACATCAAGGTCTGTCTTTGTCTGAGTAGTGAGTACCCTGCCATCTCTCCCACCCCTTGGGGTCAAAAAATAAAATTTATTCTAATTTATTTTTTTATTATGGTTGGTTCTACAACTTGTATATTTCAGTCAAATTCCCTCATTTTAGTGTTACCATAACACTTTCCATCTAATATTTTTTAAATGTCAAAAATACTCTTACTAAAAAGTTTAAAATGGGCTGACTTTTTCAAAAAATTCAAAATATAGATGGCTAATATGTCAATTTAACAATAAGTCATCTTCAACCATTGGAAAGCCGGGCATATCTCTCTCCAAACTTGTTCAAGAATAGCTTTATATCATTCGACCAGCTGTTTTTCCATCTTTCTCAGAAAGGGATAAGGCAAAATCACCAATTAACGTTGAGCACCTGCATTCCGAGCAATGAGAACTGGCTTACTCTTGAAGATCTTACAAACTTCCTGATTCTATTTTAGAACCTCGGCACAAAGCCCTCATGAGACGGGAAATTTCTGGATCAACATTCAATTATTTACCGACAAACTTTTGAGCCCCAGACAAGAAAACAACTTGAATCCAATTGAATTGCAGAGGTCCAGACATTGATGCAGCCTTTGTAAAACCCTAATTCTTCACCAATTTGGAACCCTGATTTCAAACCCATTCGGTGGCCCTCTTTGTATCCGGAGGCAAAGTCGTCCTTGTACGGTTGTACCCCACTTGGTAACCTTCATAGAATGTTCGTATGTGTGTGTGCGAGAGAGAACCCTGATTTCGAATAATAGTTTGTGGTGCTGTCCAGGCCCAAACTGTTGGGGTTGATCGATGATTTGACCAGAGCTGGGGCCAGCCGTAATCAAAGAAGATGACCGGTGTTGGGTCTGCAAAAGATGAGCTCTGTTATGCTGGGGTTGGATTGAAGGAGGAGCACGGCGGGGTGGGTGTGTCACGTCATCCAAAGCATTGAAAGAAGATGGGGAGTGGCCGGATAATCCTGACTTTTTCAAGGGAGAGGTGTGCAAGACTAAAACATTTACCACTGTTGAAAGAACACCAGTAAAGGGTAGGGTCTAGAACCAGAATCAGAGGAGAATATAAAACCAGAATAGATTCAAGAAAAAGGGGCGCTGAGCACTTCTTCTTTACTTCCAACTTCAGGATAGGAATCAAAAGTGGGTCCACATCCATTGATCCAATCTTTTTTTTACAAAGGTCATCATATATTCTGCAATCTACTCGCTTATCTCTCTGTGACTCTCTGTGCAATCTACCCCCTAGATGTTTGGCTGGTCTAATGGCATTACCCCCTTGTTTTAGCATTTCAAACGAATTTAGATGAAAAGTTTGACAGTAACGCCCGACCGGAAAATACAAGATGTAGGACCAGCCGTAGTAAAAAAAAAATTAGGATCAAACATAAAGTTCAACCTAAGTTAAGGAACCAAATTAAATTAATCCTTTATTAAATGATACCATATTGCATTATCAGGTAATTTTTATTTTTAAATTCACTTATTTTTTTTGCAAATTAAGCTCTTAACAAAGTTAACCAAACTGGAAGTCCGTAACGTATTGCAAGTTTACACTATTGTCGTATTGGTCCGAATCCGGAAACTCAAAAGTTTGGGTCACGAGAGGACCTAGGAAATTTATGAGCTTATGACCAAAAGTGCTGCCTTTCAGGTGCGCTTACTAACGGGCCTTTTGTTTTTGGCTTCCCGCTCTAGTTTCAGACTGGTTGAACATCTTTCAAAAGAGGGAGAAGTTCAAACCTGTACACTTTGGTGAATTTTCAACGGCTTTAATCGGAAATATTTTTTTAAACTGCTTAAGTCCACTTTTGATGCATCGCGATTCACAAATGTGTGCATTGTGATGCATCAAAAGTGTCTTTTGTCGGTTTGAAAAAATTATTGCGGACTAAAGCGGTTGAAACTCCACCAAATATAGATATCCTCCAATATATTTTTTTTTTATCAATGATAGCCTTTATTTTTTCGACATGTGAGAGATAACGTTACAGATTTAAGCTTATATGTCGTTCTACCAGGGAAAAGAAATAAATAAATAAACTTTCCAAAGAGATTTAGTAATAATACAAACAACCATGAAACACAGCAGTCAACAGATTGTTCTGGCTTGTATTTACATTTAAAAAAAAAAAAACATAGCAGCAAAACAAAACTAATTAATTCAATTGCTTGTATTTACATTTAAAGAATAATAAATATTTAGTACCTCAAGGATTAAGGAGCAATTGCTCTAGCTTGTTAGAATCCTAGGTCTCCATCCATGGCCTGGCCCTTGCTCCATCTACACAACAACAACAAAAAGAAGAAGAAAGCATTAGCAACTTTCTTTCTTTTGACTACATAGAGAGAGAGAGAGGCATACCATGGTGTCTTTCTTAGGTGAAGGGAAAGAAGCCAGCGAGCCAAACGAGATACTGAGAAAGACGAAAGACAAGGGGGAGAAGTTCTGATTGGAGGAAAACAAGAAAGAATCAAAGAAACGAAGGCGGAGTGGCGGACGCGGAACGGAACCGAAGGCTCAAGGCTGCGGCGGCAATTGCTAGTCTGCTACTGCTTCCTTCCCACTCCCCAGTCCGGTATCGACGTATTGTGCTACTGAGCAAATTAGTGTTTTTAAATTTGGGGTTTTTGGATTTAAAAACTTAAAATGTTAAATTGTTGATTTGATCCATAATTTTGTATAACAAACAAGCCGGTGTCATTGGAACTTTGGTCGAGCTTAAATTAGTGGTTGCTCCGCACTAGCTTTTTTTTTTTTTTTAGTAATAATACTATTATAATTTTTAAAATTTTAGGTATTATGATTTAAATATTGAAATATAAAATCAACATTATTTTCTAACCAATGGAATATATATATATATTACTGATAATAATAATGGAAGTCTTCTAACCAAGGTGATATAGACCGAATCCTAATCCTTAATTTTTATTATTTTAATGTCTAGAAAGGCTATAATTATATATATATATGATGCATTTAATGTGACTCGAAACAAATGGTGACTCTGTAAGGCTTTGAACACCCGACCTCTCGGTTGAGAGTAGTTAAGTACTAAGGTGCCTCTAGTAATGTTTGAACACTTGGCCTCTCCCTTAAGATAAGTGAGTAGTTAAATAAAAGGGTTTGAACGCTTGACATTTCCCTTAACATAAGTGAGTAGTTAAATAGGATCTCTGGGTAAGGCTTGAACACCCTACCTCTCTGTTGAAATTTGTAAAGTACAGAGTAAACCGTTAAGATATGTGAGTAGCTAAATGGAGACTTTGGGTAAAGCTTGAACACCCGACCTTTCTATTGAGAGTTGTAAAGTCCAGAGTGTCTCTAATGAGACTTGAACATTCGACATATCTATTAAGAGAAATGAGCAGTACTAGTTGAACTAGAACTCATACGTAATGTGGGATATATTTATTTTATTAATAATTAATAATAATAGTAAAAGTATTTTATTTTAACACTTTTGAAAGATACATTTATTATATTAATAATAATAGTAGAAGTCTTTCACCTTAAAACTTTTAAAACTAACATCATTTTCAAAAGAATGTGGGATACATCTATTTTATTAATAATAATAGTAGAAGTTTTTTATCAAAAGATTTTTGAAACCAACATTATTTTCTATCTAATGTGGGATATATCTCTTCTATTATTAGTAAAATAATTTTATCTAAAAACTTTTAAACTAAAATAATTATATGTAACCAATGAGGAATAAATCATTTTTATTGGTAAAATTTTGCTAAGTTCTTTTAAAGCCAACATCAACTTCTAACAATTGTGAACATATATATTCTTTTGTTTGTTTAGTAAAAGTCATTTATCTAAATACTTTTTAAACTAACATCAATTTTCAACCAATGTTTGTTACATCACTTTTATTGGTAATTATAGTAGAGATGCATCTTACATTGGTTATAAATTAATGTGAATTTTAGAAATTATTAAAGTATTCGTGTAATACTTGTTGAAAAATTCGTGTTTTTAGTTAAAGAAATTGTGCAAATTGAGGCACGGATTTATTTACGTGTCATTTATTTGTTGGCAAATGTAATTGTGCAAACGTATTTTACTTGGTGAGAGCATCAAAATGGTATATTTATTTATCCAAATCGAGTTTTGGATGAATAAGATATCAAGATTTAAAGTATGGTATTAAAAGTGGGTCATTACTCATTCAATGGCCAATTAATGTCAATATAATAATATTGTCTCATATTGGTTAAGAAATAATGTTGGTAGTAAAAGTATTTCTATATAAGATTTTCACTATTATTAATAATAAATGAGATTAATAGTAAATTATTAATATCACAATATCATATTGACTATTATTAATTACGCAATCTGTTTCATGCAAAAAGCCAACTATACTATTTTGAGATGTTTCATATAAAGAGTTCATTTTAAAAAATTATACTTACAACTTTCATAATCTCACATTTTTACCATATACTTATATTGTAAACATATTGATTGTTATTATATATTTTTGTAATTATGACCAACTTCAATCACATTAATATATCTTTTAATTATTAAAATTTTCAAATGAGAACTTTTTACCCGAAACGGATGGAGGATTATTTTTAGCTAATGACTAGAAAATGAAATGTCTCAAGTCAAGTGATGTGGAGGCTTGAAGATTCAACAATATCAAAAGTTTGGTGAGGTGATACAACCATAGTGTTCGTCACCAATTTTAAATATAAATATAAATATATATATATATATATATATATATATATATATATATATATATATATATATGAGCAATTTGAAGTTAAAATTTGATTGTTGGAATTATTTGTTATTTTGTTGGTTCTTTTGAGAATTTTTTTATTATATCTGAAATTATGAGGTTTTGTATTTAGAAAATTTTAGTTTAACTTTTTGTTAATCATTTTATTTACTTGTGTGTGATTTAATGATTTAGGGAATTTAGTTGTGACTTGTGTGTGATGTTTTTAAGAACATTTTAATATAATAAATTATCTAAAAATTGTTCAATCATTTTTTAAATGATTCATTTGTATGTTATATTGAAAAAGACTTATTAATGAACTTTAGTGATGATGATGTAATTACGCGTTTTCAATATATGAAAACGTGTAAATGACTGTTGTAATTTATAAGTTGTTTATATAATACTTAAACTTTTGGACTCCGATTAACTTAATTTATGAATCCGCCTCTGGTTAGGAATTAATATATATATATATTATAGAAACAGATAATATAACTATATATAATATGCAACCTATTGGGTCAGTATAGTTCTGTGTTTTTTGGTCCAAATTGGGACCGATCCAAATATATGGTTTTATAAAAATTTAGATTTTGGACCAAACCAAAGTATTGGTTCGATTCATTTTCAATTAGTCAGGTCCAGTTTCATAAGTTCGGTCCTATTCTGAAAAACTTATGCACACCTCTAGTATCGGTTCTGTCTTGGTTCTCGTACATCTTCAGTTGGTTCTCGACCGAACAAAAGTATTAGTTCTTGTACATATTGAGTTGGTTCTTATTCTAAATTTTTGAAAATCAGACTATCGATCTGGTTTCAATTTTTTTTCCCAAAAAATTAGACCGAACTGGACTAAGCTCACCCCCTAAGTTTAACATGCATGAGAGATGCAGAGTTTGGGGCACAAAAGGTTTTTTTAACATCATGGATATACTCATTCAAACCCACATTGAAAAAGAGTTGGTCTTATGCAAGATTGTCTTATGGATCTTAATTAATAAGACGGATCCCGACTCTCACACGTTTCAATTCAACAACATACGGGGTGTCCAGTCAAAATGATCCGTTTTATATAAAATAGTCGTAAAACCGTTTTTCCTAAGTTTTTGTAATTGGAGAAAGCCTTCTCGCAAAAATCAAACCGGATACGAATTCATTCATCAAGGAATTAAATATTTCATTAGAAGAGTTTTGTCATTTATTTGTAAACTTTTAATAGATTAGTAGTAGTGTATCCTCAAAATTGACAATGGTCATAAAATCATTTACTTCCTTCATCTAAAAAAAATAATCTCTCTTTTCTTTTTAATTGTCCAAAAAATAGTTACATTTTAAAAAAATAGTAATAATTTTTGTGCAAAAATCACATTTTT
Source organism: Codonopsis lanceolata (assembly GCA_013146195.2). Lineage (NCBI taxonomy): Eukaryota > Viridiplantae > Streptophyta > Magnoliopsida > Asterales > Campanulaceae > Codonopsis > Codonopsis lanceolata. The sequence goes on along the minus strand of CM028383.1, from coordinate 42,884,470 downwards.
TGACAAAATGCTTTTCGATAAAAAATAAGAGTGAAATCACCGAGTCTTGGATTTTTTAGACAAGAGAGTCGCTTAGGGCTGTTGACCCTAAGCCATGAGCATTGATACTTTCGACTTTCGAGAGTCGGTAAACTAGAACCTGCAGCCTGCAGGTTGCACCAGGTCGAGGAATTACCGACATGGTTTCTAGTTTACAAAGATCAATATTGATGAATCTAACGACACCACAAGCACTAGGAACTGCTTTTGCATAAGAAAAGGAAAATGTGAAATGATTTTATATTTGTGTAATTATAAAGAGCGAGTGTTTCCCCAATATTTCATGTTCTTGCAAGACCAGTCGCCATTTTCTGGTTATGCGTTAGAAAATATTTCACACCGGCAAGTATAATAATGCCCATAACACCAATGGTAGCCGGGCTCACCAAACCCAACAAATTCTTCGTGCATCTACTTTTCTGCTTTACACTTGATTCAAACCCATCAACTGATCTCCTCCTATCTGCTTTTTTCATAAATGAGGAATATGCATCTACTTCTTCCCTTGTTAGAGCTGGCTTTAAGGAATTTTTGACAGTTTGGAAATGGCGACTACACACAACAGTGGCAGCTATGTCTTCTCTCAGGGCAACAATTCCAGCTTCTCTGCATAAGCCCTCTAGCTCAGCCCCTGTGAAGAGCTCAGTTTCTTCTGCTATATGTCTGAGATCAACATCATTACCCACTTTCATGCCACGTGTATGAACACCAAGTATCTCATGTCGAGCTTCTAGATCTGGTGGCGGCACATAGAGCACCTGCAAGTTCAGGAAGAAAGGAAAAGTTAACACGATCGTAGAAAAGGCTTAATGATCTGCTCCTTCCTTTTTTTCTTTCCCCCTTTAATTTTTTTTTTCTTAACCAGGCTGATAACTTGAAATTTGCAATAGATATTTACTTATTTTCAGTTCAGCTTTAAACAACCAGATTTTGCAAGGGGCACCAACTGCCAACTGGAAAGTCAAACTGACAGCTAGACAACTATTTCTAATCCCTTGATAAATATAAATGAAGGGCGCACAAGGAGATAGAGAAGAAGCCTTAAATTGCTTATTCAGAATTTTATTTCTACAAGCCAATGTCTTACAAGATCAAATCGTCCAGGGCGCATGAGAGCGGCATCAATTGCATGTGGGCGATTTGTGGCAGCCAAAACAAGAATTCCCTATAAAAATAAACAACATGCATCAGAAGAAGATAATTAGATCTCTGATATTTATGCTGGTGTTTTAGTTAATGGCAACCAGTTGTATCATGGAATTTAGCGCTTACTTTAGCCTCTTCTAAACCATCCATTTCAGTCAGTAAAGTGGATAGAAGTCTCTCTCCAACTGTACTGCTGCCGCTTGAACTCCCTCCTCTGTTTTTAAAAAGAAAACTGAATATCAGTATAAGGAAAGCTGAAAAGAAACACAAGGGCAAGAACAAGAAGGCTTGTGTGTCGGGTGAGTGGGAGCGGGTGGCTCCCCAATCCCCATCCATTTTAACTCACTTTGCAATACACAATTAAATCGTTTACACCCCAATGCAACAATCATAAGCAAAGTAGATAGAGGAACCACAGATTTAAGAAGATGATTGTTGAATGTAAAGAGAGAAACAAGAGAAGAGAATTGCGTTGAGAAGCCGTAACCTAAACTGGTTAGGTAAAGATGTATATATATGTTTGTGATAATACAATATACATCAAGACCCCCAAACATATATCTTAAACCAACGAGACCCTCAATACTTCTAACACTCTAACAGGATAAACAGAAATAAACATAATCAACTGGAAGCATATACACCTGTAGTCAACATCAAGTAAACTCAATCTAAACACAATTCTTTTTCTGGTCTTAACACCGTAGAAGTTCCTGGTTCACCTAATATTTGCTATTATGCTCTTACATAAGATCTCCTCAGAAAGTTTATTTATGCTTTCCCCCAGCTTGGCAATTTTAAACTAAGACCCCTAGTTATTAAAATTCTCAGTTGAACGTGATACAAAACTAGGGCATAGATCATATATGTGAGAAAATCAACATATCGGTTCTCTCTAGTTTACAACTTTTTGACATATCTCTCCCAAATGTTAGTATTTAACAGCATTAAACTCCAGTTGCTCACCAAATAAAAACTATAAAAGGCGACAAAGATTTTTTTTTGTAATGATATTATGAGAGCATGACCAAAGCTAGACACACTACACATAGAGGATACCATCTTTTTTTTTTGACAGGTAAAAAGAGAAAACATAATTGCATATGCATCAGCAACTCATGTTAAATGTAACAAAAATACGTAAACTTAACATAAAGAACCTTTCACTGAAGCTCGCATTAACATTTGAGATTTAAAGAACCTTTTGCTGAAGCACGCATTAACATTTGAGATTTAAACCCCCCCCTCAACACACACAGGCAAAGAAAATAGTAATAGTAATAATAAGAAAAGGAGAGACACAGACACACACCATGACCACGAAAATTTACTGTGCTCAGTTTCAATTGAAGTTACACCTAGTAGGGAAACTTACCGTTTGGCAGCAACAACATCAGCCTCATCAAAAAATATTATGCTTGGTGCCACAAGGCGAGCTCTCCGAAATGTATTACGCAGCAAGGCCTCACCCTCTCCGACATACATCGAATATAATTCTGCACCACTGAATCGTTATTTATCAATCTCAAATGTAAAACTGTAGCAATTGCAGTCAAGGTATATCATCGGCACGAGTCAGGTGCCAAGAGCAACTCAAAAAGGGTTGAAATCCTCTCAAGTATCATGAAGGTCAGCAGAGAAAAGAAACTAAGATTCTTCAAAAGAAAAATATTAAAATAAAACTTTTAATTTAGTTTTTAAGGTCCAAACACATTCAATTGTTGGCAAGATTGCATCAATAAAATGACACAACCATGCTGAATTCCTATTAATGATTTACCCTAATTGTAAGATATGCTTAGCCTGCAGGATAACAGGGACTAACGCAACTCAAGAGAAACAAAGCAACGGTCAAGATTACAAATGTAATACTACCTCCATCTCAATGAAAATGATCTAAAAATCCTGGACTTTAAGGAAGTAATTATATAGGTTGACCTAATACGCAGTACCCTGCATGACAGTAGCATTGAGTAAAATAATTTTGTCTGGACCATAAAGAATGCTTATAGATTGGGTCAATAATAGATGAAAGTATTAAGAACTTAAATGTCCTTGGCACCTAAATCTAGGAGCCAATAACAACATGCCTCAAACCCCCGTAAGGGTGTTCCCCTCCATACGGCACCTGATAAAGCTACCCAGAGAAAATTAATTCTTAGTAAACTATGATCAAACCTTAAAGAGAAGAAAGAGGCTTGGGCAGCGTGAGCTGCAGCTTTGGCAAGAGTGGTTTTCGAACATCCTGGAGGTCCATGAAGAAGAATACCACGCACAGGTGACACTCCCAGCCTCACAAATGCATCAGAGTGTTTCAAAGGCCACTCAACAGCTTGCTTGAGCTTTTTCTGCATCATGCATTGGCACATGATCAGTAATCAGCAGTATTTTTTTAACAAAAGCAAGTATGCTAGTTGTTACAGACCTTCAAATCATTTAATCCCCCAATGTCTTCCCAGGAAACCTTCGGGATTTCCACAGTAACACCTCTTGTTATGCTTGGCCCAACAATAGACCTAGCATTCTTCCAGTCATCCATTATTAAACTACACACTCCAGCATCTTGATTGGCATTTGAAGATCTTCTTACAGCAGACATTGTAGCCTCACGACATAAAGCTTCTAAATCAGCCCCCACATAACCATTGCATGATGCAGCTATTTCTTGCAAGTCAACACTCAGATCCAAAGGAAGGCTCCTCGAATAGAGCTGAAAGAGAGAGATAAACATGACAAGGTAACATTAATCGCACATCCTGTAACTACCAACTAATAGTAATATGATTCGAAAAGATGAATGGTCAATACTTGAGGAGTAGCTGATTGGTGATACTGAAAATATAGCTTGTAAAGTAGCTAACAAATTTATATCTCACTTCTCACCTTGAGAATTTGAAAGCGTTCTTCTTCGCTTGGAGTTGTGACTTCGATCTCAGCATCAAAACGTCCTGACCTTCTTAGTGCAGGGTCAATCGCATCCACTCTTGAAAAATAGATAAGTATCCACATCAGAATCAGAGAAATAATACAATATCATTAACATCAATAACATGTTCTCCTTGCACATGACTTTAGTTATAAACATCATTAACCAAGCAATCACTATAAGTTAGTAGAAGAATATGGCTTTTACTCCTATGACTGGAAAACCATACAGCAAAAAGGTCACATAAAGAAAGTTTTCATCTGTATTTTTTTTATTTTGTTATTATCAGGTTTGAATTAGCACAGAAGACTCAAAATTCAGCAATCGAATTCTAAAGTCTTTGGCAGTTGAAAGGAAGGCTAACAGAAGAGGGAAATGCTGGAGGCCTAGTTGCATGAGATAGGAAAGTCTTCAACTCAGATTTGAAGGGAAGAAATTAACCGCCTATTCCACTGGGGCGGACAGGTCATTCACTTGAAAAATTCTGAAACTTGAGGATTCTTCGACCGATCTGCTCTTTTTTGAGATTGTCCAAATAATTGAAAAAGTTTTTTTTTTACCGTGTTGCAAAGAGTATAACAATGAATTACCATTTTCAAAGAAGACTGAAGTTTTTGCATAATTGAATAATGGGTGCATATGTCTATGTAATTCAAATATATTTGTCAAAAATGAACCAAAGTTCAAACAACTTTAAGCATATATATAGGATCCTTCTTCCCCCCCCCCTCCAACTGAAACAGATTACAATACAGCCCCGAAGCCCTGGATGTCTTTTAAGAGAACCCCTTTCCCTCCAAACAGTAGATACTTTTTTGTACCCCTGTAATCCCCACCTCCTCTCTCCTTCCACAAACACAAATGAAGGTGGCAGGTCCAACCCTGTTTCCAGCTTGATCAGACTATTAATACTATAAACATGGTGCGAACTTTTTCTGCTCCTGGCAAAATTTCTTTGTGGCTTACAACAAAACTAGTTAAACAAGGTTCCCAATGAGTCGTAATGTGAAGAACCCAGCATCAATTTCCAGTTAACTAGGAATTTAGATGAACCTCCTAAAGAACCGAATTAATCAGGGTTTTAAAGTTGAGAATCACCTGTTGGTTGACGCCACCACAGCAACTTGTTGCCCAGATGTTGATGGTTTACTGGAGTCCATGAGCAAAAATAGTTGAGACGCTACACGAATATCTTGCTCTCGTCTGCAATAGAAGCATATGTTAAGTTTGTCTACTGATACGTCTACATTTTCATGTCACCAGATCAAGAATTCCACATAACTGGTGGTCTTAATCATTATTACCATTGAAGAATTGATTTGAAACTAGAAAAATTGACAACTGCATCAACTAAGCATGTGTCAAATTTTGACTTTGAAGGTCTCCTCAAAAATAATAAGACAAGTATTACAACCGTATCAAACCTCTATTAATTTTTAAGAGATACCCTCATAAGCAGAGCTAAATCAATAGTTGCAATACTTTTGTATGATTTCACTAAACTTGAAACCACAATGCCCACTTCACATATACCAAATACTCCCCTTTTATACCATAAGACAAGTGGTGCAGAGGAAATTTGAATCTTTCCAGTACTGGGTATTGGGACAAAACATATAACAAAACCTTGGGCAACTTGGTCCAGTACTCTTGCAGCCATCGTGCCCTTTTGATGCTAAATTCACATTACATCTCGTGATAGGAGATGACTGATATCTAACTTTGGACCTTTCAAAAGGGTGCATAAATTGGAACTGTCCAGATCATTCTACTACTACAAACAGCATGCACAAATAGGGAATGAGACCTAATTGAGCCATATACATTTTTCTCCTCAACATGCCAGTGTGTCATTACAAGCTTTAAACTAAATGTCTCAGGAGTTAGCAAACAAAATAGATCATAGAGAAAAATAAATTAAAACGATTCACCAATGACTCTGAACATGCTAATAGTTTGTCACTCCTTATGTACCTTGAATCACGACGAGGACAGAGTGCATCAATTTCATCAATAAAGATGACCGACGGTGTGCCTGCTTTCACATGAGATGATGCTTCAGCAAAAGCATCACGCAATATTTTCTCACTTTCACCCGCATGTGCTCTATGAACAGAGTGGGGACTGCAAGAAATGCCAACAAACCAAACATCAGACAGGTGAAATCACTGCACCTTATTTCACACAGAAAATCATCATTCAGTAAATACTCTTTTGAACATACAAATGCATCAAAATATATGGACTTCACTTCGAAGGAAAAATTATTTTAATTCGACAACTCATTCTACCCAAAAGTGAAGAGGGGAGGGACAGATTGTAACATAATCACACTTTAATTTCGATGTAGAAATTAATGCATCCATGCTTTTGAGTCTTCATTTTGTCTTTCAAAAATCAAGGAAGATATTGTCGCCGGTGTGAAATACATTCATTCACCAGGTTGGCATCGGCATTGGCATCTCATGAGACGAATAGGTAATTATATCTTTGCAATATTTTTAGTAAGTAAATAAAAATCATTCCAAAGCGTTGAAACTGAGGCTTTTTGTTGGTCTAGGACTAGGAAAATAACTGCGTGCTGAAATTATGAAAATCAACTAAACAACAAGTATATATAGGCCATAAAGCAGTACCTAATAACGATTAAGTGAGCATCACATTCACGAACAACAGCTCGAACCAAGCTGGTCTGACATTGAAACAAAATATTAAGAAAAGTAAAATAACATTCCAACTATCAATTTCAAAAAGTGTTGGGGAAAAATGGCAATAGACATAATTCCAGTCATTATCCAAACATACAATACATAATATGAAAACAAATTAGGTACCTTTCCGGTGCCGGGAGGACCATGAAGTAGCAATCCACGAGGCCACTATAAAAATAAGTAAAATTAATTAAAAATAACAAACAATAATTAATTGGGTTTCAGGTAGAGAATTGGTGAGAGAGAGAGGGAGGAAGAATGAATTGAACCTGAAGACCTAGTTTACGGGACTCGATCGAGTAGAGAAGAGGGAAAGTGATGAGTTCTCGAAGAGCTTGAAGAGCTTCGGCATTGCCAGCTATGGCTTCTTCTGCCCTCCACCGTCTATTGTTGCTGTTGCTGTTGCTGCTGCTATTTGTGGTACCGCTTTCCATCACTCTATACGAGTCAGTACTACTCTGTGTGTGTATGTGTCATGTGTGTGTGTGAAACAGGAGGGAGGGGAAGGGGTTTCCCGTTTCCGACCAGAATGGTCAAATCGTACCGGGATTATTTTGACCAAGAGTTCGCGGCGACTTGTACATGTATAAAAATGTCTTATTTATCGCCATGTATGAATTATTTTTTTTCGTTTACAAAAAAATTAAAAGATGTAAAATGGTTTAAAATTGGGTAAATTTCAAGTTGGTATAATTTTAAAAACATGTTTTCATATAAATTTATTAATTTTTTGGACATTTAATATATTTACAAATTGGTTATCAAATGACAAAAATGTCATTAATGAAGACAAATCTCATCTGGAATGTCAAAACAAAAAAAAATCCAATAATGCTGATGCCAAGGACATGCATCAGAACTGTTAACATAGTTTTTTCAAGACAAAAAAATTTCAATAATGATGATGTCAATGCTAGGCATAAGAACTGTTAACACAGTTTTTTCAAGACAAAAAAAATTCAATAATGATGATGCCAAGGACAGACATTAAAACTGTTACCACAGTTTTTTCAAAACCAAAAAAAAAAAACAATATTGTTTATGCCAATGCTAGGCATCGGAACTATTAATACATTTTTTTCAAGACAAAAAAAATCTAATAATGTTGATGTCAATGACAGGTATCAGAACTGTTAACACAGTTTTTTCAAGACCAAAAAACATCACCTAGTTTCTGCTGCCAAGGCCAACCATCAGGACTGTTTTCATAGTTTTTTCAATACAATAAATTCCATCCAGTACTGTTTGCACAATTTTTTCAAATCAATAAACCCCCATCCAGTTTCTGCTGCCAAAGCCAGACATCAAGATGTTAACACATTTTTTTTCAAGCCAAAAAACCCTCATTCGGTTTCTGCTACCAAGGGCAGACATCAGGATGTTAACACAATTTTTTAAAGCCAAAAAATCTCATCCAGTTTCTGCTGCCAAGGTCAGACATTAGGACTTTTAACAAAAAAATTTCAAACCAAAAACCACCATCTAGTTTCTGCTGCCAAGGATTGGCATCAGGATTGTTTGCACAATTTTTTCAAGCAAAAAAACTTCATCCAGTTTCTGCTACCAAGGTCCGGCATTAAAACTGTTAACACGGTTTTTTCAAGACAACAAACCTCAACAGTTTATGCTGTCAAGGATTGACATTAGGACCGTTTTCACATATTTCAATCCAATAAACTTCAACAGTTTACGAAGACAGAAAAAAATACACTAAAACAAACATGTAATAAATATAAACATTTAATTATCAGCATTTCACATTTTAAAACAAATTTTGTCATTGGTTTTTGTTATCCCCTTCCAAAATAAATGTTTTAGCCATCTTTACCCTATATTTATCAGCATCAATACTACTAGGAATCATTTGTCCTCTTAGCAAACATTCAATTAAAGAACATACAAAAACACCACAATCTTATATGTAGTCATTTTGTTGTGGTGATTTTTCAAATCTTCCAATGCTGCATTTGAATTTAGGCTTGTTAAGATACTTGTATTGTTCAGGAAAGAAATCCACAAGTTTTTTCATTCCGCATTCAACGTAATTTACCTACAGAAAAAAGAACCAATAAAATTTAATCTAAAGACATTACTTAAAAGACATTACTAATAAAACTAAATACATTATTAATAAAATTTACAAGAATTCTAGCTCTCTTCAAATGTCAATCATTACTGGCTGTTGAGTGTATGCATGAGTTGTATAATGTACATCTCATGTCACCTTCAGAAAATACAAGTAGAGTTCAATGGTCAGAGACCCCTGACTTTATTTTACCCAGGGGCGGACACACGGTTACTGAATTGGATGCAAGTGAACCCATTTGCAAAAAATAAAAATAAAAATAACTTTCACCTTGTAAAACGACGTCGTTATACAAGGTGAACCACCTATCAAAATTAACGTGACCCACCTTTCAATCTATCATTATCAACGCAACGCCTAACTCAAAAAAGAAAGAGAGGGAGACTTCGAGTTCGCCACTAACGAGTGACGACCTACGCGAGTTCGAGACTTCAAGTTGGGGCCGTCGCCGACATCCTTGCCAAGTGCCGACGTTGTCGTGTCGTTGCCGACTTGCTAGTTGCCACCGTGCACGCTGCCTTTGTCGTCGGACCGAGGGACTGAGTCAAAGTGAAAAATTGGGAAGCCTCAAGCCTGGACTGGAGTGGAGTGGAGTTTTGGCCTTTGGGATTTGGGGATTTTATAATTGTTTTGTCTTTGTGTGATTGTGTCTGCCCTGTTGGCTGTTGAGTGTTGACCATGAACTCCACTAAACACAAGGACCAAAGTAATGTCTCCATTTGACTATGTCTATTTTCTAATCTATTTAATTTTTAATTTTTCTTTATCTTTTATTATAATAGTATTCATAAATCATAATCATAAAATATTGTTGATTTGAAACTTTGAATCATTGAATATTCGAATGTTTGATTTCTAAAATTAGGACTTTTTTATTTGGTTGGTTGAAAACTTGGAATTAGGGTTTTTTTTTAATTTTCAAAATTAGGGCTTTTTTTATTTACATAGTTACTTGGGTGCAAATTGTGAATTTGTTGTTTGGGGATTTGTTTGGTTTAATGGTTTTTGAGCTATTGACTTATTGTTACATGTTACTTGTTTAGTTGTTTAAATTGTAATCTTCAAATTGTGAATTTTGGTTTTTGTCTTTTCAACAGGGTTATAGGTAGAGCTGTCAAAATGGGTTATAACAACCCACCATTTTGGGGGGCCCCAAAACATGACTCGACCTAAAAACACCAACCCAACCCACCTCTTTGACCCAAGCCTTTTAACAATTTTAGGCGAGCCAACCCACAACCCACTTCAACCCGCCATTTGGCGAAAAAGCGGGCCTAAAAATACCAACCCAACCCACCTCTTTAGGTGGCGGGCAAGCGGCTCAACCCATTTTGACAGCTCTAGTTATAGGTTTTTTGACTATTGAGGGAATATGTAAAGATTTTTTAAATGAAAATTGACAGAAATTGGAATTGGTGGTTCTAGTGGTGCATCTCCTAATACTCAACCGTCTGTTCCCATAACTTCAATTATGAAAGATTTTGTTGATTTGAATAGTCTTCCTTTAGATCCTACAGAAAGGAAAAAGATATCTGAATTTCACACAAACCAAGTTGATGAAATTAGAAGATCTTATCTGTTAAAGGGGCCTTGTCAACCCCGTGGCCATGATTTCCCTCAAAAAATGATAGGAAATAAAATGCATCGTTTTAATCTTGTTTGGTTAGATCAGTATGCTAATTGGTTAGAGTATAGCATAAAAGAGGATAAAACATATAACTTGTGTTGTTATTTGTTTGGAGATCAAATCAACAATCAAGGTGGCGGGGCATTTATAACTGAAGGTTTTTCTGCTTGGTATAAAAAGGTTAGGTTTGATTCCCATGTTGGTGCGGTTAATAGTGCTCATTATATGTGTTTAAAGAAGTGTGAGGATCTAATGAGACAAATTCAATCTATTGCATTTGCTATTCATAGACAATCAAACATTGAGAAAATTGAGTACTGGAATCGATTAAATGCTTCAATTAATTCTTGTAGATTTTTGTTGCACCAATTCGTGGACACGATGAGAGTGATGATTCTTTAAATAGGGGGAATTTTCTTGAATTGATGAAACATATGAATCTTCATGGTGAGAGTATTTATAAAAATCATCCCCCAAAAAATTGTCAAATGGTTGCTCCCAGCATTCAAAAGGATATTGTTAATTGTTTTGCAAAAGATACAGTCCAAAAGATAATTGGAGAATTTAAAGATGATTTTTTTTCTTTGAGGGTGGATGAGTCTGGTGATGTATCAGACAAAGAACAAATGGGTGCGGTTTTACGATTTGTTGACTCTCGTGGGATTGTGAAAGAAAGATTTATTTGTGTTGTCCATATGATGGAGACTTCAGCTTTGTCTTTAAAATCTGCTATTTATAAATTGTTAGCTGATAATGGTTTGAGCTTGATGAAAATTTGGGGTCAAGGCTATGATGGGGCAAGCAATATGAATGGTGAATTCAATGGGTTGAAGACTTTGATTTTGAATGAAAATCCGTCTGCATTTTATGTTCATTGTTTTGCCCATCAACTTCAATTAGCTCTTGTTGGTGTGGCTAGAAAACATGAGGATACTGCAAACTTTTTTATTATGATTTCCACCTCAACGAATGTTGTTGGAGCCTCTTGTAAGCGTAAAGACATGATTCAACAAAAACAAGCAGAAAAAGTGGCAGAAAGAATTAATAGTAGTTTAATTGAGGTGGGGAAGGGATTAAATCAAGAGTTAAGTCTTCAGAGGGTTGCGGATACACGTTGGGGGTCTCATCATAAATCATTGTTGAACTTAGTTGCTTTGTTTTCTTTTGTTCGTGAAGTTCTTGAAGTTGTGAGAACCCCAAACCTACTTGTGTAACATGTCTTCTATACTTGCTTAATATGTTCATTTTTTGCCTTAACATGTTTTAGAGTTCATGTTGTTCATATCATACTTGCATTAGGTCAACTATGATCGTAGTTGCTTGTATGCCTTCTATACGTTGCATGTTTTGTTATACTTGCTTCGTGTATCGTCTTAACACTTAACTAAGTTCTACTAGAGCCTTGGTACCTTTCTTACACGTTCTTTAACCTCAATCTTGGTCATTGTATGCTTGGTTGAGAGTTCGGCAGCCTTCTTGCTTCATTTGACCTTTTGACTCTTAGGGTTTCTCGGTTTGTCTTCCCTTTTGCCTTGTTTCGTGTCTTTGAGACTCGTGAGATGTTAATTTGAATCCTAGACCTTGTATACTAGTTTTTAACATGTTTGTGAATGTTCATTCATGCTTGTTTTATCTTTGTTTAACTCGTTGTTGAATCGTTTGATGTTTGTTGCGAGTTTCGCCCTTTATCCCTCCTTGTTTCTGGTGATGTTCGGACCTGTTTCGGACATGTTTTGAGTGTGTTAAACATACCATATGGTTTTTGATTGAATTGGACACATTTGGGACTTGTTTTCAAGTCATTTTGGCCATCCAGACCACTGAGCGCTCGCTCAGCCATGTGATTGAGCTACCGCGCCAAAACCAGCAGCACAAGACATGAAAAGGAAACTGAGTGCTCGCTCAGCCTTTTGACTGGGCGACTGCCCAGCCCTACGGGATTTTCCGCAATTACGAATTTGTGACCCAATTATCCATTGAACCCTCCATCATTAGTGACCCTAATCATATGTATTAGACCCTAACTAAGTTGACTTAATCATAATCCCTAATTAGGAGCCTAATCTCTTTCATTCTCCATGTGACATGTGGATTTCCACTCACATTTGCATGTCACATATATACTTTTTCCCTCTTTGTGGCTGTCACCAAGAAGCCATTTTCCTCCTTCTTCATGAGCTTGAGTGTGTGAATGACGAAGTGAGATTACTAGGTGTTTCTTCCCTAACTTGAGCTCCCGAATTCCGATTTCCAATCCGAGACAACCAAATCGAAGCTATCGACGAGGAGCACGATTCTAGCCAATTAGATTTCTTCTATTTCATCTTTTTCCTTGGTGTAAGGTAAGCTATTGATTCCCCTTAGTATGCATGCTAGAAATGCCATGCTATCCCCTTTCTTTCATGATTCTCATGCCTCTACCATGTTAATAACATGTTTTAGGATGATTTGAGAATATGGGAATTTAGAATGATATACTCATCTTGTTGTTTTGGTCATAAGCCTAGAATTAAATGTGTTATATGCTTCATTTGGAATAACTATTGTTCTTGGACTATTGGCTTTTAATAACTTTTAGAATTTATGATTCTAGGGTTCCATAATTTGGGAATTTATGATAATTCTTGACTATGGTTATTATTTGGACTTATGACCTAGTCTAACATATACAAGAACTTAGAAAAGAGTTTTGAATACAATTAGTGTTTAAACTTTACTTGGATTAATTTATAGAAATGACTCAACGGAGTCTATTTTAGTGAGTCATTGAACAATACCGGCTCAATGATCAATCCCTACGACGTTCTAAATGCACTTCACTAAGAATATTAATTCTAGACTCTTGAATTGGATTGACCATTATACTTGATTTAAATGTCATATAATAGAATGCCTATTTGACAGGTTGAGTTTGTTCTTGTCAAACTCAACCCTACTTATTGATGAGAATACTTACTTGTGATAAACGAGATCACTCTTGTCAACCTCGTTCTCTACTTGAGAATTTGTTGAGTAAACAATTACTTGGAATTTGCATGAGTCCAACTGACATATTTGCTTTTATACACACACATCCACTGTGGCCGCAGTGGGGAAATAACCCCTTTTGTTGTAACCACTAGAGCGCATTGGTGTGTCTATCCCGAGCATCTCCTCGAAAGGTCGATGTATTCACAACCATCTGACACCTCAAATTCCAGATAACGCTTGTATGCAGGAACTACGTAGTGGCACCAGTTCTCCATATATCCTTATCCTATGTGATTTACTTTCGAGCACCTATGTGAAAACAATGTGCATTTTGGATATATGATCTATATGCTTATGTGATGATATCTTGCCTTGTATGTTGCATATTGCCATGACATGCATGATTGATAGCTTACAAGTCTTTATGACTTACCCATTCCCCCTTTACTATTTTAGATCTTAGCAAAGCAGGTCCTTCTCATTGAGGCTTGCAGTGTTCGTAATTTTTTGGTTTCTCTTTTGGTATGACGTTCCGATTGAAGAGGTGGTTTAGATGTCCTCTTCTATTTTTTGTATTTTGCAAGGACGATGAGTTTAAAACAAGTCAATTAGACTATGCTTAGGAATTTGTATAGAACTTATACTTGCTCTTTTTATTAGCTAATTGTAGTTTCATCACTTGTAGTACTTGTACTCCTTTTGATGCCGGCATTTGTGTAAGCCGAGCTTGTATATCTTGCTTTTAGTCCATTACATATAGTCTTCCGCTGAGCATCCCATTAGCTCTTATTTATTTCTTGTCCCTTTAATTGCTTAGCTTGGGTTCCGCATGTAGTGTCGTCGATGACTTGGTTTATTTGCTTAACTGTTATATCAGAAAAAGTTTTTAAAATTTTGGTCTTTTGGTGTCGAGGCGTATTACGTCTCCAATGTTGCATCACGTTGTTTTCTTAAATTGAGTCCTTGCATGTATCCTTGTTTTTCCCCCTATTTGGATGGCCCGACCCGCGATTCCACCTCGGGTCCGGGTCGGGTCGTCACAGAAGTTGTTGCATGTGATGGTACCGATGCATTGAAAAGAGCTCAAACAAGGGGTTTATTGGGATATTTAGAATAATTTGATTTTGTTTTTCATTTGCAATTAATGTTGCTTATATATGGGTTCACACATGATTTGTCATTGGCTTTACAAAGGAAAGATGGAGATATTGTGAATGCTATGTCACTTGTTAAAATAACTAGGACACGATTGCAAGCGGTAAGAGATGATGGATGAGAATCTCTTCTAGGTGACATCAAAGCATTTTGCAATAAAAATAAGATTGATTGTTTTGATATGAATGTTGAATATGTTGATGCTCACAGACCTCGACATAGAAGACACATTACTAACGATTTTCATTATCGTGTTGAATGTTTTTATGCCATTATGGATAAGCAACTTTTCGAGATTAATGATCGGTTCAATGAGGTCAATTCTGAGTTGCTTCTTTGTGTTTCTAGTTTGAATCCAAGTAATGATTTTTGTGATTTTAATACAGTAGCATTGATAAGAATGACTCAATTTTATCATCATGACTTCTCAGTATTCGAGCGTATGACTATTAAGAATCAACTAGAGACATATATTATGGATGTGCGAACATATGACAGATTCAATCAATTGAAGGGGCTTGGTGATCTATCTACATTGCTACTGCAAACAAACAAATATTTGTCATACTCGTTCGTGTATCGGCTTTTGAAGTTAGCATTGCTTTTGCCTGTAGCAACAGCAAGTGTGGAAAGATGCTTCTCAGCAATGAATATTGTCAAGACGGATTTGCGAAATCGAATGTGTGATCAATTTTTAAGTGACTCTCTTGTATGTTATATTGAAAAAGAGTTGTTTAATAGCGTTACAAATGATGATGCAATTAAACGTTTTCATAGTATGAAAACACACAGGGAACAATTGTAATTTCTATGATTTTTATGTAATAGTTATAATTGTGAATCCACTTTAGAATTTTCTTGGATTCGCCATCGATTTTACCTTGCTCCGTTGTGTTTATAGGAAAAATAAAAATCTCATACCACATTGCTTCTTTAAGTCTATTAGCAATTGCTTGAACTAGCAATTCAAAAAATCAATCATTACTCTTAATATTTGCAGCATACAGTCTAGGGGTGAGCTTGGTCCGGTTCGGTCCACTTTTTTTGGAAAAACTGAGAGAACCAGGACAAGATCAATAGTCGGTTCTTAAAAAATATAGAACCAGGACCAACTCAATATATCTGAGAACCAATACATTGGTCCGGTCCAGAACCAATTGAAGATGTATGAGAACCAGGACCGGACCAATACGATGTGTATCTTTGATCAAGAGGATAACTAGATTTTCTAAAGAACAATAATCAATAATCAAATCATGCTCTTCCTTCATACAACATTTTGTTGGATTTGTTGTTCTTGTGAAAATAAACTAAAGGTAAAAATCATTACTTCCAAATTAATAAAGAGAAATGAAAAAGAAAGTTGTAAGGAAATTTATTACAAGTCATCTTCCTCTCTGATCCCCTTATGGTTAATTTAATTAATTTACAGGTAATAATCCTTCAAACTAATAATGTTTGGAATCACAAAAAGAGACATGAAATTAATTAATATGTAAGAACAATGTTTTCCTTCTTATTTTCTCTTTAATCAAATAAGGAAAGTTGGTTGAATATTGAATCAAATTATTATATATTTTCTTTAGGTTGTAAGTTGTATCCCTTTTATTATATTCTTATCAATATATATATATATATATATATATATATATATATATATATTAATTATACTATATTAGTATATTATATATAATAAAATAATAATAAATACACATTGGTTTGGTTCGGTCCAGTTCTATGTTTTTGGTTTCTGGAACCGGGGACCGACTCAATTGTCCGGTTCTGTAAAAATTCAGATCCAGGACCAATCCAAAGTATTGGTTCGGTCCATTTTTGACTGGTCTGGTCCGGTCCATTTTTGATTAGTTTGGTCCGGTTCCATTGGTCCGGTCCGGTTCTAAAAACTTCTGCTCACCCTTAGCATACACCTAATAACAAAAAAAATGAGAAAATAAGAAGCCATATTTTAATTTTTTAAACACATAACATACAATTTCTTACCCAACAACAAAGATAAAAAACAATGTCGTATCTGATATAACCAACTTCTTTGGAGATAATTTGTTCACACATTAGAGACCATACTTCTATGTGTTGTACCAAAGAAAAATATTTATTTGATATTATACACAAGTAAAAATATTAATAAGAATGATAAACAAGTAATGTACGTACTTTTTCTTCCAACTTATCAGTCAAGATTGGTACAATGTCATGCTTCAAAATCACTGGTTTGATCTTTCCACTAGTATATAATTTTGTTTTGTATAAGACAAATTTTATCAAAAAAATACCATTGAAAAATAATCTTAAAAGTAATATAAAACACCATGTGTTTTCACAGTTTTTTCAAGTCAAAAAACCTCATCCAATTTCCGATGTCAAGGCGAGGCATTAGGACTGTTAACAAAGTTTTTTCAAGCCAAAAACCCCCCATATAGTTTCTTCTGTCAATGATTGGCATCAGGACTGTTTGCACAATTTTTTAAAGCCAAAAAACTCCATCCAGTTTCTACTGCCAAGGCCAGACATCATGACTGTTAACACAACTTTTTCAAGTCAACAAACCTCAACAGATTATGCTGCCAAGGATTAGCATCAGTACTGTTAACATAATTTTTTCAAACCTCAACAGTTTATGATGACAAAAAATAATCTTAAAAGTAATATAAAATACCATTACAAATTATGTGAGTTAGGTTTAATCACTGCATTTTGTCTACTGATGTAGAATAGATTATGCTAAGAAGCTTTCTTGCTTCCACTGAAAGAATCTTCGAAGCTGGAATCACATTTTCAATTTCTGTCACTTTTTTAATTTTTTTCTTCTTTCAATTTTTTTCTCACATGATCCAACATGCTTCTTCTTACGATCAAGACAACCATGAACTCTTTTTGCAAGTGTAGAGTCTTCTTCATTAACAGAAGGATCTTCATGACGAGATTAATCACTAACAAAGTTGTCCATGTTGTTGATGTCTTTCAAAACAGAATTAATATTCTTTGTAGTAACTGCCTTCAAATGAATAGTCTTGTTCATTGCAATTTCTTCTTCCAACTCTAATACCTTCTTCTTCAACATTGAATTTTTTGTTTGAACTTCAAGAAGCTTCACATGAAGTTCAAATGTTGGTGACAACTCAGAAGATAACGTTGGAGTATCTTTTGACTTTTGCGAAACTTCTACCTGATCTTTTAGTCTATCTATCTCAATATCTTTCAATTGAACAATATGCTCTTTTTCAGCAATAGTCACTTTGAGGCCATCAATTGTTGACAAAAACCATTTGATCTCAATATCATTCGATTGTATAATATGGTCCTTATCGGACAAAGTCTCTTTGAGGCCATCAACTGTAGAGAGAATCTCATTCATCGCAGACTTCAACTTATTTATTTCATTTTCTCTATCTTTCCTAAGATTGCTTTCAATTGTCTCTATATCATCAGAAACCTACAAAAAATCATGAAACACAAAACTTTCTATCAATATATCCAATTTATGTTGTTAACCCTAGGAATCATCAAAATTGTTTAAGCTATTATTATGACTATCCCCAAAAAGCTAGGCATCAGGAAATTCTATTAATATATACACAGTTTTTTTCAAATAAAAAAACCCTCTTCCAGTCTCTGCTGCCAAGGATTGGTATCAGGACTGTTAGCATAGTTTTTTCAAGCCAAAAAACCTCATCTAGTTTCTGCTGCCAAGGCCAGACATCAGGACTATTAACAAAGTTTTTTCAAGTCAAAAACCCCCCATCCAGTTTCTGCTCAGGACTATTACCATATTTTTTTCAAACCTCAACAGTTTATGATGACAGAAAAAAAGACACTAAAACAAATATGAAATAAACATAAACATTTAATTATCAGCATTTCAAACAAATATATACAAATCCTGATGCCTGGGGTTAACAGTATATAGAATGAGAGGGGTGACTAACTTATAAATGAATATCTGCAAAATGTTCTTCTTCTATTGGAAAATCAAGCATTGAAGTTGTAAAAGCATTATCATCTGCATAATGTTGTTCTTCTTCACTACAAAACTCTTCGTTAGCTTCGTTATGATTTAGCTGTATATATAAAACAAAAAATATTTAGACAAGATAGGTTCCATGGCTGAAGCAAAATTTAAGTTCATTATAATAATATAAACTTATTATATTGGCCATGGCTGAAGTAAACTTTTTAGAACATAGAGAAGCTAGGTTCCATTTAAGGAACTGTGGTGTAGCATCATTGTTTGCTGGGATACAAATGTTGGTTTTCTCACATAAAACACACTGTAATTTGGAATTCAAACCAGATATCAGTAATAAATATATAAAAAATTAAGTTAAAACTATTTTATGATAAAGTTAACATAACTTACCGGTATCAAAGGAGCACAATTCTCCAATCCATTTATCAAACTATCTACTATGTGTTTTGACCAGTTATATTCACAGATCTCATAAATATTCGATACTAGCTTTACATAGGACCATAGTATGTATGAGCTATTATTTGGAAGAAAAAAAATCCAAGGCAATCTGTCCACCATCTCCTTTAAATGCCTCAAGTTTCTTCTCAAACAACTCAACTGTACACGCATAAGCACATTCTTTAAATTTTAAACAAATATTCTTGCGAAAGCCAGAACCCTTGCCAGCACACATATCTTTTAGATTACAACAAAGATGCACCAAACAAAAAAAATGCTTCGAACTACCAAAAACATATGGAATTGCTTGCATCAACCCAACATTCCGATTTGATACAATAAGCACATCACGACCATTAATTGTTTCTTTTACTTTTGAAAAAAACCAATGTCAATTATCATAATTTTCAGAACTTACAACATCAAAGGAAAATGGAAATAGTCCTATATAAAAACAAAAATGAAATATTCCAATTAGTAAAATAACAACTTTGCCGTCCAAACACATAGAAAACACACACAAATATAAGTGTCATGTACAACTTACCTTGATTGCCGTCTTTTGCCGTGGCGGACAAGAAAGTCGACTTACATCGAGATTTCATAAATGTACCATCTACAAACAATATAGGCCGACAATAATTAAAACCATCAAAGAGCATGCACGAAAGCATATGAATAACCGGGTGAAACATTTTGAAATTGAATCTGATTCAATAAACGCCAAACGGCCAGGATTACACTTCTCCAAAGCTTCAACATACCATGTAACTCATCAAACGATTCATCATAATTACCAAATACCTTATTACGAGCAACCTCAACACTTCTCCATGTCGTCATGTATGATATTTCAAACTCATAATGGATCCTAATATACTCAATTACATCCTTCACAGAATAATTTGGCTGACTCTGAACATGATCACAAATCAAATCTCCAATTACATTATACCCCATCTTTTTCGATTTCTTAACTCCATCAATAAAAGAAACTTTGCAACTGTGTGTAAGGTTGCACTTCTTTATAATTATAGAATTATCAACACTAGAAACAACACACTTGATGAACCAATCACAGTTATCACTGAAGTTATTACCACAAACAACAGTAGCCCTTTTACTCTCATTCCTAGCAAAAAGATATTCAAATCCAAGTTTCATAGAATACTTCATAAGCTCAGTACGAAACTCTCTCATGACACCTTTAAATATTTGTCCATATCTAGTAATAATCTCTTCTCAACCAACTGATATTAAATTATTGTGAGATGGAACATGAAAAAAATCATATGCGGGATAGTTTTCATTATCAATTTCAGCACAACCAACATCAACAAATTTAGTATTATGAGAAGAAGAAACATCCAAACTATTCCTAGATAATCTAAAATCACCCTTTGATCCCAAATCATCCTCTACACCATCAATAGTTACACCCAAAATATCAATAACATCTAATGAAATAACATAAATGCTTAGAATTTTACCGAGCACCAACATATTCAAAAATCTTCATCATTTGATAAAATATAATTCAAATGAGGTCCAACAGAATATCTCAATTTCAAACTTTCAAAATCAACAGAATATTTGCTTGTAATTGATAAAAGCAAAACAGAAAACTAAAGCCATCTGTAACGCTTTTCAAAATTGTCTCTCCCCTAAATTTCAGCAAAATCATAACACTGGATTCCATAAACTAAAATTTTAAACACAAAGATACGTATAAAACATGAACGGTAGGACTTGTATGAAGGTCACGCGAATTAAATATGCCGCCAAATATTGCCGACGACAATGAAGTTGCAATCGGACTCTTAGGTCTCCAATGAAAACCGATAAAGCCGACTCAATTAAGGACAATTTAGTATTTTAGTTTGATCTTGATGCCAGCCCCAGACATCAGGAAATATTAATGAATCAACTTAACTTAAGTAAATGATTTCTATTGCCAAATCCAGGCATCAGCTTAACTGGAATAAACGATGTCTGATGTCAAACCCAGACATCAAGTTGATGCCAAATCTAGGCATCAGCTTAACTAGAATAAACGATGTCTTTGCCAAACCCAAGCATCAGGTTGCTGTCAAATCCAAGCATCAGCTTAACTTGAATAAACGATGTCTGATGCCAAAACCAAGCCTTAGGTTCCTAGAATGAATTAAAGGTTCTGATGCCTAATCCAAGCATCAACATTTTAAATTAAAGTGGATTAAACGATTTTTGATGCCAAATCCAGGCATCATCCTTTGAATATCTTGTTCTTTGAAATACGACATACATATTTTGAAATACGACATACATATTAGTTCATCCTCAACACAAAATCCATCGAATTCCCAAATTATGAAGGTTTGTCGTGTTACAAATTTGTCTTGAAAACAAAAAATACATTACACACAAAAATACAAGTTTGTCGGCAATAGAGATTCGTCGAAAAAGAAATTGTTGGTCGGAATCGGAGATGATGGCGGCTGGTATAACTACACTGCAGGAATCGACAATTGGGCAAGGGCGATAAGGAGAGAGGACGACGTTGCTGCATGTTGGTTTGAGGAAGCAACGTCGTCAATACAACATAAAGGGCAGTGAAGTACTTTCACCCCAAAATTGTGCCTAAAATATATGTCCAAAAAATAATTGGATTCATTTGAAAACATGTTTTAAAAGATGTACCGGCTTGTAATCTGTCCTTTAAAATTATTTAGGCCCCAAATTTCTCCTTTTTTTAATTTTCTTATACTATATATTTATCTTCATCTATTTTATTAATAATACCCCTACCAGGTAGGGTTCTTTTCTTACTCGTATTGAATAAAACATGTTGAGTCAAATCTTTATCATATAAAACCTACTTGATTTTGATGAGGAAAATCGAGCGATTTTATGAAACCATGTGCTATGGCTCGAATCCGTAGTCAACCCTATTTTCAATAGGGACAGTTGACAACTGAATCCGATTTTTCGTTCGATAAGTGATGTACACTGAAATAGATTAAGAATATATATGCTATGGCTTGAAGAATCCGTATTCAATCTTATTTCAAAGCTATTCATTGTAAGAAAATTCCTCACAGTTTATCATAAATGTACGTCTCCAAGGCAACCACCTAAATTAAGATTATGTTAAAACCCTGCTTTTTTTGGTATGGGCTTGGGTAAAACTTGGTCTTTAAGCACTGAATTCTCGAAGCAAAGTCATTGACGTCCTCTTCATATGGGTACCAATTTGTAGTTTGTTTTCTCTTAACCACTTAACAACGACTACTCATAGCCAGAAAATAGGCGGCCAATCTTCAAGTAAAACAATTGTTTAGATGTCCTTTCATGAAACACATAAGACGTAAGATAATTTTATATGCTTGAATTTCAAGAAGCAAAGAAATACTTGGAATGAATATATAGGGCAAAACACACCTTTGGACCACTGTACTTTACAGAAAGTTGCAATTAGGCCACTGAGATGTTAAATATTTCAAAGTGGCCACTGTACCAGACTTATCTTGTATGTTAATCAATTTTTTGGATGGACGTTAAGTTTAACCGTTAAGTTATCTAAAATACCTATTTTTCCCTTGTCCACATCATCATCAATGTCTTCTTTAGACCAACTAACACAGATCTGGGTTTTAAAACTTTGTTTTTCAATTTGACTCTATCCCATTTTTATGTTCTTGATAAAGTAGAGCTAAAAAATCATGTATAGATCGTGGGCTATTGTCATTGAAAGCCATTCTCAACCTATATCTATCTGGGTTGTATCAATTGGTTGTTTGTAGCCCTACAACAACAGCAAAGGATCTTCAGAGGGATAGAAGTAGCTGCAATTGAATCTTCTGGTATAGAAGAAGTTGCCGACTAGAGCTTAGGATATAGCTACCATGAAAATTTATAGATCTGTCACCTCACCCTCCGGCTTCACACCCAGCGCCGTTACCCCTCATGTACCAGATCCAACGCTCCAATTCTAGCTCCGTCAAATGCTAGCGACGCAAGCCTCCTTTTGATTTCTCTTCGCCATCGAATCTCCATCGTCATCGTCATCCTTCAAGCTCTACCTTATGCAACCATAACCCCCAAACGCCATCGTCATCCATCGTCGCCGCCTCAATCCCAGATCTGCTCCATCTTCGTCTCCCTTGTATACGATCTTCATCTCCAAGATTTTGACATAGCAAAATCAGCCGGCCTTTTCTCCATTGCAATACCAGACTCAACCCCACCAAATCCTTCCTCTCATAGTCCCGACATCTTCCAATGTCGGCATCTCTCTCATCTCTCAACTTCATCAAAGCCGCCAGCCTTGTTTTTGCCTCAAATCTAGTGAGCATCCAGCTCATACAAGCTCTGGAGAATCTCCGTCCTTCTCCCTTTAAATCTGGGTTTGATTTTCGTTTCAGATTTGGGTTTGATCTGAGTTTGCCATTGATTTTTGTTTAAGATCTGGGTTTGATTTCTGATAGTGATGAAGACAAGGGCAAAATGGGTACTTAACCTAAGTTAACATCCAAACTTAACATCCATCCAAAAAAGGGGTTAACGTGCAAGATAAGTCTGGTACAATGGCCATCCCAAAATTTTGACGTCTTAGTGACCTAATTGCAATTTTTGGAAAAGTACAGTGGCCCAAATATGCATTTTTCCAATATATAGCTAGTGGAGGATCATAAGAGAGCAGAAGCAAGTTCCAAAACCTCTAAATTCTAATTAACGAGCATGAATGCCTCAGTGGATGTTCCTTTTAAATTTGTTTATTATACAGTTATAACATAAGCATGAGTTTTTTTAAAATGCAAACTAAGGCGCATTTAGCATAGCAGACTAATCATTTCATTGTGTTTAACATGCCGAAGAGGAGAGAGATGCAATTATACGGAACTATACTCATTTATTGATTAACAAAGATAAAAGATCGAGCCACATCTCTCTAAAAAGGGTAAGGTTGTCGGTGCTCAAACTCACAAGCGTACATTACATGCAATGACTCCAAAAGTGTTAGCTGGGAAATGAAGTACAAATTCCAGCTATAACATAAGCTGGACCTTTGAATGGGGATGATATCCGTTGAGCACTTGTTATTCAATAAAATAAAGAGACAACATGCAGCAATTTGTTACTTTAATAGGAACTGAGTTTACATATATTTAAGTGCCATGAAAAAAACATGATCAGCTAACCTTTTCCATGCCAATAATTAAATCCCAATATACCATAGTGAACGCAGGAAGGACGAATGGATCAAAACGCAACAACTTCGACTGATAACTCTTTTCTATGTATTTATCTATATAGAAGAAGACTCAAAGATACGCTTTTTATCGAAGATGGCTCAAATTCTGTGTCTAATGCCAAAAGCTCCAATACTTTTTCCACTTCATCTAAAAAGGGCTTTCCAAATTAACTAAAAGTGATCTCTAAAAGTCTATGGATGGTGTTGGTGCTTAGTAGTAGTGTGTGACTACCATATCAATCACATTCAAGTCCCACATCTACCCAATATGGGATTGAGGGGTATTATAATATTCCCCACTTAAATCTTTGACGTCCTTGTTAAGGCTGAACCGTACCCCAGGCGATATAGGATTCAAGAGGTGGCTCGTACGAGGATCAAGAGATGGCTCCTACCTCCCGCAGTGTAACACTTTGGCCCACATAACACTTTGTGAAAGAACACAAGTAGCTAGGATTCTCCAAAAATCAGCCAATGCAGTTTCCAATGTAGCTGCTGATGTAGCTACAATGGAAGTCACAATGGTCTGAAAAATACAAAACAACGAAAGACTTAATAATAAAGCACGAAATTAAACACAAAGGTTTACCAAACAATTTACAAGCCTATACTTGTAGATCTAGCCTCATGGCCAAAAAGATTTCACTTAAAAAGATGAATTGTTTTACAAAAAGAATGTGAAATCACCAAAACAAAAACACTCTCACAAGACAACAAGTCTTGGAGAATAAAACCCACAGAAAAAGAGGTATAGCAAACGTGGGAAGAAACAAATAGCTTCCTAAAATCAGCTAGGAAGTCAAAACAGTTCCAGCACTTTAATGTCGCTTCCAATGTAGCTATATTCAAAAACTGCTACACATCTGAAACTGAAATCAGATTCTGAACTTCTGAAATTTCTGAATTTGCTGCTCTGAATCAACTCTCTTTTCTCTCAGTTCGTATCTTTAGCCATTGCCCTTGTCTTCTATTTATAATGTTGAGAAAACCTACACACAAAGAAGGAATCCATCTCCAAGAAGGACAATGATTAGAATAAAAGAAACTTCCTTAATTTCCAGATTTTCTTACCATACCAAATAGGATTCTAAGGCACGGTTTCATGAAGGAATTTCACCAAGATTTTGTTTCCAAAAACAACACTAAGATTTAGATCCAAGAAATCAACAAATCTTTAGGAATATTTTGTTTCCAAAAATGACTCCTAAACTTTAGGACCAAGAAACCAAAAAATCTTTAGGAAAATTTTGTTTCCAAAAATGCAACTAAAGATTTTGTTACCAAATATCCACAAAAACTTTATGACCAAGAAAGGTGAAACAAAACCAAAATATGTCATGCCTATTTTACCCTTACACTTTGTTCCCACATTTCTGGTCAGGACCCTCTCTGATACCATTTGTAATGCCTCAAGCCCGAAAGCTCGGTCTGATACCATTTGTAACGTCTCAAGCTCGAAAGATCAGTCCACTACGCATAGCCCACTAAGCACGCAATACCTTGGGTCACCAGACCTACCACAAGTCGACCCAAAAGTTCATTGATGATGTTGGTACTTAGAATTAGTGTGTGGCCACCTTATTAAGCACATTCAAGTCTCACATTGACTCGATATGGGATTGGGGGTATTACAACACCAATGAATTCAACACAAAATTGCCTTTAACAAGTTTTTCATTCTTTCGCACATTTCATCAAACACTTGGTAGGTAATTTTTTTTTCAGCTTTGGAGTGATCAAAGTTAACCTAACCCAGCCATTTCACATAATCCAACTTAGGGATTTGAATCCCTAAGCATCAAGGTCCATGAAATTGGTTCCCATTTTTGCATATAAACAGAGCAACACTTGTTCTGCAATGATAAAATTTGTAGTAAAAAATGTTTACATCAACCTTACACAAGCATTCATTTAAAGTCCACAAATAAACACAATTGTTTACATCAACCTCAAAGAAGCATTCATTTAGGCAAAATAAGCCTAAAAGTACCATTTGCACTCAAAATATCATATACAACCATCAGAACAACAATTAACACAACTCACAACTTGGTATTTCAATTGGACCTAACTTGAGATTTCAACAATGCAATTTTCATTTCTTTCATTATCAATTCTGATTCAAGTATTTTCACTTCCTTTTTCAGTGTCATTTTCCTCTTTTTTGTCTAGTGCAATTTCATTTCAGCCTCGATCAACTTCTCTTTCAATTCATCTTCACTAATTCATGTTCCACCATTTACCCATTCAAAAAATCCACAAACCTTGTAGGTTTTCTACATTAAACACAAACATAAATATAATTGATATGGATCAAACGCAAACAAAAATATTAAACTGTTAAGAATATTTTTAGCAATATAATTTTCAAACACAAATATACACTTACTTACACTGTAATTTGCACATCCATATAAGAGCTTAACAAGGTTACTATCAGTTCGTGAGGTCTACAATGGAGCTGGAGCATTGCACTTGCACAACACAACACCTTCACGGGATCTAGTGTATGATTGAGTTGTGGATGATGAATCCATTGCCCTTTATAGATAATAAGGTTAAATCCCTTTGACTTGGTATAAATGGTGGGTTTTAAGATGAGATTGTGATTGAGATGTGGAGAATCCAAGTTTGAGATTGAAATTTAAGGGTTTCGATGGAGAAGATAGAGGTAAGTACCACTCGTTCGAGTTTGGGGGTATGAATGAAGGGCTTGTGGTAGGACTGAGTGACCCAAGACGACTGTGCTAAGTGGGACAATGTGTGAGCTACACGTAGCGAACTTTTGGGCTCGGGTCGTTACATATGATTTTGAGAATCGGGTGACCCATCTCGCCCAGCATGAAGTTTGATGAGAATCTGCAACTGATAAATAAATAAAGAGTACAAAATTTGATATACCGTCAATGTAATTTTTTTTTTTTTTTACCCAAGTAGCCTAGGAAATGCATTATTTGATGAGAATTTTTTCTAAAACTACGATCATATTAATTATTTATCACATATTAATTAACTAGATATTAGATTTTGAGGTCGTAATTTTAATTTTTTGGCGTTAAATTGACTAAAGCTGTATTTTAAGACATTTGATTTGTTGGTACACATAGTAGTAAACTTAAGTATAATGTTAATTAATATCATGTATGATATGAAAAAAAAAACACAAATTTTCATGTTCATTATATACTGGTTATTTTTAAAATGCTGGCGTAAATTTAAAATATACACAAAATTAAATTCATAAATAGATCTTCAAGTTACAAATTAATGAATCAAAAGTTTAATAATTGGAGAAATTGCTAGCTGGTCCCCTTAGTATTCAACATGTTTAGTACTCCATATTTTGTTAAACCGCTAAAAAACACTTTCATAAAACTATTCCAATAATGCCCTCCTGCCATCAAACTGGTTCCATCCTTTTTGTATCTAAATTGTTTAAAAATTACAATTGGGACAACATAACGGGGATCGACATTTTTGAATCGCAATACATCAATTTTGAATCATAACAAGCATGATTTGCTTAAAACCCTTTTGTGAATTGCAGTGCAGCTAGAGGATTATGCATTGCTTGGATGTTATGTATAACTAAATTATCTTCTTTATCTTTCTTGGGTTTATATAGTGATTTGGATTATTAAAAGACATATATTTCAAGTAATGAAGAGTTGATGTGTATGTAAACAGTTCGATGAAAAATGCCCGAATAGAAACTTGTTGGTTCTTGAACACAATTTTGACTCGCGATGCATTAATTTTGAATCGCGATACATCGATTTGGAATCACGATGCGCCGATTTGGAATCACGATGTATCGCTACAAAATGGAAATGAAGTTACACAATTTGGAATTATGCATCGTGATATGAAATCATGCATTGCGATGCGCAAATCAAGCATCAAAATCATGGACCGCGATTCAAATTCATGCATCAAGATTAAATTTTGTGCCTCGCGATGCATAAAATGATGCTTTACGCGCGCGTGTTTGGTTTCTTAAGGGTATAGTCATCATTTATGCCGTAAAAGTGTCCTTTACTGGTTAAAAAAAGTATTGGGGTTTAAAGCGGTTGAAAGTTGTATAAAGGGGACCGACCGACTTTTCACCCTTTTTAATAGGGATCACATTAAATGGGACCGAATTAAACATATTTCTGGCGCAACCAAATCCAAAAAATGGAAAACCTTACTGGTCTGTCCCATTTGGTAAACTTTTCACCACTACAATACCCTCTTTTTTTAACCGGCAAAAGAAACTTTCATAAAATTGTTCCAATAATGCCCTCCCGCCATCAACATCAAGTTTGCGCGTCTTTCTCTTAACCTTTTAAATTTCTTGATCAAGTAATCTTCATCGATTGTTTGTCCACTAATCATCATCAATTGTTGCAACCGCTTAAGTCTTCAACAAAATCTCCAAGACCCGATGATCGTTAGCATCAAATTTATTCAAATATCACAATTGTTTGGGCAATGCCCCCGAAAGGTAAACGATTTTTCCGATTCATTAAGTATGATATTGGATGATTAAGTATTGACATAGGAGGAAGAAGAAGACATAAGAAGTGTATATGAAACCAGTTTGAATCACGTTGCATCAATTTGGAATCATGAGGCATCATTATGAAATGGAAATAACAGTTACACAATTAGGAATCATGCATAACAATTCAAGATCTTGCATCAGGAGGCTAATAATCATGCATCGCGATTCAAAATCATGTATCACGATGCACAATGCACAATGCAATAGTAGATGCTTTTCACACGCACATGTTTAGTTCATAAAGTGTATACTTGTTCTTGCGCCCTATAAGTGCCCTTTTTCGGTTAAAAAAAAAGTATTGCGGGATTTTAGCGGTTGTAAATTCATCAAAGTGGACCGACTCGAATATCACTCCTTTTTTTAACAAGTAAAAGACACTTTTGTGGCGAAATGTTGAATATGCCCTTAATGAAACAAACATGCACGCGAATGGATGCATCGTGATGGACACAGTTGAGGAATGTAATACAAAAGTAAATCTCGATGCATAAAATGTAGTCAATGTTTCCGTTATAGGCTTGTCGTTTTTGTTTTTTTGCGAGAATCCTTTGTAACTGGCCATTTAATTGCGTCCCTTTCATAGTTTGTGTATAGTCTAGATTCATTGGTAGGTGAAATTTGATTGCTTGACTTGCTCTCCAAGCTCAATCAAGGGGATTTACTTGATTTTCGACCGAATTTCACTATCTTTTTTCCAATTTCGCATGTTGTGTTCTCATATCGTAAATGAAAGCAGTCATGTGTAGCCACAGACACATGCTCATAGCCACATACTTATATCTCTTGCAAGTCGATTTGATGCAGCACACCTCTCTCTTTTTTTCTCTCTCTCTCTCTCGTGCATCGCGATGGATCAATTTTGAATTGCAATGCATGAACTCATGCTTAGCGAGTGTGTTCATTGTGATGCATCAATTTTGAATCGCGATGCGTGATCTTGAACTGCGATGTATGAACTAACGTTTCGTGCACATGTTCGTTTCATTAAGGGTATAGTTGTCCTTTGTCATAAAAAAATGCTTTTTTCTAGCTTTAAAAACATATATAAGAGTAAGGTGGTTGAAAATTGTCTAGAGTGGTCTGACCCACATTTCACCACAAAAAAACTTAAAGAATCGACACTTATTTAGGGTCAGAGTGAGTACTATAAATGAGATTAATTTGTGCCTTTTTGGGGAACAAATCGAACATAAATGTGAGATTATTAGTTGAACAAATTTTACAAATATGGATCGTTGGTTCGATATGATACTACTTTTAGAGAATCATTAATCTACAAATTAATGTGATTTTTGTAATTCAGACCAAATCAAATAAATTGGGAGAAATTCATGATACGATCTTCTCGGAAGGCTTCGTTGAAGAACGAATTACCCACGCGGCGGAAGCTAGGATCGAAGGATGTTTGCATGAGAGACACCTCGACCCAACAATTAGCACGAAAAGAACCTTGACATATACAACCGCAACCCACAATCCTAGCAATTGAAGAATCTAAGTATTGTGAAAGATGCAACAATTGATATGCAAGAATCAATTGATAAGTCAAAAATGAACACACAAGCTTTACACCTATAGATGCTCGACAGTTCAAGAAGAACCAATAAGTTTTGATAAATTCATAAAATTAATAATACTCCAAGTTGTGTTCAATAGAAAGAAAACTCTTATTCATACCTACTCTAGGCTGTAAACTCGTAACTAGAGAATTAAGGTAAATTCTGAAAATAACCCTAATTGAAAAAGCAGTAAAAAAAGGGACAAATTAACACTTGCGGTCACAAGCCCCTTCAGTACTTGCGGTTGCAAGCTTCCCAAACTGTTAACCCAAAAAAAAAAAAAAAAAAGACCTTGTGGTCGTAAGCCTTCTCAACACTTGCGGTCGCAAGCTTCACAGACTGTTAGTCAGAAAATGGCAAGGCCTTGCGGTCGCAAGTCTCTTCAACACATGCGATTAGGGGTGAGCTTGGTTTGGGTTGGTCCATTTTTTTGGAAAAAAAGAGAAAACCGGAACCGGACCAATAGTCCGGTTCTCAAAAAATTTAGAACCGGAGCCAACCCAATAGGTGTGAGAACTAATACGTTGGTCCGGTCCATAACCAATTGAAGACGTATCAGAACCAGGACCAAACCAATACTATGATTTCTTTATTTTTTAACTGTTTAATACAAATATATAATGAAATTTTAAAGACTTAAACTATATAAAAAGACTAAACAAACTTCAATAAAAGTACATTCAAAATCAAACATGTTTTTTTGGAAACAACCTTTGATTAAAGTACAAACTAAAAAGGAAACAACCTTCGATTAAAGTACAAACTAAAAAGTACTAAAGTAGAACATTAGAAATGTCTCTCGGAGCTAATTAGCTAAACATGATTTCTGGATTTCTTTTGCCTCCTCTTCTTTCTTTGATCTGCAGTCTGCACTTCTGCAAATTAAAAAAAAAACAGCAATCTTGTCTTCACCAATTATCACTACAAAATTAGACAAGACATAGAAATAGAATAGGGTAAATTAAAATAATTTGAGAAAGAAAAACTTTAAAATTATCAGATCAGGTCCTAATAGCTACTTGACATTACTCTTTTTCAAACTAGCTAAACTTATTTTACAAAATTATGTCATGTAAAATTAATAGAGGGGCTAAACATTAATTATCCACCATAAAAGAAACTATTTCTAATAGAAATAAAAGAAACTTATCAAGAAGATATCCATTAGACAACATGACATCTTTGTGGTTAATCAAATCCTCTCCACCATCAAAGGATCAAAATTAAGGAGGTCAGACTCATTATTTTTCCCTTGAAAAATCAGTGTCAGCCTGAGCCTATGAAATTAATGATCAAGATTCAAGGCAGAGCTTGAAATTGTTCAAAGAGTATAAACTTAATAAAATCTGCCACCATAATGATGCGGCTACGTTCACACTCAAACAGGATTTAATGCAACAGAAGCATTTCACAGATGCAATCTACAATATTATATAAACCAGAAATTGCAGTAGCAAAAGTCCAACACCAGTTACAAGTAGCAAAACACCAATGACCATAGGTGATGGGGATTCTTAGGGTGAGTATCAATCATATATTTAGAACACATTTCTTTCTCTCCTAAAAAACAGAGTTTGAAATCTAAAAAAAACTGTTGTACAATTGAAATCTAAAGAGATAGAGTTTTCATACCAGAATTTGAACTCTAAAAAGTTGCTGCATATTGAAGGGGAATGCATAGAATCAGAAACATAACACTACATGCAAGAAGAAGAAAGCATTAGCATTCCAAAAAGTGAATTTCATATTAAGAAGTAAAAAAAGAACAAAAATAACAACCAATAACCTCTCAAGTCTTAATCATCAACACTTATTGTGGAAGTAGTTTTCTCGTACTCTGAATATAAGAAGTAAAAAATAAGAAAAAAAATCAAGTATAAGTCACAAGAAGATAATGATTTAACAAATATTTGAAATAAATTCAAGATGCAAGTCCTTACCCTTTTCGACATTCTCCATCTTCTCAATATCGTCCAATATATCAAATATGTCTTCAAATTTTGCGGATGACCTCAACCAATTTTGACCACACACAAGAGCCTCTACCATCTTTGGACTTAGTGAACTCCTAAAAGAATCAAGGACACGCCCACTAGTGCTAAAAGTTGACTCCGAAGCTACAGTTGAGACAGGGATGGCTAAGACATCTCGTGCAACTTGAGAAAGAATAGGGTACTTTGATGAATTTTGCTTCCACCACTTCAAAATGTCGAACAAATCGGTCAAACTTTCACAACCATTAGCTAAATATCGACCAATTTCAGACCTACTTTCAACACTTTGCTCATTTTCTAAATGTCGTGCAAATTGTGACCCTAAGAGGAGAGAAGGGTCATCATTCACGTTAACATTCATAAAAGTAGAACTAGTTGACCGACCCAAATCAAATGCAACTGCAACCGATTGATTCCCATCTGTATCAAGTGAATGGTAATGCTCATACAACCGTAGCAAAGTAGTTTCTATCGTATCTAGGGGTGGGCATTCGGATTCGGGTTTTCGGGTCCTGCTTCGAACCGATCGGATATTACCGGATGGGTCGGGTAATTTCGGGTTTCGGGTTACCCGAACCCGCTTTGTAATGTATCGGATCGGTTGTCGGGTTTTAAACTATTATTCGGATTACCCGATCGGGTACCCGATATATTTGAATAAACATATTACTATATTATATAGATATTAATATTATAATATATATATATATAGTATGCTTTGTAATTTGTATAGCTTGATATTTTTGACTTTAACAACTTAAGAGGAAAGAGAAATCAGAATTCCTAATTCATTATTTCTCTTTCACCGGTCACCATTGCCAATTTTCCATAGACCTCACTGCCGCATCGGACCTTGAAGATGCATGTAAAAAGAGTTACCTTCTCTCTCTTGAACTCCATAAAAAGTCAAGCATAAGTGCATAACCCTTCTTTCTCTCCATCTCCCTAAAAAATCTAGATCTAAATTCTAGGGGTTCCAACTTTGCGTTCCACCATTCCATCGTCGCCGCCGCCATCGTCGTGCCATGCTGCCAGCCTCTACACAGTACATACCACGCCACCACGGTGGTCGCCTCGGTCGGATCGTGGCTCTCAACTCGCTCACTTTCATCCATCGTCTCGATTGATCTCTCCCTCTCTCTAATTTCTTCTTTCTTTCTCATTTGTTTTGTGTTGGAAAAAGTGTTTGTATGCCTAAGACCCTGGTAGCCTACGGCCCTGCAGCCCCTACAAGGCCGATGTGAAAGAGACTGAGAGAGAAGCACAAGCATTGTAAATGTTGGATAAAAGGAATAGTTTTACTTTTTCCTTTTTAGTTTTTAATTAATCTCTTTTCAACCTTCTAGTTACATTATTGTAAATAAAGTGGATTACCCGAACCTGATAAAGCGGCTAGCCGAATATTCGGTATTGACATACTGATATCTCGATTTTTCGGCTCGGTTTCGGATAGTAAAATTCAACACCCGAAATATTGGGTACCTGATCCGAAAACCCGAAAAACCCGACACCCGACTCGATGGCCACCCCTAACCGTATCAATCATTTTTTGATACTGAGTAGTGTACTTTCCATAGCATTGACCAAAGCAAAATACTATCAATTTCATTTTATAACGGGGATCCAAAACATTTGCAACATACAACACAAAATTCAAATGACCCAAATCTTCCCATTATTTATCATACTTTGCTTTCATACTTTTCGCCATACCACTCAATAAAATTTCTTCCTCTGCATTTCCTACATTTTGAGCCCATGTCGACAAACTTGCTCTTATGGCCATAAGTTCAACAAAGAAGAGATTGGTGGTCACATAACAAGTACCAGAAAGCTTTTTAGTGGTGTTATAAAAAATCTTCAAAAATCAAATAAAGCATCTAATAGTTTGCCATTCCTCCATGGTAGGAGGCTCAGGCCCAATATGATTATCAAAGCAATCCCCGAACTTACCTTCATCGTTCAATCTATCAAAGGCTCACTCAAATTTTTCAGAAGCCTCCAACATTAAATAGGTGGAATTCCACCTTGTTTCAACATCAAGGCAAAGAAGACTCTTACTTGGAATTTTTTCGACCTCAACACTAGCTTTAAAATATTAGGTCCTAGCAGGAGAAGACCTCACAAACCTCACTATATTCCTAACTGCTGAAATTGAGTCATGTTGATCATGTAAGCCCTCTTTCACAATGAGATTTAATATGTGTGCACTACACCAAACATGCAAAAACTCATTATCAATGATGCACCCTTCCCACCCTTTTGTTTTCCTTGACAATTATCTCATTGCAGTATCATTAGAACTTGCATTATCAACAGTTATGGTGAAAATCTTATCAATTCCCCAATCAAGCAAACATGCCTCAATAGTCTTTCCAATAGTGTCCCCCTTATGATTAGCAATCAAACAAAAGCTCAAAAAAAATTTATTCAAATTCAAGTCATTATCAATCCAATGAGCGGCAAGACACATGTAGTTCAAGTTTTGAATCGAGGACCAAGTATCCGTAGTAAGACACACACGTTGAGTCTTTAAAAG
This sequence comes from Codonopsis lanceolata, assembly GCA_013146195.2. Taxonomy (NCBI): domain Eukaryota; kingdom Viridiplantae; phylum Streptophyta; class Magnoliopsida; order Asterales; family Campanulaceae; genus Codonopsis; species Codonopsis lanceolata. The sequence goes on along the minus strand of CM028383.1, from coordinate 42,849,510 downwards.
TTTTTTTAACTTGGATTTTACCTCAATATAGAGACCCATGCAATCCCTTGCAACAGTGTCGCGAGATGGCATCATAAATCTAGGATTTAAAGCACTTTTGAAACGTTTAAACCCCTCTTTCTCAACAGTCCGAAAGGGCATCTCATCAGTAATAATCATCATACAAAGTTCTTTCCTAAGGTCTGCAGCACTATAGTGGACTGCTTTAAGACTACCACTAGGTCCACTACCACCCGTAGCACCCTCACCCTCTTTCTTTATGGAATGAAATTGAAGGGTCGTTTGGTTTTTATCTTCTTGATATTGTTCCTTATAAGGATAATTAGGGCATCCTTTAGGATTAGACAGGTGCTTCCACAAACTAGAAGTTCCATTCTTGAATGAGTCTGCACGATATTATTTTGAACAATAGTTGCACTTTGCCAAAAGTCCATTTGCATCAAGCCTTTCAAAATGGTCCCAAATCTCTGATTTTTTCTTAGATCCACTCTTTATCTTTGCTGCAACTCTCGTCCTTTTTTGAGGACATAGGGGTGTGCACGGGCGCTAAGCCCGCGGGCATTGGCAATGCCAGTATGGGCCCATCAAGCAGCGGGCATTAGATTTAAAATCCCAATACTATTGATCAGCCCACGGGCATTAGTGGACAGGCTTCAGACGGGCATTGGGCGGGCACGGGCTTCAGCCCGTTTATTTATGTTTTTAAATAATTTTAATGTTTTCTTATTCAAGACAAAACACAAAAGGGAAGCGACGAGTCGATGAGGTGTGAACTATACGAAGATGATGAAGACAAAGTAACGAACTTGAGAGGGGCAATAAACGATCGAAAAAGATGAAGAAGGCGTTGGATGTGTGAGTCGAGAACGTCGTTGGGCGGGATTTGAGAGTCAGAACGTCGCTGTTTTTCAAGAAGATGATGAAGACAATTGCCACACCTTACAAATACTATATTTAATATTGATGTCAAATTTTAATCTTGCATGTGATGAGATTGAGAATAGAATATCAATAGATGTCTAGATGATTGAGTAATTAATTATTAAAATAATAGGGTTTGACTTTTAGGCTTTTATTTTTAGCAATAGCTTTATGAGTTTAAGTGTATTATACTATTACTATATAGTAATAGTATAATACACATAAATTAAATATATATGATTTGGTCAAAGATCTATAATTAAAAAAAGTTATCGTAGAAGAGGACGGGCCGGGCCGGGCATAACGGGCAGGAAACAGCTGAAGGCCCAGTAAAGCCCGAGACCACGAGCATTTGACTCATCTAAAGCCCAGTACTATGTATAGCCCATGGGCACGGACTCCATGGGCCGGGCGCTGACGGGCTTTAACGGGCTTGATGGGCATTGATGGGCCTTGCTCACCCCTAGAGGACGAGGTGGAATCTTGGTGAGATCTATTACCTTGGGGTTTGGATCTTGCGTGGGTCAGGGATTGTTGAATTGGGAGAAGGATCCATAGTGGGCGTCGAGGTAGCCGAAGATAAGAAACATTTTGCTCCATCTACTCTACCAAAAAAACACACACAAATATATTTTTTAATAGATATAAAAATGAAATACAACACACGTAAACACATAATAAAATAAAACACATACGTAAAAACACCGGCACAACATCAATGGGAAATAAAAATAAAAATAAAAATGTAAGTGCAAATATGAAAAAATATTTTAGCACATTGGACGGACCAATTCAAATTCAAAGCATCACCAAGTACCAACATGCCGTGAGTGAGTTTTTTAATTTCCATTAACGTATCATGATTTGGTGGATTTTTTTACATTGAAAATAAACAAAACCATTCTAGCAATTAAACCATAATATCTCGCTCAAAATGCGCATACAAATCAATCTAAGTATGCCTTTTGTTATTCAAGTAAAAACCATACTTCTCTCATCTCGCTTGAGGAAAGCCTTTCCCCCTTTTTCCTTTTATAGGCTCTCAAGGCTTCTAGGGAAGTTTTGTTATGTAGCGAGCAAGCTCTTATCTAAACTATTGTTCATGTTATGTGATACCTTACACCTTCAAATAACCCCTAGCAATGAAATATAACCACTCAGAATCATGTAACCAAGAAAAACAAAAACATCTGGAATCAGATTTTCCATTTTCTTTAGGCCTTATCAACCCTCTAACAAGATTATGTATGCATGACTGTTGGGTCAAGAATCATGTGATTCAGCTGACCAAACAAATTCACTGACATCAAATGTCAAATAAAAAACTAATTTAACAAATTCCAATGGCAGCCCAAAGGTCGAGTGAGCTTGTATGTGTGAGTGAGAGAGAAAGAGAGAGAGAGAGAGAGAGAGAGAGGGTTTGGTACTGCACTCGAAGGGCCGATGATTGATTTACAACCAAATGCGTTACCGTGGATTTACAAGGATGGAAATTGGAAGATGACAATCTGATTCCGAGGGCCGAGAGACTGAAAGACCGAAGAGGGAGAGACGCTAAAGAGGGAGAGAGAGACGCGAGTCGGCGATTAGCCGATGACGAAGGGAACTAAGGGAACTGGCGTCTGGCGATTTAGGGTTGAGTATTCGGTCTTCGATTGAGTCTTCACTCTTTAGTCTTTGATTGGGATTGAATTTGAGGGGAGGAAGGCAGAAAGCTACTACATAGTGCATATACATTAAAGTATTACACAAAAAAAAAGTATTTATATATATATATATATATAAAAGTATATATATATATATATAGATCCGGTCCGGTTCCAGAACCAAATTTAAAAACCAAAAATCGGGACCAGACAAATTATTCGGTTCTTAAAAAATTATGGACCAAGACCAAACCAAAAAATTGGCTCGGTCCAATTTTCATTGGTCCGGTCCGGTCCGGTCCGATTTTTTTAAAAACCTTGCTCAGCCCTACATGCGATCGCAAGCCCTCAGTCTTGTCAACTTCTTTCCTCTTGTCCTGAATCATGTTCACCGGTTTCCTTTGACCCTTGAAGGTCTTTTCTTCATGGCTCATTGCTCTTGCTTCCATTTTCAATGTTTCACGAATTAAGCCGTTGACTTCTTCACAGATTCTCTCGGCTCTAGCTCTTGTGACTGGTCCAACGGATGTCAACATTGGTGTTGAGTTGTTGACGTTGTTGGGGATGCCCTCATCATTCCCTCCCTCTTGAAAAGGATTTGTCCTCAAATCACCTACATCATACGGACGCAAATCATAAACATTAAATGTAGCACTAACATTTTACTCACCTGGAAGATCCAACTTGTTGGCGTTGTCATTGATCCAACACTTGGAACGGTCCATCGCCAAGAAAAGAGAGGGAAGAAGGAAGTGGGGGGTGGATGGATGGGAATGTTTGGACAAAGATGGAGAACCAGTGAGGTAGTGGGGTGGTGGGCGGAGAGGAGGAAGAAGGAAGGAGGAGAGGGAAGGGAAGGGAGGGATTGGGAGAATGGTGAGTGAGGCCATGGGAGTGGTGTTGGGTTGGAAGAAGTCAAGAAGTGGGGAGGGGGAATGTTACATAGAGAGGGATGAAAGGAGGGAAGAGGGGGTACAAGGTTATTA